>JAGPOW010002742.1:15858388-15891753 GCA_030014935.1 Caiman crocodilus | reverse complement strand
GCACCTAATTGCTCCCTGATGCTCTATAGCCCTAATGTCATTACAAGGCCACCATCTCACTGACACTACACAACAGGAAAACAGGGCCTTGATTCTTACCAAACCTATGTACAAGTGTGCACACGTGTGTTAAAGTCTGCACGTACACAAGGTTTTCAAGGATCAGTGCCCAATTTTGAAATCTAATAGCATACGAAAAGTAACCCAAAAGAAACGTTAGGTTTCATATAATGTAGCTTCACATACTCGGTGCATTTATATTCTCAAAAATGTGACCATTTGCAGGATTGAGAGACATACACCACAGTAGTAATCTAATAAAACATACACGTTGAGTAACCTTAGTTTCCATTTAATTTAAATGTTTAAAAGGCAGTGGAACACAGGTTTCCCAATTTGCACTTTCTTCACATTTCTCATTTGGGCTCACTACTCAATGCTCAGACAGTTGTTCCAAACGTAACAGCAATGTGGGCAACCAAAAGATGTCAAAATATGCAAATGAAAAGGAATGATTTAAAAAGGTCAAATTTACTCTGTTCATGAATGCAGATGAAGTACACAAATGCCCTTGTACGACTGGAACTTAAACAGGGGATAAACCAAGATGAAACTGTCCTTGCTCTTAACAGTGACAATCTATGGGTAAACTGTTCTTGAATGGTTTATCTAGTATCTTAAACACAACCAGGCTTATTTCAACATATTGCTTGGAAATTATTGCCTATTTTAACCTGAGCAAACATATTTATTCTGAATACTTAGGGGAAAAAGCAAGCCCACGGTGTGGGTCACATTCTCATCTCAGTCGATTATATAAATAATAATTCCAGTGTCATTAATGAAGCTGCTCTGGATTTACACTATTGTAAAAAGATCTATGTATCTATCTATCTATCGCTATAAATATTATAACAGTGCCTCATATTTCATTTGCTCTAAGTTTCTTTTACTGATTTCCAAGGATGTTTGGGGTTTGTTTTTAATCGAATACAGATCCACATGGCAGTCAGTCACGTTAACAAGGTTTTCCTTACTACGAGGATGAAAAGTGTGCTTCATCTCAAGTCATTACCCATAGATTATCATGTGGCATCAAGAGCAAAGTAGGCAGAGAAGCAGTTTCCAGGGTATCCAGCTAACAGGAGGCAGATTCAGAGAACTCCAGGGGTCCATTTTGTTAAAGTGGCCTTTTTTCATCCTAGCACAGAAAAAACCTGTTGCATCCAGCTATCTTCTTCCTTACTGGAGGTGACATGCTATTTTCAGTCACCCCTTCCCGTTCCATCCAGACATACAGATTTGGAGCTCAATCAAGACCCTGACTAAACAGTTGTTCCCCTTTCTGTTCTGATTTCCTGCTCCTCCTTCTGGCATGCTCTCAAGAAATTTGTCACGTACCCCAGGGGATAAATATGCCCAGTTTGAGAAACTCCCCAACTTTTAATTTTTATAACCTAAGTCAGGGCACCCCCATCTTCTAAACGTTGTTCTCCTGATATCATTCTATGGTGAGATCGACAGCAATACCGCTTCCCTGACCTCCGCCCGAAACATAGTTAAGCAGGTAAACTCTTCAGCAAATACAGGAGATGGCTTGTACCTTCAGAAAACAAAAGCTAGGTATTAGAGAAGCAGGACGGCTGCATGTCAGGATCTCAACAAAGCTGGTCTAATTTTCGGTGTCAGTAAAGCAATGCACTCTAGTTACTGCTTCTCAAGTTGGACTGCTCTTCCCATTCTCTTACGGCCTTTAAAACCTGCATGTTTTTCTTACCCAAAGGAAGAGTGTTCAGAAGAAGGAAAAAGCCAAGAAGCTGGGATAAATGGATGTCCTTGCAAAAGGGACAGCAGGAGCAGCACATATGCTTCCACAATCACTTACGCCCAACAACAAGCCTCTTCATTAATTATCTTCTTAATGGTAACAATACTGCAAAATTTCATTCAAAATCTAACCACTCACACAGCAGATTTTATCTTGCTCCCTCAAGAACTCTACAGCGATCTTCCTAATATTTATATTTGAATCTTCCTAGGCTTACTTGTAAAAGCTGATAATTAGGAGCGCTGCTTTGATGGTCAGAAGCTGCACAATATTTCCGTGTGCATGGTAACAGGATGAATCGCTGCCTGCGCTAATCCTGTAAGAGTGTTAAAGGTCCCAAGTGAGGGTTACTGGGAATGTTAAACCAGCTTGGTGTTATTCTATTTCCAACTAATCCTAAAAAAATGAATGTTGATTTATCATTTAACAAAGGTAAATGATATGCTTATTTCTTATTTTGCCGCATTAGAAAAGATGTACAAATAATACCAATTTCTGTTAAAGTAAAGGAGTCGTCTTCAAGCGTTTGATCACACTGAGATTCTATTCCAAAATATCTGTGGGGGAAAGCACACCCAGAGGCATAACAATTACAAGACCCAGTGGTAATTCTAATTAACCTCATGATCCAGATTAAAATATTTTGGCTTTTGTGTTTATACAAAAATTGTAATAACATCTGTTTTTATCTCCTCTGCTATTAGTTTTCAAATTGACATCAGATGCCAAGTCTGATTCAGAAAACAGATTTGAGATGCTTGGTTTCCCTTTTCTTGCTTATTAAAGTAATAACTTACAGAATAAAACTTGTTCCCTTATTAAACACTTTACAGTAATTAAATCAGAGCATTTAGCTGACAGGAAAAAAAAAATACAACAAACCCCCACATTTTGAATGATTTATTAATATTAGCAGACTCTAATCCTTAAGTACAGACTTGGCATTTTACCCAGTGTCATGTATTATCTGCAGCATGTACTATGGAAACCAACTTTTATAGATTGCTTGCTGTCAGCTGGTAATACTGGAAGCCTGTTGTAACCTGGCGTGGTTCAAAGAGCAGCTGACAATGAAAAAGATGCACAAATAGAAAGTTCTTTCACAGAACGACTCTGTTCATCAGTCCCACTAATGGCTTTACTAACTTTCATTTGTCCAATTTGACTGCCTCATCTGGTCAAAATTATGACGCGCAGTTCCTCTAACTGATACCGAATGCAAGCAATACACAATCAAGATTTTTGCAAACTGAAATGTTGCATAGCAGTCCACTTAACTGGACTCAACATCTGCAAAGTTTCTTCACAGACATACCCTGATAATACAACTTTCCTTCTTACCAAGAATAGGAACTAATGGTTGTTTGCCAAACTTCAAAGTGTTCTAACTATCAGCAGATTCTGACTTCAAGAATGACAATCACTGCCAAAAAGGGGATGAGTTTATTTACATTATTTCCTTGATGTCATTTAGACATTGGACCAGACCCCCTACAATACTCTTTTCCCTGATCTGCCTAGCCAGGCTTATTCAGGGCCAAATTTGCAATGGATAGGAGCAGATAACGCTCCATTCCCACTAATGAGTTGCAATGCATTTCTCCCAATAAAAATAAATGTCAGTGGGTCAAATTCATCGTTTATTTTCCATTTTTTGCATTTTTCCATTGCCTTTTTCCATTGCCTTTTTCATAGTTTTTGAGTGTCTTAACTGACAGAAGTAGAATTGCTCAAACTATTCGCTGTTCCTCAACCTTATGCAAACTGTGCCACAAAAGGTCTAGCTCCACAGTGTTAGAAAGGCCATCCGTCCCTCCTCTATATGCCGTGCAGCTCCAGGAGCAGCTGTTGAAAAGCAGCCTCTGGAAGAATGGCTGCTGGACTGAGGTGGGCCCATTTGACATCGTAGAGGAGAAGAGGAGACACAGTGAAGCACAAGAGAAGACAAACCCTACCTATGAATATTTGAGGGAAAAAGGGAAAAAGAGAAAACAAACCCTCTTCCAACTCCTCCATAGAAGAACGTGAAGGAAATCTGGAAGCTGAAATGACAAAAAAAAAGACTGAAACTGGTAGATTTTACATGATATTGTTCTTATGTAATTCCCAGAATAATGAGGGGGGGGTTACTGCTTCGTTTTCCCAGGCCATTTATCCTCCTTAATGTTTTTTATCACTCTGATTTCAGTGTTATTGGAACACTTAATTGATGCCAGGTTTGTGCCGTTTCTAAACAGTAAATGAATGTGCTAACTGTTACGAGTCCGGCTAATGTCAGAGGGATTCTGGACCAGTTAGATCATGGGTCTGATCTAGACTGGAAACCTCTACACTGCGACTATTTGAAACATGTCTATGCTCAAATTTTGTATGCTTCCACAGAGACTTCCAGGGTCGTGCACATATTTAAAAATTAGCTACATAGCAGGATGCTTTGAGGATCTTATCAAACAGCTTTGCCTCCCAGACTTTTTGTTCTTCTTCTTCTCTACTCATTCTATTACCACCCTTGAATTTTAAATATGGGGTCACTCTTTTACACTTTCGGACTGCCAGAAACATTTTTTTTAAACAATGAAAGTCATCCAGAAGTATTGATCTTACCATAAAATCCTAGCAGCTGCAAAGAACAGGCAGCTTTTTATGGGCTAGGTCTAGGTAGAACCTATGTCATGTTTTTTCTGGATTTGACCTTTACTAACAAAACTACTGTAAAGTCACACAGCCTTGTCTCCACTAGGATTTTACAGTGAAATAGCTAACATTTATCCCACCATAAAAACATACCTTTTCTGATAATGATGATTTAGTTATAGGTCAAGGCATCTTCAGAGTACAAGAAATTTGTAACCAGATATTTTAGAAATAAACTAGTATTTTTCTCTTTGGGTTGCCTTGATTCTTCCCTCACAGTTGAGGAGAAGTTCCCAAAATGATTCTTTCCTCCAATATGTTGAAAAAAAGTGATTTTCTGTCTCTTCCCTGGCCACAAGCATGGAGAAAACACTTATTAATTTATTTTAAGGACTGGACAAGTGACTCAAGTAATTCTTTATTTTAGGAAGTGTGAGTCAGTGCATCACTTGTCACTCCCAACACAGAAGCTACAAAATAACTGGAAAAAACCAAAACACTGGTGGCAGAGCTGCACGAGCCTTCGGTTGCCAATTTGATTTGGAGGCGATTCGGCCCGATTCAGTGGCCAAATCTCAGAATCCGAATCAAATTGGGAGACCCATTAAAAGATATTAATTGAATCCGAAGCCTCTAAATCAATCTGGAAAAGATTGGGAGAGATTCGTTAATTCAGATCCGCCAGGGAGAACCAGGCAGAGAACCGAGGAGAACACAGGTGGGTGGCTGCAGGTTCTCCCGCGGCTCCTGCAGCTGTGCCTGCCTCTCCCTGGGCAGGGGAAGCCGTGGGAAAAGCCCCCATGCCTGCCCTGCCTAGCTCCATGGCACTTTAAAAAACAAAAAACCCCCCAAATCCTCCACTCACTGGCTGTAGCAGGGGCTGTGGGGGCTTTGGGGTCTCCTGGCAGAGCCCCCCCCCCTGCAGTCCCCACTCCCTGATTGCTCGTTCACCCAGCCCCAGGACTCCGTGAATCAAAAAACACCTCCCAAAAAATGCACTTGCAGGCAGTAGCAGCAGCAGTGGGGGCTCTGGGGTCATGTGGCAGAGCCCCCACTCCCCATTCTCCCCCCTCAGCCCCTGCCTGATGCTCCCCCCACCCTCAGCCCCAGCAACTAAAAAAAAAAAAGCAAAAAAAAAAGGCCCGCACTCACCAGCTGCAGGAGCAGAAATTGAGGCATCTGGGCACTCATGGCAGAGACCCTCTGCGCAGCACAGGACAATGCAGGGCAGCAAGGATCACGACAGCTGCCCCATGGCACGGGTGCAGTGCTACTTGGCATGGTGCTGTGTGCTATCTGGGAGTTGGGGCTGCTGGGGCTGAGTGGTGCCAGGCTCTGAGCAACACGTGGAGCTGCCCCAGGTCCCAGATAGCATGCAACACCCTGCTGAGAAGCGCTGTGCCTGCACCATGGGGCAGCTAGCACGCGGGTGCCACGCAAAGGGGGGCTAATTCCCACTGTTCCCTGCTGCTTTGTGGGAGGCCTCTGCCACAAGCCCTCAGAGGCCCTCATCACTGCTCCTGCAGCCAGTGAATGTGGGTTTTTGTTGGTTTTTTTTAAGTGCCAGAAGGCCTGGGTGGGTGGGGGATGGAGGGCCACACAGGGCAGTCATGGGAACTTCTCCTGTGACTCCACCAACCCAGGCAAAGGCAGGCACAGCTGGAGGAGCCGCAAGAAAATCTGCAGCTGCCCGGCTGTGCCTGTCTCTCCCTGACAGATCCGGATCTCTGAATCAGTGCCAAATCTCTGATTCTGATTCAGCTGAATCAAATGGGGACAGTGATTCGAATCATCAAATCAAATCACTGTCCTCCATATCGGCCGAATTCGAATTGAATACTTCCCTATTCACACAGGCCTATTAGATGGTTAAACCTAGATGAGCAGAAAATGCAAAAAGTTAAACTATGTCCTAATTCATACATCCAATTCACTTTGTACATACTCCTACTTTGTCTGGGGAAAGACAGATCTTAGGATCACAGGGCTAGAAAGGACCTCATGAGGTCATCCAGTCCAGTCCCCCTACTCAAGGCAAGATCGTTGCTGCCTAAACCTTCTCAGCCAAGTTCTTGCCCAACCTGCTTTTGAGAAGTTCCAGGGATGGAAATTCCACAACTTCCCTACGTAGTCTGTTCAAGTGCTTGACTATACTCATAGTCAAAAATTTCTTCTAATCTCCAGCCTATATTCCATCTGCTGCAGTTTTGAGTCCAGTGCTCTTAGTCCTATCCATTACAGCCACAGAAAAAAATCCCATTTCCATCCTCTCTATAATTGCCCTGCAGGTATTTGAAGACTCATGGTGCTTGGGAGAGGTCCCAGAAGCCTGGAAAAGGGCCAGTGTGATGCCAAGCTTTAAGAAGGGGAGGAGGGAGGATCTCAGAAACTATAGGCCTATCAGTTTGACCTTAATACCAGGTAAAATTTTGGAAAAAATTATCCAGAAGGGCATTTGTGAGAGATAAGCAGAAGGCACAATGCTGAAGGACAATAGTTTCATTTTTGGCAGGTCATGTCTGACCAATCTCATCTCCTATGATCAAGTACTGAACGGCTTAGATGTGGGAGATGTGGTTCATGTCATATACTTGAATTTTAAAAAGGCTTTTGATATGGTCTCCCAGGACGCTCTTATAAGAAAACTGGGGGATTGTGGGCTGGCTCCCAAAATTGGTGGGTTGGGAATTGGATAATGAAGAGGTTGAACTCAGAAAGCGTTAGTAAATAAGTCTATATCATCTTGGCAGGAGGTGGCCAGTGGTGTCCTGCAGGGTTCGGTTCTTGGCCCCACACTGTCCAACATCTTTATCAACGATTTAGATCAGGATGTGGAAAGTGTGCTGGCCCAGTTTGCGGACGATCTAAGTTATGGGGAAAAGCAGTCATGCTAGGGGATAGGATGCAGATCCAAGTGAACCTGGACAAGCTGGAAAGATGGGTGGAGTGGAACTAGATGCAGGTCAATAAGAATAAATGCAGAGTGCTACATCTGCGAAAAAGTAGCCAGTGACAATATAGCATAGAAGGACATGTCGTGGCCAGCACAATGACAGAAAGGGACCTTGGGGTTATGTTTGATCACAGCATGAACATGAGCCACCAGTACGATGCTGTAGTCAACAGAGCTAATAGCATGCTGGGATGTGTTAGCTGTTGCATTGCGAGCAGGGCTAAGGAAGTGATAGTTCCTCTCTAATTGGCATTGGAGAGTCCCCAGCTGGAGTACTACGTCCAGTTCTGAGTGCTGCACGTCAAAACAGATGTGGAGAACCGTTAAAGGGTTCAGAGAAGGGTACAAGAATGATTAAGGGCCTGAAGGACAAACCTTATAAGAAAAGAATAAGGGATCTGGGACTGTTCAGACTGGGGAAGAGAAGACCAAGGGGTGACTTGGTGCCATCTATCAGTATGTAAGGGATAAACATCAGGAGCTGGGAGAAAAACTGTTCATTAAGGCACCCCAGGGGAGGACAAGGAACAATGGCCATATACTGTTAGAGGTTGGTTTCAGGTTGGATGGCAGAAAAAACTTTATGGTAAGGGTGACCAGAATCTGGAATAGACTTCCCGAGGAGGTGGTGCAGACCCTGATCTTGAAAGCCTTCAAGAAGAGCCTGGGCAGACACCTTGCTGGCATCATTTGATCTCAGCAGTATTCCCACCCAGAGCAGGGGGGTTGGACTCCATGATTTTTCGAGGTCCCTTCCAGCCCTTAGTTTCTGTGACATCATGCTTCCCAGGCCTTCTGCTGCTGTCTGCTGAGCTGGACTCCTTCCAATTTGTCCCCATTTTTCTTCGAGCACTGGGCCCAAAACTGGAAAGAGCACTCCAGATGAGGACTCATGAGTGCCAAATAGAGTAGAAGAATCACTTCCCTTGATTTGCAAGGGAAACTTCACAGGTGTTGGCTGGTTTTTGTTGTGGTTTTTTGGGGGGGAGTGGAGGAAGGGGAGGTTCTTATAAAAAGAGCACACTGTTGGCTCATATTTAGTTTATGGTCTACTGCAACCCCCAGGTCCTTCTCTGCAGTAATGAAGCCTAGCCAGTCATTCCTCAGTCCAAACTGGTGCATGTAATTATTCCATTCCAAGCACGGGACTTCATCCTTGTTCTTGTTTAATTTTATTTTGTTGAATCTTCAGTCTATCCTAGTCACTCTGGATCTGAGCCCTACTCTTACTATATTATATTTTAGTTAAGCATTTAACTTATAAGGGGATATGCACATCTGAATTAAAACAGAGGTAGAAGCGTTTTTATTTCTTTTTAACTGTGCAATCTTGCTGTGGAACCAAAGGCCTCTTTAAATTCAGACACTTTTCCAGAAAAAAAGTAAAATACCCAATTACTACCAGGCAAGGGCTATCTAATTTCCTGCATCTTCCAAATAGCCTTTTCAAGGCATTTTTTCAGCTTAATATCCTATGATTTTTTTTTGTTAGAAACATTCTTCATTGTCTGTGATAGCAACACTGCTGAAAATCAATAGTCTGACTACTTTTGTGTCTGCAGCATGTTATATATCATAATCCTGTTTTATAAGACTAAAATGAACTAAAGCAGATTTAATTTTAAGTTTCAGAAGTCAGAATAATAGTTTTTAATTTAAGAAAGTATCTGTCACCGTGATTAGGCAAACAAATGGATTAGATTTTTCAGGTCTATTCCTTGGGCCATAAGTGTTAATCTTTCAGTATAACACCAGTTTAATATACCACTATAGATTATCAGAAGTGACTACTCATTGCTTTGAATTATTCATTTGGAAGGTTATACACCAGTAATAATATAAATTATATCTGAAAATATTCATATAATATTTTAATAAGCTTTTAAAAACGATTTCTCACCCAGAGTTTAAACTAAAAATAATATCTAGGGTCTTGAAGAGAATTATGAGTTTATTTTACATGTTCAGAAATCCTGCCATAAAGAAACTTTGACTTAGGAAAACGTAATACTCTAAAGCAAAAATTGTAATGTATGCGTGTGCGCACGTGCACACGCGCACGCACGCACCCCATTGCCATCATGAGCTCTGTTAAAAACACCACTTGGTATGTAAAGATATTAGGCTTTACAGGAAACAGTAGCACGTTACACTTCAACCCAGCTCTGCAGCATCTGTAAAGATTGGGCACTTCAGCAAGGCTTTTGGTGCTTTTAGCTAATAACTGATTCAATCAGCTATTAGATAAAAGTGACGAAAAAGCCCCACTGAAGTGCCTTCATCAGGTGAGCGGGGCTGAAATAATAGCTTGCCTCTTCTGGGCATGTATGGAGCTCGGCGAGGGAATGCGCTGAGTTTCAAGTGCCATTTTCTTTTCTTTTTTTTAAGTCTGTAAGCATCCATAGTGACTATTTACAACATTAGAAAATGCATGGATTTGCATCTGATTCCAAAGGAAGCATTATTAGCAAATATATTAAACTAATTCCCAAGATGAACAAATATATGTGATACGTACTCTTTTAGGAATTTAAGTTTGGCCCTTCTGGCTTTCAGAGAGACAAGACCACGGTCTAGTTATTAAAACAGAGAATTTATTGACAGAGTAAATGCGTGCTGTAGATAACTAATATTTCAGGCACACAACATTTTTTTTTTAATCACACCAGCCTGCAGTAAGCAACTTATTCTGAAGAAACATTTCAAGAGCTCATTTTAAGACTCTGGAAGCTTGACTACAATGTTCAAAAAGGACTGCTGATTTTGGATGCCTCCATTATAAAGGATATATTAACCAGAGACACTTAAAGGAGCCCGACTGTCAGAAAATGCTGAATATTCTGAAATTCAGGTCCCTTTACAGTCTTTCAAATCCAGCAGCTAAAACTGAGGCTCCCAAAGTCCCAAGTCCCTTCGAGAATCTTGGCCTTTGATCCTCATGGGTACATCCCCATGTTGCTTGATTTGAGGTTAGACTATAACCTTTGGTAACAGTTTAAGGTTGATATATTAACAATAAAATGGCTATGTATTGACATGCTCATTTGGGAAGTTCTTCATTTGTCTGCTGGTAGATTCCTATTCATCCCAAGGCAATAGAGTTATAGATCATAGTTTGAGACTGAAAGGATTTGAGATGTATGGCTGGAACTACTAAATCTATAGGGAAAGAGGAAATTTCTTAGAAACTAAGACCCAGAATAGACATACCGGCTGGATCCAGATGTGCAGGCACCTGTGTTTCCCTCAGGGACAAACAGCAGCAGCACAATATATGCCGCTGCTACTTGTCCCCAGGGAACATCTGTGCATGCATGCTCTGGCGTGCAACAAGTTGCCCTAGGTGCAGTAGGGGAGGCCGGGGCCAGCACCTGGGCTGCCGTCAGCAGCTTTATCTGGGGTCCTGGGGCACTTCCCGGGCTCCAGCACTGGTGATCGGGCAGCAGGGAGCCTGGCTGGCAGCTGGACCATGTTTCCGGCTGGCCAGGCCTGGTCCAGGTGGTGCATGCTACCTCCATGTGCGCCACCCAGCTTTTTTCCGTTGGGGTTTTTTTGACACTGGGATCTCCTGGTGTCAAACCCGCCCTCTCTGCGCTGCAATTAGCAGTCCGGAAATTGCCTGCATGCGCAGTGCTGCAGATGGGGCTGTGGCGCTGCATACTGCACACGCAAATCAGAAACTGGCGATGGAAATGCATGCCACAGCAAAAAAGCCTGGTATCTTAAAAATACTGTTGATGCCACATTGTTTTTATATGTGTTATACATTTTCTTTTTCTTCCAGCTCATTCAGTGCGCTATTCCAACCAAATGAACTCCATTTCCCCCCCAAATTCTGTATTAGGCTTAGATCTTTACATTCAACTAATTTCTTTAATTTTTTTTTCGGTGAGAAAATCAACACTGGCCTTTTTGGGAGAGGGGAGAAGCAGTGGAATTCTTTGCTCTCATCCCATTGGGGCTCCCTCTGATACGCCTGACCTGGGGATCACCGAGGCTCCCTTAAGCTGCTCTTCTCCCTACAGGTCTATGGCTCAGCACTCCACTTTATTCTCCTACCGTCCTGTAACACCCCCACCACACAATTTCTCCCACTTCTCTGTCTGCTTCCACACTCAGCCGTCTCACCTGCCTTCAAGGCTTCCAACACTATTTCTAAGCTGATAAATCCTCAATCAACATCTGTAACTTTTACCAGCTCTCTATACAATCTCACTTCTCTGCCTGCTCTTCTGACATGCCATTCTGATGTCAGACTCAATCTGATGAAACTCAGCTTCTTATCTTACCTCCATTTCCCCTTGCCATCACAGCTGACAATACCGCTATCTTTCCCCGTTCTCTCAATTTCAAATTTCACGTCCTATTTAACTCTTTTCCCCATCACCTTGAAGATTCAAGCTGTCTGCGAATCCGTTCAGCTCTTCTCTAAACACATCTCTTTAAGATCTACCCCATCCTTTCCACTTGTACTAAAATCTTTCTTCGAGGCTTGGTGATTTCTTGCACCAGCTACAATTGCTACTTTCAAGTCATCTTGACCTCCTCAAACGCATCCAACAATATAGCTGCCAAAATAATTATCCTCATATGCAGCTCTGACCATGTTGCATGCTCCCTTTAACATCTTCTATCAAGGTCAAGCTCTTGATTCCTGCCTTCAAGGTGCTATGTAACTTGGTTCCTGACAAATATTTTTCTCTTTTTTCCCACTTCCCCAAGGTTGCTGATTTACCACTGTTTATCATTTTCTTTTACCCTTCCCTCCTTCTCTTCATACCTACTTCCAGGCTACTCAGTACACCTGGAAACACATTCATTCCCTGAATTAGCGGAACAAGCAGTAAGGCAGAGGTTTGCTCTGTTCTTACAATTCATTTCTTCCATTCAACTCTACTCATCCACTGTAACGTAATCTATTCCTTCACATAGAAAAGGAATGAGATTGTCATTCGCTATAGACTCCTGCTTGCCATTCCTTGCATTTTTTACTCTTTCCCAAGATCCTCCCTGACTGCCCCCATTCATTCCCCCTGTCTGTCCTCCCTGTCTGCCCTCCCATTCATTAATATTTTCAGTCTTTCCTTAGACTCTAACTTCTTCAGGGCAAAACTGGGGACCATATCCTCTGCTGGGATATTTCTTTTGGTTTTAGTGTAGTTATGTCCACACATAATCCGTCTGCACATCTTTTTAAGTGCCATGCGCAACTACAGCATAACTAATACAACCAATCAAAGGATTCATACAATTCAGTTACATTTTAGAACCAATACTATCTACAACTTCTAATTCTAATTTAAAGCAATTATTTTTATTGCCTCCAGGTAGAAATGATTCATGTGTAAAATATTTCCCTTATTCTAAAAATATTTTTCATAAAAAATGTCTAAGGTACCAGAACCAAAGTATTGGACTTGGCAGAAACAGCTTGCAACACCCATTTTACCAAGAAACGTCCACTGGACCAGTGCCTGTATTCTCAAAAATACAATATGCAACAATAGTCTTAAATTTGGAAAGATGATTCCAGGGAAGACTATAACAAAAACTAGCTACACGCCAGTCACAAATTGTTCAACGTACATCAGGAAGGCTAGCAAAGAAAGAACCCAGCATGCTCCCATCCTCCAGAAAAAGATATGTTAAAATGTCATGTTACATTAAAGAGCTAGTTTACTACTCTTTGACTTTTTTTTTGTTCAGTATCATACTTTTTTGGACAACACATCCGAGTTTTGAAGCCTTTGATATTTGGTGGATTCATTGGATGCTTGGGAGTGTTGCTTCTGGTATTATTGACAAAATATTCTCTTTCCACTCATTTCTAAAAGCTGTGTAAACAGGGTACAGAGGCCAAACATACTATAGAAAACACTCAAGAAACCAAGTGCTGTCATGTATTACTATTGTTAAAAAAATGCTACTATTTTAGGAAAAAAGAGAGGACCCTTTGATGTTCTTGGGACTTTGATTTATTATTTTCACTCTTTACATTACATGATAGACTAAAATATATGTTCCTATCCAAAAACTGTGTATAAACTGTGTAAATAAAATACAGGCTTCTGAATATTCTTATTTTAATATGCAGTTAATGTGGGAGATGCCAGCTTTCATGGGCATTCATTATGGCTATAGAAGCTGCTGAGGCAACACTGTTAATTGGTACCTAGCCTATTTAGTTTAAAACTACCCCCGGATGTCTACATACACTTTTGACTGCAGCGTCTGTGAACACCCCAAGATAGCTTTAAACTACATAGCTCGGGTACCAATTAACAATATAGTCACAGCAGCATCCATAACTAACAAATGTTCATGAGAGCTGGCACCCCTAGGCTGGTCAGACTCTAGCTAAGCAGTAAAATATTGAGACAAAATCCTCACCCACACGTTCTCAGTACCGATCATGGTGAGCCTGATCATTAGCAGCCTTTATCCTGTAATACGACAGGACTCCTCAGACCGGTGTATCCAGAGTAAATGTCCACTGGAGTTGCTACATCTCAAAATCTATCTAAAAGGCAAGGCTTAACCTATGCAGTTCCCTTAATTAGCTATCCAGATTTGGGTGCTGTAGCTGAGTGGAGTGCTGCATGGATCCCACTGGGACTGTCAGCTAGCATGAACTGGCACGGAGTTAAAAACAGGTATTGATGGACCTGTCTGTGGAAAGTTTCATATGAAAAGTGGGTATCTGTCAGTAACTGATAAAATGTATTGTGGCACCTTGTTTGTCAGGATGATATTCTGGCTTGTATGAAGAGGTGTTTTCACTTCCCCTCGAGTAAGAAATAGCAGAAAGCACATCTCCTTACAACATGCAAATATTTACAGGTTGTGAATGCTGCACACACATGCATATCTTCACCCACTCTCCTATTTATACACTCTACTAGAGGACAAGAAAATGGCCAGATGATGACCTGCGGATGTGGAGGTGCATGTTTCTGCTCCATCTAGGAAGCTGTTTTGGAAGGCAGTTCTGTCCACAACCATTCCCTGCATGCAAAAGTTCAGCACAAAGCTGTAAAAGTAGCCCCTGACCTCATCCACCTGCTTCCCATGCACCCAATCTCTGGACCTAGGTTTAAGCATCCCACAAGCTTGCTTGCTGGAGCTGGTAGGGATCTGGAGCAGGTGCAGACGCTGAGCAAGGTGAGCAGGCAGAGCAGAGAGGAGGAATTTGCAAACCCTGCTTTGAATGATTGCATTACAATTCCATTCTCTTTTTATTGACAGGACTTAGTTTACATATTAAAGACAAATCTTTCAGTGCTGGCTTGTAGCTAGCTGCAATTTGCACAGTCCCGGATATTTATATCTGGAAACTGGCAGCAAAAATGCCCCAGTTGACCTAAACTTCCATGGCAATAACTGATGAGACAGGGTTTCTTTCAAACAGCACTTCCTAAATCAGAATCAGCAATTTTAATGGCCCGCATGTAAACAGAGCCTGCTCACCCTTTCGAGAACTGGTGCAACAAACTACCTGAAGCTAACAACACCAAGCAATGGGAGCAGTCGTATACTATAGTATCTATTACACTGGAAAAAAAATCCATATCAAGGAGAAAAGGCCACAATCATTTAATTAGACAGATGAAAAAAGGTGCTTACTGCAACTGATGATACTTAGGCTGAAAGCACACACCTATCCCAAAAGCTATCTTAAAATTGCCCTCTTGTCCTCCTGAAAATGGGGAGGGTACTCTGTCTTTTTAAATGCTTCCCCCAGACAACTAGCATCATCTCTGTCTACCTCAATCATCTCATTGTCATTCAAGTTCTGATCTTGGCTAGACGCTAGGAAAGCAAAGACATTGCACCATCTGCTTTTGATGAAAGAATAGAGCTTTGTGTCATCTGCATAATGATAATGCAGCCTAAGTCTTGCTATTGTTTCCCCAGCAGCCTCACATATGTGGAGAAGAGCCAGCTTGAAAGTGTATAACCCTTAGAAGCACAGCCCGAGTGAACCTCCGAGATGAATGAGCATTTACCCAGCACCATCCTTTTACGCAGCTCTTGGAGGAAAGAATGGAAACACTTCTACTTCCACTGGGGTCTACAAGCAGGTCAGTACAACCAGTGGTTGATTATTTCAAGGCCGGTGGCAGGTTGAAATCAGCCCATTTTGTTAGAAGTTTGTACAAAAGACTTATCCACGTATAATGGCACTTGAAAGGAACACTGCCAACTTGAAAACATGAGTTAAAAATAGTCTCCAGGTACAACACCTGACCCTGAATCTCCAGGCCAGCCATTTCCATATTTTTAGAACTGTTTTCCTCTCCCGCGTTGCTTCGTGAAAGACTCGCCCAAACAAAGAGAAACAGTCTAGGCACAACGCGCTGTCAACTACACTAAGTAAACACGCTGGAGGAAGAGAGAAATGGTTTTCTCATAAAAGGTTATTTGTAACAAGGTAGGCTTGCAATTCTGCCGTGATGATCTGTCAAGAAAGGGATATTAAAAATGCGATGATATAGCAAGATTGCCCGCTCTGTTTGTTTTCTATGCTTGCTATGGTTTGGTGCTTTCTGGCAGCTTGGCCAGCGACTGGCACCACTTGGAAGCGCTCCCCGCCGCCAGGCTCATGGGTGAATACCTGTGAGCTTGGAAAGGCTTGTTTGCTAAAATCACTGGTAAACGTCGTGTTACAGCTGTTCCAAGAGGGAGAGGCGCGTAAATATTTTTTATGATGACATAACCTTGCTTCTGTTCTTGAAGCATACACTTTCAATGGCATGGCAGCTATATTAATCAGCATAACACGCTGAAAATACTCGGCTACACAAATTGGTGTAACACTCATATGTGCACTCATTTTTGCCTATAGTGTCAAAATACGGTCACTTCTGATATTTAAAAAATGGTGCCTGGCCATCTTGATCTGTCCCAATATGTTTGTACTACAGTACAGATGAAATGTGATATGTGATTTTTTCCCAAAGAGCAAAATAGCAAGAGAAAGAAAAAGTGTTATTTCATATATAGACAGTGACAGTTTCTAATTATTGATGCATCACTAAGCAAGGTTTTGCTAACAGCCAAATGAGCTATTGCACTTACAAAATGAGGGCATGTGGCATATCTGATTAGTTTTACTCATGTGTCTATGATATTATATAATTCTAGAAGCTTGATATCTTTTTATCCTTTGGAAAAATGTGCCACTAAAAAAATAGCTGCATTAAACGCTATATTGTTTCTCATCCAATTATCTTTTGTATTCAGCATGGAAATGGAAAAATGCTGAATGTTCATTTTAAGTGCCATATATCATCACCATAATTAATTGTAAGCAAAATTCTACTAGTATTTCAGTCCTACCCGGAACATAAAAGAAATTAAATATTTCTAGCAAATGAAGGTGTAGTATTTTAAGAAATCTGCTTTTTGCAAACTAATGAAACAATTTTTAACAAATTTTATTGCAAACATTTGCAAGCTCCCACCAAGCAGCAGCTACAGACTTGTTTATGCTTATATTGCTCAATTCCCTGCTAATGTCCCTTAAAGCTGTTAGGCTGAAAGCCAGCACGAGATATATCCACAGAGAGACTTGACCCTTCTTCCTGCAAAGTCTCTTGGAAGTTTCAAGTTAATAGTTTATGTGAGATTCTTATTAATGTAACTTTGCCTTCTTCCCCAACCACATTTGGGTAATTGTGTCCATTAGATGGTACAAATTATGCATAAGAACTGAACATATACTGGTTTAGAAGAGATAGACAAACGGAGAAAATGGTGAAACTTTTCAAACACAAACTATTCAGTTATGATAGAGAGTCAAACAAAAATAAATCTAACTCCCAGAACTGCTCGCTTGCTTCCCAGTTTACGTTATTAAATGCTTTCTTTCTTCCTCTTCACAAGTGTCCTACAAGTAGCCATTGCAGATTGCCTACCCATAAATTCCATTCTCTGAGTTCTTATGTCTTTGTTCCAGTCTTCTGCATATCGATATAAAGCTCCTGCTGTCGGTCAGCAGTCATTAGGGGCTCTTAGCCACTGATATGCCAGAAGTATTCACAACCCGCTAATGATTCAGACAATGGACCTGGACAACTAGGCTGCATACAGACGTTAGGGGAAGTAAGGGAGAAGTTGCATCGAGTTAAAAATGGCCACCAGATCTAGGGTAAGTTGGGATAAGGGGCCTAGTGGGGGTAAGGTATCGGGGGGCAAGCAGGCTCCACTGGAGATTGGGGGTGTGTGGGTGGGATCTGGGAATCCGAGAGCGCAAGCAAAGTCCACACGAGGAGCTGAGGGGATTGGCGAGGAAGAGGGCAGGCAACATCGGGGGGAGGAAGCAGCGGGGCTAGCAGAGTCCGTGGAGGGGATTCGGAGGTGGGGTCAGGCAGGGTCCATGAGTTGGTTGGGTTCAGGAGGGTTTGACAGTCAGGGGGGCTTGCTGGGTTTGCAGAGGATTTGGGGTATGGAGAGCTCTCTCTCCCACATCCTGGGACCAGGGGCTATTTTTAGCAGCCCACCCTGCACCCCCAGATGAACACCTCCCTATCCCCCCCACCGACAACCTGCCCCCACATTCCTTCCACCCCTCCCCCTACCAGGACTTACTTCCTTGGCCCCCCGCACTGGCAAACATTGATAAAGTGGGCACTGGGAGTGGCTTACAGAATTGGGGGGGCAGGAGGGGGATTTTGGTGGGCTTAGGAGGAGGGGGTTGTCCACCTGGGGAAGAGTTAAAAATATCCTGGTTCCAGTGGAGCAGGTTGGAAAAGCATAGGGATCAGCAGCGGAGCTTTCCCAGCCCTGGGGCTGCGCTGGGACTGCACAGAAGTTCAGGACAGTTAGATCAGTCTAAAAATGACCAGCCTGAGTTAAGTTAAACTGCCTTGGAAGTAGGCTTAACTTAGATCAGGTTAGTCATTTTTAAACCAATCTAATCTTCCTGAACTTCTGTACAGTTCACACTTAGATCAGCCTAACTGGGGATCTAAGTGTAAGCGCCGAACCTGGCCTGGGCAAACTGAGCTAGAGCAGGTGGCCATTTTTAACATGATCTCACCTCCCCAAACATCTGTCTGCACCCCTTCACTTCAATTCTGACTGCCCACTTACTCCTAAACTGCCTTTTCTCCACCACCACCCAGACAAAAGGTCTGAAAATTTAGCAACAGGTAATCTGGCAAACAGATTGGGGGAACCTACTTGATTTCTTTATATCAGACTATTGACACAGCCTCGAGGAGCGGCCATAAAGAATGAAGGCTAGGATTTTCACAATGTGGATCCTAAAAGTACATTCCCAAGTTTATAATAGATGCCTAAATACACAGTGCTCATTTATCATCTAACAATTTGAATCTACCATTCACAGCATCTATAACAACCTAACTCCTCTCATGCAAGCAGCTCAGTGGCTGACCTTGCAACAGAAATCAGGTATCCTGACTTCCAGTTCAGGGTCCTGTCCACTGGCACAATATTCCTTCCTCTACAAGCACTTCATGTGCTACAGACTTTCTCAACAGCAGGAGACAAGGTCATGCACAAACAAGGCTCAGTGCTGATAGAAAGGAGGGGCTGCACCCATCTTTCTGGAGCCACACTGGCAAAAATGTGGCAACGATTTGGAGCAATGGGAATCTATTTTCATATCTGGAGATAAACAAGGAAACCACAAAATAAACAAGCAGATCTAGAGAAGAAATCATCACGAACCGCCATTTTTTCATCTCAGAAAAAATAATGTGAATAAAGAGCTTAATTGCCATGAAGCAATGAAGCTTTCTCCTGCCCCGACTGCTTTCTGTAAAGCAAAGGCTTCTGGCATCGCTTGTTTAAATACCTGACAAAGGACAGGATTTGTTCATATTTGTGATCCCTGCTAAAAAACTGACTTCTGCAAGCTGTGAAAGAAATTGCAAGGGAAGTTTCATTACATAAAGAGGAAAAGAAATTCAAGGGAAGTTCTGTGCATTTCTAAACACGTACACCACTACATTCAACACTATACCTAAGAAGTGCTGTTGAATATTTACCGATGAAGGAAGGATAGTAAGGAGACTGACTAGACAGTACAAGTTGAAAACAAAAATGTAACAAAAGACCCCTGAGCTCACGATGTTCTACCTTGATAGTGAAAAGAACAACTGTCCATGACCGTGGAAATCTGCTCCAATGACAACCCTAACTCCAAAGTCTTTGGATTTCTTGGGTTTGGGGTTCCTCATTCCCTTCAACCTTTTACTGACTTTGCTTCTCAGTTCAGTTTCAAGTGTACTCTAAAGGGCATGAAAAGTCCAATCTATTTCTGGCTTAGTTTGACCCTGAATATAATCTGGCTCTAAACCCCCAGCCTTCCTTGAATCATTTCTTCCAATAGCTTTTAGACCTTTCAGCTGTTCTGTAAAAAAGGGAAAAAAAAGGTTACCGGTCGGCCTCAGGCCCCTGGCAGACATTAACTGAGATGCATGAGCTGGACCTGACAAATTGCATCCCTGATCCCAAAGACCACACATCTCACCATGCCAGCCATACATGGCAGCCTGAATACTTTTGGGGATCTGAGATAACTTCTGTCAGATCCCAATCATGCAGCTGCTGGTACATGAGGAACTAGGCATCAGAGCCCAGTCTTTAGTGCTGTGCTTCCAGCAATCTCCTTTTGAGTCGCAGCACTGCAGTTTCCGGTGCCAGGGCACGGGGAGCTATCAGCTGATCATGTCGCTACTCAGCTAGATGCCAAACGTGTCACACATTCAGATTAAAGCACGATGCAAACCAGCCACAAATGGCGGCTTTTCCGTTTCATCGCACCATTAATTGGCTGTGTTGCATGTTACAGTTCATTGCAAAATAAATGTAACGTGCCAGGACCCTTAGCCTCAGTGGCCCATCAGGCTAATATGGTTAAGGCACACTAGTGTCTGTAGCTAATGGCACGCAAAGAAGGGACGTGGCTAGCATCATTTGACCTCTCACTCCAGAGCCTGAAAGACTTAAGTGCAACCTCTGGAGCAAGGCTTGAACTCATGACTCCGGATCCCTAGCAAAACATGACCTACTCCGCCACTGTTGCCCATTTTGTGATACAGATATGGATATTAATTGAATTCACTGAAAATAATAGGTGTTTTAGCAAACAAAACACCACCACCTGAATTCTCCAACTATTGTTTAAACATGGCTTTTAAAAAGAGCATTTCGTTATACAACATGTATCTAACTTAAACAGTGTAAAAAAGAATGTATCCTTGTAATAAGTCTGAAACTAACAATACGCAGGGAAAGATTTTCAAAGGCAACTGAGCCCCACAACCAGCAGAAATGGACAATGTAATTGGTTAATTTTTTATGACATCACAGCAAGCATAGAACAAAGCAGGTAAAAAGATTATGCAATAAAACCAAGGGGGGCAAAGAGGGAGGTAAGCCTTAAAGTTCATTCGGTTCCCATATGGGAAAAGGGCAAGTGCCTGGTGCAAAGCAGTTTGGTACAAATGTAATAATTTCTGGATAGCTGCCAGTACTAAGGTTAAAAAGCAATATTACAAGGCTTCTATGATGACAGCCTACTGGGAGACATTTATTGAAAATTGCTTTGCCTATCATTTAGTCAGCAAAAAACCACACAGAACTACTTATGTTAGAACTGTGTTGAGTGTGCATCTATAAATGATTCAAATTGTTAGCTTATAAAGCCCCATACAGGTGCAATCAACATAAAAGCCTAGAGTTCCTGTTCTGTTCTTTTATACTGGTAAGCCTTATATATTTTCACCATATGCGACTCCAATAAGTATATCTAATTATAAAGGAAGCATGCTCCAAGATTTAGATTCAAGTTTCAAAATTAAATTAAAATGGCATTTTTGACAAGAGGCAATAAAGTTTTCAACAGTTATACTGTGAACAAGCAGAAGTCTTAAATCTTGCAACATCAAATAAAACCACGTATTTTTAACTATACCCTGCTGGAAATGGCAACTTATGCATTACAAGTGCTAAATTGTAGTATTTTAACTCCACTATATATGTCTGTCTCTTACAGCCCACCAAATACATGAAAACATTTTAAGCAATTTGTAGGAAATAAGCAGAATAAAAGACAAAACCTCACATTTTCAGAATGGTCCATATAGATTTAGCCATTTGACTGCCATTTAAATTAATAGGATTTACTTAGCGAAATCCCTGAGAGCAGCTTCAAAAATTTAGGAGGAAATGTCCAGCAGTTCATTGATTTTTTAAAATGTAATTAACAAGTATATACATTTCTACATATTCCACAACTGTTCTGGTGTGTATAAGGATTTAATTCGCATTATTAAATATCTTTGTCTTCACTACTATGGAAGAGAAATGTAAGGTTTGTAAGTTAAGTAACTAACCCTCACTCTCGTGACAGCTAATAAGTACTATACTTTGGCATCATTAGTAGGTAGAAAAAATTTGCCAACCCCTTTGTTTCTGTAATTAGCATCTAGACTGAAGACTTCTGGATCTGCAAATGAAGCTAAATTAAAGGGATCCACTGGAATCAGAAGTGGCAGAGCTTATGCCCTGTTTTTATAATACAATAAATCATGTGGCTCCTTTTTTTCCTTTCAAGATAGTTCCACTTTTACTTTGGTGCATTCTTTTGCAAGGATTGGGAGAGTAAGCTACAGGGGTGTAGGGAACCTTCCCGGGTTATGAGCATCACCTAAAAACAATCTTCATTTTTAACTATAGGGTTTCTCACTCATTCCTAAAAATATTACCTTCCACAAAGAATCAAATACATATAGCAACACAGACATATCTTCCTCAGTCTTTCACAAAGAGCTGGCTTAATGGCTCTCATGTCCAGCTCTCCCGTCTTCATAGGATTCATAGGATAAAGTGATCAGGTTTCAGTGTACGACCTCAATAAAGACTCCTGTAAAAGCTTACTTGGTTCTAGAACAGGATTAATTACTATTAGCTCAATTTTTGCTTGTCACTACTGGATAGGGTGACCATATTATGGTTAAGAGAATCCAGGACGGGGTACAGGAATCTGGGATAGGGGGTGCCACCACTGCACATGCACACACACACGTGGACATGCACAATACACAACCTCAACCCCCTGGCTCCCAGGGACCCTGATGGCGGGGCAGGGCAGGGCAGGACAAGGCAGATGCCTGGGCCTGGGCTCCATCCCCTGTGGGCAGAGGCTGCACCCCATTGGGAGCAGCCCCTCTCTATCATGGGAAGCCCAGCTCTAAGCAACAGAGCGGCTGCAGCAGCAGGACACAAGGCTGCTGCTGGTGGTGGGCAGCCATCCCGGCTCACCCTGCACAGGTGCCCAAGCACCAGCCCCGACCCCCTCCCTGCCTCGTCCTACCCCGGCCAACCCCTGCTCACTGAGGAGGAGCAGTTTCCAGGCCAGCAGGAGCCAGGCCGGGCACTGCAGGTGGCAGCAGCCTCTGCCTCTGCCTGCAGCAGCTGAATCTGGAAATTTTGCTTCAATTTATACCAATTGGCTGGTACACTGGGATGGCCTATGAAATCTGGGACTCCCAGCCAATCTGGGGTATGGTCACCCTACTATTGGATAAAAACCCAATCCACATCTCCTTCCATACAATGGAAATACTCTAAAAAATTCAAATAGAAGCAGAATTAGGCCCTTTCACCCATATCTACCTCCCCACTTCGTGCATGCATGTCCCACAGAGACGAAAAGGACAGAAAAAAGCCAACACGGAAATGCAATCGCTGCCCAATACTGAAATAAGATTCAGACCTGCTCAACTAGTATTAATTAGAGATTTTCTGCACTGAAGTGGTGTGTCCCATTAGATACAGACCTTAAGTATAACTGACAGCAAAAGGAGTCTTCTTTAACACCCACCACTGATAAAGGAATGTCTAGAAGTAGAGTAGAAGTCTGTGCTTTTGCAGACATTATGTCAAGAGCTCTATTTTTATATTAAATTCATGGAAAAAAACTGATGGCTTTCTTGCAAGGATGCTTATGCACCCACAACTTGAGAAGTTGTGGGAAACTTGCAATTTGCAAAGAACCATCTTTCGTAAGATTTCCAGTACATTACGTTTCTATGCAGGACAAATGTATGATAATAAAAGATTTAGTTAAACTGGCAATTAGAAAAAAGACCATTTTTGCAGCTGTAAAAATACCATATTTACCCAAATCCAAGACAACTCTGACTTTAAAATGATACCCCCAAAGATGGCAATGCTCTTGCTTCTCTGCCTCTGTGCTGGGTCATGCACTGTTCCTGGCTCCATGTTTAGTGTAACGGGAAGCAGCACGGAGCCAGGAAGACTCAGTGCAGAGCCAGGGAGCAGTAAGGGAATCTGTACTGAGTCCTGAACCTTTCCCTGGCTCAGCACCGATTCCCTCACTGCTCTCTAGCTCCAGGCTGGGTCCTACACTGCTGCCTTGCATGGTGCTAAGCCAGAGATCAATGCAAGACCCAGTGCTGACTGCACATACTCAATTCTAAGACAAGGCTTTGTTTTCCCCATGACGAATGTGGAGAAAACCTTGTCTTAGAATCAAGTAAATACAGTATGAAGATTGGTTTGACTGAAAAAAAAAACCAACGTATTTGAACAGAATCTATTTTGTCCATCTCTAGGGCTAGGGACAGACATTCAAAAAGCCTAAGTCTGAACTGATTCAACGTTTGCAGGTTAGTCCAACCCGGCTAAGCTAAATGGGTTTGTAACTGTATAGACATTTCAGAAATGCAGGCACATGCCTGCAGTGGCTCAGGCTAGAAGCTGGGGGGTGCTAGAGCAGCCCTCCCTTACCTTCCATAGTGCTGAGCTGTGGGGACCGTGGCCAGGCCCTCTGATTAAGGGAATGGTTCCCTTCCCTGCCAGCAGCCCAGAAGCAGTCATAACATAGTGTTTATTGTCCCCAACTCAGTGTTTATCAGTACATTAAGAAAATAAAGAAAAGTTCTCAGCTCCCTGTTGATTAGCTCCAAAAAGCCCTAGTGGACACAGTCCTGTCTGCCACTGTAGCCAGAAAATGGCATGCTAGCTAATGCTGAGAGGTGTCTGGGTAAGGCAGAGGGGAGGAGGGAATCTCTGCAGTCTCTGCCAGAGCTCCAGCCAGGGAACAGAGAGGAGGGGCCAGCTCTGCTGCAGAGCTGAGAGCCCAGCCCAGAGAGCATGCTGGGATTCTGGGGAAGTCTGGTTTAACTTAAACCAGCAAGGGGTCTGGGACAGACATTGCATAAACTGGTTTGAGCCAAATCACTTAATTCCGATACTACATTCAACCAGGTTTCTGTCAAACTGGTTTCAGCCATTTTCAAACTGGTTCATGTGCACTAAACATCTGTTCTGTTACAGGTTTAAACCAGGTTCTGATCACTTAAACCAGTTTGTATGTAATGTCTGTCCCTTGGCCAATTGAAATCACTGCACATTACCAAAAATCAGATTCAGTTGCCACAAACAACCATAAATTCAACAGTTTTCAACCCATTTTACATAAACACTGACCCTGGCCTAAACTCTAACCTCTTATGTCCTATTGCCCAATGACTATCATCTAAGGGTTCCTGTACACGAGTGCAGAAGCTACAGAGAGCCTGAGCAGACTCAACTGTAATTACCATGCTCTGGCAACCTCCCATATCTAGTGCATCAGTGTCCACATATTTCAAAATGGCAGCAGGAGCACTTGAACTAAAGCTCCTCAAACAAGCTTTAGTTCAAGCACCCCCACAACCATTTTGAAGCACAAGGATGCTGATACATGAGATGCTGCGGTGTTTTAATTAAAGTGTTGCCCTTCCTGCTCCCCACCCCTACACTTCCAGAGCATGCGTAAAAGTGCCCTAATTGAATTTTAAAAAACTAACCTTCAAATTTCCCAAGCAAAAGGATGGGAATGGGTATAGACATGGAGACCGATGCCATTTTTACATGTACTCTTGATGCAGTGCCAAGCCCTTCTAAGTAGTGAGCCATGCTAATTAAAAGCACCTGCGTGTCAAGTCCATCAGCAGTGCAGCACATCCTTGTGCTGAGAAAATGGCAGCAACGCACTTTGAACTAAAGCACACAGAATGTGTTTTAGTTCAAAACACATCGCCACCACTTTCTCAGTGCTGTGATGTGTTGTGCCACTGATGCCTGTGACGCGCAAAGCTTGCACAGTACGTCAGTATACATGTTCCAGCAGGCTCGATGAATTAAGTCTGCTCCGACGCGCTGGATTTCCAGCTCACTGGAGCAGGCTCCTCACATCTTTGTAGCTGTCTGGAGAAACCAGGTGGAACTCATTGACCAAATCACAATGAGTACACGTGTTTGTGTGGAAGGGAAATGTTTTTGTGAACAGGCACTTATTTGACAAGAAATCAGACAAGTCCATCCATAGTGAGTGATATGTAGCTATAATATTCAAGAAAAAGTGGTGTATTTATAGGAAAAACTAAAGTTCCTCGTTTGCAGCAAGCATGAAACAAATACCGCTGAAAGCTGCAAAGCAAGTTCTAACCTGGTGTTAGCCCACTTGGTAAAGACAGAGCTTCCTCACACTGATCCCATGTACCTCTCCTCATGATTATATTTTCAGGTGCTATTACAATCCATATCTATAAAGGGCTTAGTCTGTCTGTCTGTCTGTCTGTCTGTCCGTAATGCTCTTTAAATGCAAATAGCTTGAAAACTGTAAGAGATGGAACATTTGCATCTTCAGAGAAATTTCTTTGCTAAACCTTAGCATTCGTTTAGTGACCATGTCAGGATGATCCCAACTTCCAGAACTAGGAAAAGTCAGGGTGGTTTCTATTGAGCTCCTCCCGGGAGAGTGTCAGGAGCCTATCATGGCAGAGAGGGCAGAGGGAAGGGCCAAGTGAGGAAAAGCAGGAGCTGGGCAGAGGCAGCCCTGTCCTGAGCCCTGAGCACGGAAGGAGGCGCCCAGGGGCAGCATGGAGGAAGCCCTGGGGTGTGGGAGGCTGTTGCGAGGCATGGAGCTCACCTGCCCTTGCCCAGCAAAGAGGCATGCAGGCAGCGGCCGGGCGGTAGCTTGGGCGAGTGCACCTCAAGCCTGCTGGACGAGAGCAAGTGCAGGAAGGGATTGGCATCTTCCAATGTTCAGCCTATTTTATTTAAGTTTTATAAATATTTAATTTATTTAATAAATATAAAAAGTAAAATCTGTTTGTTTTTGTTATTTGAAATTCATCCGTCATTCTTGACGGGCAATTTGCTAGTTTATTTAATAATAATTTTGTAACACAAATGTTTAATGGCTAACCACATTATTGAGAGTGGGCAGATTTCAGTTGTATGATTAATGGGAGAGAGAGAGTAAGGGTTAGGAAGAGTTATCAGGGTAATGTCTCACGGGCTGATTGCAGTGTTAACGCAGAAACATGTGAACGGGAAACCATCACCAAGAGCAATACTGCAAAGAAGCAAATTTGGCTTCAGTTCAGTATCAAAGTGGAGTTGAGTCAACCTGTGCTGAATGAACATGAGGTCAGAAAGCTGTAAAGGTTTCTTCCAATTGGTGTTGCGCACAGAGAGTGAAGAGAGGCTGCTGCCCTTGGATTCAATACGGTGGGAGTCTAGATGGCCCTCATTTGCAATATATAATCAAAACCCCTGGTCTGCAGGTTCTGTGCTGCTACTTCATGACCAGCACCACTACCTGAATATCATACTCAAGTTTTTGACCAGCAGGTTCACATTTGTGATAGATACACTGGCTTTGCTAGAGGCGGTCCTCTCAACCTCTCTTGCATATTGCTTTAGCTACAGTGCTCCCTGTCTATGAACTCTGTGCAGCCTGCCCCCACCTTTCTCCATCAGACCCAGAGCAGCCTGGTTTGCCAGGCCTTTAGCACATACTCAGCCCAGGGAAGAGGAACCAGCCTTGCCCAAAGAGAGGTCGACATCTGTGAATACTGTAAAAGCTTGTGATCATTTGGGGTTTTACTCTCACCTCTACTATTTTAAAAGCTGCCATTTAAATGTACTTCAACACATGAACTCAATACCCACTGATTATGCATATTAAGCATGTACGGGGACCTTTTTTTTTTAAAATATATTATGTGCTGATTGCTTTATCTTAATGCAGAAACCACGATTGGATGAACACAGACTTTGGTCACAACATACGTGCCTGAAGTCAAAGTTAAACCCCCTGTTAACCTGAGTGATTAATCACAAACTTGTTTATGTAATATAATGAATATCTGTGTTGTCATAGATTTCACACTGTCCTGGATAGAAAATGCAGGACTGTAAGAGAATATGCTCAAAGTGCGGCATATCCATTTCTCACTGGGCGGATAAAAAGGCACCTCCGCACTTTTGTTTTTCTAAATTATGGTCTGTGGCCAGTGCTAGTGGTTAAACGAACGAAACATCGCTGGGAGCTTTCATGGGGAAAGAGTTCATGAAAGGCTCTCTCTCATGAAGCTGATGGCAGAATTTCAAACCTGAAGAACCTCTGGATTATTATTTATGTTCATCCATAAAGAAGCCTCTATATGTATTTACATAAAGGCACAATTAAAAGCCAGCGTCCCACAGACTGCCTATTACTGAAAATAAAAAGGAAAAGCAAGTCTCTGGCAGGGTGAAAACAGACATCTTGGCAGCAGGAGGAAGAGAGCTTAGTTTTACCTGTAAAATACAAAGGTAACGGAAAACTTTCAAGGAATTAAACATTACCCTGCTGAGGAGGGCTCGCAGCAACCCTTTCCTCTGCGCTCCTCGGGGACAGACCCCCGCTTCTTTAGGCAACCGGATCTTGCCGCGCCGTTTAGTCAAGGCTTGCTGTGCTCAGCGCAGCAAGCCAGAGCAGCAGACTCCTCTGAGAGCATTATGAGGCACAGCAAAGACATCCATGTATGGCAGGTCCCATGCAGGAAATCTGGGGACCTGCCAGACTGAAAGCTGAAAACCCATGAAATCAGAGATTTTCCATGCAAGCTGAGAACTCTGCCTACAGCTGTATGGAAGGTTTCAATGAAACAATGGCAAATATTATGTGCGGTCTTCCTTCCCTTGCAGTACGCAGAACTACTGAAAATCCACTGAAAGCAACAGAGAGACTCCAGGGATGACTCGGACCCCTGGGAGAGTTTCTTTGTGGTGTACTGAGTTCATGAACAGCTAGGGCAGTCTGGACCAGAGGGCACCAGGTGGTACAAGCTTGCTAGCTAGGGAGTATGGAAGCAGATGCCAAATATCTGTGTGTGTGTCCTGTCTGTTGTCTGATTGAGAGACATGACCAGAAGCCTCACAAGCAGCGTATTGCGCACATTGGCCAGAGGGTGAATACTGAGCTGGTGGTGAGGATGGCAGCTGGGAAGGTGTTTTTCTAGGAGGGGAAAAAAACCAGGGCAATATGGAAGTATTCTCACCAGCCAAGAAAGATAAGCACACATGCCTGCCCCCCCCCCCCCGCCAGCATAATCACTGTAGCTTCCTAATCTGTTGCAAAGCAGCTCTACCAGTGATTTCTAGATCATTCAGTCACGTTCCCGCTAGCTAGTGATATTGCTAACGAAAAGGTTAAGTTCACTTTTTCTTTTTTCAAAGCTGCAATGCTTTACTGGGGAAAGAAAAACTACGCAGCCCACATTTCAGCACTTGCATAACAGGCAGGAATATGTTTCCCCTAGGGTTTGAAGGGGAAGATAAATATCCTGGGTTAACCAAGAGACACTGAATCACTTGCTCTTAATTAAGAGTTGGGGCTCAACAGAAACTGAATTCACATCTTGATATTTTACAGAAACTAGGTAGAAACATCAGAACCTGAGATCAACGTGGCTCACGGGGGAAAAGGCAATTTCACCTAATGAGGACAAGGTAGATTATGGACAATCCCAAGCAAAGGGTGTTATGGCCTTGCACTCTCAAGAATAGATTCAGTCCCATATCAGCCACTATCATCCCACCCCCTGGCACTCCCCTGGATAAGGAGACAGCCTGCCAATTCCAGCCCATATATGTGGGCCAGCGCTGTTGTGATGCAAATATTTAGATCCAAACAATGGTATGCGCTGCAAGCCAATTTGGCCTAAAACGGCCCAATATCTATCTATATATAAAGACCTTAGTCCATCTGTCTGTCTGTAACGCTCGGGGGGGGGGGGCATGGCTCCCAGCAGGTCGTGGCTCCGGCCAGTGCTGCATCAACAATGCCCATCAAGAATGCCGTGTGGGATGGGTGGGGATGGAGCACCGCCACCCACCAACTTGCACCGCCGCCACCTCCTGGGGGGTGGTGGGTGACCCAGGGCTGGACGCAGAGCGGGAAAGGGGGGTGCCGTGCGGCCAGACACAGAGCGGCGGCAGTGCAGGGCAGCGGGTGACGGCAGCGGCTGCCGTGTGCAACCTCCCCTTCCCCGCACACTCCTAGGACGTGGCAACGGCACAGGGTGGTGGGTGGTGGTGCTTCACCCGCCCCCTGTCATTCTTAACGGGCAATTAGCTCATGTTTAAATATTAGTTATCATGGAACTCCATAGTTAAGGCTGAAATTATTAAGACAAGAGCGAAAAACCTTTGTTTGAAAATATCTCGTATATCATAACTTGCCTTGGGTTCCCCATCTTCCCACTGCCCCCCCCCCCAAAAAAAACCCAACAAAATTCAATACAAATCAGCCAAACATTTGGAAAAAAATAAATGGTCTGAGAAATTAGAGGTTTGTTCCTTTGGAGACATGCCAAATAAAAACTAAGACAAAATGCAGGCAGCAGATATATATCAATTACTCAAAGGATTCAGAGTAGAATGCTTTCTCAAAGGTCGTCTTTCCCTAATCCACCAGAAACCTCTTTAATGCCACCCATTAACTCAACATACCACAATGCTATTTCTGCACCGCTAATGTGGGTCGCAAATCTCCCACCATAATAATGTAAATACAGGGTCTACAAACTGTCTTTCACTCATCCTACGCAAGCAAGTAATCCAAAACAGGAATATTTCTTCTAACTCAGGCTCCCACATGTTGCGAACAAAAATGACCAATCTGTTCCACCCCATTCTTCATACATATTTCAGAAGTAACAATATCTACAGTTCTACACATCTGTCAGGAGTCTCCTTACTTAGAAGGACACTCTCAGGTAGCCTTTATATTTACTTGTATGTATTCTCGCCCGAGACTGCTGACAAAGATGTCAATTAGTGTCAAATGAGTTTTGTTATGATGCGAGTGATTTAGGCTACATGGCCATCTGGAGTAGGAAACTACTGAGGTTAACATTTTCTGTTCATATCAATACCAGTGTACTTCTTAGTAGTACAGCTTTCCCAAAGCAATGCCCCTGGCACTACTGTATGAAGATGGCAGTTTGTAATCTTTGAAGTTGGGTATTTAGGATAAATTTAGGCCTCCAAGTGGGTCAGCTCTTTTAAATGCTTCTTCACAGAGCTGGGAAAATGAAGATGACAACCAGTCCTACAATTACTGTGTGCATCTCAGTGACAAAGGAAGCTCCACACATGGTTCTGAAGCAGGGAGGTCACAATAGCAACTCCATTTTTTCCTTAACTCGGGTATTATTCTACAAAAGATCACTAATGAAAAAATGTGTGTGCAAGCCAGGGTAAGTTTATCTACCTTTCACAAACTTTTTTGATGCTACTAAGCTGAGTGTTTCTTAAATATACTAGGAGGTCCTTTTATATTATGGAATCCCTTCTCCTACTTACTACAAAGAACATGCTTATGGACCAGAGGGCTGTGTCCACAGGGCCCTTAGTGACTACACATTCAGTCAGTCTCATCTCAAAAATTAAGTCAGGTGTTACAATTGTGGATGTTCAGCACATCTGAGCAACAGGCACGTTACTTTTACCCCTCTCCAGACCAAGCTGCCCCACTTCCCTCTCTTCTCTTCACATGCTTCTCATTTTATTATTTCCATTTGCCAACAAAGTCACTCATCCCCATCCAGAGACAGCCTTAACCTGACCTTGAAGCTGCAAGTCTCCTAAGCTGTCTCAGTAAGAGATGCTTTAGTAGTAAGTGATAATCATATGGCCAGACAGAAGCAAAAATAAAAAACGTGGGCAAATTTTGTACAAGGTCTAGTGAAATGGAAATCTTAGCGTTCATTTTGTAGCAAGGATTTCTGGAGTGTGGATCTTTGATTAAAGGAAGAATGCTAACCATGTTGTTGAACTGCATTTAAGTCGTTGCTGTATCATCTAATTCAGGGGTTGTCAACCAGGGGTACTTGAGAAGGCCCTCAACCAGGGGGTATGCATAAGGGGCCAGGGATGGAGCACCACCAAGCACCACCCTATGCTGCCACACAGGCACCACCCACCCGGCCAGACGCGGAGGACAGGGGAAGCTCGCAGACGGCAGCTGCCGCCACTCTGTGTCTGGCCGTGCGCCACCCCCTCTCCTCCCGCTCCACGTCCAGCTGTGGGGGATGCACTGATCCTTAAAGGCTGAAAAACCCTGATCTAATTCTTCTCATATTTAATAGCGGAGTCTATCACTTAGCCCTCAAGATCGCACGTACATAATTTGGGCACAGATCCTGTATAAACCTCTAATACTAACCAGCTAACTCCACACACTATAGTATAGAGTGATGTTATTGATTTATTAGCAGGGATCTGGATTTTCCGTTTGCCATGGAGAAACAGAGAAAAACAGGAATTTCCCCCTTTACCGGAGGAAGACACGGATTTTTCATTTTAAACAGAGAAACCCACAAATTTTGCACTTTTGCAAAGAGCTCTCTGAAGGCTGGCAGAGTCCCAGCCTGCAAGGGGCTAAGGGGAAGCAGGAGGAGAGCGGTCAGGCAGGGGATGCCATGCGTATGTATATGCACGTGGCCACCAGACAGCCTGGAGAGAAGGTCCCACAAGTAAGTCTGGGTGAGAGGATTGAGGGCCCGTGGTGGGGGTGGAGCTGGGCAAGGCTGGGGCTGCTGGCCAGCCAAGGGGTGTGTGGGGCTTAAGGCCCAAGGCCAGACTGTGCGGCCGCAGGGCCCTGGCAGGGGGTGGGATGGGGCCATGGGAGGATCATCCGGGGGGGCTCGTTGCCACTGTGTTCACTCCCAGGGGAGAGGGGGGACCCGTGCCCCCCAGATCTGTGTATAAGGTGGGGGTGGACGCAGGCTGCCACTGTGGGCTTGAGCTCCCCACCCTGCTGCCCTCCCCCTGGGGCATTCACAGTCCAGCAGGTGTGACCTGGCACTATAGGGCAGAACAGGGTTCTGCAGGGAAGCTCCTTGCCGCTGTGAGCTCTGCACTGCCCTGGCGAGATGCCCCCTGCCTGGGTTGGGGTATGCACCTCACTGCTGCCACACAGGCAGGAAATGCCTTGCCAAGGCAGCATGGAGCTCGCAGCAGCAAGGAGTAGGGGCCCCAGGGGACAGTAGCAGTGTGGGGAGCCCACACCTGAAGTAGGCAGCCCGCACCCTCCCCTCCCCTGCATACAAATCTGGGAGTGCGCACCGCGGCAGGGAACCATCCCCGCTCCCCCACCTGAGCCTGCAGCAGGCAGCTGCGGCAGGGTAAGTCAGGGTCCACTGCACTGCAGCAGCTGTTGCTTCCTGGGGACATCAGCCAGGGCTTGGGTGCTGCGGTGGGGGGCAGGAGCTGCAGACCCAGGTCCCTGGTCCCATAGCCCTGGCAGCTGGAGGCCCCCCTCGAGCAGGGATGGGGAGGTAGGTGGTGGGGAGGGGGGAAGCCAGGGCTGAAGTGGCTGTTGTGGTTAATAAGGGGCACTGGCAGGACCAGGGGGCTGCGGGTGGGGAGTTAGGGGCACCATCGGGGCTGGGGGACTGTGGCTTGGGAGTGAGGGGCCTGGACCTGCATTCTGTGAGCTAAGGGGGTAGGAAGAGCTCTGATTTTCCATGATAAAATATCCAAAATCAAATACCAAATTGTATAGGTAATTAGAATGTATTTTATTATAGTGACTGAGGCACTATAAAGCTTCCAAATTGCTTCAAA
>JAGPOW010002742.1:15845588-15858288 GCA_030014935.1 Caiman crocodilus | reverse complement strand
GTTTATTAGTACTGCTGGGATTTTGACAGAGGAAGTAAGTAAAAAGAATAGCGGTGAATGGGGGCTGTATGCCAATGAAGAAAATATGGCTACAAATTAGAAACACTGGGAACAGTGGCACAAAGGCTCTCCAGACTCTCTCTCTCTCTCTTGTGTGCGTGAGTGTGTGTGCGTGCGCACGCACGTGCGCCACACTGGTGATGGTGGCTAAATAGGTACATATTATCAGACACAGGTGGTCTACAAAAACATGAACAGCCCCCAGGAAGCTCCTCTGCTGTATTTGCCGAAATGGACTGGACCCTGAACAGAAACAAGTAATTTCCAACCACCATGTAGGATGGACACAAGATGACCCTCTGCGTGTAAAGGTTCAAAAGGCAAGACATAGGGCATTCCCGTCTGGTTAAGTTTGGGGGATCCATTGGTACAGGAATATCACTGGAAAATTGCATGTGCATATACATATTTTATAACCAAATACTATATATTTTTTCTCTATATTTTTTCAGTTTACCAATACATGAAAATGTAGACTTTCCACAAGAAACTATGTTTATTGAGTAAAAAAAATTACACTGTTTGTTAGGAAAAAAAGTCACATTTCATATCTATGACAACATCAGGGGGGCCATATTGCATGGCTAGAAAGTAATAAATCACAAAACACATTATGACTTTGCTAAAGTATCAGAGAAACCCAAGATAATTTTGGAGCATTTTATCCAATAGAAATAAAATATGTCAACTGAGACAGAGAGCTGATTCACTTTGGGTATCAGAATAATTCCTTAACTAAGCCATTTTCCAAAGTGACGTAGAAATTAAGACGTATTCTTGATGATATGCGCAGTATTAAAATAGAGCTGTCTAGCGGATGTTCAGACCGGCCAAGAGAGTGACACTGCAGAGAGGCAGTGGCGATTCCAAGATCATGCCTGAATCCCACTGCCTCTGCATACGCAAGCAAGGAGAACATATACAGGTTTTCCTCACTTCATGCTGTACACGAGTTCCTGGAAAATAGTGCATAACTCAAAGTCGCATAAAGGGAACCCACTTTACAATGCAACTACTAGAGATAGGTTCCAAGACCTCGAGTGTACTGGCCCCCAGGCCCATTTCTACCATTTCTACAAGACAATTTCGGTACTCACCAACAGCAGACAGTGCACACAAGCACAGGGCGCTATCATAATGGGGATGGCAACTACAGAAACACGTGGTGCAGACAATAAGCGGATGCAGGAGACTATATTTTGATGCGTGTCACTTCCACAATGCACCGCACAAAGCAGCGGACTGTGGCTTCCAACACATGGCTCGTGTAAGAGTGAATTTACCTCATGTATAATGAGTTTTTGGTATAAAATGGGTCGTTGCAAAAGAGCGAATTCGCACATACAGAACCCACATAAAGTGAGGGAAACCTGTATGCAGCGGTGGCCTAAGGGTTACTGGGTGCCTGTACACACGCACAGAGGCTCTTCCAACTCACTGTCATTACAGTCCATCAGAACAGACTCAATTAATCGAGTTTGCAGGAGCATGCCAACTACTGTGTCATGTATCAGCACCCCCCTGCTCCAAAATGGCGGTGGGGTACTTGAAGCAAAACTCAGACATGAGATGCTGCAGTGCTTTAATTAGAGCGACTCTCAGAGCCACTCTAATTAAAATGCTGGCTTTATGAAGTCATCTAGTCCAGTGGTTCTCAACCTTTTTCACAAGGGGACACATTAGCATAATTATCAGCCATGATTCATGACCCACAACCCGCCTCCCCTTCCCCGGGCCCTGACCCATGTAGTCTCTCTCTTCCTCTCCCCCCTCCTCTGGCTACTGCATCCAGCCCCCTCCCTCCTTCCCTCTCCGGCTCCTGGGGCTGCTCTCACAAAGTTGTGTGCTCGCCATGCCCCTGGCTGCGTGCAGGCTCCATGCTGGCTGCAAGTGTTGCAGCCTGCACGCAGAAACCACGCAATTGCCTGGGATCTCCCTGAGACCCTTTACAATGTTTTTGTGACTCACGGGTTGAGAAACACTGATGTAGTCCAACCACCTGCTCAAGCCAGGATCATGCTTCTCTAAATCATCCTGGATGTGTCTGCTTAACTTGCTTTTAAAAGCTTTGTGAACAACTGTCACACACAAGTAAAAGGAGAAATGCCCAAAATACCAAAAAGCACTGTGACTTCCTGCAAGCTAAGCAGAGGCGGCAGGGCATTCTGGTGTGGAAATCAGCTTCCTTGCTGAAGACCTGCACCCTCTTGGTGACAATTTTTTTGGGTGGGGGGGAAGCATGTGGTATATGAATAAATACAGTAAATATTTTACCTATTTAATTTTTTAAAAATCAAAATTAAGCTCTTACTATTTAAACAAATTGCATTGTGGGTGAGGATTGACAATAGCACCCCTATTACTAACACTCTTATTATATACCATGACAGTCCAGCAAGATCCACTGCCTACAGTAGCCTTTACTTCAGAGCTATCCAAGTTCCAGGAAGATACTGCATGCCCCATATGCCACACCAGCAAGGGCTGCACAATATGTGGGTTGCACCAGGGCAAGCCATGGGCCCCCACAACTGCAATGCTCATGTGCACCAGCCTGGATTCACCCCTTGCTCCCTGCACTGTGTGCTGCACTGCCCCAACCCCGGGTGCGGGGACAGGACGTGGCAGTCAGAAAAGGTAGGGGGAGGAGCTTATGAAAAAAGAGGGGGAGGAGCCATGGAGCAGGAGTCCAGGAGCCCACAGGCCCCTAGTTGGACAGCTCTGCTTTAAATCATACTCATTAAATCCAAAGATTCTCGATTTAAGCCTTGTGTTTTCTTTCAGGCAGAGGTTGAATCTAAACAGTGAATTCAGCGAGGCTGTGCATCTGGCTGCACAATTTTACCTTATATCCAAGCAGCAGCAGCAGGAGGAAACTCGGTCCAGATAATTCTGAGGCACTGTTACCCACTATCTGTCTCTGTAAGCATCATGTATTATAATAGCATAGTAAATAATTTTAAAGTGTTTAGAGTTATTTAGAGTTTATAATGCTAATAACATCTCTCAGCGAGAAAACCGTCATCACACAATGTTGCAAGACAACTGACTGTTTGCTGCTTCAGTCTTTAAAATATGCTATTAAGTTTCTAGTAGCCAGGCATTTTCAGATGATTATACTTATACAGCATATCATTGTTACTGTCTGGCAATTCCTATCAATAGGATGGCAAATTTTACCAAGTATGGTGAGCCATTTAGCAATAAACATAAATGTATTTTGCAATAAATAAATCTGTTCTTTGTATTCAGGTGGTACTGACAAAGCTGGATAAAGCACTTTACATTTTATCTTCCCAAATGATAAATCTGTTGTGTTTTCCACAAGACGGATTGTTTCACAAGATAAACTTATGCCACGTTAACATGAAAAATACAGTCTATATCCTTGGTCAAAAGTTACTGCTAATTTATAAAATATATTACACCTAAATCTGTCTCAATGCCTTAAGGCAACCTGAAACTTCCCCACTGAAATGCATCCTGATAATGACTCTTTCATTAAAAGAACCCTAGCACCTTTTCGTTCTGCTCATTTGTTCAACTTTATGTAAATATATCATAGCATTTTGGAATACTGTACATGCATTACACAGAAAGTCTCTGTAGGAAAGAACATATCTTGGGAGCGTCTAGAAATAAATAATAATGGATGGCTTACAGGCAGTAAACATCTGTTTTCCTTCCTGTAATGCCCATAATAGGCATTAATATTTCTGTTATATAGAAGACAGTTGCACAAGTTTTCAAAGTAGGGATGTGTTGATAAGTATTTTCCCGACCAATACCAATGGCTGATTATTAATTGGCCATATTGGTCAATACCAGTTGGACAATTGCACAAGTTTTCACGTAGATAAACTAAGGGTGCACTGATAAGGATTTTCTTGGAAATTACCAATGGGTGATTACTATAAAAAGCCATATTAGCTAATACCAATCCAATAACCAATTTACAAAAATGCTGCCCAGCAGCTTGGAGAGCAGTGTCCAGCTGGTAAGTCTGTGGGGCGGAATGGGTATGGAGGGCAGATCGAGGCCACCATGGTAAGGGAGGGAGTGGGGCAGGGGCAAGAACTGCCCAGCCAGGGCAGTGAATGTGACCTCACTGGGAGCGGAACGGAGCTGCAGGCAGCTTGCCCAGGGGTGCGGGAGGGTGAGGAAGGGGGTGGCCCCTGCCCCACTCCCTCTCTCACCATGGGGACCTCGATCTGCCTTTCCACACCTCTTCCCTCCCCCACGCCTCTCTCCCATAGACTTATTGGCTCGACACTACTCTCCAAGCTGCTGAGCTACATTCCCGGCCCCATGTACAATGTGGCTGCACGTGTGCATTCAGCATTTATCTGTGACATTATCGGCTACACTGGCCAAAAAAAGCTGATTACCAATAACATAGTAATGATGACTGTACAAATGGAGAACAGCAGAGATTAGACTCACTCATTTTTAATGGAAGGCCCAACTTTCTTCCATTTAAGGTCTATGGCAAAATTCCCATTAGTCTTAATCTTAGCATTAAATCTTTAACAGATGGACTAGGGGGGACTCCCCTGAGCCAATTAATCAAGTCCCATATGTTTTCAAGCAACTATTTACCCAGCAGTTCCTAAAACTTGCCCCCTCCATGCTCTGGCACAACACAGCTCCAAAGCACAAACCCCAAAACATTGAGAACGCCCAACAACATGCCAAAGATAAACGTATGAGAGAAAAGAGTACTGCCAAATATAATATAAAAATTGCTATTCAATTAAATAGTAAGGCCACTGTTACGGAAGTCTAAGACATGCCTCAAATCAGCAGTACTTATACAAGCAAAACTCCATTTTTTTTTTGTTTAACAAGTTGCAGAATGGTGTAATATGAATATTCTCAGAAATGCTGTTGGTTGCTTGCTCTGACTCACGGCTGTCCAACTGGCAGCCTGAGGGTCGCATGTGGAGCATGAGGGATTAAATCAAAGCGTGCTCCCATTCCTGCTCCCCCTGGCTCCTGCCTGGCCGCCACTCTCCACATTGTTCCAGCTGCAATAGTAGCCAGGCTCCCTTCATTCTCTGGGTGACACTTCATGCCTCTGCCCCAGGTGGCAAGTCAGTGCAAGAGTGCAGGGATCTGAGGGTAGGCCTAGGCATGCTGTGAAATAGCGAGGTCTGGGGGTCATGCACACAGTGCAGCAATGGGGTAGGCTACCAGGTGCACAGTGCACACCAGGAGGCAGGGTCATGGGCATGCAGTGTGGTTATGGTGGAGCATCCATGGGGTGTGCATTCTTGGGCGGCCTGGCTCACCCTGCTGAGGCCCACGGGATGAACAGCCTTGCTGGTGTGGCCCGCAAAGCATTTAGTCCCTAGCTGTTTGAAAGTTGGCCGGCCCTATCCTGAGTAATATCCCATCTTTGGTAATAACAGCTATCATGCATATAGGGAATGTGCACACCAATGCGATCTGTTTATCAGGATTGCAGGAAGTATGTCAGGAGAGTCACTGGGCAGCATATCTGGGGGTTGAACGTAACCCTATTTTAATGATGCATACTCCGTTCTTTTTAGCCAGGCCTTTATTCTAGCACACTCCTGTGTGATTTGAAGGCATTCTGCCCAAATAAATGCATGGGAACAGAAGTGGAAGACATTCCTTTTGCTTTTCCCTCCCTAGTTCACATCAGCAAGGCATACACAGGCATATCAATGCATGTTCTCATCTTTCACAAACATTGAGTTTCAAGCACAACCACGGCTCATGCTGCAGAACTCTCTACTACTGTACATTTTTCTCCATCTTTGTTAACAGCTAAAATATCAGTCGTGGCCAAAAGAGGAGAAAGGAACCTTGTGCAACAAGATTTTAACCCCAACCTGTTCCCCACCCCCCCAAAAAAACCCCAAAACCAACCCATCCGTCTTTTTACTTTTCTATAGCCCACAAACTTTCCTTTGTTCTTCTGTAAAGTAATATATCAATATCATCAGTCAATTATTCAGGATTATAATGTCTAAAGAACCATCACTAAACTGATAAAGCTACTCCAATAAAGAGATGAAATTAAGGAAGCGCAAAGATGAAGAGTTTGCATATTAGTCAAAGATTTTGAGTTTCCATTCCTTTAAAATGTGTGCTGACGATGCAGAATTTCAAAATGTGATGGCGGTGATCTGCTCATCAGTGAGATGAAACACAGACCTGCAGAGACATGCATAGTCCCTCAGGATGCTGCTAGTAACCAGGCAAGGTTAGGTTGCCAACAGGGGTGGCATTTATACCAAATGGGCACTTGGTGGTAGTTTTAAGAACCGTTTCTATACAGTTCTGTTGTATTACCGGGGGCTTGTAATGTGCTTTATACCTACACTGGCAAAATATTTGCAAACCCAAATTTTCTAAATCACAGTAATTAAAGAAAAAGATAATACTGTTTTTTGATCTCTTTTGCTTTTTGAATTCCCTTTGTCCCTATTTAATGTATATATATGTGTGTAAGCATAAGCATATGTACATGTGCTTTTGACAATTAGCACTGCCCTTCACCCTATTTTCAGTGTGTTTCACCTCTGGCCCATGGAGCTGTGTCACCCAGCCTATGGAAATTCCCAACACAATTCAGGAGCAGAGTGGTATCGGCATTATTTGCTCCCAGAGCTGCAGCAATTAACGCTATAGCTGCTCCCTCACTGCCAAATTTCTGGGCCCATGGGGAGCCCTGTGGTGCAGAAGACCTGCCTGCATATGAACTATAGGGTTAGGCTAGTACACGGAGTTGCTCTACAGTTGGATCCAGCATGCAGAACCGGGCTGGCATCCCAGATCACACCCGCAGATCGACACCGTGTGCTGCTCCTGTGCTGGGCCCAGCCTGTGGACTGGACGCACGCTGTTTATCCCCCCATAAGGTAGGAGAGGTCGAGCAGTACCAGCACCTGCCACAAGAGCTCTTGGTCCCATATCAGTCTGTCCTATGCTCAGCATTTAAGTGTACCACCAACCCCCAAATCAATCCTCATCCACCCCAAAGCCAACATTGAGCTCTGCTGGCAAACGTAGCATACAGATTGAACAAATGAATGAACACGGCCAACACATCACTAGTCTTACACTTATATCAGCTCTGCCCCGCTCCTTCCAGAGACCGCAGGTTGCTGCACAGAATGATTCACTCTGCTCAGATACACAAACTTTGATCAAGAAGTCCCGACCCCTCTGGAGTTGACACCAACATTTCTATTGACCTGGATAGAGCGAGGATTTCATTCAAAATCAACAATTCATGCATGAGTTACAGAAACAGGAACTGAAAAGTTATTACCATGTGATGCTATATGTGAGTGACCAATATTGATCAAGGTGGTGTTCCCAGATCAATTCCTCCTGGGCAAGAGTCCACTTCACAACTGGCAGAACCCTCACCCAGCCCCCAAAATAGTTACAGACGCAGATTAGAATAAGTCACCTCTTTCGGAGGCTGACTTCATTGCCCAGAAAACACAAATGATGAATGAATCGCAAACAGGCACTGGAAGGAATATTAAATGGCAACCTGCGATTTGATCCGCTCAGCACTGGCTTGAGATGGTATGCAGGCACCCATTTCACATACAAGACACTTAACTGGGTGCGGCGTGGCGTGACAAGGGTCCTCCTATACATCTCATAGGTCAAGATAGACCCTGCCCTTCCCCTTCCCACCAGGATTCACAGGAGAGTGAGGCTGGGGCACCTGAGGAAACAGGAGGCTACATCATCAGGGAACGATATTTAATTGGTTGGGGATGCATGAAGACCAGTTACCTGCTATTCTCCTCCACTGGGTGTAGCAAACCCCATTGTGCATGTGTTTAGGGAGGAGGGGTTGGTTTCAACACCTGTTCTTTTCCCTTCTAGCACCAGTCTCTGGACCAACAAGGGGAAGAGTATCTTCCCAGGCTCCCTTCTGCTTCCCTGACTACTTCCCTACTGGGAATAGTATATTTTCCTCCAAGTCCAATCAAATGTCCATCTCCACACACAACGAGACAGGGGAGGTATTAACAAAGGAAAAAGAAAGTAGTTCCAAAATAACTACCTACAAACCAACCTTGGATTTAGGCTTCAAATATCCCTCTCAACAGCTGTCCATGCACCTATCCTTCCTTTTTTCTCTTCCCTTTTTTCTTGATACATCTACTTCACACTTAGTCTTCTCTGCCCATCTCTTAATACCCCACAGAAAATCAGAGGGCAGCAGAGGGCCACTTGATCTGCAAATTAAGCCAAACTCCCAACCACACCCAAAATTCACTTCAAAATAATGGCTGGATACTTCAACTAGCAGCTGTAGCCTGCAAAGAAAATTCTGCTTCACTGGCTATGACTTTCAGCATAAAAGACGAAGGAAGGACTTCGCCCAGAGAAAATACTGTTTATGACTCTAAAACTTCCTTTGTTTTGCAAATCAAGCTTCAAAATTCTGGAACTGCCGCGTGAATCCGCCTTTACCTACAAATGCATTTCAGATGTTTTTAATATTTGGAGGAAAATAAATTACAGAAACCTTGTTTTCATTACAAAAAAAACCACCGCGTGCCTCTCAAACTAAAAAGGCTGAACCAGGGCGTGTGATCATAAGGCAAAGAGGGGACAGTTTCATTTTCAGAAACACAGTAAGGATGCTCAGTCTTTCCCCCATGGCACAATGACTGTCACAGTAAGATGGTAACGGTGCTCTTTTTTCTGAGATTTTCAAAAAAGTAACCTTTACAACGCATGTCATTTCTGCATGTTACTGAAGCTGTCTGACTTCTTCATGTGAATGCAGTCAGGCAGTCAAAGTCTAGAAAAGCAACTGTGGCTCCTGAGGTTGTATCCCTTGTTTTAAACATGAGAACATATCCCTCTTCAGAACTGTCTGAGAAACTTCCTTTGGGATGAGGGCACGATGTTTAAAAATTCCTACTTGATCGGTTAATGTAGGTCCACTGGGGAAATGTCTCTGCATACAGTATGGTCTGGGAACTTAAGGGCAGGCTACTGAAAATCTTCCAGGCTTTGTTACTGACATGCTGCAGCTTCCCTATTAACCAGACAGAGCTAATAACACTTCCCTACTAGATCAGGATAACACTTAATTAATGCTCACAAGCACTTTGATACACCAAGATAAAAGGTGCTACACAAGCGCAAAGTGTTATCATAATCTATGCTCACCGTAATCCCCAGTATGGCATTAAGGCAAAGAAAATCCAGGATGTGATTTTTTTAAAAATCAATGTTATAAAACCAGACAATTTTTTTGTTCTCCGGGTTGCTAGGCTGCAAATCCAGCACTGAAGTCTTTCCAGGTTTTGTATGGCAATTTTTTTTCTGAGGTGAGTCCTTTGTGCCTTGGTAATGTTAAAAATTGTAGATGGAAAAGTATAACTTTTCTTCAGATCCTCAGGCGTCCACTTTTACCCTTCTTTGTAGAAACCAATTTATGACAGTATTGTTCTACTTTTGCTCTACTTACTTTGCCTCCTAGGAAAACGTTTCCACTTTCTCAATCTGATACTGGCATGAATGATTTTTAGACATTTTGCTAGCATGACTTCCAAGTCAGGCATTTCCAAATATCAGCTCCAAATTACTCCTCATTTTCAGGAAAATGCAAAGTAAAAAGCGAGTCTGCTGTTGTTCTATCATTTTCTCCTGCAAATCTTTAAAATACAGTCCAGGCACAAGACCTGAAAACGCTCCCCTCAAAGAAGTGTGAAATAATAGATGATTAAAAAAAGAAAAAAATGTAGACTTACAAATCACGAAATTAACTTTGTTTTTGTTGAAATCTTCTACCTGACTATTAGTAGATGATACATACACCCACAAATAAAAGAACAAATAGTAGAGCTAACCAATGACACATCTCAAATTTGTTACTTCAAGCTTTTCTCGATACAGCTCAGATGAAACTTTACAGGCAAAAAGTTAATTTTGGAAAACATTTTAAAAATATACACATTTAGACTTGCTGCTCTTTTTTGTTTGCGCCCTGTTAAACCTGAAAACTCATTCAGAATCAGTAGTGGTATTAGTAGGACTGTGTTAATACTGTACTTCATATCAATTTAGAATTTCTTAAATTGAATTACTTTTTAATTATAATAAGCTTAGTTCAAGCATAACAGATCCAAGTACAAATACTTTAGGCTGTATTAAAATCTCTAGGATACAGCAATATACCAAACTAAGTCCCTCAGGAAGTCAACGGCAACTTCTCTGAGCCTAGCAAAGCAACACAGATTACTTTCTTTGAAGTCCTCTCCAAGGTCACTTGGTCAAAAGTTGAAATGTAAACTACCTGCCTATTCCTTCAGGAGCTCTCGACCTTTTTCACGTTGTAATTTAGTACTGTCACTGGTGCCTCTACCCAGTCTCCTTTCCTAGCACCACTGCTACTCTAAATCAGAACTGCAAAAGCTGAAATGCTTGCTGACGTGAGGACAGAATTTAGACCTGGAAAATGACTTTTCTGTAATGCAATAGGTGTGGCTTCTTTAGTCAGATCCTCCCCGTTTATAGTTAGGCTACTTATTTCTACCACCTTGGTGCGCAGAACTTTACGTTCATTAAAACCCACTTCCCCTGCGTAGGCTCGACCGTTCGCGTTTCTTGAGGTTCTCAAGAGCTTGGTTGGGCTGCAGACGCATTTCCTGCCCGTCTGGTTTTGTGGCACTCACAGGTTTGATCATTATTGAAACTGCACGAAAGAACCACCTAATAAGGAAAGATGGGAGGCAATTTCATAGGAAGCAGCAAAGCAATATTCTTTAGTTGTGTCCTTAAAAGAGTCTCTGTGAAAGCGAAGGGACACCAGTAGCAGGAAAGGTTATTCCCTGCTTAAAAACTGATCAGCATTTCACTGGCATAATGGATGCAGCTCAAAAGCCCACCTTGCAGCACGCTGTAGTCTACTGGCGGTCAACCAAACAGGCAAGTTTTGTGACTAAGCCATCTCCTGAAACGCATGCTACTATACCAGATTTATTTTGCTAAGCAACAAAAGATGTTCAGTGTTTCATTATATCATACATCCTATAGCGTGACTGCCCTGAAGGAATTGAATTAAAAAAAATTAGTTACCGCAGACAGGCCCCCGTGTATCATAGAAACGACATCCCAAACTTCTCCCCAGGTCCCGTTTCCGAAGCAAAATATCTCCTCAATCTAGTCGATGCATCTCACATCACTTTCAGGGTCAAGTGGCCTGTTTTGCAGATTTTTTGTCTTACTTTCTGATAAACGCTCTTTCGGCTGTATTTACGAGTCAACCAATTCATTTCATCACATCTATATACTCCCTGTGGAGTACTTATGAAGTATTTCAAAGATCTTACTTAGTGTTTGCAGCAAGTAGGCCGGAATTCAAATTGGATGTCTACTGATGCTCGCTGCCCAGATTAGCTTGCAGTTGATTAGTTTATTTCAATGTGCAATTTTAAAATAAATATAAAAGAATGTCAATAACCATTACAATGATGGCTTGGCACAAAAATACTGTCTAGTCAGAGCCTCTGGAAGTCTAAGGCAATTAAAGCTTAAATAGAGACATGGTTCCTAGATCCTGCTATACTGACTCGACTGATTCTCCAGCAAATTCTTTTCAGCGTGTTCCAGCCCTAATTAGCACCCAAAAAGTCGTTTTCTCAATATAAATGGTGATTGTATCAACATAATCTTACACCGTCTATCACACTTCTCTTCCAGAATGATCCCACAGCGGTTTTCCAATGTTTTACAAGCTACAGCCAAGAATCACTTAAGTTTCCACTGTTTGCTGCCGAGAGGCTACAACAACGCTGCCCACACTCGTGTAGGTGCACTCCAGGTAATAATTACTTCAGCATTCATCAGACACTGCCCACTGATACTTGTTCACGAAATGGCTTGGATGGAGTGTGTTTATACGTTCCTTTCAAGTGACACAATATCTGATTTTCCCCTTGAACTGCCTTACATTAAGAATAATTTCACTGAAATGACACTGGTGGAAATAAAGAGACGAGGATACTACATTCACTTTCCTTTCTAATCATACATTAACTATCATTTGTATACATGTCATATTATTCTATTGTATTTTTGCGATGAACTCAATACTTGTGATGAACACTGTTATTATTATAAACAAATATGTATGCAGTACTGGACAAGCAAGCATGGGAAATTAAGTGCGGCACTCCCGCGAGATCCCTCTCGGCAAAGCCCATGACACCTCAGCATTGGGTTCAATGTTTAAAAGGCGCTATTAAAAGGGGATGTTGATGTAGATTTATTTACATTTGTCACTCCCTATTCCACAGGTCTTTCTGGTGGAAGAAGATACCAGGTCACCCGCTTCACCTCCCTGGGCAGCTAGCAGGCAGGCAGTAAGACCCAAGGGAGACCCCTTGAGGTCCTACCACTGTGGGTTCACTTTCTTTTCCTGGTTTCCCCTTGCTTTCATATTTTTTTTACAACCTAGAGCACATCGTGTTTCTGAAACCCTAGAAATGGGAAGATTTAATCATAACACATTTATAAAATATCTTTTTCTCTAATCAAGGCCCTGGGGCATTGTGATAATAACTGCTACCCTGATAAAATTTCACACCAAAAGGAAAATTGAAAAGTTCAGACACTGGAAAAAAAA
>JAGPOW010002742.1:15785944-15801960 GCA_030014935.1 Caiman crocodilus | reverse complement strand
TAAAGTGTCATGCACACACTCTTCTCGTTTTGCCTACACACGGCCTTATACACCCACGTGCCCAAACAGAGGAGCATAAATTATACCAACTTAGATTTCCCTACCCATTTATAAAAGACTTCAAATTTAGGCTGACCCTATATTTATACCACATAATCCACTGCCTTTGGGACTTAAAGCACAACTAGCACAGTTGTGCTATAAGACAGAACTGTTCCTCAGGGCATGGACCATGCGTCTTCTGATATTGTATACCCAAGTTAAAAAGGTCCTGATCCTGGGGAACATGGACAGTACTGTAATACAATAATCATGGCTCACCAAAAAAACCCCCAACACACTGCCAAGTCCTATGAATGACTGTTGTATGTTTTTTCAACGTTAATCACAAATATATTATATCAAGCCATTTTTAAACATAATTTTTTTAGAATAAGGCAGTTTCAGTAGCACAGGCAGGACCAACTGACTGGCATAGCTTATAACCCATTACAAGCTAAGAATCTACTACCCCAAAGGGAGAAAGAAAACGGAGTCTCAAGAAATCTGTAACATTCCTGAAATTCGTATAAGAAATGAGCTCACAATGAAGGAACAAGAACCAAGACCTGATGACATGAATGGAAACAAACAAGTATCAAGGACATATCTAAATTTTCATATTAATTTTAAGGCTGCAGCAAAATATACATAGCGTTGGGGAACAGCCAGTCCAAGGCTGTAAGCAGGACAGACTTCCACCAATACCAACCCCAAACTTGAATAGTATCATGCTCCCTTTACTTTTTTGTAATCAATGAGTTGTGAAGGTGGGCCTACGCCAGTCCGAAGAGCACTTGTGGGTATTAGAAAGCAACAAAAAAGCAAGTGGGGCTGTATCCTTCCTCAAAAAAGGGTCTGAAAAATTAAAAAAAGAAAAAATAATCATTTAGACCTCTGGGACCTACATTCCCTCTCTGTAATCTGGTTATAGTAATACCACTTGTTTGCTTCTCTTTGCTTTGCTTATAGTGTAAGCCCTTTAGTATATCTATGGACACTACCTAGAAGAGGATGACCCATTCTTGGTTGGAATTTCTAGACACTACTGTAGCACTAAAATACTAATAAACGGTTTATAACGAAAAGCACTATAATAGAAAAATTTTTCATCATGGGCGTTCAACAAAACAATGTGTGTCGTTACCTCAGCAAACCTCCTGATCCAGGTTCTTGAATCTTTTGATTGCCATTTAACTGAAAGAAAGGACCCTGGGCACATCAAGACAGAACTGAAGAAAATGTGGGCCCTTATCTTAAGAGACTTATAAGCAGCACAGTGCTTGGAAACGTAGAAGCAAGGGGGAAAAGACAAAATGGTGCTCAGTTCATATCTAACTGCATTATTATGGCCTCTTTATGGGTGCACACGTGTCATATTTTTTTGATGGAATATGCAAGAAAGCCGACAACATTGTTTTTTTTTTTTTTTAAGTCTGGGCAAAAACGTTCAACAATTCACAAGTTGGAAAACTGTAAAACCTTTCTATTATTGCCACCTATGCATTCAAATGTAAATGGAGCGAAATTTTCCAATTCAAAAGACAGCTCTTCAGTATTCCAGTGTAGCTGTATGTGCACACATAAAAAAGGCTGAGTAAATTTCATCTCCTCCGTGCAAGTGTGCAAGTTGAACTTCAGTGGAGGAGCCTTTCCTTAAAGGTATATACATCAACCAGAAAGCAGCATCTTATCTTATACGTGTCTAGTATATTCTTATACAAAACTGAATTACTTTACAAAGCCCTTCTCAGATTGAAGAATACATACTGACAGCAACGCTATAGTAATATTTTGTTACTCCATTCACTCGTGTCAATGTAATTGGAAAAAGGTGTTTTAATTAACTAATTATGTGTTCTTAATTTCTCAAAATATCTGATGAAAAATAGGCTTTGTGAAAATGGTGATCTCTCCCCGCAGTTGAACGTAACTACTACCTCCAGTGATATTTCGAATAAATTTACAATTTGTGCAAAACTTTAATCAATAAGTATAATTAATATTGCAAATAAATGTCAAAATGATATACTTGCTACTATATAAATGAATATTGTTTCACACATAAATGTGCTTTGTGGCAGTGGTTCAAGTTACTTTTCCTTCTGAAGCAAGCAGACTAGAAGAAATTAAAAAAAAAAATGATGTGCCAAATCTTAAAGGTATGAATAGCACAAATTTCAACTTATTGATTGCTGACAATGCTTGCAGACATTAAACACTACTTTTTCCAGACAGCTGTAATAGCTCAATTCAGCATAGCCACTCTATATTAAAGCAAAGTTTAAAACATGGTGACTATTTGTTCATTTTAAGTTTGTAGAGGCTTTTGGAGATTTTAAAGGAAACGGTTTTTAAATCCTGTATTATCTTTTGCAAAAACCCAATGATATTCAATCCTTAAGCCATATAGAAAAAAAGTTGTAACACTTCTACAGAGGAATAACCTACAAGACATTCAGAGAGAACAAAAAATGTCTATCTGGACATTTCTGTTATATGAATGTCACAACTGAAGGATGTTCACTAACGCCGTCTTGAACAAGTCTCGGGCGGATAAAAGGCTCCCTTCAACTCTGTTCTATTTCTTTGGAATTAATCATTAACCAACACTTCTAACTTGTGACAGCCAGAAGCAAATCCTAGACTAGAAGGAAATGGAATAGCTAAAGGAACTGATAAGATCATACAGAGTTAGCTCAGGCTTTTGGTTTTCCAAAAGATTTTCCGTTTGACGGAAGTTTGGTGAAGTCGGCGTAACACCAGGACATAATCACACACATTATGAGGAACACCACACCTGGCATTCACTGACAATCTTGTTAATGGTTTTACCAAAAAGTCCAAGGATTATCCCAGCCCAGACTGAACTATTCTCTCATTCTGAGAACTGACCCGGCTAAATCAAGGGACAGCCCATTATTATAGCACTATGTGCTGGCATTGCTTGTGCCACAACCCCAGCCTATGGAACAGGAAATTGCAACTCAGGGCTGTCAGCACAGCAACTTTCAAGGACATTATATTCATACAAAATGGGAAAAAAAAAAAGAGACGATAGCTCAGATGATAGCTTCACATCTAATATGAACCGTGTCTAGTTACTTCCTCTAAAATGTGACACTCAGTAGCTAAGTTGAACTTTCACCAAATGCAATCTATTGTATTTTACCGCCACTTGGGAGTTTTTGATTTTATTTTTTTTTTACCAGTTTGAATAGAAAAAGGTCTTGTTTCATGGAAAAGGACTTATAAAGCTAAAGACTAGAAATAAGTGGGCCCCACGTTGCAAATCGCTCTGTGTAGGCAAAGCCTATTGATATCGCTAGGAGGTGAGAGAAAGTGGCTACCAAATCTGGCTGAGCTCTGCTAATTATAATGTTACGCATCATTTCTAATGCAGTGTATAACTTATTATTAAGGAGCAGAACAAAATGTGCTTTTCATGCTTTATTTGATCTACACACCCTGATTGTGATTCATAAGGAAAAACAGCAGTTCAGCTTAGCCATACAGTATAGTAGAACAGAACCATACATCACCGAGGAAAAAGGATGATTCTCTTCATACTGTTTTTAAGTAGCACACTTCAGAGAATCGTCAAGTGTAGTTCCACTTCCTAATGACACTTACCAAACTCGCTCCCCAAAGTAATAAAAAAAAAGTATTTTATTTTCTACCTTTCCTCTCTTTAGATGACTTATTTCTTGCTGCGGATCCGTGGCCCTCAGGGACCAGATACTGTTTGCCAGAAAACAAGTCCTGGCTGCTCTGGATAAGATGAGCTGCAGATGGAGGGAATTTGCTGCCACCGGCCTCTTCTTGGGGGAAAGGGGTACAGAGAGTGGGGAGCAGGAGTCATCAAATCGGGTACAGGGGATAGCTTGCTTTGGAAGCTGTGTATGGGACTCTGGGTATTCATAATTCCTAATACATTAAATACAGCAATCTGGCTGCGCAGGCCCCACAGCCACAGCCTACTGGGAAGGGCCCGGTCCCAGTGGCCCAGCCCAAGCTGGCCCCTCTGCGTCCATCCTCAGCAGCACCCACAGGCCAGCCCAGCTCAGCCTCACAGCCCCAGCCCTGGGCAGATAGCTGGGCCATGCTGGCTGGTTCTGGCTAGGCCCCCGACTGCCCAAGCAGGCAGGGGGGAAAGCTGGGCAGACCCCATCTGGGGTCCCGTGCCCACCAGAAGACAGGGGAGTTTAATCCTCACTCTCCCTCTCTGCACCTGGGATGCTGCCTCGGCTGGAGTCTGGCCACAGGGACAAGGCTGGCAAGGGCTGCTTCCCCACTCCCCCCACAGGCACACCCTGGCTGGGGTCCCTGCAGGCCAGTGTTGGGGTTTAAACCTCTCTGCAATCATGCTTAGCGACCTGCCAGGGCCTGGCCATGCCTCCCAGCTCCCAGCTGCTGAGGAAGGGAAGGGAGGGTTGTTCTAGCACCCCCCAGCTTCTAGCCAGAGCCACGTTAGCCAGGTGCCTGCATTTCCAGAATCAAAAGTGAATGTCTATTCACTTGCAAATCAGTTCAGTCTACACAGGTTAGACTAACTAATTGATGCAAAGGTTGAATCAATTCAGGCTCCCACTTTTTGACTGACAGTCCCTAGTCCAGGAGGCTGGGGGCTCAGAGAGGCAGTTATCAGGAGACAAGGAACAAAAGGAATGGGACTTGGTCTTTTCCCAGAAACCCACCAGCTCAACTCCTTTCGTCCCCTGCTGCCACCCCTGCCCCTGCCGCGCTGCTCTGGGTGGCCGCGCGGGAAGCTTCAGCCCCATGGCTTCTCCCAGACGCCTTCCATTCACTGCGCCTGCAGGGGCTGCTCATTGCACTGTAGGGGCCGAAAGGATGGAAAGCAGGCAGAGCTCCATGTGCTGGGCTGAAGCCACCTGGCTGAAGCTGCCCTTGTCTACTCCACATCCCAAAGTGGCACAGCAGGGGCAGCAGTGGGATGGGGAGGAGTTGCTGGAGGCAAGAGGATGCTGGTTTGGCCCAGCAAGGCTGTTCTGAGCCCCTTATCTCCAGCTGTGGCTCCTGCCGCACCACACAGCGCCGCTCGGGGCAGGTGGAAGCTTCAGTCCAGCGCATGGAGCTCTGCTCCGCTTGCCCAGCGCGATGAACAGCCCCTGCGAGCGGAGGGTATGGAAGACGTCCAGGAGCTGGAGCCAGAGCCCCACGTGCTGGGCAGAAGCTGCGGGGCTGAGCACCCAGAGCAGCTCTGTGTCACAGGTTACAACAACCATGCAGGAGAAAATGTAAAAAAGTGATTCAAGTTAAACAAGTTCTTAATTTGTATAAGGAGAAATTACTTATAAATGTAACTTTTGTTCTCTAAATATACTGTTAAGAGTCTATAGCTCCATCACACACCCTGCTAAGCAATACTTGGCTTTTGGGTTTTTTAGCACAGTAACTGCCAGAAAGATCCTCTCATATCCTGTATTCTACAGGCAAATAGAATAAATATCCCACATTGCTCTGTGATGATCCCTCATTTCCCCTGTACCTTCACAAACCTCTTCAAAGCTGGGGTCTAGAAGTAAAGAAAGAGAAAAATGGCATTGTGGTCCTGCAGAAGCAATATATTTAAGGGGACTCCATTCTGAAAATTGCTTATAGGGCTGTCTTTAGAAGATGAAATCCCCTTCACCCTGGGATTTTGAACCAGACATTGTTTCTTGGGAGAGACTGCTTGCAACTGTTTTTTTAGGTTTCACAGAGTCCGTGACCAGGTGATCCTAAAGCAGTCTTAACAGTAGGATGGACAAAAGGCAATAAAAAGGGATTCTACAAGTATGTCAAAAGTAAGAGGTAAACCAAAGAGCCCATAGGCCCCTTATGGAAAATAAAAGGTAATCTAGTTCCAGGTGAAGCGGAGAAGGCTGAAATATTTAATGTCTTTTTTTACTTCAGTCTTCACAAATAGGGGCAGTTACTACACGATGAATGCGGTTGGTAGCAAAGGTAGGGAAGGAGATGAACAGCCTAGTGCAGTATTTTTCAACCTCACTTGAAGAACCCCTTGGAAAATGCAAGTTCTTAGTTCTCACTCAGTTTTTGACTACAGAAAAATACTTGAACAACTCTTCTGTTGCAAAGGCTCTGAAAGACCCCAACAGGTCAGGATGTTTTTAACACTATGAATTCTTATTTGAAATCTCTGGATGTATCTTATAATTTGCCTACCTACCTGCTGCCAGGCAGAAAACAACAGCAGGAGCAGGCGAGTTCACCTTCCCTGCCTTCCCCAATGTGTTTGGGAATTGCACATATCCTATTGTCACCATTCTGCCTATCGCCCTGACCACTTGTGTGTCTTCCTGACCTGCTATGAAAGGTCTTTTAGACTACTCTCCAAGGCAGGGATTATCATTATCTACATGTTTGCATAGCACTTAGCAAAATGGTGTTCCAAGTTGGCATGACACCAATATAAATGTTGTACACTAATAATATACTTGAGTGTATTCCTTCTCCAAAGACATAAAAAGCAATTTTTGTGCCTATGTGAAAAGAAGAATGGTCTGAAGCAAGAGGTTCAACTTTTCAATTCTGTTGCATTATCCAATATTTTTTAAAAAATCATAAAATTAAAGTAAAAAAGCAGAAACTCTTCAACCTAAAACCAGCGACGCTACTTAAAAAGCTGTCTACAATAAGACTGACGTATCTAACAAAATGGGGAAAAGGGCCAGTTTTCTTCTGTTATTGATCCAGATGGTAAACGAAGGGACTGAGAGGCATGAGAGTTTGTTTCAAAGTACCCAGATTTTGGAAAAACTGGTTTAGGACTCCAGAAAGTTATAAAAATCATATAGCTGCCAACTATTGCTTGCAAGGTGCCATAGGTAGACACGTGGGACACTGTGGACACCGTGTCATAAAGAAAGAAGAAATACTGAAGCAATACTCCTAATGTTGGGACCAGCAGTGGAGCAGACAGCACAGTGCGAACACAACCTGAAGATTTGCTGAGGTCTGGCACTTTTGGAGATGCTCATTTTCTGTGCAAGATTCAGACCATCTCTTCCCTGCGAGATGATTTATCTGAATGTGTCAAGATAGGCCTGGAAAAAACAGATACAGAGTAGATATGACCTGACTTATGAATCTGCTATTTCATTTGTCTGACAAGAAATGTAAAGAGAAGACAAGCTAAGAAGCAGTATACTACATTGCCATTTAGTAATCCCTGCTTCAGGAATGACTTTAAAACTCCAGCTTCCCAGATTGCGAGAGATAAGAACGACATGCACAGCTTCAACAGGCGGGCTAGGAGGAAATAAGCTGCTCTGTTTCTGAGCACACCTGCTGGAAAATTCAAGCATCAATCTAAAGATAAGCTGAGATTGCATCTCTTACTTCCATTAGTTTAGGAAAGCTGTCATTGTGACAGCTACAAAAGGAAAATAAATGACCAGTGACATATGTTCAGTTACTATGTATTCAAAGCGGTATTCAAATAAAGAGATAAAACACATTTGGCCCCTAGGATCAGAAGCATTTGTGTAAAAAAAAGTAATTTTTAGATGGTATGTTACCTTTCTTCCTCTGGGGCTTTGGAGCCTGCATCATGTAGGGAAAGTACACTCCTCCTCCTCCATACAGAAACACAGATCTTTCTCGGTAATGCCACAGTCACCTCCATCTGAAAAATTATTGGCTGGTGATAAATACACATATCTAAATCTATTGTCTATCATGTGCTGGATATATGATTAGACACTGTAACTGCAGATTCGTCCGATACAGGGGATCAATTTAACTTGCCGGTGATATATATGAAAGCAGAGATACTCAAAACCTCTTTTCCTATTTTGATGTAAAACAGAATTACATCCATTTTTTGAAACTCTTTTTTGTGTACAATTCAAGAAACAAGGAGCTGGGGGAAAGAATATGTCTAACTACCGTAAAATAGATTTTATAAGATTTAAAGAATCTAAGTTACTGGTAATAAGAGGAGGCATCAATAAATGTACTAAAATTCCTCGGCAATTTCAACTCTGTTGTAAAAGCGCTTTGTGCTGCCTTAGTCTGAATGAATTGTCTTTCTGCTGAGCAAATCTACTTGAACATGAAATCTGCTCAGTTAATAATGTACCAATAGATTTAGAAAATGTCATTCTGGACAGTTTAGTATTCTTGATTTTTCAGCTTTGGTTTCTCCATCTCTTTCCCTCGGTTATTTGAGAAAGTCATCCAAATGATTGTAGGATTGAGTTTTTACTGTCCTGCTCTTGCTTGATGAGCTATTTGATACGTGACGATGCTAAAAAACTGCCAATATCAACCCTAAATTCCCTGAAGACCAATTATGTTGAATCAGTAACAGACTGAGATCTAATTCCATGAACCAAGCACTGACATTTATCTCCAGACAAAATTGAATGATAAAAGTTTAGGCCTATGGATTGCTTTTGCACAAAATAGACATTGTTTAATAAAATGAATGCCTATAGACTTGACCTTGGGTAGAAAAAAATGTCACCCCATAAAATAATTAAGGGCTTTGAAAATTATTTTATCCAGAAATTCTCAGAAGATGTAATCATTGCACAACAATGTCATAGGCTCAAGGAAAAAATATTTTATACCAAATATATTTCCTACAAGTTTCCAAACTTAGCTTCAGCATAATATAGGTTTTTGTCTTAAATTCTTAACTAAATGGAATTAAGTTCATGCAGCCAGGACTTCTATACTTTCTACATTACGAAATAAAGGCGGTATTGCCCTAAAAAGTGCAGTCAAGAATTGTAAAGGATTTATTCCAATCAGTCTATATTTTTCACTTAGCCATTTAGGTGGATACTCTAGCCTCAGCAAAGAAAAGGAACTTAGATTAAATAAAGACCTATGCATAGTTTGGAAATATGTTTACTTTGTACTTATTTTAGCAAAAAAGCATTCGAAGGCATTCCAAAAAAGTGACATAAAAACCTGGACTTCATGTAGCAGTTAAAAAAAACATACAACGTATACAATGTTAGTACTACAGTTTTTTGCATGGTCCGAAACAGTGGTGAACAGATATGCCTGCCAGCCTATTAATGAGAATTTAATATCTAAATGAGATTGTGGGGTCCTGAATTTGCTGCTAGGCTGAGCCAAGACTCCTTTATATCAAGATCATTATTTTTGTTCTAGATAAAAGCTGCTTTTAGCCTGCCTATTAGTTGAAACTAGTTTTAAAAAAAAGAAACAAGAAAACTGTGGTCCCAGGAACCTGTGGGTTTCAAAGATAACCAAATAACTGTGTTCTGAAATTTGCCAGCACATTATTAATGAAGCATTTTTAAATAACCACTAACCCTCTTCTGTGCCACCTTCCAAAATCAGGATCTTCTTCAGGTGAAAATCTTGAAAGGCATGAAAAAGCAAGTAGCAAATGTACTATTCCAAGGGTGCTCGATCCCTGGTCTGTGGGCCAGGTTCAGCCTATGGGGCTCCCCACAGGTCCATGGGGAGCACCAAGGGCAGTCGCCCTGCACACAGGTCCAATTCTGGAGCATAGGGCTGGACAGAGGCAGCACATGATCACAATCTTAGTGTGCAGGATCCGATCCAGTCCAGAGATCGGCTCTGTGCCCTTTATCTAGCCCAAAATATTGACCACTCTGTCCTATGCTACAAGTGGACTGGTTGAATTCTCATAGTAGATTGGAGTCTTAGATTAGACTGGATAGCTCCAAGTCCTTGGTTGGACTGATAGGTGAGAGGTTCATTCTGTCTAAAAATATCTTTACCTGTCCTACACCACGTGATGTCCAATGAATGTTCCTTCACAGTGGTAAACACTTACCAACACGCTTTTTTCTGTATTGTTTGTCTCAATTGTCGGCACAAAAGTTTAATGGTGAAAAGGGCAGTCTATGCAAATGCCTGATGTAGTTGCAAAATGATGTAGTTGCCTCTGCATTCATGTCTTGGCTAAAACCTATGATTATCTTATGGAGAACAAAGTATCACATTCCAAATTCTTCTTTAAGATTTCTCTTCTAATTATACTGACTTTCTGTTCTGAGGAGGTAGAGACACCGTCATGCCAAAGATAAAAAAGGCTAAAAAATATTGCCCATGTAACATCATACATTACTTTCTTAAACATAACTTAAAAACAAAATATTATTGGCTAATCCAAAAATTATTTTTGAAACTTTTGATTTGCCAGCCAATATGCAAAGAATCTGTATCTGAAGAAATAATTTGAGATGCTGGATGATCTGGGTTAAGTAAAGACATGTGAGTGAGTAGTGAAATACAGAAGTATTTCGTATTGCATCTATCAAACTACCACATTAACTGATGATTTTGCAGTCTTAAAAACCGTATGCGTGGCTCCCAGGAGTATGGATTAGCCATCTGGGTCAGTTACCAAGAAGTTAATGCTTCTTGTGAACTTATCTGAAATTACCCTGAGAAGCAGGTGTTCTAGTCTGAACCAGTATCTTTGTAACCCGAGCATGCTCAATGTGGTCAACGGTGTCTCCAAGTAAAATACTAATGCTAGTAAAATTATATGATGATATGCAGGACCGGTTCCTTTCATCTGTAAGTCTCTTGAGAAAGGGACAAGGTTGTCTTGTAAGTTTTAGGTAGTACTGAGAATGGCATCCAATAACCAACACCAGATTTCAACTAATGGAAAAAAGAAGATAATGTGGTTGACCAAAATTAAAAAGTTTATGGTGACCCAAATGAAAAAAAACATTGACAAAACCATTGTGGAAACAATATGTACACCTACTCTAACTTATAATCTATAGTAGTGCCTCAACTTTGAGTATCATTTTTGGTTATAAAGAATAGCCTCATTTAGAGGATTTTAAACTGTCTGATTTAAATCTCAGGAATAGGGGTGGTATAATGACTTCACAAGGAAGCAGTATCAATGGCATTCATTAAAATTCACTTTCCTTTTGTTACTTTTTCAATAAGCCTTCAAAAGACAAAGCTGCAAAAAAAGTATTTACGTGTATTTCGCACAGATGGAGAACGGACAAGCTAAAGCTGAAAAGTAGCAGTTGAGACAATGTAAATTATTATTTTATATATGCAGAACATGATATGATACCTGCTTCCTATGCCTCTTAAACTTTGCTTAAAATTAATTTAAACATTTTTATTGCTTTGTCTCTGCACTGAGCCCAAATGGAGCATGCAAATTGCCACTTGTGCCCATGCAAGCCTTTTAAAATTGTAATTGCACGGTAGTGTTGTAGCCATGATGGTCCAGGGAAAAAACAAGAAGCCAGATTTGTTTACAGCACTGAAGGGGAGCAACACTAGGAGTTTGGGTATAGCTCAGGCTCTCTTTTAACAAATAGCTCAGCTATTTAAAATCAATGGAGTCAAAGGCAAAGTATCTGCATCAGAGGGAATTTGAGAAGAAGAGCTCCCATTGCAGAATCTATGTGAATTTAGGAGTTTTCTCAAAGGCAGAGGTACTGACTGATTTAGACCTCAGAGTTATCCCAATTCTGAGAACACTTCAGAATTGTCAAGTGGAAACATTTACAAGACTACGCCAATTTTAACAAAGTGTTGGTCAAGAAAGGATTTTCAGCTCCGAGACGGAATTTCTGGGCAAATTTAGTGAGAAACCACAAACACGTGAACACAGTAATCCATAGCAAGTCAGGCTGCCCCTTTATAAAGCTACAAGCACAAGAAAGACCTGTCTTAACAAGGCCTGGATGTATCCATGCCAAACGATCCCGCTTTAAGTTCCTATATTCCTATAAAGGGTCCCTTCGTAGGCAGCTGCCACTGTGTGATTTGAGAGATTTCAAATGGAAATCTGTATTACTATTTTTTTGCGTTGCTCTGGTCTGAGATCTCTGCAACAGAAGAATGGTTTTATTTTTTTTGTGTAATCAAAAGCAAGTGAAAACTAAGAGCTGGCATTTTCCAGGGGGTGCCTTGAGTCTAAAGAGGGGTGCCTTAAATCTAAAAGGAGAACAACTGGAATATCCAGATTCTGTTGCTGTAGGTTTCTTGCAGAGACCGCGTCACAACGATAAAATAGGACAACACTCCTAATACACGTCACTAAAAGATTTAAGTTTCCAATATCTGTGCTTAATGTAAGACAAGAACAAGAGAAAAACTAGAATACTTATGAAATTATGCATTATATACATTTTAATTAACAAAATTGAGGCGTAATCATTTTAACAGAAATTACTACCATAATGGATATTAATACAGCATGAAAACTCACAGTTACAGTGAACATGAGAATCCTATAAGGGTTATCTATTTTTCATCATACTGTATACAAATGGAAATATATCTTCATTCTAACATATTGGTTTTACTTTTCTATGCCTAAACCAATATCTTAAAGCAATATAAAAAGAGGTCAAATGAACAGCATATGAAGCTGTATAAGATAATTAACATATTTTTGAAGGGCAAAATCATATACTGGACTAAGCAATTTATTTGATAAAAGTTTTTAGCACTGGCATATAAATATTATAAAAACAAAATAAGTGAGTTTTTAATTTGCATAATTATTTTCAATATGCCAACTCAGTCATTTAGCTGTAATAATTATGGTTTAGTACTAATTACTTAATTAGTAATTAGTACTAAATACTATTTCTGTTATGCATATGAAAACGAAGATCTATTATTTTCTTTAATAATCTCATATAAGTCCTACTGTTGGTATATTTGCTATGTCAAATAGAAGTTAGCTTTATCATTACTGAGAAAACATTTTAAGATCTTCTGCAATCTCCTAAAGGAGGCAATAAGAAGTACTCACCTTATCACCTAACAGTATTCTAAAAAGGCTATTAGCAGTCAATTTAAATACTGAGATCATAATGTGATTACTAGGCTTAATGAATTGACTTTAATTTAGATATATATTTCAGGGGAGTGAGGAGCACAGTAATGTGATATGCGCAGGGTAAAAAAGGGTAAAGGAAATGCAATGGAGTTATATAGTAATAAAGGATATGATTAAATATTTACCTACTAAAACTGAGCAACTGTTAACAAATATTCCCCTCCATTGCCTGCTCCTTTTTAGTAAAAATACATTCATTTTATTTTACCTGAGGACTTAATCTCACAAAGTGCTATACCCCTTTGACTCCTGTTCACTTAATGAGCTTTACTGGCCTTCAGCATCCTATGGCTCGAGCATTGTCATGAAATAGATACCACATGAATGTTTACGCTAGTAAAAAAGGAGCAAGTCAAAAGGTATACCCCACCTCTGTAGATTAAATACGTAAAGGTAAAAATAACTTAAATTTCAATCATCCCCCAGCATTTTGCCAGACATCTATTTATTAAAACTACATTCTTCCAGAAAGGCAACTAACAAGCTTGCTGAAATACCACAAAACCAAAGCAGTAACGATGATACATTCCATAGATAAATCACATTTTCCTTCATTACAAATGTTACTATCTTCATGCCAAGATATTCCAGAGATCTGATAAATGTTTCAAAATGAGGGCTTCAGTTGTCAAATATCCACATAATTAGGAAGGTTAGATTTAAAAAGTTTAAAAGTTGTAGAGCCAGCAAAGGAGGAAAGTGAACTATGTCTGAAGTCACAAAGCCATTGCACCAGGCCTTTATAGTAGCGCAGTTTCCAATCAGCATATATAGCAGGTGCTGTGTGATTAGGACCAAAAAGGCAATAGAAAGCTTAGGTGGGTTGGGGGGGAGGTGGTTTAAAGAGTAATCTTCATTTTTATAACCCATAGGGATGGGTTCAAATGAAGCCTTTCCAGATGGAATTATACAAAACCTTGGATACAAGACTCAAATGGAGATATCACAATACAAATAGCTGGCTCACAGTATAAAGAACCTCTGTTGGAAGTTGTTTAGATCCCTACCAAAATGCAAAACACTATAACTAATTCCCCAGTGAAACAAACATTGTTTTGGGTGAAGAAGTCACTTCCTATTGCTGTTCTTTTGTATTAACCCATTTGCTTAAAATGTAAGATCTATTGCAGATTGTTTTATAATACTAACAATTTTTTTAAGTAACAATGTAATTTTATTTACTCCAGACTTGAAACATTAAATGTTTTCTCAGGAAAAACAATGAGCCAAATTCTTCTTTGACACTTTACATAAATCACCGAGATTGCACAGGACGTAAATCTATGCATAATCTGGTCCAATTATCTCAAAGTAAAAATCACAAAATCTTACTAGAAACAGAAACACTATTTTTCATCCTTAACCAGCAGTCACAATAATTTGAACACAGACCTGTTTTGCTGCTTTTTTTTTGGCAGCATTATTTTAAAGAACACAAGGGGAAAGAAACATGGGTATGGAGAAGCTTCCTGAAATTACCAAAGCCACAAGGTGGACTCTGACACATGTATGCATGTCCATGGACGTTACTGTGGAACCAATCTTGCTATTATTTAAGTGAAGAGTAAAACACTAGAAGGGAGAATTGCAAGCCAAATTTGATCATGTGTTCATAATAGTGGTTGGAATGGTTTGGCTGTTCAGTTCATATATGCTTTCTAAAGACATATATGAACTGAAAGGGAAAGATTTAAAAATGAAGAGAAAGATTTAAAATTGTACTTTGAACTTTTCCAAGACAAAGCTTCGACCACTAGTACCATATTTACTTGAATATAGTACAGTTCTGATTATAAGACACCCCCCCATAATTAGATTTGATATATTGAAAATATATAAGTTTGATATAATTCTCCAGGTATAGAATCTAATTATTTGAAGTTTGTCTTGAATTTGTCCCTCTCCCACTGCTACAACAGGAAAATAAACTGGGGGTGGGGGGGTATCAGACAGTTCCTTTGCCTTCTACCCTGCTACAGACCCTTCAGTCCTCCTTGCTGTTAGATCCTCTTCTCTCTCAGAACATGGAAATGAGCAAATTTGAGAAACCTGACCTTGAAATAAATGTAACTGCAGCAATTTGCACATAGTACCAATAAACCAAGGTCATCCAAAATTGATGGGCTTTACCTTTTTTAAACTACTGAAAGTTTTAGCATAGCTACTCCATACAGCATTTTGGCACCTATGTATAATATGTTTTCTATTGTTTTATATATTTAAAACAATAGAAAACATACACACACGGTTCTGCATTGACAGCACTGTTTCCTGACCCGTCCAGTTCACTTGACAGTTCCTAACGTACACATACCAATTACAGCATCCAAGTCCCCTTACAACAGCTGCACCTGCACTCCCACACGCTCACATGTCCATAGCCATTTCTTTATATATAGTACAAACTATGCACAATATTAATCCAAAGTGAAAAGGCTCATAGTTTACCATATTTGCTGGACCCCAGCAGAGTCAACAGCACGTCAGGCCATGGTGAGCCCATAGTCAGCACTGTTCAGTATATATGTGTACTCCAGATACCCACCCCTCAAGGCATCTGTGTGCTAATTAGCACCCCGCCTCCCACACACCCACCCACCCACACACACGCACACACGACTGGAACCAGGTGTTCCTGTCACGAGCCTTGGGATCCTCCAAAATTGATATGCAGATGAGGCATAGGATAATGTGTTCCAGCATCATATCATGGAGAGTGGGGCTACACTAATTGTATGTGATAGCCTGAGAAAGGGTGTGACAAAGGGATTCCGGTTAAACTGTTTGAGGCACAACTTGGTGATGCTTGCCAGACATTTAAGGCTGGTGAAGAAGTGGGAATTATTGAAAATGGGTTAAAATGCAGCTTAGCTGAAAGAGTGAAGAGGAAGTCAAAATGCATTCAAAGTAGTGGCCCACCATGACTTGAAAAAGTCAAGCCTGAGGGAAACAGTGCTCAATGGTCACTATCATATAGCTTTTTTAGAGGGGTTTGCACTAATCTACCCTTGTGGTAGGTTGCTACGCGAGGCCTCTGTTGGAGGTCATTTTTGAGCCTTTTGGCATGGTCAGGTTTTCTAATAAAATGTTTTTAAGAAAAAAAAAAAAA
>JAGPOW010002742.1:15773887-15785844 GCA_030014935.1 Caiman crocodilus | reverse complement strand
AAAAAAAAAAAAAGGTTGCCGTCAGCATGTTTACCCAAGATGTGCTATGTACTTCAAAGTCATGCTCAGTAGTGGCTGCATTTAATCAGCTTCATAGCTGATTTCTATTACTGAGCACGTGCTGCTTTTGGCGGCTTGTCGAAAATCAACAATGTATTTCATGAGATTTTCTTGTGTGCGGATGTAAGACAAGGGGCTTTTTCCTCATGCTGAAGGGGGCGGGGGAGAAACCTTCTCTTGTTTTTGGGTAAATATGGTACTCCCTGTTTATTAGGCATTTCTATTGAGGTAAAATATATTGGCCGTGTCTACATATGCAAATGCAGTGGGGTGGGTTTACTCTAGAGTAAATTTCTCTCTTTCCACAGTAGCCAGCAGGAAAAAGAGAACAGTAATTTACTCTACAGGAAACTCACCCCTGGCAGGCGTTTACACATGCAGGGATTTGGAAGCAGATTTGCTGCTCCTGGCACCAGTCTGCTCACACCCACTCCAGCTCTGCACTGCCCCACTTCAGCAGCCAGGAGGAGCTCTAGGCTCCCCCTGGGCGCTAGCCCAGGGGCCAGCAGGGAGCACAAGACCATGAGACAGCCGTCTGCTGGCAGGGGCTGGGAGATTGCTCCCTGCCCCAGGAGTTGCCTGCTGCTGGCAGGGGCTTTGGTGGCAGAACCTGGGGGCCAAAATGTCCCCTTGCCCCAACAGCAGGTAGCTCCCAGCTCCCCAGTTGTAGGCAGGGAACTTGGAAAGAGCTGCAGAGGAGGAGCAGGTCCCAACCCCCTGCCCCGATTTGCTGGTGGGGCAGCTAGCAGTGAGCCCCCACTGGGCGTAGAGTACAACGTATTGTGGTTTCTTGTTTTCTTCTGCTCTCTAATATCTTGGGCTGCTCCAGGAACTGAACAACTTCCTATTCTGCTGTTCCTATACCTCCCATTGCCCAGCAGGGAAGCAAACAAGAGCAATTCCATATTTACTCTTCTGTGCTGCCCAGTAGCCAGTAGGAAAGAGAGAATAGTTGTTGTGAATGTTCCCGATTCACACCAAAACAGCAACAGGAGAAACTGTGGGAAGCAACTGAGAAGGTGGTGGCAGCAGAGGGTCTACTATCAGGGAAGACATTCTCAATTACTAATCAAAAGCAAGCTTTCTTCTTGACACAATATTCAGCAACCGCAACCTGAGCCTTCAGGACTCATTTCAACTGCAGTCATCTACAGTGCAAAAGTAAATCAGTTCAGCTGTCTCCCTGTTCTCCAGAACCATTGAACAGAGATCTTCTTTTCTATCTCTTGCTTGCTCTTTTGCAGAAGAGATATTTTAAGTGTCAAAAAACAGATACAATTAAGAGTGGTTCCGTATCAAATTTATTTGGAATGCATATGTTGTTTGTTCAATTAATTTTGGTTTCATTTATGGCAAACTGAAGTCTAAGTTTGCTTCCACTTTGGATTTCTCTTCATTAACAGAGATCAGAGAGAATCCCTGTGAACTCGGCGGAATTACAATGGCAAAAGCTTAGGGTATCTGAAATCAGATTCAGATCTCCTCATTGTTCAAAGCCACCTCCCAGGTGGCTGGTGGGTCCTTCCAAAGCATCACATTTGTGCTCCATCTCCCAATACGGAATTGCCTACATTTCATTGCTGAAACACAAAATGAACCCAATATATATACCCCAGAGAAGATTTTGGGCTTTGCTATCAAATGGATAGTAAAAAAAATTAAATGTAGAGATGGACCAAAAAATAATTCACCAGAGGCTAAGACAAGTGAAGAAAGGTCCCTGTGGGGGAAGTGCTAGGGTAGCAAATGTCAGCTATAAGCTGCCCAATCTCCGTCTCCACAGCTCTTTCTTGAACTCCAGCCACTTTAATACACTTTCTATGTGCAAAATGCAATTAAAAATGCTTTGCTTTTTCTGATGCAAGTTATAAGTAGCTATTAGGTGAAAGGATAACTGGACATCTTTGGTAATGATAAAATAGATACGAAGTTCAAATGGCACAGAAAACAAGAGAAAATGGCTTGGAAATAAAAAAAAAAAAATGATGTGTTCACAAGACCAGAAAAAAATCTTTATAAACTATGGTTTTGTATCTTCTATATTTCTACTAAATGCTATTCTATTGTGGAAGGTCACCTAATATAACCTACTTCTAACACTGGCCTTTCTTTCTTTTACCGCCAAGAAAACAAACTTATGTTTTTGGATGTCAAAAAAAAACTGCTTTCAAAATTATCTGAGTGGATGTCATTTAAAAATAAGTTACATTGACAGGTTTTTTATGCTTATTTGCAATTAGAAACAGAAACTTGTTTTCCCCTTCCTACACAACCTAGAGTTTATAGAGAAAACTTTACTATTATCACAGTAGCTTGATTACAAATGGCAATTACCAATTTTGAAGTACACTAAAAAGACATGACCTGATTACCAGCATAGTGATTGAGATGTAGATATAGATTGAGATTAGAATGCACTGATATGACCAAAAATAAAATTAAAGTCACCTTTGGAAGAGCCAGAGACTTACAAAAGGTCTTATACTTTGCAAAGAGTTGAGTTTAATTTGAAAAGACTGTAGCCAAATGTTATTTGTATTGCAAAACATCTAGGCCTAGATCCTTAAAGGTATTTAGGTGCCTTATTCCCATCAGTTCTGATAGGAACTGAGTGCCTAAATTCCTTAAAGGATCCTAACCTTTTAGACTAATACTCCTGCCAGACTCACTGAATTTGAGACTACTTATGCGAAGCATTTACAGAAATTCAGTCTAGGTCACAACTAGCAACAACTAGATTTTAAAGAGCATTCTGCTTCCTCCAGTCCAGATATACAAAAATCTTGTATGTGATATCTTCCAGAGGTGTACAAGAAAGCTCAGCGGGCATTGAGAAACGAACTATAGTTGGAGCCTATCTCCCTTGTCTATGAAGAGCAGTCCTTTTCCCATAAAGTGAGGCTACAAGCACCCTGCACAGAGAGCAGCTCTTTCTCTAATAAATGACACGGAACTGCATTCCTAGCCTTCAGAAACCGAAAGCAGCTGTCTCACAGTTCGAAACATGAAAGCCCCTTTTGCACCTTTACCAGTAAAGTCTTGACAACTTCAAAGACCCGCTTTTGTTTTATTTTCCCCTTGATCCAAGGCTATGTAGCGCTTTTTTTTCTTGCATTTTATAAAAATGGCTCTTTCATTCACCGGGCTTGGAGAAGAAATAACTATCTCAATCGCTATAAGTTCTTCATTTGACTCCTAATCCGATTTTCCTTTGTCCTTCGGGTAGAAAGCTTCACTGCCCCAACACACTGCAGAGATCACCACTGCGAACTCTTCCTTCAGCCGCACTTTGGAGAAAGACAGACAGACAGACAGATTGACCGATTCATGTTTTTCAGAGTCTTCAAAGCCATATTTTGTTTCTTAAACAGTCGCCCAACCACAGCATACCATTGTGCTTAAGTTTTCAGGTCCAGCCGGTAATTTTGAACACAACCACAACTTCATAGTAGTGGTCCAAATGCTCCCTTTGGAGACAGGAATGGAAAATATTCCCTCAGGAAAATATTATGACGACGCCTGACAGCACCACCCGTAGCTCTGCTAACAGGACAGTAACGGGACTCAACACAGCTGCCAAGGACTCCAATTTTCTCCAACATTAAGAGCGCTGGAGTGGGGTAAATGTACCTCCTCCTAGATATTTGCTGCCTCAGGTGAACAAGACCAGTCCCTCTTACCAGCCTGAGCTCTGAAGTGTATTTAGTAAGCCATTTTAGAAAGTTTTTGAGTCAAAATCCTGTCATTTTTTACTTTATGCAAGCGTTTGAATCGATATGAATACAAAGACTACTATAGTGAGTAAGGGTGATAGAAAGATGGCACATGCATAGTAAAACTCGCTTATAAAAGCGCACCAAGGCCCAGTTCCGATTTCTCTTTTTTGAACAGATGAGACCTGGAGCGCGACCGCTTGAACGGCGTCCATTCCTCCCACTTCCAGTCAGGCCGACCCACTGCCTTCACAGGGTTGCCAGGTTATAAATGAGACGAGACTTTAGTCTATTTAAACATTGTCCAGCTTTCTGTACCCATCTGACGCGGCGAGGGGAAAACGCCGCGCTTCGAACGTTTATGCGAATGTTAAAGGAAAGCTGAGCATCCAACACCAACCGCCCCCACCCAAGAAAGAGAGACAGGCAGAAAACCAGACAGAGGGAAAGACAGACAGCAAGACAAAAAGACAGCACGGGAAAGAGAAAGGGAGAGGCAGACAGACAGAGACGGACAGACAGACTTCAAATGCCGCAAAATGACAAAAAAAGAGTTCTGCTCTGGAGAAACACAGGCAGGAAGAATGAATAAATCCCCCCCCCAAAATCACCCCAAAATGCGATTAAATGAATTTTTAAAAATGAATGTAAAAATTCATCCCAACTCAAGTTCAGCCTGGTCTCTTCTTCCTTGTGCAAAGCACCTGTTCCCTCCTGCCCCTTTCTTCCGCTCTCGCCCGCGCTGGCCGTCTCTGCCTGCTGGCTTTTATTCCTGACATTTCTCATCGGTATTCCTGGACTACCTCGGCACTTCTTTGCTTTTTACTAAGCTTTTTCTCTGGGTTTTCCCCCCCTCCATCATTAGTTTTTTTCCTGTCCTCCCCCCACCTCCGCTTCTCCTGCCCATCCTGCTCCACCCCGCTGCACGTGGCCCTGCCTGGCCTCCCCCGTGCCTCATCCCATTAGTCTCCAGCCCAGCTTTATTCTCCAGCTTCCAACCAGTCTCCCCCATCCTGGCAAGCAGCCTCTCCGCCCCGACACAAACCTCGCTGAAGCGGCTCTTTCCGTGGCATTGAGGCGAGCCCCCGGGGCAGGGCCGAAGGGGACCGGGCAGGGTGGGCAAGTCAGGCTCAGCAAAGGCGTCCTTCCTCCCCCCCTGCAAGGGCCCTTCTGAAGCAGCGAACAAGCCCCCTCCCGGAAGCAGAGATCAAGAAAAACCCAATTAAATCCTGGTCCTGCCACTGAAGAGACAGAAATGAGCCTAGACGCCTTGTTTCAACAAATCCTCTTCACAGAGCAGCAGGCCGAGGAGAAGCGGCGCCTCATGCACGGAGGTCGGTCAGCACTGTCCCTTCGACTGCGTGGATCTCCGCTTCCTTAGGGACCCTTGAAGGCTTCCCTAGAGGCCTTTAAACCATATTGTGACCCGGGGGGGGGGGGATGTTTTTGACGCTGTCATTTGCTGGCTGCCAAGTGGGCCGTTTCTAAGGATTTAGTAGAGTTGCACATTTGAAGGCCAGAAAAGACCACCTAAGCATGACCTCCTGTACCAGACAGCCCCATAGCACTGTGCTGTCACAATACCTCCTTTTTAATGGAGGCGGTGAGCCTCAACCAGGGCGCGGTGGCACCCTGGGGTGCCACGAGATCCACTCCAGGGTGCCACCGGGTGCAAGCACCTACGCGCGACCCGCAAGACAAACGCTGAGGTTTCCACCGGGAATCTCTAGCGTCAAAAGCAGCCTAACCTCTCTTGGGATTTCTCTGAATGCTTTGCAACAAAAGAACTGCTCAGTTATTTTTCACAGTCAAAAACCAAGTGGAAGCTAAGAGCTGACATTTTTGGAGGGGTGCCTTGAGTCTCACTAGGGATGCGCTGAGTCTAAAAAAGGTTGAGGACCACTGAATGAAGGCACGTATTCTAGGCAGGTGTCCAGGCTTGATTTTTACCTATGCAAATTTAAGGGTTTGGGGGGACCTCCCCAAGGGCCGTGTCGCTGGGCTGCCCTCAGTTTGCTTCCTGACTAGGCCTTACGTTTTGGCTGTACCTTGCATTAATAGCAATTAGCCTGCAAATAGTGGCCTAAAAACCCCAACTCCATCAGCAAGTAAGGAGAGGTAGGAGTGGGGGCAAGTCGTAGCAGAGTTATCACTGAACTGCATACCCAAATTCAGTTTTGTTACGGTATAATACATATTGGGCACTCTTTGTTCACAAACTTATATGACTATGTGCATTTCAAAATTTATTTTGCATTGCAGTTAAACTGGAAATAAACAGAAACCATGAACAAGTTATGGCAATAAAACAAGAGTTGAGGGAAGCAAAAATACAATTAGAAACTAAGGTACAGTAATAATGTTCATTATATTTAGTATATTAATTGCTGTTTTGGGGATAGCCTCTTAATGAAATGATTCGTGAACATTTTGCAGCAGCGCACTTCATACTAGTGCACGGACTAATTACTGCAATATTTGTTTAATGAATGTCTTTGTATGCTTAGCATCATTTTATCTGCGCTCTTTACAAGATCAAAGATGCATCATTCAATTCCCAAACCAAGGAGGATCACCGGTCAGGCGGCTTCCTAAACTTGCTTCAGCAGCGCTTGACTTTGGGGACAGGGGTTGCATGAGGGATCTGCAATTTGGAATATGCCCATAGAGTTCAGCAGGATGCATGAAATGTATACGCCTGGGAACATCAGTGGCCACTTCTCAGTCGCATCTTATTTTTCCACTCACAAATACCTTTATCCTATGCACACAGAAATACACCTAAAGACTCCTAGCGCTAACTTGAATGAGCCTTTGATCACACCATAAGCTCTCCTATCTCATCCCCGTGTCAACAGTTCTACTTGGCTGCATGTTATATAACATATACTTGCACTCACCTTTCAGGCTTGCTCTGTAAAGAGCATTGCTTATCAGTATATTTCCTTAGTCTCAAGTTTTATTAATTTTTCCGTATAGCAACTGTGGAGCCTTATTTTGCGACAAATCCTTTAATTTTGTACTCTGAGCTTTCCTAGTACAAGTAATTGCAAGTGTAAATGATTTAGACCCATCTATTTCTCCCTGCACACAACGTCTAAATGGCAATAAGTGTGCTCTGGAATATATTCAGCCACAAAATGTGGGTGAATAAAGGAGGACTGACCAAGTCTCCTTTTAAAGTCAGACTTGTCAGATCCCTAGGGCATTCCAACATTACAAAAACGCTTTAAAGATCAATCTTGCAACCTTCTGGATTACGTTTAGTCCTTTCCTTTTTTACTACCAGACTCCTAATTTTATCAATAATTACCATGTTATTTGTTTAGTTGATTAAAGCAATTAAACAGGTGTTCTAAGGGCTCTAGGGGTAATTTGTATCCCTCCAAGCAACCTGGGCTCCTATGTGATCTGTTAACAAATATATGTGCTATATAAAAGCATTGAACCATCATTGTGATGAATAGATAGAAAGATGTGCTAGAGTAAAAGAGTATCCACAAAATTGTTTGGATGTATTAACAAAGCAGAACCCCAATGCTGCTAACCAGCACGGTTTCATGCAACTTCATGCACATCAACAGTCCCACTGAAGTCAGTAAAAATATGCTATATCAAGAATCAGGGCCCAGTGTAGATCAACAACAGGAACCAGTTTGGAGTCAACTCAAAGAAGGAATGGGTGATATTTGTTAGGTAAATTCCTATGTGGCCCTGCTCATAAAATTAATTTATGAAAACTACCATTTTATTTGTATACCACTGACTTAGTATTAACTCATTGTGATTTATAGCAGGTTTGTGTAGTAGGTATAGAAGGTCCCAAGAGGAGAATCATTACGGTACATGACTAATGGGAAAAGCTAGAGAAGCATTCCTAATCAAATCTTTTATCCAACCAGAATTAATTATACTCTTACCAGTATCCACAAAAATATATTACAATTCCAGTTTAGTTTGACATTGATCCATTTATCAAAAGGAAATGATACGAAGAATAAGGAAAATGTGAAAATTCATTATTTCAATCAGATCACACTTAGATTTAAAGATTATATATTGACTACCAAGATTATTTATACAGCAATTTATTTTTCAACTATAAAATGAAATTTATTCTACAAAGCTTAAAATGTACCGACTGTAATGAATATAATCCAAGTACTACTACTTAATACTGTAAAAATAAATTACACCTCCAAATTTCTGCATATCTCCTTTTTAATCTCACACACACTGGGTTAAAGCCTGAGTACATGGGCGTTAGAGTTCAAAAGTGTTTTGACATCTATTTCACAGAGACTGCTTGTGGTCAGTCGAATGCTCCCAGGAAATATTAATTTTTTTCTGTTGAGTAAAAAACCAACCAGCATGTAATTAGAACTTGAATTATAGCTTTTTCCCTTTCATGGCTCAATGTTTTTCTTTAAAAATTCTCCTGCTAAGGCATAGATTACTTAGGTATTTTGGGGACAGGTGTACTACAGTCCGGCTGGTTATGCTCCATAGAATAAATGTAGAAGCATATGTTCACTAACTGCTTTAAATTATGTAACAAATACATGATCCTTGAGCAGTGAGCTACCTGCCTAATGCTCACCATGTCAAACGTACTTCCCAACCCCTCTCATGTTTCCACATCTTGTAAATTCTTCTTTTATAATATCACTAATTTCCAGCCTTGCGTTTCTCACCATACCACTTACAATTCTCTCTGTTTCCTGCCTTGACTACTGCCATCCCATCTTCTCCTGAGTTCCCTAACACCTATTCTACTCCTTTCATGTTTGGTCAAGACACTGCTGCCAAGATCACTTTCCTTATTTATATGTATTTTTTATCATCGCACTCTCTCTTATAATCCCTCCACTCCACTAGCTCCACTTCACCATCACCATATCAAACATGAGCTTATTGATGGCCCTTAAAAAACTCACCTGTACCTAACTTACATGCTGATGTTTATTATTACATCATCTAACCTAAACTAGCCTACCAATCTGGCTGTGCTGGATGGCCTGGAATAATTCTTCAAGTAGACATGGAAATGGGTTGAACAGCCTACCCTCCTTTGAGATTGACTATTGTTTACAAATTAAATCTATAAATAAAAATGTACGCAGAAGGAAGCTTTGGATGGGGTTTTATGGCAGGCTGCCTTGTGCCCATATGCTGATCTTCCGCTCCTCTTCCCCAGCTGATAGTTATCACTGTCATACTGAGAAAAATATTTACGAGAACATCAAGTCTCTACTTCACTCCTCTGTGCTAGGAGTGAGGCTGCAAAGTAATAGCTGGCATAAATAGTTCTCTAAGTCTAACCTCAGCCATTCAGAAAAGACTTTAATAATTTCGGACTTATGCATTTTTTCTTTTGTTATTCCGTGCTTGACTTGATACCTGGGGTCAAATGGTGTAAGACTCAACCCTACATTACGTTATCTAAAAAATTTCTAGTAGAGTGCACCAATATATTAGTTGTCTATCAGATCGGCACGGATAAAGGGAAAATTAACGTTATCAACCATCGACTTTGTTTGGCCAGTGTAGCACCCCAACATGCCCTGACATCCTGGTTTGGGATCACTGCCCTAACAGTTCACGGATACATGCCACGTGTATGCATGAACCCACAGCACGCGCACGGCCAGGAATGCAGCCGGGCAGCTTGGATAGCAGTGTCCTGCCGGTAAGTCTGTGGGGAGCAAGGGGCATGGGGTGGGGGACAGATCGAGGCCCCCAGTGTGAGGGAAGGAGTGGGGCAGGGACAGGCACTGTCCAGCCAGGGCAGTGACTGCAACCCCGGGGCCAGGACTGGGATGGAGCCGAGAGAAGCTTGTCCAGAGGGTGCAGGGAATGGTGGGGATGGATCTCTGCCACTACGCACACCCCGCCACCCCAAGGGAGGCATAAAGGGCATATGTTCTCCCAATTTGTGTGTGGGGTGAGGGTAGGCTGCTCGCTGCAGGCTCAGGGCTAGGGGCTTTGCTAGCCTCTTCCAAGAAGAGGGGCTGGGGTAGGGCTGAGCTCAGGGCAGGCTCAGACACATGGGGCAGGCGGCGGTGCTGGGAGGGGTGGCTACGAGGAATTTTGGGGTAGCTATAGCTCCCGAATACCCCCGCACAGGGCCACTGAGGGAAAGGCAGCAGAATGGAGTGCCCCAAACAGGGGCAGTACTGGGGGGAAGGAGTTGTGGGGCTATCGCCACCTCAAAATTCCCCATACACCCCCATAGCCACCCCTCCCAGCACCTCCCATGCAGCTGAGCCCACCCCACCCCTGCCTGCCCTGGCCCAGCTAGCCTGCTCCCCCCACACCCCAACTGGGAAGAGGCCGGTCAGTGCAGCCCCTGGTCCTGAGCCCACAGCAGGCAGCACACCCTTGCCCTGCGCACAAAATTGGGGGGGGGCAGGGGTGCACATGGCAGGGGGGAGCCACCTCCTCTCCTCACTCCCCACTCTGCCTGGATGAACTGTCCATTGCTCCATCCCAGTCCTGGCCCTGGGATCGCATTCACTGCCCTGGCTGTGCAGCACTGCCTCTGCCCTACTCCTTTCTTCACTGTGGGGGCCTCAATCTGCTCCACACCATGCCCCTTTCCACCCCGCTCACCAACTTACTGGCAGGACACTGCTCTCCAGGCTGCCGGGCTGCATTTCTGTAAATCGCTTATCAGATCAGTATTGGCCAATATGGCTGGTTAAGAATCAGCCATTGGTGTCAGCCAAGAACATCTTTATAGGTGGACCCCTACTTTTTTTATATATGCTCAATCAAGCCATTTGTAACAGACTTTTCATCCAAGTTAGCCAGCGTTAAGGACTTGTCTCCAGACGCAGAGAGTAGCACTGAACGCAGCTTTTAAAGAGGGTTTACTTGTCCAAAGAATCATGTGTGGATTGTAGGCTTATGAGAAGGTACCATAAGCTTCCATGGTCAAGCAGCTATGTTTTAGCAGACTATATCTGAACAGAATTAAGGGTCTTTATGTGCAAGACTTTGCAATCAAGCTATATTTATATTCCTTTGTTCTCTTTGAAGGTTCAGCATCTGTCAGAAAAGGTCTTCTACTTAGAGCTTTTGAAGAAACGTGAAGACAACATTGAAAAACAGAAAGTGGAACTTGTGAATCAAAAGAGTATTCTTCTGAACATCCTCGTAGGTTTCCAGCTACAGTACTTAGAATAATTCAGTTCTACAAAAATTTATGGCTGCACTCACATTTAAATTGTGAAAAAAATGTATCAATTAGATACAAAAATAGGAATTATTACCATTTTGCTTTGGTCCTAATAAATTAAAGCCTCAAATAAATGCACCATTAACTCCAAACTTCAATACTGTAGATAAAACACATCTTGGAACAATCACCATAACTCGATCAGCAGCCTTAATTTCAGTTTCCTAATTTCTGCTGGTTGTTAATCAAAGTCTTATTTTCACATATGATCTCTTTTCTTAAAGACAAATGGGAAAAGCCCTTGAGATGGCCTGGATTGCCCAATTCCACAGCTGAATCTGTGGGAGAGACTTGGGTTGTAGGGGCACAGGGAGCTAGGGAGCACCCTTGAGAAGCTTCTTCCCTAATGATTGTAAGAGAGGTACTAGGCTTTCCTTCCAGTCAAAGAATAAGCTTGCAGGACACACCCCTATATCCTGCAGATCTCTTGGGATCTGTATTGATTCTTCTGCTTCCTGCCTTGTGCTCCCTACCTGATCTGTTGCTCTATTTTCTGCTCCCTGCCATATCGGCGGCGGGGCTGCCTCTCTCCTCTCCAATCTGCTGCATCCCGCACAGAAAGGCTGCCCGTGTCTCTTGTGGCACCCGCACTGCAGTCTGGCGACCCCGATCTATAGAACGGAGTTAGCAAAGCCCCCTCTGCGCATGTCTTGGAGCATCTCACCCAACGTGAGCTCTGTTGAAAGTAACACAGTGTAAATCAATCGTGCGATTCCTTTGTAAAAAAAACCCAGCAGACTTTGGGCCACCATATTACCTCAACGCAGTGGCTCTTAACCTTCTTAGACTCAAGGCAGCCCTCAACAGAAACAAGGCAATCTCCATAACTTTTCTTAATTCAGGAGCATCCTGTTTCAAAACCTAACTTAATTGTTGCAGTGCGTAACTCTTTGCAGAGGGGCTGGGCACTGGAGGAAGAGGAACGGCCAGACAGACCCTGATTC
>JAGPOW010002742.1:15761869-15773787 GCA_030014935.1 Caiman crocodilus | reverse complement strand
TATCTCTTCACATTTTGTAACACCTTTCAAAGGGTCTTGCAGCACCCCAACGTGCCCTGACATCCTGGTTTGGGATCACTGCCCTAACAGTTCACTCATCCCCTAGCCTGCCCTTCTTCCCCGCACGCATGCCTGCATTACATGATTCCCCTTATTTTTTTTAAAACGTGACGTTTCATTTGGAGCATTAAAAAAAATTCACAGTGCCTACACTTATAATCTTTTCACACTTGCCTTTACGAGTAGTGCACCATTCCCAGGTATTCCTTATATTCAGTGAAGGAGAGAATAGGAAATACCATAATATTACGGTAATCTTTTTTAGCTGTAAAAGCAAAATTGCTGTCTCTTGATGGAATGTGAATTTTCAATCTATTCGGCCCATCCAGGTTTGATACAGAAGTTATCTTGTTTCAGAGGTAAATCAATTTTGTTTAATTTAGTATTAAGTGTTTTGAATTGATTTAATTTTGGCAATGACTTTATGGATGAGTTTTTCTATAAATGGAATAGTTTTTCTTTAAAACCAATTTCAGAAGGTGCTGAGAGAACTCATCTTCCACTGCTTTGCGCAGGGGCCCGCTTTCTCAGGCTGGTTTTTGGAAGTTAGGTAGGCCACTGGCCTTTTCCTGGCCTTGTGCAAAAAGAGCTTTACCCTTAATGAGCAATTAAAAAAAAAAGAAAGAATGGCCACATTGTGCCATTGATTTTTAAGCAGAACTCCCTATTGATTTCCATACAGAGCTCTTTGTACAAATTGTTGGCATAATAGGGCTTGTAGCACTGCTTATATATAAAGAATATGTTTCTTATTTTGTCACAAAACCAAAGGGTAGGGTTTATGCAAAAGCAAGAATGATGGAGATAGAGACCATTTTCCTGTTTGTACAGGTCAGAAAAACAGAATGCATGCTGGTTTTTTATTCATGGATTCATAGATCATTAGGGGCTGGAAGGGACCTGGTAGATCATTGGGTCCAGCCCCCCTCCACTAGGCAGGAAAAGACAACCGGGGTCAAGTGACCCCAGCAAGGTGACCATCCAGTCTCCTTATGAAGATTTCCAGGGTAGGTGACTACACCACCCCTGGAGGGAGCTTATTCAATTTAAGGAAATAAGTTTTTTTAATTTCAGACTGATTATTTTAATAAAAATTCTGCCTTTTCTCTTTATGTTAAATCACTTTTCGTTCTTAGACTGCTACAAAGAGAAAAATGGCTGAAGAAGAGAGGAATTTTATTACGGAAATAACAGAGTTTAACAATGAGTATGGATTAACAAGTAACAGAGATATGTTGATGAAAGAAAAGGTCAAGACTGAAATGCAGGATTTAGAAAACGAAGAAAATATTTTGAAAGATGGTATGTCATCAGGTTGCACCTCTTCCCTGAGGCCCCAGTCCCATGCTGTCACAGCCCCCTGATCCCAGCCCCATCCCATCTGTCTGGCTAATGTGCCCTGCCCACAGGGGTCCCAGGAGACCCTGCCCACCCACTTCATCCAGCACCCCCAGTGGTGCGTGTGGGACGGAGGGACCCAGGGCCATATAGGATCAATTGCTTTCCCTCACCCCAGGCCAAGTCAACTGTCCCCCTGCCCCCAACAGCTCACCAAAACCCCTCCAGTGGCCTCCATCCCAAATATGTGTCCACACACCCTGGGCTAGACTGTGAGACAATGAGCTGACTTGCAGCAGCCCAGGAGGGAGATTCTGATTCAGCCATGTCTCAGAGGACTTGTATTGGCCAGCACATTAAAGGATAGAGTCAAAGATCCTCCCATTTCCCACCCCATTCAGCCCTTTCCTGTCCATAGTGCTATTCTGACAGCAACAGGTCTGTACAACCTACTTCCTGTCCTGAATTGCCACCTGTGATGTTGCAGCCAGAAAGAGTCATAAAGGGGTATCCCCGTGGACTGCCATACAAACCAAGAGCTTACAAATCCTTCTAACTTCCACGGGAATTAAATGTACAAACACTTTGCAGGCTTAGTCTCTTACAGTGAGATTGAAAAGGATCATATGACCTTGTTAAAACATATAATTTATAATGGCAGCTACTCTAACCACGTTTTTCCTTTTGTGTCTTCTTGCTGACTGGGCAGTTCATTTTCATGGCATACAGGAACATGCACATAACCCATATCTCTCCTTTCTCATGTATTAAAACAAGAGCTACTTGAACACACTCAGTTCTCATTTTCCCAGCAAAAGATGGCTCACATTTATGGCAATTAAATCCAGTGGTCTGGCAACATTAACGGCCAAAACAGTAAAAAATGAATCTCTGAGGATAACCCAACTTAAAAAACTTCATTCATCATACAACCAACCCTCGTATTTCCTGACTCTGTTTACAGGTCACAGTAATAGGGTTGTCCATTTTAGTTTCCCCCTCTTGCTTCTTCAACTTTTGATCAAAGAGACTCCAGCTTTGACATAGCTAATTAGGGGAATATTGTCTCCACTAGTTGGCAGCTATTGTATCTAGTGATTAACAGAAGTTAGTGAGGACATTCCCCCCCCCAAAAACAGAGAACCTATTTTTATTTAACACTTTCCTCTAAGTCTAGCCTAGTCTAGTACTATGCCTTGCCACATGTGTGACTGTGCTTTTTGAACTACATTGTGTCTAGCACCAATTACACTGTCAGCAACAAAAGCAGTAATATGTAAGTAGAAATAATAATTTAGTAATATTATATTCCTTACCGAGTGTCATCAAAATATATGCCTTAAATGTTCATGACACTAACTACAAAGCCTTACATTGGCATGGTTAGGCCTCTGAAAAAGCATTTGTTCAATTTAAGTGTACAGGTCATCCTCCTAAATAATATGAGTAACACTTCAAAATAAAATATACGAAACTAATTTTTATTCAATCAACAAACTGTGGCTTATTTTATGAATGTTAACAATAAGTTTCTTTTAAAACTAATGAATACATAATACCATATGTAATTTCTTGTAAATTGGGTTCTATAAGACTAATTGTAATTTTATTCTTAATGTCCTTTTCAAATATTTGAAGGCAGTTAGAAATAGTTAAAGAGTATTTAAGATTACATCATGAAGATTAAAACTGTAATATATTTTAATTTAAAATATAATTATTTCCTCTTAGAAATGGAGTCAGTGGAACATAAAAATGTTCAGTTAAATGCACTCCAGCTGCAGAAGAATGAATTAAAGCAGGATTTATTTACTCTTCAAAGCAAACTCAAAGGTATTCATGTGTTTGATAATCACTTGTTATGATAATTATTTTTGGTTTGATAAATACATTTGACAAATGATTTCTGTCAGGTTATTTTTCTCAACAGATTAGAGTAAGTCACAGAAGTAAGATTTTTGTATTCTTGTTTTATAGCCTAATTAGTCATTTTAAAATATGGCTACAACAAATACCGAGTTGTGATGAGATTTATACTTCTGTCACAGATACAGAGCGTATAGGGGATTTTCTGAATTTTATTCCCATAAATATGAAAAATGAACTCCTACTTTTGCAGATAAAATAAATATATACATTTAAAACTTAGCACATCAAAACGAAAATCAACTGATACATTCTTTCAAAAAGCCCATTAGGAATCTGTAATCAAAGTAAATCCTCCGAGTACCCCATACCAAATATTTATCTACAACATTTAACAAGTGATAAAATACTGAGGGTGCTGGTCTGAACATTGAACAACTAAGAAATGGAGGCTGTCATGGGCCAATGAGAAGATGAATGAGGATGGTAATTCATGAAGGACCTTGAAAGCCAGGAGAAGTAGCTTATGGTGATGCAACAAACAAGCGGGAGCCAAGAGAGGGATGTGAAAGGGGAGGCATGGCCAAAGTGATGGACTACGACTGTGGGTCTCAACCTTTTTAGACTCAGGGCACCCCTTGATGGACTTTAAGAACCTCTCAGAAAATGCCGACTTATTGTTCTCACTTGCTTTTTGATGACAGAAAAATAATAGAGTAATTCTTCTGTTGAACAAAATTCAGAAGGCTTGCAACTCGTCGGAAAGTTTTTAACATTACAGATTCCTAGATGAGATCTCTAGGTTTACCTTGTGCGGCACCCTTGAAAGGATCTCAAAGCTCCTCTGGATGCCACAGAGCCATGATGGAGAATCACTGGACTAAGAAAAATCTTCACAGCAGCTTTCTGAATTGGTAGAAGTGAGGCAGTATTACAGCTATCAAAGAAAGAGAAAAGAATAATTACAATGATAAAGATGTGAAATAATTAATGAGCTGTGTGGCTGGATCGGGGAGAGGTTTTATGGAGAAAGAACTGGCAAGACTTGGAGCTTGTAGGGGAATACTAGGAAAAGCTCTTAGTCAAAGATGATGCCCAAGTTATGGGTCTGAAACAACAGACTGGATGGTGATAGCATTCACAGTGATTGAGGAAAAAGGTAAAACAGAGCACGAAACAGTAACGATTAAGAGCTTGACTTTAAACATCTTGAATCAGTGCTGACAAAACGTTCATGAGCACAGGGCAGAAAGACAGACCACAATTACAGTTCAGACAGAAGTAGGCAAGTCCAAAGCTAAGAGGTATATCTATGAGTTGTCAACATAGAGATAGTAAGTGAATTTGTGTTTACATATGCGATTTCCCTGAGATAATATATAGAGGAAAAAAAGGAGGACACCAAGGAGAGAAGCCTATGGAGCTACGCAGAAGGATGGACTTGGAGAAGGACTGGGGGGATTGAGGCAGATGCACTGAAAGGCAGCTGATGATAAGAGGGAGAAAGGCAAAAACCTAGACAAGGACAGTATCATGGAAGCCAAGAGAACAAAAATTTTCAAAAACAATTACCATTGTCAAGTGTCAAACTTGGTCAAGGAGGACAGAGATGGAGTACCAGTTCTAATATGCAACTTAAAGAACAGTATATTACATTATTTACAGAATACAAATATTTTACTTTCATCAACTGTATAAAAATCTTTTAAAAGTGATACAACTAACCAGATTGTTTATTTACTATTGTAAATAGCATATGTTACAACCGTTGAGTGATGAAGAAGTCAGGCCATAAGGTTTTCTTTATAATGTTAAATATTGTAGCATACAGCTATTAGAACCATCTTACAAATACAAATATTTGCATTTTAATTTCGTGTACTGTAATAGTTTCATTTCCATAGCAGTTTACACTTTAATAACTTGCGAGTAAGAAAGGTAGGCTGCATCTGAACAGAGATATTTACCATATCTTGGTAAAAATACTCTCACTTTATGTTTAGATGTTGAAGAACAAGTCAGAGAAGCTGAAGGTATCACAAGATGTTTAGAAGCAGAAAGAATCAAAGCTGGTGAAAAACCTCAGACTGATACGGAGTGTTTAAGGTAATAATCATTACTTTTTAGAAAGTCTTAAAATTTGTCTTTCTAATTTTGAACCAGCCTGATCCCATTGTGGAACTAGTACTGAGCCTGTTTGCCCATTCCTGCACAATATTCTTTTGAAGACAGACAAACTCATTCTAGTTTATGATGAGAAATCCCATTATCCTTCTTTATGGCTCCCACTCAAGGAACCTACAATGCATCCTTCATTACCCAGTGCCATATTGGTTGCCAGTTAGCTCCACAACCTCTATCAGATGTCTAGGCTGTTCAACTTAACAGAATTGCAGTCACAGCACCTCTGCACCAGTTGTGCAGGGCAGTAGGGAGATCAAGTTCATACAAATGCATGCTTGCTAAATCCTTTCCATGTTCCACAATTGGCCTGTCCACAGTGTGGCCTTCTTTTAATGAAGCTAGTGCTTCATGCACAGCTGCACCCCTGTTTCTCTAAGAACAGACTTTCCTTGACTTGGGGGTCATGATTGACTTGGAGGTCATGACTGACCACAAGATGAACATGAGCCTGCAATGTGATATTGCTGCTAGTAGAGCAAGCAAACACCTGCTTGCATCCACAGATGCTTCTCAAGTAAATCCCAGGACGCCATCCTCCCATTGTACTCGGCCTTGGTGAGGCCACAGCTGGAGTACTGCGTCCAGTTTTGGGCTCCACAACTCAAAAAAGATGTGGAGAAGCTTGAGAGAGTGCAGAGGAGAGCCATGTGCATGATCAGAGGTCAGGAAAGCAGACCTTATGAAGAGAGGCTGAGAGCCATGGGACTCTTCAGCCTGGAAAAGCGCAGGCTCAGAGATGATCTGGTGGCCACCTATAAGTTCATCGAGGTGCTCACCAGGATCTGGGGGAACATCTGTTCACCAGAGCGCCCCAAGGAATGACAAGGTTGAATGGTCACAGACTCCTCCATGACTGTTTCAGGCTGGACATAAGGAAGAACTTCTTTACTGTCCGAACCCCAAAGGTTTGGAATAGCCTGCCGCTGGAGGTGGTTCAAGCACCTACTTTGAATGCCTTCAAGAGACATCTGGATGTTTATCTTGCTAGGATCCTATGATCCCTGCTGACTTCCTGCCCTGGGGCACAGGGCTGGACTCGATGATCTTCCGAGGTCCTTTTCAGCCCAAATGTCTATGAAATCTATGAAGTCAGAGCTGTACAGACAAGAAATGGTATTAACTCTTAATGTGAGACTGCACCCAGCATGTTCTAACTTTAATACCACTTTACAGTCCATACATTTATTAGGGTCTACATATAATGTGCAAATCCACCCCAAGACTAACCCACCTGGAACATTTTCCCAAACTTGATGACAATCACAGAGATCAAGCTAAACAGACACTCATCAGAAGGTGCAGTGATTTCCCACTAGGAGCCAATATGAAATATCAAGGACCCAAACTCATAACACAGAAAGCGCGGTAGGACAGGGAATCAGACAATTGTGGGGGAAGCTGAGGGGTGGGAAGTATAGAATAGAAATTCAGACAGAAATTTGAAGGCATCGTGAAGATGCTATTGCAGAGTGCAGAAACCTAAACATAACAATCCACATTTTTATTACATACAGATCTTTTGAGGTAGAAACCACAATAAAATACTAGACACGTTACAACCCTGTTTTCTTTTCTGTGGCCTGTTCCACGAAATTCTTCTTGGATGTGTCTAAGTTTTTACCAGGCAGAGGAAAAGACCTCTTGCCATTAAGAGCCAGTCCAAAATTTTTCCCCATGAAAATATTTAATAAGGGGGAAAAACAAAATAAAAAACCATTTGTTGTCAATTGCTGTATTTAAATTTTTGAGGTTTTTTGTGAAAACCAAAATATTTTGGCTGAAATATTTTAACAACAAATGATATCTTGCATAGAAAACAGAACATTTTTATGAAAAATTAATTAGGTTGAAAACTCCATTTTCTATCAAACAAAACTTTTGACAGGAAACGATCAATTGGACCCATTCCAAGGCTTTTTCAACCCCTTCTACAGAGCTGAGATATGGTCAAAATTCCCTCTGAATAAAATTTAATTAGCCTGCATTGCTGCACACATTGGCAAAACTCCCAGTGTTCAACATATATATTGAAGACAAAATGTAAATAATAGCTGCAGCTGCTGGTCCATAAGGTGATGTTTTTATAATTTTCTTCTGCATTATTCATTCCATGTGGATAAATTAGCTAGTGTGATATATGAAGTTGTCACCTTCTGAATAACATACTTCTCTGAGTTTACTGCTGAAATATCAGTTAATATCAAATCGGCATATGAAGCTTGCTAAAGAAGATTGTGTCTAAAGTAAAGTACTAGCACAAATTAGGATTACAGTCAATCCCCTACCTCTGCCAGCGACTCACTTCAACACCCCAGGCAAGTCATTTATCCTACCTGTGCTGCCTTTATCCCCATTTTACAATTTAGGAAATTAACTCATGAGGGATTTAGTGCGCTTTGCTCCCTATTTGTAAAGTTGTTTGACAGCTTTGGAGGAAAGGGATCGGACAAGATAAAGCATACTAGTCTTCACAGACACTGAACCATCAAGCTTAACATAGAAGTCAAATCAATAGGAAATAAGGCTAGGTATGTTGGTGAATTGATTTTTTTTTTAATTTTATGTTCTAGGTAAGCTTGCATTAGTTATAGGGTGCATAGAACTTACAATGCTGTGACTAATAAAAACCTAACATTCAATAATACATAACTAGACTTAAAAAGCTACTACAATCACAAAAAATCTGTTTTAGCACTTCACACACTGGCAGTCAAAATTCAGAGGGCAGTTTAAAATAGCCCATAATTGTCTCAGTTGGTTTCTTTTCACCTTTTTTCTTTCTGGCCCTAGTGACTCAGATACTCTTAGACTCCTGTACCCTTAATGATACATTTCTTACCGCTGTTCACATCACCCGCTGAGCTAAAAGAGCATAAGGGAATCCAAGATGATTTAATTTACATGCCATTTAATATTAAATTATGGGGTAAAATCATGGAGAGTGTAGACAAAAGGCAGCTAATAAGTATAATCACAACATCTTATACTTTCTCAGCCTCACCTCTGAATGAGTCATTTAACAATAAATACAAAATCGGACAGGAATAGGCGTTGGCTTGTAACTTGAGCCAAGAGTCACCATTCATGAAAGTACCTTTCATTACTTTGCTTCATATTCTATAGCTGTATGTTCAACAAGAAACATTTTCTGGCCTTTCCTTCAAAGTGATAAGCTACATTACATTAAACAGCTCTTAACGCTGAATGAAAGAGGCAGAACGTCAATACATCCGACACAAAGCTGACTCAGCAAGAAAATAAATGCACTTCCACATTTGTTTAGGACTTGACTAAAACCTGGTATTTTGGTTGTTATTGGTATTTTCCTTATAAATTGAACAATTAAAATATATTATATAGGAAATATTTTAGTATAAAATCTGAGAAACAATTAACAAAGCAAAAAATATAGCAAGTAACAAAGCAACTTAGCTCAGTTTTGACATTTAACTTTTATGTATTCCTAGTAAAAAATTTCTAGGTTGCTTGAAAGCAAAATCCACTTAAGGGACATTCAACCACAGTGGTACTTTACAGGCGGCAGCCTATTCTCTTCCCCCAAAACACAGCAAGTTAAACTTACTACACTAGTAGTTCTGTATAATTTTCTACTGAAATGTTTTATAATGGGAACATGATTTTGTATATATAAAAATGGAGCTGATTTTTAGGTCCTGAACTCACAATTAGACCCACAGGTCACATCTGGATGAGAGAGCAAGTGCCTGTTGTGGCATCTCAAAGCAGTTTGAGATGCCACAGGAGGCACACCGCAAATGAAAAAATGTTCACCACACTGCAAATATACAGCACAGGCTCTAAGTAAATCAGGAAATCCCAGTATCAAAAGAAAACACGCTGGAAAGAAGTGGTGCAGAAGTATGCCCCGAAGCAACTGGAGGCTGGGTCCTCCAAAGAGAGAGACACTTTAGCTCCCAGCCAGAGCATTTCTATGCCTGCCGTATGCCCCTGCTGCTCCAGCATGCTGCCTGTGTGCTGGGGGAAAGAGAAGCAGGGCAAGGCTGGCAGCACTGATGCCTACCCTGCCTTGCACCTGCCTGGCAGCAGCAGTCAGCAGCAGGCTCCCATGTTGCTCATGAACTGCTGCAGGCAAAGTCCCCCAGCAGTGCACAGTGCCCTGAGACCCGGGGGCTACACATGGCACACAGAGCCAGCCCACCTCACTGGCATGCACCTTTGAACAGGACCGGGCTGGCTCCTGCCACCACTTGGGGCTTCTCGCACTACAGGCAGGAGCTGCACACCATTGGGCCAGCCTGGCTCCTACCTCCATGGGCTTCACATGCCATCAGCCTGGACCAGCTCCTGCCTCCATGGAGCCACCCCAGGCCCGATGGCATGCAAGGCAAATGGAGGCAGAAGTCAATACTGACTGATACTACAAGACCCCTATCTGCAGTGTTGGGAGCCCTGGGTGGTGGCAGAAGCTGGCCCAATCCTGCTTGAAGGAGCATGCCAGTGGGCTGGACTGGCTCTGTATGCCACATGTAGCCCCCAGGTCTGAGATGGCACCACATGCTGCCCGGGGACTCTGTCTGCAGTGGGCCATGCATGCCCTGAAGGCCCACTGCTCGCTGCTGGGTGGGGGGAGGAATCGGAAGGCAGGGAACACACCTCTCCCACACAGTGCCCCCCATAAACCCTTCCCACTCCCACCAACAACACCCCCACATCCCCCAAGCCTCACACCCTCCACAAACCTCACTCACACCCAACCCCCTTCAAGTCCCCCCACTCCTTCCCCACTCCTCCAAACCTCACATCCCCCCACAAATCTTACAACCTGTGTGCCCAGCCACCAGACAGGACAGGACCTGCTTGCGGGAGCCATGACTGCAGGATCAACTGAAGACCCAGGAGGAGCTGGCCAGAGTCAGTTTGCCACCAAGTGGCACAATGTGCCCCACACCAAAGTGCATGTTCAGGCACATGTACTGAGGCACAAATCTCCAGCACGAATTTGTTCTGTTACTATTTGAGCTGCTGCAAGTGCACATGTCTGCAGGTGAAGATGTGGCCACATAGGTCTGTCTGCCCTGCTGAAGTAAAATGATTTGGTTCTTTTCTGCAAAGAACCCTAAACAATTCTAACTCAGAATTCAAAAGTTACATTAGCTGGTCATTTTGAAGCCTAAGTGCTCTACAATACAGCTTCAAACATGTTAGCTTGGTTCCTAATGGGGATTTTCAGTCATGTTAAAATAATTTGATTGAGTCAATGTTTTAAGAAACTATGTTAAAATTTCTTCTGGCTTTTTCTGACACGTGCAAGCACTGAAACACTGTTCTTCTAAAAATGGAGTATAGTAATGGATTATCAGACCTAGAATTGTGTCTGTAACACATGAATAGAAAGCAAGTCTCTGATTCTTGAACTTATCAGTCATTAAAAAAAATACCTTGGAAGCAGGAAACACTCAACTATCTGTGGATTTGCCACTATCGTATCTCTGATAAAGGGTGATCTGCCACCTGACTGCTACTATTACAGTTTATATATACTTACTATTTACTTTCCATAAGTAATGTTTTATTTCTGAGCTTTTAAAATTTGTAAGATATCATGTATGTGCTATTTATCCATTAAATTGCACAAACAGGACATAGTGATCACCTATTTTGCATTATACTCACAAATTAATCTTCACTGGAATGATAGTGAACAGTCCAACCTTTTTCACAGTTTCTGATAACCTTTAAATTATTTTGTGTTAGGGGTGGAAGAGAAGGGGTAAATAGATGGACACACGGTTAACATGGCCTGCCACAAAAATATTTGTGCTGCTGCAAAGTTTATTAGTTTACTCCAGCCTAATTGGAGCACATGTGTAAACGCCAAGACATTTTACTATGGAGCTAATTAGTCAACTCCACAGTAAACATCTCATGTAGATGCACCCTATGACTTTCCCAAAGTTAGTGAGAGGTTGAAAAGTAGCAAAATAGGAAAAAAAAAAAAAAAAAAAAGGAAAGGGAAAAAGGAGGCATTATTTGTTGTACTGTACTTACTGGCAAAAAGGAAAAGAAAAAATGAAGAGACAAAGCAATGAAAATCTGATTTCATTTTAACATGTTTTCTGGGGAAAAAAACATAAAAATGAAAACCCTCTTTAAACTCACTAACTGTGAAATAGTTTTTACAATTTTCTTTAGTTTTTATTAACTTTACTCAGAGTAAACGGTGACTCTCATGGTTTCAAGGATTCGCACAATCCAAAAAATGTTATCATTACAGGACCACTGCATCATGTTCTTTTCTATTTCTGTGGGTGTATATATACACACACATATATATACACACACACACACACATACGTGTGTATGTGTGTGTGTGTGTGTATATATATGTGTGTGTGTGTGTGTATATATGTGTGTGTGTGTATAACTTTGGGAAAGCCGTGCGCACGTGTGTGTGTGTGTGTATTGCCTAAGAGGCAAAGACAGCTGTG
>JAGPOW010002742.1:15736746-15761769 GCA_030014935.1 Caiman crocodilus | reverse complement strand
GTCATTGACTTAGGAGTGTTTCTGCCAAAAAGAATATTTAAGTGGTTGAAAAATAATTTTCTTTGCACAGCTTTTCTTTGACATTTTGCATTCAAAAATTACAAAAGATTTTATTCTTTTCAATTTTTTTTTCATTCCTTCTCCCCTTTCAATTGTCTTTTTCCAATGTTTTCATTTTAACACTGAAAAAGGAAAGAAGAAAAAGTAAAAACTGAAAGCTGAAATAAAATCATATTTTTTTAGAAAGTGGAAACTTTAATTTGAAATAATGAAAAAAAAAAAGCCAACATATCTATGGCATCCCAGAAGGAATTCTGGCAGAAGGTAGGGCAGGGCGGCACCTTAAAAACTCATCTGTTCAGAAAGGCATAACCTTTTGCAAGTGACAGCCTCCTTTGTGAGACACTATGAGTATTGTCAGTTTTACACGATTTTTGACGAATACTAAGGCAAAGCTTCAGAAACCTACATGTTCTGCTAGTCTAGAAGCAACACTGTAGTTATTCCAATTTGAATCTGCTACCCACATATCATTAAAAATTAGCATGCTGCATGCCTTGAAAAATGACATTACTCTGTTGTATAAAATATCAGGTCCAAGAAAAAAATGTTGCCTTACTTCCTACCCGAAGTACTAAATGCATCCTATGAGCAGAAGTTCCTCTCTTCCCCTCATGTGTTCCTTCTGCTTCAAAGCAGCCTTAAAACATAGGACCTATTTAGAATAAAGACAAATGCCTTTAAATCAAGATTCCTATTTCAGTCATTTATTCTAAAATAGCAGCCCTAAAAGAGAATAGTAAGAAATATAAAGAACCTGCGTATTTAGGTGCACACATCTGATTTACCTCCCAGCTGACAAGGAACTGCTCTCTACTTTTCTAAGGAGAAAATTATAATAGAAAAAGTATATTAGTATATGATCTTTAACCAGTATGGTATCTTTATATGGTATTTGGCTTAGTTACAGTCTGTTTAATTATTTAGTCAGGTAAATATTATCCATCTTGGTTTACACTTTCATTTTAGAGCTATATGTTGCCACACACTGAATCAGCTAGGAGAATTTTTAATTAAAAGATGATTTGGATCAGGCTAGGAAAGTTTCTAATTGAAATCAGTATTTCCTACACTGATCCATTATATTAGGGAATCTGGGAATAAACAGGCCCATGGAAGGCTGAAGTGCTGTACAATTAAGCAGCTTAAAAACAGAAGTGAAACACATGAAGTCAGTTTACATTATTTTATGGATCAAGGTACTGTTTACTTGCCTAATTGAAAAAAACCCTAGCTTTGCTTCTTATGTTTTAGATTATAGGAAAAGAAACCTCATTACTGAAATCATGAAAAAGCAAATGACGCCTTCCTTCACATAAATCATACAAGAAATTTGTCCAGTAGAGCTGAACAAATGCTTCATATTAACCGCGGTTTGCCTAAGGCCACGATTCTGGTGGTTTTCAGAAAATATTTGCAATTTAACTTTATGTTAAATTTTATTAGTAGGAAATATTAATCTCTGGAGTAATATATGTTATGCAAAATGAGTTTTTTAATGACAATCTGCCCATTGATTTTCCAAGATTTTTTTTATAGCAGTGCCTGGTAGACTATTATAGGTAGAACCTCGTCAGTGTTCCCATTGTGACCTAAAGCATGGATTTACCGAAGGTAGATTACCAGACCAACCTGATATCTTTCTTTGCTAAGGCACCTTGTTAATTTTCTAAACAAGTACAATACAGTAAAGCTCCTCTACCTGGACTCTGATAAAATATTTCATGCAATGATATTCACGGAAATTATTAGTTAATGTAGGGAAAAGTTTATAAAACGGGCAAAGAAGTGGCTAAAGAGCAAACAACAACAGTTAGCATTGGAAGGGCAAGTATGGGGCTAGAGCAGGAGTGGGAAAATATGGCCCGCGGGCTGGATCTGGTCCATGAAAGGATTTTGTCCAGCTCACAGGAAGTCCCTCAACCCCACCTGGCCTGAGGGCAGAGGGCAGCCTACATCGTGGTACATGCAGCCGGTCCCATTTCCCCTGGGTGTGCAGCAGGGCTTGGGTGGCGTGGCAGCTAGACTCACTTCCAGGCAGCCCCCACAGCAGCGGCTCCTTTCAGCTCCCGCTGCCAGTCTCCACTGCTGCCACCACTGGACCCAGTCCTGTGGCCTGCATGCTCCACCTGGTGCCCCTCCACCCAACACCTACTCCTGGGGGCACCAGATGATGGGGGCAGGAGGAGTCTCTGGGGACACCAGTTGGGGCCCGAACAGGCAGGGCGCGCGGCCAGGCAGAGGGAATGGGGCCACAGGCAGGCAGGCAGCAGCGGGCTGCCTGCGGTCACATCCCCTCTGCCTGGCCGCGCACCATGCACAATGTGCGGGTCCTGGCCAGTCTCCACAGACACTCTGGGATAGCTGGGCAGTGACAGCGCAGGGCCAGGGCCCAGGGCAGAGCTGCAATCTATTGCTTGCACACCTCTGCCCATGGAACCGGCATCTGTTGCAGGAGAACATTGCAGCTCTGCCCCAAGCCCCAGATCCACACTGCTATTGCCCCACTATCCTGATCCCAGTCCTAGATCTGCCTGCACATCTGGCTCCCAGATGCTGCTCCCCGACCACCCATGGTCCCATCCCATCCACCTGGCCACTTAAAAGAGTTTTAGTGAGCTGTTGTAGGCATGGGGTGGAGGGGTGGGCGGTATGCTGATCCAGTGCGGCAGGGGGAAATGCTGACCTAGCCGGCAACAGCTCACCAAACCTCCTTAAATGGCCCTCAGGTCCAAATAGCTGCTCACCCCTGGGCTAGAAGGAGGTTAGGCTGGGAGTTCCTCAAGGACTGGTCTTAGCATCCAGCTTGTTTCATATTTTAATGAATGACCTTGCCACTAAAAAAAAATATAAACATGCTAATACAAATACAGTAGGATCGTAATATCATATGGGAAGGACTGAGAACTATAACAGAAATGTGATGAAATATTATAATAGAAAAGTACAAGGTCAGGCACTGAGGGACCACTAAGATGAATTTCTGCTACAATCTGAGAGCTCGTCAATTGGAAATAAGAGAGGAGAAAGAAGATTTGAGGACACTACATGATCCCAGGAGGACTACAATCCAGCAATGTGGCTGCGAAAACAGCAAATGCAATCGTATGACATATATGGGGAGGTACTTCTAGTACAGACAGAGAAATATTAAGATCACAGCAGAGGGCAAGTGCCCTGAAATAAATCAATTCCAGCTGCTTCTGTTCAAGAAAGACTAGTTCAAAATAGGACAGCAGCAGAGAAGCGTCCCTATGATGATCAAGGGAAAGAACTCACTTGGTAGGTAGAGACCAACAGCCTAGCTAAGGAGACCAAAAATTAAAAACATACAGAAAAACTGACAGGGTAAATTTTAGTGCACTGACATCTATCTGTTTTGAAGTGTTTGATGCTTGTACAATTAACATTCTCCTGCAATCTCTTCTTTGTAAAAGAACTGGCAGCTACTAAGGTACATATTATAAAGATTTTATAAAGGTCTTGGGAAGAAATCTACCCCCCTGCATAGAGTAAATTAATTGTAGTTACCTGTGTTTTTATATAACGCATCCTTTCACACAACCAAGATTTTAACCACTGATATAATAATGATATTAGATTCGAATATTGATAATATACTTACGATAATTATATTCTTAAATATGAAATTATTTCTGTGCCTAAATGCCTAAGTAATTTGTTAGGTTAATACTATGGGCTATATCCTCTTCTGGCTTAAACTGGTATGGTACCTCCACAGTCAACAAAAATCTCTCTGAAAGGAAAAACTCATCCTATTAAACATTGTAAATATCCCTTTTTGTACTTCATGCTCATGCATCTCCCTATTATAGTGTCACAAAAAGTTAAGCTATTCACTAGGGGTGTGCGAAGCAGGCCCTATTCAATTCGGATTTGGCGCCAATCAGGGAAAGTGATTCAAATCGTTGATTCAGATCATTGTCCCTGATTCGATTCGGCCAAATACAAATCTGAAGATTCGATGCTGATTCGGAGGATCAGTGATTCAGACATAGACACAGCTTTAAGTGTTTTTCTATGTACCTCGAGGTACCAGCATGGCTTGTAAACGCTGCAATGCTGGGGTGCGTGGAGCGTCCCACAGGAGTGCAGGGCGGGGGCCTCCATGTGCTCCATGGTAAACCCAGAAGTGGGCCAAAAGTACTTCAGGTCCACTTGTGGGTCTGCCAGGGAGCATGCAAATGGGCCCCCCCACACCTCCCCAGCTCAGCAATTCACCTTGATGGGGTCCCAGGTTCCCCCCACCCCCGAGACCCAGGGGACACCAACCGCTGAGCCAGGAGGGTGTGGAGGGGCCCCCGTGCGTGCTCCCAGTGGACCCAGAAGTAGGGTGCTGAAAATGCTTCTGGCCCACTTCCAGGTCTAATGCTGAGCGCTCTGGGGACTGCCCCCCGCACTCCTGTGGGATGCTACATTTGCCCCAACATCGCAGTGTTCACGAGCCACCTGCTACCTACAGGCATGTAGAAAAAACATTTAAAGCTGTGTCTATGTCCAAATTGCCAAATCTTTCTGAATCTCTCCAAATCGATTTGGAGAGATTAAATGGTCCTCTGATTTGATTCAGATTTGGAGATTCAGCCACCAAAGTGGGCCAAATCTCTGCCATATTGAATCAGGGACCAAAGTTTCACACAGCCCTACTATTCACCAGCATGCAAAGGACTAGCATAAAGATACCATCGATCCGTCAAAATTCCTGTGATATAAATGGCACTAAGGTCTTGCATTTGCTCTTAGCTAAGGGGTCAACCTCACTCAAAATATGCTGTAGGAAAAAGACTAGCATACACAGAAGACAATCATTCCTCCCTCCCCTCCCCTCCCAAAATTCAAAAAACTTCTGTCACAGGATCACCCTAAGCATAACTACAAGTCAGTAACCTTTTTCAGAAATTTTCTAGGACCCGAAGATATATATTTTTAAAGGAACTGTCCCCACTTTTCTAGATGCGTTCTAACTAATGCCTTATATGTGAGAGAATCAGCACTTAGATTCTCAAGTGAGAGAGACCTAAGCTACTTAATTTTGCTTAAAGTATTTCTATCTCTTTTGATTTACATTTAATTCCCAAAGCTGTACATCTGAGTAGCCTGTTTACTTTTGTTACTGCTGATACAACACTCTGGTTCATCTTCTTGGTATTATTTACTATTACTATTAGATCGCTTCTTAATTTGTTTCCTCTAGTTCTGCTCCATCAAGCATGTGTTTTTTTTTATTTATTTGTTCAACCCAAGTGCATGACTTTACATTTTGAGATACTGGATTTCATTTGAAACTCATTCTTTCTCACCTTCAATCAATTTATAATATTCTGAACTTTATTGCCTTCAATTTTATCAACAACCATCTCTATTTAGCTGCCATCAGCAAATGACAGATACCCAAGGCATTTAATTTACAATCATTTAAGTAAGTGTGATCCCAGTACTAAACTTGTCTCAATACCTTAGCTCCAATTGGACTCATGAGTATAAATCAGAAACCTGTATATTCTTTCCTCCAACCAGCATTTAGTCCAGGTCACCATCATAAATGCCCTAGTTTATAGCCACTCTCATTAGCCACACCTCTGCAAATGCAATCAATGGTAAAATCAGGTAGATTCACCATAACCACTTTTATTTTGTTTTTTGGGTACCTTTCTAGAGAACTATCAGACTAGTCACAAGCTGTATTTTCAGACCATGCTGGGCATTTCTCTGTACTCTGCTTTCCAAGAGAATAGCACTTTCACCCCCTTTTAATGTATTCTGATGTTTTTCCTAGAATTAAGTTAGGCATAAAATGGGAGTGAACAACAAAGAAGAAAGTAAGAAAAGCTGGGGAAAACATTTCATTAGCATCAACAAAGTTTCAAAAAAGGTGGAAGTAATATGAAGGAGGAAGTGTCAATACCAATGATAATGCCTTTTTCTAAAGGCAGAAGCAGCAATTGCTACAAAAGTAAGAAAAATAGTACACTCTTGCTTCCAAGGCTAGGGACAGACATTACACATAAATCGGTTTAAGTGATCAGAAACTGATTTAAACCTGTAACAGAGCCAATGTTCAATGCATGTAAACTAGTTGGAAAACAGCTGAAACTGGTTTGAGATAAACCTGGTTGAATGTAGTATCAGATTTAACTGATTTGGGTCCAACTGGTCTATGCAATGTCTGTCCTAGACACCTTGCTAGTTTAAGTTAAATCAGACTCCTCCAACATTGAAGCACACTCTCTGGGCTAGGCGGGGCTTTCTGCTCCATAGCAGAGCTGGCCCCTCCCCTCTGCTCCCTGGCTGCAGCTCTGGCAGAGACTTGCAGGCACAGCAGCATCTGTGTGACTTCCTTCTGCTCTCCCCCTCCCCTTACCACTCCCTGCTAAGCAGGGATCCCTGTCCCCTTCTGCCTTACACAGACACCTCAGCATTAGCTAGAAGCCCACATGCTGGGTACGGTCCATGCTGTGGCGGACAGCAGTGTCAGCATAAGCCTTTTTGGAGCTAATCAACAGCTCAGCTGGTAATGTCCCTCCTTTCCTTCTTTCTTTAAGAAAAGCTTAAACTAATGAGAGACTGTTTGTTTTCTGATGGGGTGATAAATGCTGATAACAGAGCTGATCAATGCTCTATTATCAATGCAGGGGGGAACCTCTCCCTAATCCTGCTGGGGCATGGCCATACCCCCTTTCAGCTCAGCCCTGTAGAAGGGAAGGGAGGGCTGCTCTAGTGTCCCCCCAGCTTCTAGTTTGAGCCACTGCAGGCATGTGTCTGCATGTCTGGGAGGTCCGCACGGTTACAAACTGATTTAGCCTAGCCAGGTTTGATTAACCTGCAAAGATCAAATTAATTCAGGCTCAGGCTTTTTGAATGTCTGTCCCTAGCCCAATTTATTAGTAAAAGAAAAAAAAGTCATCACCCTGTACTCAGAGCAAAAGTTCTCTCTTTGCAACTGTCGATATCAACTCACTCTCAGAATGCAAGATTCACCCTCCAGATTTTTGATGCGCTTGCATGAATCTGTGAGATGACTTTTCAGATAATTCTGGTTCCTCAAAACTTTATTTTATTCACAGTTCAATTTGACATTACCAACATCTATTGACTCGACACCTATTTTTCTCACTCGTTTGGTGCACATGTAGCCGAACTGCAAAGAGGATGCATAGAAACACAAACACTAATGACATTTAATAGCTTTACTTATTTCCAAACTTAAAAAAAAAAATCCAACCAACCTGATGGATTCTTTTTTTTTTTTATCTTCAACTCTTTGTTCGATCTACAGTAATCCTGACTGCTTGCAAATGTAAAAAAAAAAGCAATTTTAATTCTTTGTGCTCCCATGCTGAACCCAGCCCCAGTGCATACCCAGAAGAAGCAGCGTGTTACTTCGACCCGGCTGTGCAGCATCTGTATAGATCAGGCGCTTTAGTGGGGCTTTATTGACACTTCTATCTAATAACTGATTGAATCCCCACTGAAGCACCTGATCTATACAGACGCTGCAGAGCTGGGTCAAAGTAACATACTGCTTCTTCCAGTAAAGCACATTTTTTCCCCCATGTCTGCAAGCAGCCATTATGCCTAGATTCTGCCACTCTTATTCATGCTTATTTCTGAGTAGTTTTCTTACAGCCTTGTTACACAGTCATTTTAGGTGACTTCTGGAGATCTTAATCCCTGGATTGGTGCAAGCCAAAACATTTTAGGTGGTTTAAAGCACTCGTTATTGGGCTTTAAATTCCACCATTCCAGGTCAGGATCATCTCTAATCCACCTAATTTTACTCTTGTCCCATTAAGGTGTGGCCACTCTCCACAGCTGTTCTGCCCAACTTGAAGTCCCCCAGCATCCCAGGATGCAGTGGCCCCTTCTGAGTTAGGGCAAGTGGGGACACTGGGGGGCAGCGGGGCCTTGCCTGCACATTGGACGGAGCAAGTGTTGCAGCCCCAGAGCACCCAGTGGTTGCACTGCCTCCCGCTACGGCTCAGACCAACTCTGCTCCCACGCAGAGCAACGGCCTCCTGCTACCCTTCAAACTAGCTTGCTCTGTCCGAAGCGAGCAAATCCAGTCCAAGTGGCAATGGGAGGCACCACCTCCCAGCTGCTGCTTGAACCAGCTTGCTCTACCCAGCAGAAGCAGAGGTGGTCTGAGCAGCTATGGAGGAGGGTGGCGCGGTGCCTCCTGTTATCACTAAGGCTGGCTTGCTCTGCTCGGCGGGAGCAGGGATGGTCCAAGTGGTGGGTGGGAGGCACCATGGCCACCGGGCACTCCAGGTCTATGGCACTTGCTCTGCCTGGCAAGAGCAGCAAGCCAGTCCTACCTCTGCTCACTAAGCCCCTATCGGCAAGTCACAGCTGTGCAGGTGACACACAGTCGAGTTTTTCACCTTAAGGCACAACTGCTCCACTAAGCTGATCAACACTAAGCCCGTTAACATTTGTGCAGCATTCACTGTAAGGTGTAACAAGATCCTTAGCGACTAACCTCCCTGAAAACAGTGAAGCTACTCACGTAGGACTTAATTCAACTCTCCTGGGCTCTAACTGGTTTGCACTGGGCTTGTATTACTCAGCCGGAGTAAAGCTTACATGATTAAGTGCTAACCTGTTTTGTGTTTAGCTTACACAAGTTTACATTTAAAAAAAGCCATAAATGAAGAGAAGGGAAGAAAGTTTTATATGGGTATTGATCATTTGAAAGGCAAATGAGGTAGTAATAATGCCAGTGGTTTTAATAAGTAAATGGAATATTACCTGAGAGTCTAGAGCAGTACTAATCTCATTTCTTTAAAGATACGTTTGGGTTTATGAACCTTTTAAAGTCTTTGAAAAGACAAAAAATGCTAAGACTGAAGTCTCAATGAGGGATTGAATGATCTAAATTTAATATGATTTTGTTTTCAGACTTTTTGGAACAATTTTAATCTTGTCATTATCAGGGGGAAAGGAGAAATGTCCTATTAATCTCTGTTCTTGTGAGAGATGCATTTCATTCCTGTGCTACAAGTAACTGAGGAACTATCTAGCTGTTCTGTCTAGACAATGTATTTCCATAGATAACTGGTTTGCACGCCTAATTTGATAGTGAAAGGAAGACTATATGAATGTCTTCCTTATCTTACAACTAAAAAGAGAAAGCTAAATCTACTTCCAGGTTATGCATTATTTTGAATGTTTCTTTTGTCTCTGCACTCTTTCTGGTAAAACTTCATCATTTATTCAGTAACTCAGGCGTCTCCACAGCATTGATTGTGTTGCCTGTATCTTAACAGACGTCCCCTGTTTTGTGAGTATAATATTCCTGGCACATACTGTAATTACTCAGCTTCCAAATAAGAAAGGGGAAAGACTTGAAAGTAGAATCAATTGATTAATGCAAAAATTCATCTCTACATTTGAATGAGAATTACTTCTGCTGCTGTCCCCTATAAAGGAAAAGTATCTATAAGGGATACTGTCTCTATCCTGCAGCATAAAAATTTTTCTATAACATTTTAAATAAAATATATGAATAATAATTTCTCGGTTAGTACCTTACAGTTTCAAAGCACTTCACAGATTGTAGTTCTCTCTCTCATAAGAAACCTGAGAGGTAGACAAGCAAATATTAATGAAGGTGCTGATTCCCTCCAGAGTATTTTGCCTACAGTATGCCAACCTCCCTTTCCGGCACCTCATATAGGAATCATGCCCATGGCAGCCTTAGAAAGTCAACACATAGATCACTTTAAAAGTAACAGGCCACACCTTTTCTGAAACTAAATTTACTGAAGTAGTGATTCTGCTTTTCCTAAATAAATTATGCTTTTAACATCAGGCTATCATAGAAAACAAACGCACATGAGCTTTACTGTGGAGTAGACTAATTAGCTCTACAGTAAAGCATCACCATCTACATGTGTGCTAGCATTAGGGTGCAGGAAACCAATTAACTCCACAGTAAGAGAGTACTGTCAGGGATGGTACTCTTATGGTGGACTAATTTACTGCACTGAAATGCATGCGTAGTTGCTGACTGCGAGGGCAAATTATGCCCGGTCAGCCCAAGCAACAGGAGGCCAGACTCCTGCTTAGCCCCCAGGCTCCTTACTTGTGACACTGCGCCCCAGACAGCCCCTCCACTGATGCTGCCACTCAGAGCCCAGGGCTGACCTCCCCTGCCAGCCCAGGCTTGCTCCACCCCAGTTTAAGTTGCTGCTGCCCCAGGCACACACGTACACATTGCTCCCAGAAGCAGTTTACTCTGGCTCAAACTGCTTCAGAGATTATTGTTTCACATTAACGGCATGTGTAGATATACCCACAGAGTAAGGAATTAAGAGCCAAAACAAGTTATTCTGATTTAAATCAGAGTAACGATGAATTTTCCATCTTCCTCTACGCAGAGTATATCCTTTCATTCCATATATGGCTCCAATTTCTCCCATTTCTGAGATTTGTCTCCACTGGCAACATGAATAGCCATAAACAATCTTTAGTCTCTGTCTCAGGCTAGGACAAACCTAATCATTTTGTGCCCCCGATAAGTTATTTTTACTACATTAGCTTCTCATTGCTTTTCTTTCATTTTTACCAAAGCCATTTCCATGGTGAGCACTACTACCCTGTGAAAGAGATGCTCTGCCCGTGTTAGGCTGGCCTAAAGAAATGTCACCTATAAACTGGGGTTATTTCCTTATTTTCCCTAATACCCATCATGGTCACGTTAGCACATGTTCTGTGCTTTTGATAATGTACCATGCACTTCAAAGCACAAAACATGGTAATGAGGGCTCAAAAAAACCTTTTTCCAAGGTTTTTTTTTGCTTCTATTGGGAGGAGTGCATCAAAGAAGGGAGAATAAAAATAGAAGTTTTTAAGAACACTGGGAAGTGGGGAAAGCCCTGAAAAGAAAATGTAAGAAGAAGATTTCGCAGTAAAAGAGGAATTGCTATGGCTGATTTTTTTTTTTTTTTACACACATTACTACGAACAGAAGAGAAGCTCTTCAGAAAAGACCGAGCACAGAGGTTTTGACAAATACCATGGGCAGTATTAGGGCTATTGTCTGTTGGATTATCAAATCTCCTGAAAAAGCCTGGCACATCACTTGGCCCATGATTCACTGTGTAAATCAGCAAGAACCTTTGGTGTGGGAAATGGGTGAATCAAGCTGAGGCTTTGGCAACCTTCACAACCACTTTCAATCTTATTCGTAGTGGGAATCAGCTTTGTTGCACAGAAAATTCTGCTAATTTTTGGAAGAAATGCATTCTGTATATAGCGATTTGCCTCTTCAGTCATACATTGATTGGCTACAAGCTGATAAGGTTTTCCAAGTTTTTTGCTCCCAAAAAAGAAATTCTGATGTTCCTAAAAGGATAAGTGAAAGCTGACACTGCAGAGCATGAAGAGAGAAGTTGTCCCCAGAGTTTCTATCCAAATTAGCCTTCTTGACAAATACTACCTCTCACTCAAACGAATTAAACACAAAATTGCAGACTAAGAATCAGACAATATCAGACCTCACTGGATGCATGAACTGGTTTCATAGCAAGCTTAAGCTGTTCCAAGGTGCTCTTGAAAAGAGTGTCAGGGATCCAGGCTGTAGTTATATTGGTCTAGAGGAACAGGCAATCAGGACTCATAGTGGTATCTTTTATTAGATGTCAATCTTGCTAGTCCAAAAGTTCTTTTATTAGGCAAGAAAAAAGTAACACGATACATTTCCCATCTTGCAGAGTTGGAGAAAGAAACAGAAAATGTTCAAGGTATAAACCTTTCCAGAATTCTCTTTTAATGTAGAAAACAGTCAAATTCCTTCCCAACTACTTTACCAAATTTTAGTTACTGAAAAGATAACGGATGCTTTTCAACAACCCACTCAGAGCTGCAGCTGAAAACTCATTTTCCAACACACAACTTGAGATGTATGATCTACAAGCCAACCCATTCCTAGCTAGTAGGAAAGAAAGGGGAGGACTTCTTTTAACTTGGAGCAGAGAACTGCTTTCCACATTTAAGGGACCTTGGTTAAAAGATGGTGTAAGTGTTTGGCAGCACGTACCTATATGAAAGGGCCTTTTCTACAGAGAAGTTTATAAAATCCTGATATCCATGTTCATTCAGAGATGAGTCCCTCACTCACTCTCGACAGCCCTTCACTGAGGAGTCAGTTGATACTGATTCTCTCGTGAAGGTGATAGATGCGTCATCTGCAATTTTCGTGTTGAAAAGTTGTTAATTTATCATGTTTTAATATTTTACTTCCAGGCCTACATTTCAGTTTCTTTCAATACAATTTTTTTTAATATATGCTACCTTTTTATATTTTAATTTTTTTCTCAATAAAGAATCAATTATTTCCATTTTATCCATGTACGCAAAATGCAACCCATGAGAAAGATGCAAATAGGAATTTTAGCTCCTGGATAAGAATTTGGAAAGCCTTGGTTTAGAATATCTATAGTGAGCTTTTGCAATTGAATTGTAGGGAATGGACTTACACCAGATTAGCATTTCACTTCTGCTGGTCTACCTGCTGGCAGCCATGACAGGGATCATGGTACAATTTGATTGCCTGGCATACTTCAGGCCACTAAACATTCTCAAGTTAATTTTTTCTTAGCCTAGTAAGCATCCACGTAAGCTAGGGATGTCAAACACGTGACCTGTGGATCTGTGTCACCTGGTCCACAAGGCTCCTTGGAGGGGTCAGGAATTCAGAGGTGGGCCCCACCACTGAAATCCAAGGTATAGAGCCACGTTGGCGGACGCATATCAGTGGCAGCAAGCAACCAGCAGCTACGTTAACTACTATAGCTCCCTAACACCAGGTCTAGATCTAGCTCCCAAGAAGCGCCCCCAGTCCAGATGCAGCCCAGGTAGACCAGGTATGTTTGGCACCCCTGACCTAAACAAATATTACAGGTGATGCATGATAGTTTGGACTGGTAGTTTTAGCAGGACTAATGACTTGCATGTTTCCCAACCACAGATACCCCTTTGGAACCTATTTTCTACAGAGAGGCCTATTCTCCCAAAATGTCTCGTTGCTTCTCTGAGGGCTGCCCAGATTCCAGGTCACTAATGAACAGTCCATCTGTTGTTCTGCCTTGACCCTCGAGTCCAGGTTTGGAGACAGCATTAGGGAAATCAATCTCGCTGAACGTTTCTAGCCATTCTATAATAATATTTGGAGCTGACATTTCCTGTGTTTTGGGATCTGCACCAACTCAGAACCGTGTTTGACAAGAAGCTGCTCAATTAACTGGTTCCTTGCCAATGATTAAATCAGTCGCAAGCTCTATCGGGCTGCCTGTTGTTTGCTTCTTAGTAACTGATCTGTGGGATCACTCCTATTTTGTATAAGATCTGCACTCTCAAGTCATTGTGAGCACCTAAGTCTCTTCCTTCCTTTTTCTCAGTATAAAGGCAATTTAAATTAGTAGCCACGCTTGCTCTGCAGAGTGCTTATAACTGGTCCATAGGCAGAAAGAGAGCCTGAGAGGGGTGCCTCCTCTATTTCCTTACACACATGAGAAATAGCTACGTTTGCTTGCTTTTTTATTTAAAGCTACTTTAAAATGCTATTAATGTTTCTTGGGAATACCACGTGATCTTAAATGGAAGAAAATGTGGCCACAACGTTTATTGTCCCACCTTGCTAAATGGGAAAGGACACATTATGAAGGATCAGTATATTAAAAGTGGCCCGTGCTGCAAAGAAACCTGAATGCCCCTCACTTAGATTTTGGTAAGGGGGGGGGGGCAGGAACAGGAAGAAAGGAGAACCGCAGTGAGAAAAAGAGCAGCAACAAGTGTGAAAGCAAAACTAAATGGAGTCTATGGAGGACATGGATCAACGATTCAAATCCATGTATTAAAAAAAGGCAACTTTTGAATTATGTGGCTATAATTCTCCCATGGTTTATATCACCACGAGTGAGAAAGAGAAGAGTTATAGCCCTATAATTCACATTAGTCTATTACAGCAATTATTCTAGATATATTTTCCTCCAACCCTGAGCCTGTCATTTTGTAAAGTTCTCTTTATCGCTACCACAACTGCCAGGGATGCATAAACTCCACGAAGGGGGACATGGTGTTGAACGCGTGGCTCTATCAGAACTGCAAAACTTGCAACTTAAGGCCTGATCACACAACTGCTCTCATTTATCAAACTGCAGGACAGAGGCCAGAGCTGAATGAAAGGATAATACACCTGATAGTGCTCTGCTATGACAGCTTTGTTTTACTTGAAACAGGCTTAAGAAAGAATTAGAAATGTACAAAGACGATGACTTGGAAAACGTTTGTGAAGCTCTTCGAACAGAAATTGAGCTTCTCCAGATGGTATGCCTCCCTTTTTTCCTTTTTACTAAGCATTTAACAAATGTTCTGTGAATTTAGTTTGGAAGAGATTTTCTATTAAAAAAGACAGTATTTTTGTATAAACACTTGCACTTGTATAAACCTGTACGGCAGCCAGAAATATCATATATTGGGTATATAACCCCTAGTAGGAGGAAGTACTCCTTATTCCCATTTGGTATAGGATCATCATTTGCAAACATCCTGGACCAACACTTTCTACTAAGGGAAAAGCATTAATGTTTAGAAGTAAATTTTCAGCACAAAATACAGGGATTTATTTATAGGATTACATTCAATATTACCCTCTTGAATGCCGCATAGATTATGCAGCCAGCAGCTAAATTAATCCTACAGGCCAACCTTTAGTTATTCAAAAATGAGAAGATGCAGAATGGGGCCACACTGGTACCATTCAAATGCGAATATTGTATATTCTACACTCACGGGGCTCTTTATGGAAATGAACTGGATAAGCCTGCCAGGTTTCTTCTAAATGTCAACCCCAATTTCCACTTTTTTTGGTTGGCAGTTTTTATTTATTAAATATAATTCTGTTCTTCATGACTATTGATCACTTTAAATGTTCAGCAGTGATTCTCAACCAGGATGCCTCGAGATCCTTTCCAGGCTGCTGTGGGGTGCCACGCAATGTTAGCGCTGTTAGGTGTGAAAACAGGATTCGCCTAGGGATCCGCAGTGTTAAAAATGTCCTGACTGGTTGTGATCTTTCCGAGTTCTTTGCAACAGAAAAATTGCTCTATTGCTTTTCTGTAGTCAAATAACGAGTGAGAGAACGGGGAGCTGGCATTTTCCAAAGGGTGCCTGGAGTCTAAAAACATGTGTGTTAAGGTTTTATTGAATAAAGGAAGTAGATTTAAAAAAATAAAATTCAGTTAAATACTTTGGGATCTCATTTTTAGTCATGAAGGGTTTTTAAAGATGTGTTTTAGAGTCCTGGGTCTGACTGAGGGTGCTCGTTCCACTGGGGATAAAGCTGTCACTGGGGACAGGATATGGCTTTATGGATTTTGCACATTGATCTTCAGAGTGAGTAAGACTCTATAAGATAAGCAGTTACACTGGAGGGACTGGGACCTTCTTGTACCTCATCCATTAACTGAGCGTGTGCTATTAAGATAAACCTCCTCAACATAAATATTTCTATTTCTTTGATACTTTGGGGACACGTGACACATTTATACCAGTATAATTGCCTTTACATCAGTGCAAATGTGTGGCAGGCATGACAACAGCCCTACACTGGTGTAAATCATTGCACTTCAAGTGAAGTTACCCATTAGAAAAGTCAGGAGTCACTGTAGTGTACACCAGTGTTGTGTTATACTAGCATATGGATCACTTGTCCACAGCACTACTCAATGACAGCCTCAGGGCAACTCTTTGCTCAATGTTGACAGGCTATTCCTACCAGCTCCTTCATCACCCAGGGATAAGATGCTGTAACAGTGCCTCCTGGGGAGAGCTCCTTCTGGAGAGCTGATCATCTATCCACCCAGGACACCAGTGTCACTTACGCTTGTGTAAATGTGCCACGTGCCCGCACCCATACAATTACAGAACAAAAGCATACGCTTCCAAGCTACTCCTGGAATAATAAGATGCTCATAGACTACAATTACCCGGGCTGTCTAAGTCACAGAGTGAGATTAAACTCCTAAAATGAGATACTTAATAGAAACACTGAAACAACTTTAAGCATAGCAATGCTGCTATTATGATCTTAAACGCTGATTTGGGAAGGTTTGGGAACGTTATACACTTCATTATGTACAGAATGGTTTATGATACAATTTGTAAACAAACTCATTTACATTTGGTCTCCTGGCACATGATATGGTTTTTTTAAATATATTTTTTTTAAATAAAAGAGTGAAGAAGCAACACTGTCTGTCTTATGGGTAGGGCACTTGGAGCTGTGCAGGGACAGCAGCTCCTGGAAGGAGTGCATCCGAGCAGGCACGTTGCTTTCAGCAGCACTGAGAGGGTCCAAGCAGAGACAAGATCTACTGTATCACTTCTAGCATGCAGAGCATATCCCCACAGCCACAGCCCAGCCTAACGTAGCTGACGTCTGTGCAGAAAGCTGTAGCCATGACCATGCTCTACACAAATCTTTATCTGGTTTCTTGCTTTGCTGTCAGTATTAATCCCAGCGTTGTTAGGAGCAGGAAGGGAAGCAGAAAAAGTTGTGCTGGATTTTAAGCTACAGGGAGAAGATTCTTAGCACATCTGGATTTGTCAGGGGGAGGGAAGGGGTAGGTACAATGTGAACCATTGCTAAAGAAGTCACTCTCACAGCCAGGAGTGTACTCAGTTTAGGAAATAGGGAGCAGAGTGTAAACACTGGGTTTTGATGTTTGAAAAGTTATTAGTAAAGAACACAGTGGGTGTGTCTACATGCTCATTAATGCGCCGTAGTTACTGTGCATAAGTTTAGTATTTGTATAACCAAGTACTAAATCAGTGCACGGTACCTGGCACTACTGAGCAGTAGCACCGGCACATGGCCTTTTAGTGATGCTAACTGTGCTGTAGCCTAATACCACTGCACAGTAGTGTATTAGCAGGGGTTTTACCCTCCATGCTATTGCACTGTGTTATTAGGCTATTGCGAAGTCTCATTTTCTACAATTCTAATCAATTTTTTCCCCCCCCCAGAAATTATCACAAAAAAACTCTTCAGGCAAATAAATTGGACGTTGCAAGACTCACTGGAACGTCACCAAAACCGGCCTCTGCAATACTTTATTTGAAGTTGACTAAGCATCTGTTGTTCTGCTATCAGTTAGACTATTTCTTGATGTTAAAGTAAAGGTTTTGCTCCTTGCTTCTTTTCCTGTTCATTAAAGCTTGCTGTTTTCAAAAATAATAATTTGGGGTTTGGCAGTGATCCTACTCGTTTTCAACTGGAACCTAGGTTGTTCCTTTATCATCTCTGAATGATGCCCAGATCAGCAGAGATACAGTAGTGCTCTAAATTATTAAGTGTGCGTAGTAATTCTGAACGTACCACTTTCTGTGTGCCCCCTTTCATCACATTCCTCTCATTCCTAGGAAAGATAATGGGAAGGGAGGCACCTAGGCTGCCAGCAGGAGGCACTTAAAGGATATATTTGCATTTAGAGTTTGAAAACATAATTATTCAACCTCTACAACAGCCTACACCCAACTGTACAGTGATAGTTCAGAATAGCTTCCCAACCCAAACCTATTGAAGGGCAGCCACCTACACTACTACAAAGCACTTGGCTCTTGAGTTCCTGTTCATCTGGATAAAATCTTCTTCTTCTCACTACTCATTAAAAATAGTGTGTTCTAAACACCAGTTGTAAAGTTTTCTTGTGCTCACTTTCTGTCTTCGTTCCCTGTCTGGTCTGCTGCTCTGCTTTCTGCTCCTTACCCTATCTGCCACTGTACTACCCGTCACCTCCCCAATCTGCTGTGCGCCACTCAACAAGGTTGCATGGCTCTGAGGGATGCCTGTCACATGGCCCCACCACTCTCCAGTCAGTGGTGAGGGGCAGGGCCACATGACAAGCAGCTCTCACAGCCAATCAGCAGCAAGGGGCAGGGCCACCGAGGCCCTTTGGCTAGAGGCGCAGGGGGAAGGGTCTGCTCCACTCTGCCTGTGGAATGGCTGTCGCACCCCGTATTCTCCACCACAAATTAGGTAGGTCCCTACCAATGGACTCCCATACATGAACGAGGAGCCTACTCCGATGCACTGGAAATCCAGCGCATCAGAGCAGACTCAATTAATTGACAATTGATTGAGTCTGCTGAAGCACGGAAATTGAAGTGCTCTGGCAGCCTTCTGCATCACATATATCATGTATTCCCATGTGTCCCTGCGCTAACACAATGGCAGCACAGCACTTTGAAAGAAAACATGTTTGATAAGCTTTAATTCAAAGTGCGCCGCCAACATTTTTTCAGTGCAGGTACACGCAAGGATGCTAATACATGCGACACACAGGTGCTTTCAATTAGGGTGACTCGCTAATTAAAGGACCTGGCCCCACATCACCAAGCACATGTAAAAATGCTCAATAAGACTAACTGGCAAGACAATTCAGTTGCTTAATCAATTAAGTTCTTTGCTGAACTGGATCAAATTTGGAGGTGATGGAAAAAGAGAAAAAGCTATAGATCCTTCAGAGATTCCAAGGATAAATAAAAAGGAACAAATTCAACACTAAGGAAATGGAAGGAAGATATAAAATACACAAAATTGGGAATTCTCTACACTGGGCCTAAGTTTCTACTGCAGGGGTGGGCAATTATTTCAGCTGGAGGGCCACTTACAAGTTTTGGCGAGCTGTTGAGGGCCGCCCTTGACAGGTGTCCTGCCCCCTGGTTGCTATCCTGGAATCAGAAGTCCTGCCCCCTAACTCCTGACCTTTTTTCTGGAAGTTCCTCTCCTTACCCATGAAAGTACTCCTTTTGGCAATGGGGTTTGCCATATTGGAACTAGAAAAAAAACAAGTTATATTATTAAAAAAAACAAAACAAAACAAAACAACCCCCAAATCAAAATCAAACAACAAGCATTAATTTGATTTCAAAACTATTTTTGTCTTGATTTATGTGCGTTTGTGTAGTACATATAGAGGTGATTGCATAATAGCTTAAAATGAAGTCTTACTTTTGTATATTGTGGGGGAAGGGTATGGAGCAGAGTGGGGTATACAGGTGGGTGGTGTGTACAGGGCTTATGGGGGGCTGTGGGTATTGATGTGTGTGTGGGGTTGGTAGGCGTGGGGGTATGGGTGGCTGGTTATGGGGTTTGTTGGGGGTGTGGGTGGGTGGTTGGGAGGTTCTGGCATGTGTGGAAGGGGAGGGTGGCTGGGGTGTGGGTACATGTGTAAGGTGGTACAAAGGGGGGCGTGGGTACATGTGTATGGTGGAGTTTGCATGTGGGACCTGCCCTACAAACACAGCACCCCCACACACACCCCTCCCTCATTGCACATAGTCCCTGCCACCAGTGGCAGCAGCAGGCAGTGAAGCCTCAGGGCATTGATGGCCCACAGCAGGTAAAGAATCACAATGGTGCACAGTTCCAGCAAGACCCAGGATCGCACGTGACTGAGTCAGCAGGGAGAGAGGCAGAGCTGGCCTGGCTCCATAAAACCCCTGCTGGCCTGGCCTGGCCAGGCCCTGCCCTGGGCCCCCACTGGTCCCAGCCCTGGGGCACCGGCTGGGCTCTGCGCTTCCACCCACCTGCTGCCACTTCTCTCCTCTATATCTGCCATTGCCCTTCTTTCCTGCCCACTGTCACCACTCCTCCCCAACCGCACTCGGCTGCCGCTCCAGCAACATGCGGTTCCCGGCTGCATGGCAAAATGCAGCAGGGACCAGTCTGGCCCCTACAGTTCCCAGCTGGCTCTTACTGCCACTGGCCTTGGCCCATGAGCCCCATGCTTCTTCCCACTGTCACTCCTGCCCCCTCCCTGCCTGCCACTATTGCCTTTTTCCTGCCATTTCCCTTCCTTCCCTGCCCACCACCATTGTTCCCCACCCCCACCTGCTGCTCCAGCAGCACGGGGTACCCACCAGCAAGGCTGGGATTGCAGGACGCAGCAGGAGCCAGCCCCACCTGGCCAGGCCCCTGCAGTTCCCAGCTGGCTCCTGCTGCGTCCTGCAGTCCCAGCCATGCAGTCAGGAACCACGTGGTGTCCACTGGGCTGAGCTGGCTCCAGATGTGCCCCCACCCCCGTCTGTTTTCATCTGAGTTCACGCTCTTGAACAGAGGGAGGGTGAGGGAACAGCCCCAGGGTCATCAGGCCAGGAGCTTCCGGTTGGGGGCTGGGGGTGGAGGTGGCAGGGGCAGGGCCCGCCAGGCCTTGATGCTGCCAGCACTGGGTCCTGCTGCTGCCAGTTCCTTGTCATCTTTGACAGGCAGCCACAGGCAGATAATAATTCATTTTCTAAATTTTTTAGGGGCCCTGTGGACTGAATAGAATGGCTTGGTGGGCCAGATGTGGCCCACGGGCTGCATTTTGCCCACCCATGTTCTATTGCTTGCTTCATGCATTCACGTAGCTCAGCTAATTGAACCAATTGTGAGCATCAATTATTAGAGACCGGATCATGATGCTCCCCATGTATACATGTGATAACGTTTTCCAAGTGTTCCTTCTATTTCTTTTCCAATCATCTTGTATTTAGGAGTAGCTATCCAGCACAAGCATGAATCAGGCAACATATAATGTAACAAACTTAGGAGTTATACACATATTCTCTATGAAAAATGTTTAAATATGTAAAACGAGCACACCAACATCCAACAAATAAATTAGGAAACATGGAATTTTTTTTTGCCTAGGAAACTTGAGACAAAGGCTGTTAAGACTTTACATGATTCAGACTCCAAGAAACTGATTTTATCTTGAGAGTTGTACAAGGTTTCTAACTGTCTCAATTTGTGATTCTTTTAACCAAAGTACAATATAAAATGCAGCAAAAATGTAATACCAACCAAAATGGATAGGACTTGAAGAATCAATATAACAACAACATGAGAATAAAAAAAAAAATCACCAGAAATATGAAACAGTAATCAATATAAATCATAGTGAACTGAACAAATCACTCAAAAGTATTGAAATAAAATTTAAATGTTGGATTAAACCAACCAGTGTAGGTGAATTTAAGGCATACTGATTTGCCAAGCCTAAAAATAAAATGTCTCATAACTAATAAAATCAGGGAATAATATAATGATTTTGGTCACAGGACTCCATGAATCCATCTGAAAAAATAAAGCAGAGGTCTGCATTTTTGTGTTTTTATTTCTCAAACTAATGATGACTGATTTCTAAAATGAGTAAAAAGAACATGAAACTTTTGTCATATTGAATTAATTTGTTAGAGAACAGAACATTGCCAAATTGCTATGAAAAACACACACCGAGTTATTATGAATAAATCAATTATTTCAGGAACAGAGGACATTGTTGGGGATAAAATTCAATATATTTTTTTTTAGATTAAATATATCAAAATCAGTATTTTAACAAATCTGTATATAGCACGTGTGTGCGTGCAGTAGGATAAACAGCTCTTTCAGGTGGAAGGTGGTCATTGGCAAAGGCTACCCTTTTTCCAGGGGAGATGAATGATGGCCAAAGAAATACCTAAAGGAGTCCCCAGAAGAAGGGAAGCTGGTCATTAGGTAAAAATATTAATCCAGAAGGTAGGCAGGCGTAAGAAATCGTGCAGCCTTTAAGAGTGAGCAGGGCAAGACTCCCCTTTCTCCCAGCTGATCTAGACAGGTGTTTGGGGTTATTAAACTTACCTAGAAAGGATTAATGTAGTAATTACTCAGCAAATAACTCCAAAAGAGGCTTCAAGCGTGCTCCAAGATCGCTGCTTGGAGGAAGAACTTGGCTAGGACATGACTGAAGTTGAGGGGAGAGTCCATAGGCTAGGGACGTGGGAATTTGGGCATATAGCCCAAGGAGGGTGAACTGTGAAACTCTGAATGTAAAGGGGGAGTTAGTTTGAGGTATTTGATTCATCTCATTAAATTAGGTCCAAACAAGAAGAAATACTGATTTTAAAGACTCTGGTTGAAAGCACCTTAGAGGGAAACAGGCCTTATGGGTCACAAATCCTAAGTCACAAAGAGGTGTGCTGGGACAGGGCACTTTGAACATTGCTTTTAAAATACAGTGGTAAATATAACAGCATTTGATTTAGAATCATAAATATGTAAGGGTCAGAAGGGACCATCGTAGGTCCTTTAGTCCAACCCCTTGCTCAAGGCAGGCTCATCCTTGTCTAAACCATCTTAGACAAGGGTCTGCCTAGCCCTAGCTGCTTAGATAACCTGCTCTTGAAAACGTCCATGAGTGCAGGTTGTACAACTTGTCTAAGGAGTCTGTTCCAGTGTGCCACCAACCTACTAGTGAACCATTTCTTTATGATTTAACTGAAACTCCCTTGCAGCAACTTAGGACCATTATTCCTTCCAAACTTCCCTGGCATCTGCTGGAAGAACAACACAGCAAAGAACAAAATGTCCAGTAAGTTCTGACTATGTATAGAGGTCAACCTCTATAGTGATAGAAAACTTGGGAAAACGCCATCACAATATGAGAGACCAGGTCCTTTGGGTACATCTGATATCTTTTATTAGGCCAGCTCAAATAGCTGGAAAAATTCTTCTCAGCAAGCTTTTGGGCAAAATGTCCTTTGTCCTTTATCCAGCATGGTGAAAAAATAAGAGCCAGCAGAGGAGTCCAATGTGGCTGCACAAGGAACTGTTTCATTACCTCTGTATCAAACCAGAAATACACCATCCATGTAAGGAAGGGAGTCACTTAGGAAGTATAGCAAGGAACAGCAAAAACGTGCAAGGGAAGTGAAGCAAGAGATGTTAAAAACAACTGGACGGGGTACTATAAACATGTCAGAGAGAAAAGACAAACTAAGGAAACGGTGGGTCTACTCCTCAATAGCAAAGGTGATCACTTAACAGGAGGCACCGGTGCTCAATAAATACTTTGCCTCACTCTTTACAAAAAAACAACCCCAAACTGACCAAATAGCTTTGAAAAACAAACAACAGCATAAAAAAACCCAACCTAACAGACAAAGAAGGAGAAAGACGGCACATCATGGTAATAAAAGCACATCAGAGAGCTCTTGATAAACTTCAATGAATTTAAGTCAGCAAGCCATAAAAACGTCAGGGTTTCTAAAGGAACTGACTGAAGAACTCTTGGAGTCATTGGTAACAATATTTACCAAGTGACAGATAACAGGCAAGGTGCCAGAGGACTGGAAATGGGCTAAAGTAGCATTCATCTTAAAAAAGGGGAATAGGAAGACCCCAGAAATTATAGACGAGGCAGCTGGGCTTCAACACCTGGGAAGTTACTGGAACCAGTCATAAAACAGTAATTTGTAAGCACTTGAAAGAGGAAGACATAGCAGCCAATATGATTTGCAAACAGCAAACCGTGCTAAATCAACGCGACAGCTTTCTTTTGACAGGGTAACTAGTTTGGTGCATAAAGGGAAATTCAGTAGAGACCATGTACTTGGACTTCAGTAAAACTGCAAGAGTCTCGCATGACTCTTTCATACATAAACTAGAGAAACGTGGGCTAGACAGATTAACTCGTCACTGGATACAAAACTGAGTGAATGGCAAGAAAAAAAGAGCAATTAAAATTGCTCCACGTCAGAATAGCAGGAGATCTCAAGTAGGGCGCCACAGGGGCCTGGTCTGGATCTGGTTGGTTTTTATAATTTATTAATAACTTGGATACAGGAACAGAGGGCTGCCTAAGCAGTTCTGCAGATGACAAACCTGGAAGGGTCTTCAAACACTTGGGAGGACAGGACAAGAATTCAAACTTGATGGACTGGAGAACTGGGCACTAGCCAGCAAAATGAAACTCCACAAAGACAAGGGTCAGGTGCTGCACCTAGAAAAGAATAGTCAAGCACACAAATACAGAATTGGAGATCAATGGCTAGCCAGCAGCACTGCTGAAAAGGACCTTGGGATTTTGGGGGATCGGTCTCAACACGAGCCGGTGAAGGGATGCAAAGAACAAATGCCATCTTAGGCTACAAGAACACTTCAGCATATAAAACACAAAAGTTGACAGTACCACTCAGCTCCGTTCTGGTTAGGCCACAGCAAGTCTTATGCGCAGTTCAGGGCTCCGCAGATTCACAAACACGTAGAGAAACTGGAGAGGATCCAGAAACACGTAACAAAGATGTTAAAGGAACTAAAATGCAAGCCATATGAGGAAACGTAGAGAGAGCTAGGTATGTGCAACTTGGTGAAAAGGAGATTAAGAAGAAATGATAGCAGTTTCCAAATATTTGAAAGGCTGCCATAAAGAAGAGGGGAAACAACTGTTCTGTCTCGTTGCAAAGGTAAGAACACAAAGCAAAGGGTTTAAACTGCAGCAAAGCAGATTTAGATTAAATATCAGGGCTGGGGGGCTTCTTTACGGACAGAAGAGGAGGACATTGGCACAAGCTGCCTGGAAAAGCTGTGGTAACCTTTTCACTAGAAGTTTTAAAAAAGAGGCTGCACGGGTATTTGCCTGAGATGGTTCGTGGAGGGCGCATCCTGCATTTGTGCAGGGGGTGGGCTAGGTGATGCTTGAGGTCCCTTCCAACGTTAGGATATTATGTGACGAGCACCTCCAGCTTTTGCACCTGCAGAGCTGGGAGATGTGCCGTGTGTCTGTCTCAGGTACGATGGGATAAGCAAAACTCACGGGCAAAGCAGAAAGGTGCAGAAAAGCAGGACTCCAGTCCCGCGCCAACTGAAGTCAAGGGCGACCCTGTGATTTACTGCATGGTGTAAAGGATGGGGTTGAGGGTCTAATCATTTGCAGTGCGATTAGCAAATGCAGGTGGAAGTGGATCTATTTTTTGATTGGTGTGCTCTAGCAAGGTCCCAGCTGACACAAGGAAGAGCTGGCCAGCTAATCAAATTCCTGTTATTCTTATTGCGTTATCTGGGAATTTATCAGTCTCCTCCTCCTGGGATTGCTTTATTCTTTGCTGGTTTACTGGAGGGTTTGTTTTTTGTTG
>JAGPOW010002742.1:15671335-15689984 GCA_030014935.1 Caiman crocodilus | reverse complement strand
CTGTGATACCTGCATCCATAGATTTGGTGATCTGGTCATCGAAGGCCACCAGATTGGTGTGACAGGACCTGCCTCTAATGAACCCGTGTTGGCTGCCCCTAAGCATAACCTCCCTTGCTGGCACCTTGCCGATATGCGACAGGATAATTTTCTTAAAAAGCTTCCCCAGGACCGAGATAAGACTAATGGGCCTCTAGTTTCCTGGGTCCTCCTTCTTCCCGGTTTTGAAAATGGGAACCACATTGGCCCTTTTCCAGTCCTCTGGCACATCACCACATCACCAGAGGGTTAGTTGTCAGAGGGGAGATTTTCAAAGACAAACCCCTCCTGAGTTAGACTGCTAAAACACCATACAAAAGCAATAAGCACATTAAGCCACGATGATCCACAATTATTTCCAAGAAACACAGATGTGGAAATTTTAACACAGTTCAGTTGTCATAGATAATAATAATGTATGAACAGTATTGTACACAGACGCCAATGAAATCTTCACCGCATCAAGCAACTGCTACTGATTTCATAGCAGCCAAATTTTACCATTTACCTGGATTCGTCTCTATTTTCCAAGCTGAATCAAGCGCTGGGCAAGCCTAAGACACAATTCATAAAATCTAGACATATATATATATACACATATACATTTATATATGTCTCTCTCTATATCTACACATCTTTATTTTTATTTTTTTTAAATCTAGATTTTATAAATTGTGCCTTAGGTTTGCCTAGCGCTTTACAGAGAGGAGGAAGATAGTGCTTGCTCCATTCGAGGTAGGAAACTCGTTCTTGATAGCACCTATTGACCCCAGTGCTAGACACTCATAACAGTATATTTAAAGAAAAAAATGCACCTGTCACAAACAATATTGACCAAACCAGGAACAAGCAGCGGAGCATCTTGATATTTTGTTCGTTTCGCTGTATCACAGGTGTCGAAGGATACAGCCTTTGCAGTGTTTAAAAAAAAGACTACAGGCCACTGAACTTACAACAGTTACTAAAACCCCTCTGATGTTCAGAACAGAGAAAATAGGAAAATAGCAGTCATTTGAGATGCTGCTTTGTAGTAACGTTTGGCAAATGGTGACTCTCACAGTGATTGCTAAATACTTTCAAAACACTGTCCTTACTTTAGCCTTCAAAACACTGAATAGAAACCCTGCAAAAGCCGCTCTGACAGCCACAGACAACCGGACCGATGCGGATAGGGCTCTGCAGGGGCACTGGAGCGCATTTCGATGGATCTATTCGCTGGATCAATAACTGGCTCCTGTCCAAAGCATAACAGATGAGTTTGAGCCAGTCTTTCAGGAAGGTCAACGTGAAGAATTTACTTTTAAAAACATATTTTTTAAAGTGTCTTAAAAAAAAATAGATACAAGAAACCACTGTTTTCCCAATTCTATTGGAACAGAAAAATCCAAGCGTCTCCGTTGTGTTGCGCGTTTCACAGCCATGAAAACCAACAGCCTGAATCATTATTTAATGATTGTTTTCCCCAGAACTCAGGAGCACTGGATGTGCACATATAAGAAGTATCCAGTATTATTCTGAAAGCATTATATCTCCCGATGGATTTCTTGGATATCCCTGTAGATCCTATCAGACCTTTTTATTAGTAAGTATATCGAGCAAAACTCAAAATGCCAAAGACTTAAAACCTGAAAGAGGGCAAAGGACAAGGAGGAGCCCAATGATTAGAAACACAAAGCGCGTCATAGAAATGAGGTTAAGACAGCGCTGTTTAGAGGGATGAATAAGACATGATATAACAATGGCCTGTAAAATAATGAACGTTAGAGAGAAAGGAAGTCAGGTCCTCTTACTACCCTCTCTCAACGTGCAGGAATAAGGAAACATTCACTTGGATTGAAATGAGGCGTATTGTAAAACTAGAAAAGCTATTTAGGTTTGTTTAAAAGTGCCTAATTTAACTGGCAGAACGCGCTGCCAACAAGCATTACCGAGACCCAGCTCTTAGCAGACGTTATAAAATAAGACAGGTCCACAGCTGCTTAGGAGAGGATAAACAATCACATCTACAGAAGGCACACAGTTATGCACAAAACTGGGAAATCAGTCGGCATTCATGGTATGCACCGGACAGGATTGGGCCTTTAATGAACAAATTCTTGAGGCTAATGAACAAAATAAGAGTCTGCCATTTTTCTCCCATCTCTTCACAAAGGCAATTATGTATGTCAATGCTGAGACTTGATCACTCTTTGCAGCGGTGTTGGGAGTATGAAGTTATTCAGCACTGGAATGATAATGAGTGCACTTCTGTACGCTGAGTACTGTCAGTTCTGAGGAAAGAATCCCATCAACAGCAGAATAAGCGACAGAAATGAGCACTGAAGCCACGGCAGGGTGGCAGAATTAGTCAAAGAAGGCAGGGGAAGTGGAAAGTTAGTCTCTAAGACTGCCTGCAGACGTGCTGGTTCATGTTCTAGTTAGAGCGCTTCGGAGCAGACTCGACTAACTGGACGTTTACACGCATACTTTTTTGTCCTGCGACTTGCCAGAAGTCCATCACTTCGGAGCAGACTTGATTAATCGCGCACGTGAGCCGAGGCCAACCGTGCTGCGATGCACGCGGTTGTGCAAACGGTGAAATACATGTCAGTGCACAGAAAATGGTGGTAGTGCACTTTGGAACTAAAGCACCTCTGTTTTAGTTCAAAAGTGCACTGCTGCCATTTTCTCAGTGCTGACATGCATTTTGCCACTTATACAACTGCAAGCCTTGCAGCCCTGGGAGCTTTTCAAAGTGCCTGGCGCTGCAGTGCTTGCGTGTGTAAAAATGCCTATCCACTCTGCTCCGTGTGCTAATTAGAATGACTCCAGCATCACCGCACCATCGCATGTATTAAGCCCTCCTTCCCCGCCTCCCTTGATGTTTAAAATGACCGTGGGGGCACTTTATCTTGGGGCCTTATCAACTAATGCTCATTCAAAGTGCCCCTGCCATTTAAAATGCAGGGGGTCTTGATACACATATTAGTGAGCCATTTTAATTAGAGCAGCTGTTGGGTAGCCGCTCGAATTAATACAGCCCTTCCCCAGCCCTGAGCACATGTATAGGCCACCTGATGTGCCACCCCTGTCCTGTCTTCTGCCTGATTTCAGCCTAACACTGTTAACTATCTCCCTTAATAGTATGGTTGGAAAGGACTTCAGGAGGCCATCTACTGCAGGCCTCAGCTCTAGGCAGGATCGTGACTGATAAAACCATCCCATGCAAATGTCTGTCTAATCCAGGGATTGTCAGCCACAATGCCATGGCATCCTGGCATGCCTTGAGATCCTTTCAAGGGTGCTGTGGGGTGCCACAGTGTTAGCACTGTTAAGCATGCAAACATGATTCATAAAAGAAAACCAGAAATTTTAAACAAGAATCTGTAGTTTTAAAAATATCCTGAGCTGTTGTGGGGTTTCTGAGTGCTTTGCAATAGAAGAATTGTTCTGTTTTTTCACTATGGAAAAATAATAAGTGAAACCTAAGAGCTGGCATTTGCGGAAGGATACCTTGAGTTTAATGAGGGGAGCCAACCCAAATTTCTTTTGCTACAAGTTCAGATCATTGCTCCTTGTCCTGCCCCCTGAGGCCACTGGGAATAGACCACCTCCCTCGTCCATACAATGAGCCTTCCGGTATGGGAAGACTTATCAAATCCTGCCTCCAGTCTTCTCTTCTCCAGGCTAAAAAACCCTAGATCTTCCAACTTTTCCTCAAATTCAGAAATCAAGCTCCCCGAGCCTCTAGCCATTTTGTTGCTCTCTTTTGGATTCTAATTTGTTCATTCCTTTCTTGAAGTGAGGTTGCCAGAGCTGCACAAAGTACTCCAGGGGAAGCTTTACTACTGCCGAACAGAGATAAAGAAGCACTTCCCTTGACTTGCCGACGTTTCCATTACCATAGTCTGCAACAAAAGCACACTTTTGGCTTATATCCAGCTTATGGTCCACTGTGACCCCCCGCATGTCCTTTCCTGCTGTACTGAAGCCTAGTGGGACTTTCCCCAGTTTGTACGTATGCATGCAATTGTTCTTTCCCAAGTGTCTGACTTTACATTTGCCCTTGTTAGATTTCATCTGATTGATTTTGGACTATTTCTCCAGTTTCTCAAGGTTATGCTGTAATTTAGCTCTACTCTCTGCAACTCCACCCAACTCAGCAAACCTGCCAAGCTGCTCTCAATGCCACCCTCTAAATCATGACTGAAGATATTAAACAATACCAGGAAAGACACCTTGGAAACCACACATGACACTTTCTCCCAATAAGATATTGAGCTATTAATGACTGCACATTAAGCAGGATGATCCATCCAGCTGTGTACCCACCGTCCAGTACTGTCATCTAGTCTGTACTTCTATAGCTTACTAAATGTCATGGGAGACTATGTCAAAAGGCATGCTAAAGTCAAGGTATATTAGATCCACTGCTCTCTCCCCATTCATAGAGCCTGTCATCTTATTGGACAGCAATATCCTGATCCTGCCATTTGATGAAGTTCAGCACTGAGGAGTGTGAAGAGCTCCAATGAGGACAAGCAATCCCTTATATACTTACAGGCTCGGTGACACTCAACTGACCAGCACCACGACTGAAAGGGACCTAGGGGTCATAACAGACCACAGTATGAGCATGAGCCATCAGTGCGACCCTGTAGCCAGCAGTGCAAACAATACTCTGGCATGCATCGACCGATGCATCTCAAGCACAACCAAGGAAGCGATTCTTCGGCTTTACTCAGCATTGGTGAGACCGCAGCTGGAGTACTGCATCCAGTTCTGGGCGCCGCACTTCAACAAGGGCATGGAAAAGCTTGAGAGAATCCAGAGAAGGGCCACCCGTATGATCAGAGACTTGCAAGGCAAGCCATACGAGGAAAGGCTGAGAGACTTGGGACTCTTCAGCCTAAAAAAAGAGAAGGCTGAGAGGGGACTTGGTAGCAGCTTACTGCTCCATCAGGGGAGTACATCCAGGGCATGGGGAACAAACTGTTTACCAGGGCACTCTTGGGGAAAACCAGGAGTAATGACCACAAACTCCTGGAACATTGTTTTAGGCTTAAAACTAGGAACAACTCCTTCACAGGTAGGGTGTCCAGACTGTGGAATAAGCTCCCTCCGGAGGTGGTGCAGTCGCCTACCCTGGAAATCTCCAAGAGGAGACTGGATGGTCACCTTGCTGGGGTCACCTGACCCCAGTTGTCTTCCTGCTTAGTGCAGGGGGACTGGACCGGATGATCTTGCAAGGTCCCTTACAATCTATGAAACCCTCCCAAGGACCCTCTGTGGTTAGGAGTTTTTATCCCTATTTTACAGATGAGGAACAACTGGTATAAGGTAAATGTAAAATGAATTACTCAGTATCACTGAAAACCTGCAGCAGCCCACGTCCCAGTCTAGTAATGTAAGTAGACCATGCTTCCTTCCTACAGGAACAGGAATATTATTTGACCTCAAAAATACAGACATCCTACAGCCCCACTTTGTAAAATGCACAACTTAGCTCGGACTCAATACTGCCTGAGATATCCCAACTCCCAGCATCCTTACTAATCAATGTTCTTCCCTGTAGGGATCTTGCTTCCCATGTCCCCAGGAAGGCTGCCCAATGATGGGCCACTACGCAGATAAGTTTCATGGAAAAACCAAGAAAGAATTGCAAATGTTTTATTTAAACACAGGGCCTTTTCCACCATATGCTCGTAAGTGTTCATTCCAGTTACTATAATTTAACGTTATTTCCCTCTTATTTTATTTTACTGTTATTAACTATTATTTTATTTACTGTTATTGGTCCCCAACCTAGCAATGAGCTCTATCAGGGTAGCTACCTGCACATGTATGCAGAATTCTCCTGAAGCCAATGGTTGGCGTTCCTGAAACTCATTGCAAGAAACAGGCTTTCAAATGTCCAAAAGAAGCACGTCATGAATTTGCTGTTAATCTATTTAGTTGTTGGGGATTATTATACAACAATTCAATTAACAATGGTCTCTTCCAAGTCAATAGTTTTGCTGTATTCCATGAGATATTTAAATATTTAATGATCTCAGATATTTATACAGCTGGAAAAAAATGTCCCTGTTCAACATTTGCAATATGTCAAAGCAACCTAAACTGTATTGCGGCTGTTGGAACATTTTTTATAAAATCGGCTTATTTCACAAAGTATCTGCCAAATTCATCAAGACATAGCTACAAAAAAATTAATGTTTTTTAATCTGCGATTAAAACAGAATCAGCCTCTGAGGTGGTAATCGCAGAAATTCATTAATTAATGCATTATTGCCATAACTAGTATTAGGGAAATAAAAGGGAATAGATCAGCAGATGTGTGTCAGGAATTGATGACAGCTATTTACTAAACAGTGGAGTATGAAAGAAAAATGGCAATAATGTGTATAATGTTGCATTTGTAAATGGCAAAAAAAAACCCTCAGAAAATTAAAGCATTTGGGTGTAGAGAATGTGGTCGTTTCTGAAACGAGGAGAAACACATTATTTTGAGCTGGCTAGTACATGGAGGTGATAAATCCTATCATAACTCCCAATCTTGTCTTTGCAAAGTGGGGAAGGAGTCTCTTGGTCAGTGCAATAATTCAAAAAAATCTTCTCAAAATTTGTGCTGTTTGAAATCTGTCTTTCCATAAGAACATGAATACAATAGTCCCCGACCCTCCCGCAGACTCCGCTGTTGTACGTGAAGTGCACCGCTGACTTCTACAAAGCTCGGCACAGGTATGCGGGGGGGACCCTGAATCTGTCTGGTTTGTGAGACAGAATCCTAGTATCAATGAGACTAATTTTGCTCCACTATGCGAAAGCTTTAGCTCATTTCTAACACCAGTTAGCCTGCTCTCCTAAAAAATTGTTTTAGTTCAGAGTCGTTGAAGGCAGTATTTTTGGAAGAAGAGAGAAATTTTGTTTGCACGGTGAAATCCAACTTTTTCCCAGCTAATTACATTTTCCTTGTGCTTAGGTTGCAGGAAAAAGATAAATGTCAAAGTATGCACAACACAAACCATGTGGGGATCTGTATATACCGGCTTGACTGGAAACAACACATTCAGAAGGGACTACATAATGTTCAAGTAAGTCGGGCATTACAGTGAAAAAGGTGGCTCTCGACAATGTTATTCTACTAAAACGCACCAAGCAGTTATTTCCGCCTATTTTATCTTGTTATACCAATCATTTTTAATAGTAATAAAAAAACAGAGAAGGATGCTCAGTATTTCCCAATTTATCTATTTAGACTGAAAGGTGTTCATATTACTTGTGCACTCTCTGTTTGTAGTTTTATTTTCTGAAATTGATGTTTGTTGAGAAAGAGGAAGGACTCTGTCCCTAGGTCAGGGAACAATTTTGTGCCGATATGAAACAGGCAGCCAATTGGTAGAGGTGTTACAGTGGGGAAGGACTGTGTACTACACTATTGCACAACTGAGCCTCTCTTAAGAAATGTAGCACATGGTATGCTGCGAAGCTGCAGCCCGCTTCTCTCTTATATCAGGAAGCATGAATTCTGTTCTACACCCCAATCCAGGTATTTTTTTTTTATGTAAAAGAGTGGATTTCAACCTCATTCCTGCCAGGGTCACACTGTAAAGATTTCAAGCACCAGTTTATCTGGATTTTAGATCCTGCCATCTTTCTGGCCTTTCCCACAAAACACTTGACTGCAGACGCACCATACAGAAAATCTAATGAAAATGCCTTAGTTAAATTTGAAGTAGTACGGTGCACTTAGTTGAAATAAATGCAGATTCATAGTCATAGACTAGTCATAAAGAAGTAGGGCTGCAAGGGACAGGACATCTAGGTCAACCCTCCACTGACAGCTCATCTAGGTGAACCCTCTGCCTGAGGGAGGATCATCCCTATCCAAACCATCCCATAAGCATAATCTAAACCACCATAACCATAATCTAAACTTTATGTAACACTACCATCAGCCCTGACACAACATAGGCCTATGCCACAAGTAAAGCAGGGGAACCACAGCTACCAGTGTCTTGCTTCCACAATTGTTATTATTAATATATATGTATATTAATAATATATGCTCAAGAGGTCCCCCATAGGGGCCACACCCCCTGCTACGAAGGAGGGGAAACCCCTCCGCAGTCCATACCAATTTGACTATGTAGTAAAATTCCTTCCTGACCTCAAATATGGCGATTGCTCTGACCCGGAGGGGGAGAGACAAGACCCTATAGCCAGGAATATTCAGCTTTGATCCCAGCAGTCGAAGTCCCCAGTCTTGGCTGTAGCCAACACCCAATGTCTCTGGAAAAGCTTAAAGCAATAAAATTGCAATAAAATTGGGATGTGGGGGGAGGCAGACACGACACAACCAGCAAAGCCCAGATGCATGGAAGATACCTGTAGTAGAATATAGCTATGGCTACGCCTAAATCATCCCTGACCAATGATTGCCCAACCTTTTCTTGAACACCTCCAGTGACGGAGAGTCCACAACTGCCCTAGACAGTCTATTCCACTGCCTCACTATTCCCACAGTGAAGGATTTTTTTTCCCAGACATCCAATCTAAAACTTACTTTGCTGCAACTTCAAGCCATTGGTCCAAGACCATTTTTCTGCAGCAAGAGAAAAGTGCCTTTCCTCTTCTTTATGGCATCCCTTCAAGTATTTGAAGACTGCCATTATGGCCCCTCTTCAGTGCCTGTTCCATAAGCTGAACATGTCTAGCTCCTTCAGCTTCTCCTCATACTTGCTTTCCAAGCCCTTGATCATCTCTGTAGCCTACCTCTGGACCCTTTCTAACTTCTCCACATCCTTTTCAGAATATGGAGCCCAGAAATGCACACAGTAGTCCAGATGAAGCCTAACCAGTGCCAAGTAGAAAGGTGCTATCACTTCCCATGCCTCGTTTCTAAAACTTCATTGGCCTTTTGTGTGGCTATATCACAGGGCAGACCCACGTTGACTCTGTGAACTATTGAGACTCCCGAGTCCTTTTCCATAGAGCTGTCATCCATTTTGTATATGTGTTTTTGATTATTCCTCTTGAAATGTAGCACCCTGCATCTGTCTGCATTGGACTTCATCTAGCCAGCTCTAGTCCAACTTTCCAATCTGTCAAGATCCTTCCGAATTGTGCTCGCATCCTCCAACACGTTCACAATCCTTCCCAGTTTCGTGTTGTCCCAAACCTTGCTCAAGAAGCTTTCTATGCCAGTAGGCAAATAATAATAAACACACCGAACAGCACCAGTCCCAGGACAGACCTCTGCGGGACTTCACAGACGACCTCCTGCCATTCTGATATGAACCCATTAATAATTACCCTTTGCTTGCAGCTGTTGAGCCAGTTATCTATCCACCTTACAGTAGTTTCATCCAGCCCACATTTCTCCAATTTGTTTATGAGAAGGTTGTGGGGAACCTTGTCAAAAGCCTTGTTGAAGTCAGATACACTATATCCACAGCCTTCCCTTCATGGACCCAAGTAGTTAGTTACTTTGTCAAGAAAGAGATCAGGTTTGACACCTTTGGTGTTTCATAAATCTATGTTGGCTCTCTGCAAGCAGCTTTTCTGCCTCCAGATGCTTGCAAATGGCCTTCCTTAGGGTATGCTCCAGTACCTTCCCAGGTACTGGGGTAAGGCTAATCAGCCTGTAGTTCCCCAGGTCCTCCTTCTTGCCTTTTTCAAAGAGGGGCCCTATATTGGTCCTTTTCCAATCCTCTGCTAAGCAGCCCATCTCCCACAACTTCATGAAGATCAATACCAAGGGCTCCAAGAATCTCCTCTGCCAGCTCCTTCAGGACCCTGGGATGAAGCTCATCCAGCCCTGCGGACTTGAATTTACTGAGCCCCAACAAAAGCTCTCCATCTCTTTCGTTACCTCATCCTTCAGCTCACCCCCTTCTGTATCTAGATAATCCCCATTAGGTGTCTGGCAGCTTAATTCTTTTTGGGAAGACTGTCTTATTTGAGGATAACTCTCATTTTCCAGAAATGTAACCAAGAACACAGCTGATGGCAACATCAAACAAAATCCGTCTAATCGACCGAGTTGGAAAAGTCATTGGGAATTAAGGCATCTACCTAATTGTCCTAAATTTCACTGGGTATCTACCTGCACCTTTAAACAGGCATTTGTGTATTTTGCTTATAGGGTAAAAGCTGCCTGGGCCTTGCTCCCTACAGTTTAGGATTCTCCCCAAGCCAAAGCACATGGTGGGCTCCCAACCAGTAAATTGTAAGAAAAATTGTTAAAGGCTACTCAGTCCTCAGGGCTTTCCCTAACACGCAGCTCAGCATTGGTGAAAGAAGAAGGAATAAGACCCACAGGATTGCCTGTCACCATACAACGGCAAGCCTGGTAGGGGAAAAAAAGAAAAAGAGTTGGTCTCCCAGACCCACAGCAGCTTTGTGAGGCAGGACTCTTGCCAGGGAGATGAGTTTCTCCTATCAGCACAACCCCGACTTGAATGAGCGAGTCAGCCCCAACATCAGCAAGGGGCTCTGGGTTTAAAACATACAAAAAGTGATGAAAAGGGTGCTTGGTAGTTTAAGGGGAGACAGAAACAAGTCCAAGTTACACAAAGGAGGTCCCAGAGATGTTTTCATGTCTTGCACCATGTGATGACAGAGAAAGAAACTAGGGCTAGCAATAGAGAGCACCTCAGACTGAGCAAAGACCAGGCAGTTTCTCTTCCCCAAGCTTCTCTGCTAGTCCTGCCCACAGATACTAATTTGTTTCTGCTCCCTACTAGATTTCCCCTCAAATTTCTGCTAAGCAGTGGGTGGTCCCATACAATTTTGTATTCAGAATTATTCCAAATAATATTATTCCGCTGCGGAGAGTCTTTAATAATGTACTTAAGTCAAGGGGAACATCTGTAAGGCTAAGGAGTACTGCCAGGAATAAGTTTTTACATGGTTTGAATACCTGTTATATGCAAAGAGTACTCACCTTTGGATGTTCAGAGCATAACTTTTCTGAGCACCATAATGAACCCAGCAAGCTACTTGCCTCTCTGTGATTCCAAGTCCCCATCTGTCAGAGAAGGATACTACTATGTGATCACCTGACAGACGCATCACGATGGTTAAATTAATTACTCATCTGCTGAGAACTTAAGTTCCTGAGATGAACAGCATCACGTAAAAGTCAAGAGCATTATCCTCACTGAACACTTCCATGCAGCCTCCAGGTCGTTCCTGAGCCTATGTTTTGAAGCGCTCACCTTTTTATTCACTGCCTGTTTCTAATGCATTCTAGTTTTCTACATTTCATATTTTGGCCATCTATCCACAGGATGGCCAAAATTCTCAGGTCTACAGTCACCATCTTAGGGCAAAGTCAGCATCATACTGGAAGACCTCCATGAGGGCCAGTCACTAAAATGAAGCACCACGTTAACGTGCATTTCAGCTGCACCAGAGAGCTTTTGAATAAAGAGATACAGACTCAACGGAGGTTTTCTCAAGTCACTTCCGACTTCCTCGTGGTTGATAATCTTAGCACGTAGCTCGTGCAACTCCTGAAGCCATCTTGAATGACTCGTTCATCAGCTCTCCAAGAAAAATCTCCATTCAAAGCTTGATTTGTCTCTTAGCAATTCCCTTTTATAATGCATTCAGCAATTGGGTAAAATGTAATATTCGTGACAGCAGCATGGTTGGGACCTCTCAGTATATCACAATACCCCCCATGCTCCTTGTTGATTATGCTGTGTTGTGTAAGAATGTCTTTTCACCATGTTGAAAGGTGGTACAGCATCATTTCCATACTTTTCCTTTGGCAGCGGACTCTTCAACTCTGGCAACAATTTTACACGCTATTTTGATACAGATATTTGCACCGATATTACAAAAGTTGAATTTTTCTGGAGAAAAAATCCAGAGTGTGTATGCAGGGGCAACGTGGGAGCAGACACAGTCACAATACAATTAGGAGAAAATGGGCTTACGTAAGTACAGAAGGACTGGTGTGAAATGTAGTTACACCTAGAGTTGAATTTGCAAATTTACATCTATTGTAACCTGTTCATGACAAGAACTGAGTTTCATACAGGCAATTAATATTCAAATTTCAAATAAGTCTAGGGGCACTCGATCCATTACGAATATTACTGCCAAGAGTGTCCTGTGCTTTCTTCAAGGGATGTCTGAGGACAAAAGAGTTCAGATCAGAGTTCTGGCTTGGAGCTAGACGTATTCATGAGAAAGTTAAACATTTCCCTCTGGGACTAAAAATTGTCCATGCTTTATCTGGGCCCACAGGTGAATGCGTTTTGGAAGACACCTAGGCATCCTTTAACACCATTCTTTGAAACTTTTTATTTAAAAAATAAAATTAAAAACCCCCAAACCCTTTGATACAACACAAAAAGGATAATCAGGCTTCATGTTTAAGTGCAGCTGCTGTTTTGAAAATTTCCAATGGTACAGAAAAATATTTTGTTTTGATCCTAGGTCTACATTTTGCGGCCAAGGACCTGTGCAGAGTACAACTTGGCAAACTCTTCCACGCTGCTGAAGCATGGATGAACATATTGTACTTGTATGGACTGTGGTCACAGTACAGAGAATAATAGAAACTTCTTTTGTTTTCTCATTTATATACTCTTTTCAAATGATGTGCTCTCAGTAGATACTCAAACTATTTGCTCAGTCCTCTGCAGAAGGACTTTGTTTCTGAACTCATGTCTACATTTCTATCCATGCAGTAATGGAGCATTAGTCCTAAGAAACTCAGGGTGTGATGAGAGAACATAAAGAGATATGCTAGGAGTACTCCAAACCCATGGTTCAGTGTTGGGAACAGGAAATATAATAAAATGGGGAAAAGATGGTCTTTAAGCCTTAGCACGCTGGAGTGCACTGAGCGAGCATGGGCTCTTCCATTAGAGACTGCCTACAGCACTATTTTCTTTTAACCTCTTTTTCCAAGATAATGAAGCATTCAAAGGATTTCTGAATTTCTTTTTCCTGTGGCTGTTCCTTGAACATCATCTGCTGCAACATCAGTAGCATGGAGAGGGTTTGCTGAAAACAAAGGACTGCCAAGTTTAACTAGAATTACCTCGGACGTGCCTTCTTTTCCTGAAATTTAAGAATTTTTTTTTTTGCAAAAAAATCTTGCTGGTCTAATAAAACAATATGATCATCTCTACTTTGAGTCCTGATTCTTTTCCTGAAGAATGTATTCAGACCAACATCTTGGCAATTCATCCAAAGGACAGGCCAGAACCAGCTGCACTGGGTATACTGGCATGCCATGAAGTGCAATAAAATCTCTGCCACCGCAGGACACCAGGACACATTAGGCCAACCTAACACAAGGCAAGGTACTTGATTTTTTTTCCCCTTCCTCCTCAGAAGCTACTTCCTTCCTGTCACCGATGCTACACTGCTACTATTGTGGGCATCTCTCCTGGATGTGGAGCCAACCAGAGCGCTCTTCCCCCACACAACCCCTTGCTGTAGGACAGGATGGCCCTTCTCATTAATTACAACAGGACTGTACTATTCAGCTGTGTTGAATTCTTGGCCATCTTCCAAAATAATAATTTGCTTGTTAGAAACCAAGCTGAATTTTCTACGTCTGATTCAACTTACTAGGGCTGGCAGGACCATTAAAGCTCACCCGCCACATAAATGTTTGCAGCTACAGACTTAACCAATATTTAGGATCATGTTTACTTTCCTCCCATTAACACACAGAAGAGACCAACAGTACAGACCATGCCATTAACCTCTGTGCTCATCACAAGCCCACCATTAAATTGGAGTAGAAATGGCCCCGAGCTGCATTGTTTGCATTGAAATCAGGATTCATCCCAAATTTGGAAGTGCTCCAAAGCTAGACAGCTGCAGTCACCTCCTACTCAAGCCTGGCTCCATTTCAAGATTTCGGTTTTCAGCTAACTCCCTCCACCCTGTTTCTGTCAACTGTGAACTTTGCCTACGTGACCTGCAACAAGCAAACAGGTTTTCAATCAAATATAAAGACTAGACAAGGAAACCATTTGTAAAATACAGGGCATGGAAATCATAGCCATGGACCCATTTGGCAACGTCACTCTACTGCGTGTTGCTGCAGGCACATTTGAAATACTTCAAATGAGTTTTACAGGAAATAATGTAATGAGTTGTTCTGCACAAAGCCAAAGGATGCAACGTGCATTTAAATTAATTCAGCCGTGCTTTCAAAATCCTGCCAATCTCTTCCCAGGTGTACCAAACAATCAAAGGATGAAGTACTGCTAATAAGTAAGATTTAAATAGGGTGTCCCAGTGAACCTACTAACATAATAAAATAAGCACCTCACAGAAGCAGGGAACACCCTCCTCCTCTACGCTGGTGAAGTGTACTAGGTCAGACACCTGTCTGGTGGGTCTTTGGAGTTTCCTAATATAGGATTATAAAATCAAAGGACGGAAAGGGACCTGTAAGATCATCAAGTCTGGTCCCCTGCCATGGGCAGGAGGTAATTGGGTTCAAACGAGCTCAACAAGGTGCTTGTCCAGCCTCCTCATGAGCACCTCCAAGGATTGTGCCACCTTTTGGACACACCACCTCTTCTGGGAGCGCCTTCCAGATTCTAGGTACCTTTACAGAAAAGAGGTTGTTACAGAAAAACATACAATGCTCCTCTCTAACAAAACGCAATGGCAATTTTGGGCTGATAACATCAACAATTTACATTATAATACCAAAAGCAGGTTGGAAGTGACCTGACCCCATAAAACCCACCTTCTCATGTCACACAGGTTTTTTTTGGTTACAGAAATCTGTTGAAACTTTTCCTCTCAATTATTTCCCATTTTTTAGTTCTGTTATATATGCCTCACAAACATCATTAGTGCATTCCTTTCCTGTAATTACACTGATATCACAGCTGCCTATAAGTATTTGGGTGGAACTACTGACCTTTCCTGTTATCACAGCAACGTTAATCGCTGGTAAAGGTAATATTATTCACATTAATCTATACAAACATTGACATTAAGCAGGAATTGCTTTATAACTGGCTCTCCATGCCACCACTCCCTTGTGTGACTGGCTCTCCATTTCATCACTCACTTTTCAAACTGTTAAAATGTTGACCTGACTTCAAAACCATTTAAAACAATCACTTCAGATTTTCTTTCTTTCTTTGTAACTAATTCAAGACTTATTTTGCGGTGTTGAAAGAGGCAAGAGCCAAAAAACAACAGAATTTGTAATAACGGGACTATTATGTTTCACTGCATGCCTCAACGCATTTTCTTCTTTCCAAAAGAAATGGGTAGTAATGGCTGGTCCATCAATAAGTATTTATTGAGTTTGCTATTAGTCACTAACCAACAGCATAAAAATCTGTAAATGAAACAGAGCTCCTGGGTGGAAAAAAGTCAGTGTACATTGTATGTGACCATCTTTATTCCTTGGCGTCATGCTGATTCTGCTTTCTCTACCTGTGTTGTACGCTCAGACTCCTTCGTGCCCATCTAACCTCCCAAAAGGCAGTAATGCCATACTCCAAAGGCATCGTATCACTGAGGAACTGTTGTTTCACCAGGACCATTTCCCTTTTGCAATTCCCCGTTAGATCTGAAGCGCCACAAAGTTACATTTCACTCTCATGCAAGAAGTCCCGGACGGTGCTCCTTTTTCTGTCTTGTCTTAAGAATGCGTCCCCAGAATTTGCTCTATCGGTTAAAATACTAAATCAGCGACAGCAATTTTTCTCATTCCATTTGACAAATTCCTCGTGGGATTTTACAACAACGTTACACAGTTCCAGCTGTTGAGCTAAGAAAGTCCTCATGGACTGTTTCAGTTTTTTCTCTTGTCCTCCAGATTTTTCTTAGCATCTCTCTGTTATTTATCGCTCGTAACTTCTTTTTTTTTTTCCCCCTGAGGTTTCTCTCTTTTTCAAACACAAAAATGTGTGTATTCTTTCCACAATATTTCATTCTAATCTGGTTTTTCCATTAGTTGGTTTCAGGTAAGAGTTTCCACCTCTGAAAAGCTGCTTCATAGGATTTATGTAATGGTGGAACAGGGGGGCAGGAATGCTCCCTTCACATTTCCCCCGCCCTGAAACTACCAACTTGAAGGGAAAAAAAAAAGCAGTGAGGTTGTATTAGTCAATGCCTCAGCTTCTTGGCAGCGTTTATGGCTTGGACGAGCCAATCCAGAAATAGGCAATTTGTCAGTTTTGATATTGCCTATAAAAGCTACGGTTGTGAAACATGGATCATGCAATGCTGACAGTAAAAAGCTCTCTCCTACACAGCATTCCCCATGCAGATACTTGGTTCTGGCGTCCTCCCTGTTGTACAATCATTTAAAAATAATGGGGGAAAGAGACTTCAGGAGTCATGTAGTCCAGCCTCCTACTCAAAACAAGGTCATCCCCTGTCCCAAAGTGTCCTAGACAAATACCCGTCTTAAAAAAACAGGTCCTAGGATGGAGATTCCACAACACGTCTGTCATCTTGTGGATATATTTGTAATTACTATTATTACCTTCCCTCCCTCCACATTAAGACATTAAGGATTTTTCCTTCACTAAAGTCCTTCAGCATCCAATCCCAGCCCACAAATTGCATAACTTCCCTTTCAGCGCAGAGCTCTTTCAGTTTGCCAGGACTCGAACCCATCAAGGCCAAATGTTACATTCTCTGGGTTAATAAACAGCATTTGTCTTCCCCTTCTCCTAGAACAAGCAAGAACAACCCTGGTATTAAACACATTTTCCAGATTCTCTTTCAGCTATTTCTACTTGTAAACTGTGGTTGTAAGTTGTACTCCAGTTTATAGCCACCTCTGAAATGGAGCAGTGATTCTCAAACTTTTTAGACTCTAAGGGCACTTGTACACACCACAGGTTTTAATCCTCATTAAGTTAAATAGGTTTATAAAATTTAAAAATTGTTTGTTTCAGAACATCACATCTGTGTTTACCCACACTAGGTTTTCAAATGAATTAAGACTTGGAGTGTCGCATCTGTGTTTACATGCACTAGGTTTTAAGACAAATTAAACCAGGTCCCTGACCAGTTCCACGGGAAAGTGGGGCGGTCCAGCAGAGCCCGCCCCCACCTCCCCATTACATGCCCGTGCCCTGCCATGGAACTGTGGAAGCATGGAGCTGGCAAACTACAAGAAAAAAAAAGGAAAAAAAGCAGAAGCTATTCAAAAGCGAAAGCAACTTGAAGGGGTGAACTACAAAAGTCAAAGTGCCACCTGATGGACAAAGAGGCTCATTACACATCTTTGAGTGCCTTTGTGTTTGCATGAGACAAACCCATGGACATGATGCTGTAATTCCCAGCAAGGCAAACTAAATTACATCTGAGGAGTTTTTGTTTTTGTTTTTGCACAAGAAAGACTTTTAAAGCATTAAGTAATCCCACTTGTCCAAACAGACACACAGTTGCAGTGCATGAAAGGGCAAGAATCGTGGCATGTACATGAGCCCAAATTACCCCTCGGCAAATGCTAGCTTTTAGTTTTAACTCATTTTTTTTAATAGGGAAAAATAAAGTAGCAATTTTTTTCTGTTGCAAAGAACATAGATTACAACCAGAAAGAGCCCACACCAACTGCAGAGACTTCCTCAGCTTGACAAAGGGTTTTTAAACTCAAAAGCTTCCTATACATTTTTTTTTCCAACTATTTAAGTTGGCCTAATAAAAGATATCATATTCACCTAAAGAACTTTGTCTGTCAACAGGACAGAAAGTTTTTAACACTACAGATTCCTGTTTGAAATCTCTGCAAACCATATTTGCATATCTAACAGAGCTACCATTGCATGGCACCCTGCATCACCTTTGCAAGGATCTCAAGGCACCACATGGTGCCACAATACCCTGGTGAAGAATCACTGACCTAGAGACACGCCTTCATAGAGAACTGTAAAAACAGGTCCCTCTTCCCTGTCCTGAGGTGTTTCACTTGTTTCCCAATACTGCAGGTTGCTTCATACGTTAAAACAATCTAAAAGGCTGCTGTAAGCCATACTGACTGCAACAGTCCCCCCAAACAATTGAATCCAGGATCAGTGGAAGTTGGAGGACATAAACAGATAGGAAGCAGATTTCCAGGACAGAATACAGCCATTAATCTGACATTTTGCCTTTGCAATACCAGGACTAGCAAAATCTCCATCTAAAAGATGATGATAAACTTCCGTTCCAGACAACACACACACACACCTAACAATGCTGTGATACAGGAAACACCTCTTCCTCCTACCAGCTAGTGCTAGACCTGTTGGAGCAAGACAATTAGATCTCTTACAACACCAGAAGCAGAGGCATTGCTCCCTCCAGATAGAAGCCCTCAAGCCTAAATCAAAACTACAGCATAAAGCATCTTAGGCAGCCACTTTCATCTTTATTTTCCCCACTGTGCTTCTGCTTTCATGCATCTCTTAAGCCTAATATGTCCCTAAAACCATGAATTTATGCTTTCTTTATCTTACCTGTGCCAGTTTATGACTCATATATTTAGCAGATGGCGTGTATTAGTTGGAAATCATAAATAAATATGCTCAAAATACTCTTGTGACTACTGCTAGGCAATCCTCCACGGATACATGAAGGTAAAGCCATAACTTTTACCTCTAAGCAATACAAGCGTGTTTCAGGATCC
>JAGPOW010002742.1:15650217-15663425 GCA_030014935.1 Caiman crocodilus | reverse complement strand
TGCGGAAAGGAGTTGAGGGAATAAAAAGTCAAAATTTGTTGTCAGCTGCAGCTGCAGACAGATCTAAGTCAGCTGCAGTAAAAGAAAAGAAATAGTATGAGGAATAGTTATATGCAGAACCTATATAAAAAAGTGAGAAATAATACAATAGTTACGAAGCATTCTACATGGGCAAAAGCACCCCAGAAGATAGCATATTATTAGTCTACTTCCAAAGAAACTGATGTAAAGCGGCCCCGCTTGGGGCTCAGACAGGATCTGTCCCTGACCATAGGCACTGGCTTTTATAAATACTGACCGCTCAGGTGAGTTTCCGACCGCCACGCAGGGGGCGTACTCCCCACGCTCGGAGCACGTTTTTGTGCAACCAGTTTAAGAGAATGACAAAAAAAGGTCTGAATGATCATTAATGATTTTACTCATAACAGATTCTCTCTGCAATATATCCTTCAACAATCAAAAACTCGAATTTCTCCTCCCGTAGAAGAACCTGCTTCATTGTACATGGATTCAAAAGCAATGCAAAGAATACCTGGGTGGTACACATGTGCATGGTATGAGAAACTATCTTCCAAATGTCAGTATTATAGTTGCAGCTATATTCAATAGCTAGTATGTAAATACCAATATTCAGCTTTTACTTTGAAATCTGTCTGACATTGTTAATGGAGAGCAGGTATTAACCAATACATCAATTTAATCAAAGCAAAAGCGTTTCCATGGAGATTTCTGGTCATGTGGGACAAAGGAGACTCTACAGCCTGGTTCTGAGCAGGTTTTCCATCCCAGAACGCTTTGAATCAGATTAAAGGAGTGACCCGGACCTGAATGTCATGCATCCCAGCCCAAACCCATAGCCACCAGCTTAATGCACGTCTCCGTCAGTAGAAATGCCTGGGCTTCAGGACCTCCTAATTTGTACATTTTGCCATTTGTACAATTTTCACAAAATCAAATGCATAACCAAAACCTTAGCATTTGTATTAAATGCCAAATCGCGATAAGAAATGAGAGAGAAAAACCCTGAAAATCTTGAGAGGTGCTGAGCTATCAGCCACTTTCACTGAAGCAACTCTCAGGTTTCAACATACGCTTTCCTGCCTCCCTCAGTCGGGGCCTTTATTACGTTCTTTCTCCTTTCGGTTTTTCCTTTGTACACAAATCAGGCCTCAAGCAGTTAGAAGTGAAAACCCTTGACTTTTGTAGGACTGTGTAGATGAGATTAAGCATTAGCTTTATGTGCTGTTGCAGGCATTTCCCACTCAGCTCTGAGCTCTTCAGTTTTAGATACCTTGTGCAAGATTTCAAAAACAGCTTAAAACATGCCTACTTCATAAACAAGTTTAATGGAACCACAAATCACGTAATATATACTATACTGCAATTGCTGCACAGTTGATAGGAACAGCTGGATAATTCTGATCCTAAATAATTCCCATACATAGTTGGGAGGAGAAAGGGAGAAAAATGGAAAAATGTTTTGACTGTCACTTTTAACAAATCAGATACCTATGCACGAAATGCATTATTGGCACACTGTGCAGCGTGCATTATTCTGAAAGACCCTTGTTTTAGTGGATGTAGGTACTCTTGTAAAGAGTTGTCCTTTGAAAAGCAGGAAACCCAATGATTAATTAGTTAATTAGTTAATACATTTGTTTTGATTTAAGTTGAATCATAATTTTTTATGGCACATTTTCTTATATTCTCGGCTTTCTGTTTGCACCCACCAGCTATTAGTACAAGTGGAAGATGTGAACTGTATTGCTGTGGACTGGGAAGATGGTGCAAAAGACACGTATGTCAGAGCAGCGAACAACATCCGTGTTACCGGGGCTGAAATTGCTTATTTCATAAATACTCTCAAGGTAAATAAGTTATTTGTTAGTTGCTTAAAGAATTTTAAGTTACTTCTTTGAAAAAAAACAAAAACCACAACAAAGATTCACATCTAGCCGTAATGCATTTATGAAAATACCGTTATTCAGGGACATCACAAAAGTACGATTTGAACCCGCATGTGCAACTCACAGGCAACATGAACGTTCACATGGCTACAGAGGGGACGCTGGTCCCAAAGGGATCAGATGACTGAAAAAGGCACCAGATTAACCTAAAAGACCACTAAATGGCAAAATGTGCTTGGAAGGCAGGCATGCCACGTGACTAGTAAAGAACTGCTCCTACTACAACATGCTCGAGGCAAATTAGATCTTGAGGTATGGACAAACCAGCAAGTTACAGCAGTGACAAGGTAGTAAGGGACTTGCACACATCAGCTGAAATTTTGTGAAATGTTTGCACTGCAACACCTTTCCTGTACCAAAACCGCTGCCATTGTGTTATCTCTGCATCAGTAACTCTTGCGTCTTTTTGTCAGCGTGCAGAGGTGTAGTCTCTTCCAATTTACAGGGTTGTAAACTGATTTTTCTCTCCCAACTGTCTTACTCACTGTCCGCCCCATCAGATACGTTGCACGCCGTGTGTCACTACTCGCCACCCTGAACACTGGCACAAAATTCAAGCCTAGCCAGACCAGGCCCTTGGCTTCCAAACCATGGATCCAGACCAAGGGTAGGTCCCCATCAGCTGCTTTTTCCTTGTGCCAAACTGAATGAAAACGTTTCTGGCTCTGCTTGGATCTCCACAATTGATGGATGATAGGAAAGAAAATGTTTTCCTTTCATTTTGGACCTTTTAAAGCCAGAATTTGTGCACTGAATTCTCTACCTGCAACACTTTAAGCCAAGCCTCTGAGAGAGTTCAATTAAAGGAGAGCGGGGATCTGATCCCTGATCCCAACAATGATGCCTCCCACCATGCCGCGTGCAATCTCACCCTGTTGCTGGTGCAGGTGGAGCCCAGGAAGGCTCCAGTGTGCTCCCGAGACCGAGAGCACCAATCGGCAGACGGGTGCTTTGGAGGCTAGAACAACCAATGAGTAACTGGCACTCTGCGGGAAGGGGGCGCCGATTGGCACTCCCAGCCCTGGGAGTGCACCAACCACATGTCCAATTTCCAGCATGATGGGAACCAGCCACAAAAACGTGTGTAATAATTTTGCGACTTACTCAGTTTTATCATGCCATTCATTGCACGAATGTCTCGCTGGGCTACTATTTAAAGACGTGATTGATTAATTAATTAGTTTAGGGGCTTTCCAGACAAAACATTAAACCAAGGTGGCTTCCTAAATGGCTAACAAGAATCCTGGGAAATACCTAGCACTAAGCTTGACATCATGGTAAAGAGAGAAACCCTGAAGACGTGTGCATTTATGCTGGTCTATGAATAAGAAAGTTAGATGTGGATCTCAGGCACCCGATGAAGTCGTGATGGATATCATTAAAGTTTTCAATTCCGGGGTAAGTTTAATCTCTTCAAACAATCAGCGCCCAGTGCAGTTCCACTTACATCTGCAGCGGCCTATATGCTTCCCAGAGGCGCCAAGGCCTAGAAATGCTCTCTCTGCACAGCTGTAGGTGAGCTTCATCTCTTCCAAACTTAAAAAATAAATAAATAAATAAGGGTACCAGGTGACACGATGAGTCTTTACGTAGCTACGCAGGGAACAACAATTTAATAAATGAAGGCTCTCCCACACACAGGTAAAAAAAAAAAAAAATCAAATGGATGAGAGTTGAAGCTAGACATATTCAACGTAGAAATGAGGTCCACAGCAGGGAGGATAATGAACCACTGGAATAACTTACACTAAAAGGCCCTGTGGACTCCCTTTAATAAAAATTTTTAAATCAAGATGAAATTTCTTTCTAAAAAAGTCATGTGCTTGCTTAGAGATGAATTAGTTCAAGGAATTTTCACCGTCTTTTTTGCAGAAAGTTGCCCTAAACAATCATAATCCCTTTCTGGCCTTATAAATTATGAGAAAAGCAGTCACTATGCTTGACATTTATTCCATTTTCCTCTTCTTTTTAAACCATTCAGAAAACGCACAGATACCCCCCTTCACAAGTCCACATCATTGGCCATAGTCTCGGTGCACATGCCGCAGGAGAAGCAGGAAGAAGGATAAAAGGCATCAAAAGAATAACAGGTAGGCTACTCAGAAGCGGAGACACTGTATGGTATTCTTATTAATAGGGCAGAAACTTGTAAAGCCCAGACCTACTGAATCTACTGATTGTAGCCTCTCATTTGTGTTGTTGCTCCAGACGTCATCTTGCTCCTAATGACTAAGTGAATATCCTAATTCAAAAGCTGATTTAACTACAGTACAGGCTTGTAAACATCCATTTCATTGGTTATTTGAAAACCACGCTCTCAGCTTTGCTTCAGACCAAAAGTACCAAAGGAATTATAAAAATTGCTGAAATACAGAAGATTGGCACATGTCTTAAGCTTGAGATGTTGTGGGCAAATACTCTACATTGTCCTCACTCTTAATGCCATCTCTTACAATCTACTTGCAAAGCAAAAAACTTAAGCTTCATTCATCGTGTCCTTCTGATGCGCCCTACAGAATAGCTTCCTGGATCGATCAGCAGTAATAACAGGAATGCCGCTAGGTTTCCGAGCTGCATGGCAGCTCCTTTTTAAGAAGTCTTCTCCAGACTTATTACGTGTACCATATTTTCTCACGAAGCATGCACATTTCCTACCCCTCCCCAAAAAAATCAATCCCCCAAACTAGGGTACAAATTTTAAGTAGGGAAAACCGTTTTCTTCACTGGAAAAGCAGCAAGCCTGGAGATGCTGGACATGGCATGCAGCTGCCAAGCTGGCAGTCCTGTGTTAACCCTCCTAGAGCCATAACTATCGCCTGAACACTGCAATTTGTGCCTAAAGCAGCAAGTGAGCTGCTGGTAGCATCTTGATGAGGCTTGTGAAGCAACACTATTTACAAAAACTTACATAACGAACTGCTTACTGTAAAGAAGTAACTGCCCTTGCATGGGTCTGGGGCCTAGCCTTGCATGACATAGGTCCCCTCTACCCATTGCAGTTACTGCACAATGAACCGGTTAATTGTGCAATTACCTTGAGACCAGCTCCACATGCAAAGTAGCTATTACGTGATAAGAAGTTCAAAAATGTGGACTACTATTATAGCTGGTTGCTGTAGAGCTTCAATTTGCATGTAGAGCAGGGTCCCCCTACGGCTGGGAGCCTCATCAACTGTGGGCTCCCAGCTAAAGGGGTGCACCTTGCCCAGCCAGGGCTAGGAGCCCTGCAACTGCTGGGCTAGACTCCACAGTCCCACAGCAGCAGATGCTGGGTCCCAAGTGTGCCTCCTGGCGATCCCCCCATGCCAGCGGGGTGCAATACCCCAGGGACAGGAGGATCGCTGCTGTGGCAATCCTTCCACTATGGAGGGTGCGTGAAACCCCTGGGAAGGGAGGAACACCACTGCAGTGATCCCCCCCACCCTAGGGGTATGCAAAACCCCTGGGAATGGAGGACCACCACTGCAGCAATCTCTCCACCCCAGGGGTGCATGAAACCCCTGAGATGGAAAGATCACCATTCCAGCAATCTCCCTGCCCTTGGGGATTTTGTGCAACCCCCAGATGGGGAAATCACCACAAGAACAAGCTCCTTGTCATGGGGAGAGGGGGCACATGGGGCACCCCCATGGCTGACGGGGCTCCCGGCTGCAAGAGCTTGCTTCTTGCTGATACAAGAGGAGCCCGGAAGCAGGCTCACATTGTACCAGCAATAAGGCACGATGGGATCTAATGTAAGATCCCACAATCGCACCTTCTGCCATGCACATATGTGTGAATTGCACATCAGATCTCATTGTGCCTTTACCTGTGCGTGTCAAGGGGGCCAGAGAACAAGTCCTCCCAGAACTAGAGCATCCAAGAAGTGTGGCGTCCCAGTGGACCGGCGGGATGAGGCAGCTGCTACACTTCCTGGACACACAGTTCCTAGGAGGATTACCCTGTCACATGGGTGGCCATGATCCTGGAAAAAGCTTTTTCTCTACATTCTGCCTTCCAAAATACAAGGTGTATGTTTTATTCAGGTATGTGTTGGAGCCAAGACAAATATGGTAATTATGTCATTAGTATTAGTTACAAACAGACGACCTTATGATCATAGCAGCAGACCGCCACTCTGGAGACAACAGGGCTTGTCCTGACTCTGCCTCGTGATATTCTGCGTGACCTTCAGCCGCACAATCTCTCTGCATATCTGTAAAATGGGGGTAATACTTCCCTCCTCTCATTCGATTGCAAGAGCATCTCGGGGGGGTGATGCTGTAATACAAACACACCACAGATCTAGAACACCCTCTTTTTTCAACTCATACCCCCTGAAAATCCAGATAAGCCACTGTCTTAAATCCCATTCTTCTCTTTGAGGCAAGGGTTTTGAAGGCGACACCTTTCACTGGTTGAGATAAATTTTGACAAGCTTTCGAATGCAAGGCATTCTTCATCAGCTAACCTAATGAATAGTTAATATCTTCTTCTCTTGATACAACACTATAAGGTCGAACAGAAAGGATTTCGTTGGTGTTGGGATGAATTTACAGAAAGACTTCCTTTGAAGAAGTTGAGACTCAGTGCGAGGCTAATAAGGAAAAAGATGTTGAGGCTTCATTCTCTTTGTGCACTTATTAATTTTAGGAGTTGCTTGGAAAGTACCTTGCAATGGCCAAAAATGCATTATGTTAAAGTGTTTGTCGCACCGTAATGCAGCCTTAGTCCGTTTGGGTTTGGAGAAATTCAAGCCAGTGTTCAACAAGCTTTATGTTGCATTTCAAAGTGATAATCTACACGGGGGGAGGGGGGGAAGTTAAGGTACGATTTCACTCCATGCACCCGGCAAATATTGTGACTTTCTTTAGGCTTGGACCCTGCTGGAATGTTTTTTGAAGGAACCCCTCCTGAAGTCCGGCTGGACCCTTCAGATGCATTATTTGTCGATGTGATTCATAGTAATGCTGCCCTTTCTCCTGTTAAAGGTAAGGCACCAAATGTCCTACATGCAAGCAAATTTTCGCAGTGGCAGTCCTGGCACAAAGTTACCCGCAGTTCTTACTATGTATTTATCATAGGTTTTGGGATGTATCAAGCCACTGGAGACCTTGACTTTTACCCAAATGGCGGACATTCAATGCCTGGATGTGCTAATCGGGAAGACGTGGATTCTGAATCTTTTGTTGACGGTAAACTTATTTCAACACTTTGCAATACTTTATTTGCACAGGTCTGCTCACCCTGCAGGCCTGAACAGAGATGTCAAAAGAGAGTCTTGTTAGGGACTTCTTTTAAAAATTAACCTTGCTTTACGCACACTTGGTGAGGGGGAGAAAAAGAAGGCAGATCGCTGAGGGTTAGAATAAAGGTGTGGCGCTAAAAGTGGTATTATGTTGTGCAGCTGTCGTCCTAATGGGGACAAACGCAATCAATGAACTCAGGGTCTCTACAAGGTTTGAGCTGAATTCTCCAGATAGGGAAAAAATGAGTGCATTGGTCTGTTGAGGCAACAAGCTTCTCCTATGATATTATAACCAGGTAAGATTCACATAAGGATAATATATGGCCATACTATTGTGCCAGCCAGACATTTTACCATTCTAAGAGCAAATATTGTACGTAGCCAAACAGAGCAGGGTACCTGGAAAACAACTCTCATCACTATGTTTCGACAGAAACGTTCAGCGTTAATTGGTGCCATCATTCACGCAGCCGCGAGTTTTATTTAGAAAGTATCCTGCACCCGGATGGATTCCTCGGTTATCCCTGTGTGACGTACAGCTCCTTCCAGTCGGTAAGCATAGCAGTCCAGGATTGGGTCACCGCTTAAAAACCCAGCATTTCCACATTCCTGATGAGCAAACATCACACGCTATGCAAGCACTGCGTCGTATGTCATCCCCCAGTGTGCGACTGGGACCAGGATGTGGGCAGTTCAAGCAGCAGAGAAGCAATGCCAGCTGGAGGAGGAGTGGATGCGATAGGAGGGAGGGACAGATCTTGATTCTCTCGCCTGATCCCCCTCCTCCACTGGCAAAATCCTTCTGCCTTGATGATGCTGCCAGTATATGGGAAGCCTTATCTGTCCTACGCCATTTCCTGCCTGGCCTTTGCTACTAGCGGTGCACCGATAGAGAATTTTTGAGCCGATACCAATGGATGATTTTTAACGGGCCATAAATCAGCCGATACTGATCCAATTCTGATATGCAGCCGGGCAGCTTGGAGAGAGTCTGTTGTAGGGGAAAGGGCATGGGGGGGGGCAGATTGAGGCCCCCACAGTGAAGGAGGGAGCTGGACTGGGGCTGGGGAAAGGGCTGCACAACCGGGGTAGCTGCAAGCAGCTGATCTGGGGGGTGCAGGGACAGTTCCCGCTGGGAGGGCATGGGGGGGCATGTGCCCCCAGATTCTGCACTGGGCAAGGCGGGCTGGGGCCGGGGCAGTGCCAAGCTCTTCCTACTAGGACGATGGGCTGGGCTTGAGGCAGATGGCAGCAGCGCTGAGAAAGGGGTTACAGGGGAAGGGGGCCTGCAGCCACACCAAAATTTGCCATAGCCCTCCTAACCCTCCTCCACTGCCCATCCTGAGCACAGCCTGGCCAAGCTCCCCCACCAGGAAGAGCCCAGTGCACCCCGGTCCCAGCCCACAATGGCAGCCCACCCTCGTCACACATGCAGATCCGGGGGCACACGCCCCCCCCCCATGCCCTCCTGGGGTGTGCACAGCAGCTGGAGCCACCAACCCCTCCCTCTGTCCCCCGGACAAGCTGTTCACAGCTTTGTTCTCCACTCCATTTGTACGGCACCTGCCCCAGCCCCAGCCCCAGCCCCGCTACGTCCCTCACCGTCGGGCCCTCAATCTGCGCCCCCCAACCCCTCACCACACCCTCGCCAGCTGGACCCGGCTCCTCTCCACGCTGCCGCGCTGCTCTCCTGGCCGCCTGCATGCTGCACTGCAGCTGTGTGCATGCACGGGGCATTTATCGGTGGCATCAAATCAGCCAAAAAAAGCTGACTGCCAATACAGTCAATTTTTCTTATATCAGTGCTGATCTGATATATCAGTGCACCTCTATTTGCTACTGGGTGTAGAGCCATGTAGGGATGCCCGACTGCAATTCCTGGCGGGAAGAACAGGATCCAGGAGCCACAATCAGACCGTAGGTCTCTCTACTTTATTATAAGGATGAACCGGTTCCAGATCAGAGTGCATATAAACTTAACTGAAAGCTAGCTTCACCCCCTTGCTCCCTGTACTGTGCCAAGTGCAGCGTGGGCATAGGTTGTCCCTATGCCTCCTGTTAGAGGGGTTTGGGGCCACAGCTACATGGATATTAAATCCCCCCCTTCACTTAATGGGTGTACATATCTGCTCATTTCATGATCACACGCGTGAGGATAAATAATGGGAAGACACAATGATCCTGGAAACACGGTGGTTAAATACCCGGGGTGCAGGCGACCGCTTAGAATTGGACAGGAACAGGGCAACCCTCATCTGACGCCCGAGTCTCCCAAGAGTTGAGATGAAAAAATATCCGTCATTAACAGCTGTTCTTCTTTTCCTCAGGGAGCCTGCTTCCCATGCCCCAGGAAAGGCTGCCCAATGATGGGTCACTACGCTGATCGGTTTCCATATAAACTGAAGACAGGAAACCCAATTTTTTTTTTAAATACAGGAGCCTTCCCACCCTTTATTAGTAAGTATAGGCAGTAAACGACAATGGCCCAAGTACACGCACGGATGAAAGGATGGGACTAGAAAGAAGCTAAGATGTACACGTTGCTGTTATAAACCTCCAATAACCTGGACAGTCCTGGTTTCTATCTATCTTTCTTGCGTACAGCTGTTGTTGGCCATAAAAAAAAAAAAAAGAAAGAAACTAGTCACTAAAATCCACTCCTGCTACGACTCTTGAATGGCCCGTTCGTGAAGTGAGAACAGTAATAACATTTTGCTGTTGCAAAGTGAACACCTGCATGGTGAAAAAGGCAGCTTTCATTCTTGCTGCTATTTCACTTTTAGGCTCCTTGCAAAAGCCACAGCCTAATTATATTTTACTTTTGTTGTCATGTAGGTTGGAGACAGAAGGTCTCTCTCAAACTGTCTGGAACAAGGAGCCTGATGGGGGAAATAAACATAGTTTTTCATAGCATCAAGGGGAACACCCAGTGGTACCAAATCGACAGGTAACACCACAGTGAATAATGGGTATTAAATGCACATCTGTTTATGATGTACATTCACCTCTGTAAGCAACAAACACCGGGTCCTTGTTCCACCCTGTTAGTTAATGACTTAAAATATGTTGCAAATTATAGCCTAGACAAGACCTACAAGCCGATGGTTCAAACTAGAAACAGAATCCAGGGGAAAGAGTTGACTCTGCAACATTTAACAAGCGCGGAAGTCCAAACCGCACACTGAAGAGAAGGCACAGCTGTTCAGGCAGCTCATTCAAAGGCTGCTCGAGCTTCCAGAAAACTTTTGGCTCGCACTAGGCATGTTCATTAGTTTAACACAGGCACGGCACAGCCACTCCCACAACAGCACTAGTCCAAGCTTGTTAACACGCTCTCTCTCATATGCTAACAAGTCTCTGTTGTCACCAATTTGCTGCATGATTGCACGCAAGCCAGTTAAGCATCGCGCCTTAGTTTTCCCCATCCATTAAATGGGCGCCAGATTACTCTAGATCACATGAAATGGCATACAGACTGTTGGATTACGGCATCTTTTGCTATCAAATGTCAACTCCCACCTCTGGTTGGGCAAGGGCAACTTGCATTGCCCACTCACTAACTTCTAAAGCAGGACATTTGTTTTTTCTCCCGGATGTCCCGCATGCTAGGAAAGATCTCTCTGTAATCGGTGGCAAAGTACTGCTCTCCCCTTCTCAAAACCCTCACTGGCTGTGCTTAGAAAACAACCCGGCCATAGTTAGACTTTTGGTAAGAGAATTCCCTGTTCTATGACCAATAGTGTCTAATTATTCTCTGACACGCCGCCTCTATGCATCCATCTCTGGCTCTTTACACTGTTAACTCCTTCATATAAGGGTTGTCTTGTTCTGGTTTGTGGTTACATTGCAGGTGCTTGGCACTCGGGTACTAAAACTAAAACTCAAGTGCTATAACAAACAAGGACCAACATGTTGGAAGGGGATTTGGGTTTGTTTTTTTTTTTTTTTTTTTTTTTACAACTGAACCCAGTGTGGCAACCCCCCAGCGAATACTATTTTCAATAGCACTATTTTCCTCTTTTGCCTGTTTGTAGGGGGGTCCTCTGCCAATACAACATTTATACAAAGTACATCGATTTGGAAATGAATCCCAGAGAAATTACAAAAGTTGAATTTCTCTGGAGGCAGACTCCATTTACTCCGCTCTGGGCCGTACTGGGAGCAGAAATAGTCAGCATAGTCAATGGAAAGAAGGGACACACGTGAGTACACTCATGTTAAAGCAGCGTCGTGCTGGAAGGGGCTGCAAGCATTCGGAGAACAGGCGACCTTAACCTCAATCCTGATACACTGGACAGAAAGAGTCTTCAATCAGATCAGCTTCACTAAAAGACAAGTGAAAAGTACTGCATTTCAGAGGGAGAAATCAAACGTGCACGTGCACAACAAAGAGCGACTGGCTAGGCAGTGGCACTGCAGGAAAAAAAAGGCTTAGAAATGACAGTGAATCTCCAAATTGCGCAGGAATTAACACTAGACACTATAGAAAAAATACACAAAACCCAAAAGCAAACAAAAACAACAACAAAAAACCCATCAGCCCCAGCACAGGCAACTGATATGAGGGGCACATGCCCCCTCCCCACAAGATCGGCCCCCAAAAGTTCTGGGCAGCCCCTTGATGCACCCCAACTCGGCACTGCTCATGGCAGGGCCAGGCGCGGAGCCGATCCCCGCCGGCCCGACTGTACAGTGGGGGACCGGATTGAGATGTGCATCATAGGTAGGACACAGGATGTAATTAGTCTGTTCTCCTTGCGGGGAGGGAGGAGGGACTCAGCTGCAGGACAGCTGCTCCTTGCTTAACGCCGCAGTTACGTTCTTGAGAAATGTGACTTCAAGCAAAACGATGTTAAGCAAATCCAATTACGTCACAGTAGTTACCTACTAGCAGGCGGTGGCCAAACAAGTACGTTCTCTAATAGATCAGCGACATCATAACAAACCAGCGTTAACCAGGATGACGGTCAGCGAGGAGTACCCGTGCTGCGGCCAGTTTTGGACACCATAAGAAAGATGTAGACAAACCAAATTCGAAAGAATGATGAGAGGTTTAGGAGTCATGGGTCTGTGGAAAAAGCCTGAAGGAAGCCAAAGGGAGAAAGTGGGGGTTAAATGGTATATGGTAACGTTAATCAATTATTTTTCTTGCCTGTTCGAGAAGAGCAAATAGTTTATAGGCTTGGAGTATGGAAAAGAAAATTAAAGAGAAGAAGAAAAAGGCTAGATATTAGGAAATAGGCAGACAAGGTTCCTTGGGTGAATCTGATATCTTTTATTAGATCAACCCAAATAGTTGGAGAATAGTTATTAAGCAATCTTTCGGGTTCAAAAACCCTTTGCCAGGCTAAAGAAGCTTCAGCAGTCACTGTGTGCTCTTCCTGGATGGGATGAAAAGCAAAGAGGCCAGGGGCTGGGCTGGTGTGCACACAAGACAGGGAGTCAGTGACAACGTAGACTGAAGAGTCAACAGGTGAGAGACAGGCTGGCGGGGTGGGGAAGAGAGAGAGAAGGGGGATGAATAGTGGAGAGATACCTGGGGAGTCAGATGCCAGGCAGATTATAATGTGTCATAAATCCAATGTCTATATTTAGTCCATGATTTTTAGTATTCAGGAGGTTGATGAAACTGAGCTCATAGGCTCGTCTCTGGGAAGTGTTGTGTAAAGTTTCCCTTGAGGATCAGGACAGAGATTGGAGAGAGAGCGGCCCTCCTGTGAGAAGTGTGCCCCCGTCGGTAATGGGGTATTTCTGTCTTTGATGGATTTCCGGTGCGCGTTCACTCTGGTGCGCAGTTGTTGTCTGGTCTCCTACATTCATCAGGGCATTTGGTGCGTTGGATGAGGCACATCACACTTCTGGAGGTGCAGCTGTAGGATCCTGGGATGCTGATGGCTCTGTTGTGGGGTGCAGTGATAGTGGGGGTGGTGGAGAGGTGTTGGCAGGTTTTGCATTTCTTGTCCTGGCACGGTCTGGATCCTTTTGGTGTGTTCTGGGCTTGAGGAAGTTTGCTT
>JAGPOW010002742.1:15616274-15638425 GCA_030014935.1 Caiman crocodilus | reverse complement strand
AATTAGATATAAATCTCCAGGATACTGCTGAGACTCACCTGGGAGATAAGTGATAGGGCATTCATTGAAATGAGCATCAAATGTTGCATCCAATTTGTACAGTAGTCCGGTGGGTTTTTAAAATGTAATAGTAACGTGCATTTGCCTTCCTGCCGTAAAGTCTTCGCGCTGCCATCCATACCTGATGCACACAAGCACGCGGGCACGTTCGCATTGTGTGTCGTGGGCAGGCTGGCGTTCTGGAAACCTCCTGGAATAGATTCAAAACAGAGTTGGCAACCCTAAGAGGAGCTGGTCTGCTCAGGAACAGGACCATCTGCCCTTATGGCTTCAATCATTAAACCATAATATCTCCTTGACACATTTTTACCCATCTCCAGAAAGGTACCTTCTTTTAACATTTATACAAAAAAAAATTCTGTGAGCGAGCAATCAGAAAGGCTTATATATATAGGCACTGTTCTTGGAAAAAAAACTAAAAGGAATGAATATGGCATTGATAAGCTTGGGTATATTGCTTAAATAATGTCTTAATCCCTCCTTAATGCAACTTGCTTTTTTCTCATATACATATTTTCACCAGAGGATGTTTCAAGTGGAAGACGTAAACTGCATCTGCATAGACTGGAAGAGTAGTTCAAGATGCCAGTATACCCAGGCATCAAACAACATCCGTGTTGTGGGTGCTGAAATCGCCTATTTTATAGACGTCCTAACGGTAAGAGAGCTTCTTCTTTTAGGCACACAAAACAGCATAATATGGATGAAAATAATGTGATCAGAGTACACAATCTGAATGGGAATTTACACAGCCAGCAAAAGACACCTCCCTGACACCATTTTATCATGCGGGCAAATTTTGAAGTTCTGCTGCAAACAGCAGAAGTGTTTGAATTTCTTGGGAAAATAAGAGGTCACAATACTTTTTACAATAGAAAGTGTTGGGCACCCTGGTTATAAAAGTTTCTGCCAGCCCTTTACTAGACGTGCGTCTAGTCTGCATATATTGTAAGTACTATTGTGCTGCTGCTGTATAGAGCCCAGTCTGATAGGTGTCCTTGGAGAATGCCTACCATAAGATCATAGAGAAGTAGGGCTAGAAGGGACCCTCCAGAGACCATCTAGTCCGACCACCTGCATAAGGCAGGATCATCTCTATCCAAGGATCATCCCTATCCAAACCATCCTAAACAAATCCATAATCTAACTCTTTGTAAAACTACTGTCCACCCTGATACAACACAGGACATACCCACGGGACTCAAGCCGGTAGAGTGCTAAGATAAGTAGATCAAATCCTAGTTGGTTAATCCCAGCAAATGGGTGTGAAATTGTTCATCACTATCAAGACATCTCTACATGGGCTACAGGTACATCCAAAATTAGGCAGCAACCAAGGAGAGGTTCTGAGAATCCAGATTTTGGATTTAGGTGTCTAAAATAGCAGTTAAATGCTTAACTCTTGCCTAGGTTTCTCTGGAGATCTAGCCCAGATTATTTATCCAAATGAAGGGCCAGATCCTCATGCAACACAAACTGCTGGAGACTTGCTAATATTCATCACCATTTTTACACTAAATGAAGATGCAGGGACATTTTCAAAGCAAAATTACTGAGAATTAGGCACCTCAGTGCTATTTTTATGTTTGAAAATGTCCCTAAATCTCTAGACTTTAATAAAATAAGTCTAGAAATTAACAACATTTTGGGGAGAGGATCAGTCTCTACTTTTTATTTTTCTAAACTGGTTTTGCTACGACCAGTATAAGAAATTCCAAGAGCCCGCTCTTCTACTGCCATTCAGCCTGTGCTATTTACAGGTCTGCAAAGCAGGTATAAAATGCAAGTCAGAATAGCAGTGTTTGCATTGGTATCAGTGACAGCACAAGGTTCAGAACAGTGCAGAATGAGGCCTTTGAAGAGCACTAATGTCTTCAAAAGCCGAGGTGTAAAACCCCAAGTACACTTACCTCCCAAGGAAGAAGGAGCAAGCAGCCCAGCTGGTGGATCCATGAATATATGGGCCCAATGCTACAATCTCACATGTGCACAGCACTTCCAGAAGCTGTCAGTGGTTTGAGGCTTCAGCAGCACCCATGGAATGACCCTGTTGCTTTTGCCCTTCTTTACGTTCCGGGAACCTCAGCTCTGCTCCACGTATTTCTCAAGCAGCAGAATTTGGCCCCTCACTTGTTAGTCACAGCCTCTGTCCATGCCTAACGTCATTGAAAATAAAGATTATGACTTTTAAACATTGTTTTTATCAGGAAAGATACCAGTACTCCCCTTCCAAGGTCCACATCATCGGCCATAGCCTTGGAGCTCATGCTGCAGGAGAGGCAGGGAGGCGGCGGCCAGGCATAGCAAGAATAACTGGTAGGTTAATGAACTCTAGCCCAATCGATGCCAGAGAAAACTGCTAAATCCTACCATTACCTCATAATTTACAGAACCTGCCTGTAGGTGCCTGTTGGAGCTGGTTAGCATGTGTACATGGGTGCCTATCATATCTATCCATCTATCTAGGGCTGTGTGAAATTTCGCCGGTTGTTTCGTTTCGACACTGTTTCAACTAATTTTGAGCTTGAAACAGTGAGATCAAGTCGAAATGAAGGGCTTCGAAACAGCCTTGAAGCAAAATGAGGCTAGTCAAAAAGTTTCAAAACGTTTCAAGTTTTGCAGCCAGCAGTGAGAGACAGGGGAGAACCAGGGCTGTGCTCCCAGCACAAGCCGGGGGCGCAGCCCTGGCTCGCTCCATCTCCTGCTGCCAGAAGTCGATAACAGCTTAAGGGAAGGGAACTGTGCCTGGGCTCAGTTCCCCACCCCAGTGCTGCAATCTGGCAGGGGGAGCTGCTATCCACCGGGGTGGGGCAGAGAGTCAGCCGAATTGAGCTCACTTCCCTCACCCCCCACACTGCAATCAGGTGCGGGGCAGAGAGTCAGCTGAGCTGGACTGACTTTCTGCCCCTGCACCCAATTGCAGCGTGGAGGGGGGAGTGAGCCCAGTTAGACTGACTTTCCATCCCCGCCCCTGATCTCAGTGCAGGGAGGGGTGAGAGTAAGCTGGTTGGGCTGACTCTCTGCTCCTGCACCTGATCACAGCATAGGGGAGGAAGAGGGGAAGGAGTGAGCCCAGCTGGGCTGACTCTCTGCTCCCGCCCCTGCCAATCTAGTGCCAGGACTGGGGAAGCAAATCAGCTGGGCTGACTCCCCGCCCACTGTGCGATTTAGCACTGACTTCCCACCCCCAGCAAAACATCGAAACAGCATTGAAACAGCCTTTTAGTTTCGATGGAACGGAACGGAACAACTGTTTGGAATCGAAACAAAATTCGAAATGGAAAGCTGTTCCTTCGAACCATCGAAACTGAAGGTGAAATGGAACAGTGCCATTTCACACAGCCCTACTTTCTATCTATCTATCTATCTGTCTATCTATCTTCTATATGGTATATGTGAGCGCTCCTTACAGGACAGAATCAAAACAGCTCCACTGCACTGTAGCCCTCTATTGCCAACAGAGCCAGATTATTCCCTTCTGCAGTAAGTAATCCTCTCCTGATTAACAGGAAACTCCACAAGGATACCCTCCTGGCCTTCCTCATCAGTAGTGCCACTAGAAGGTATGGAGGTTTGCACCCGAGACCAACTTAGTCTGCCGTTGGGAATCCCGTACATGCAGTGTGCAATGGCCAGGCTGCTATAGCTGGCTAATGGGGCAGTGATCAGACCTGAACCTCACCCCTGGGGCAGGGGAAAGGGATGGCATCTTTCCTGTACAGAAGTTACCTACAGAAGTTATCCATACAGAAGTTATCCTGTCCCCTGACCTCAAGGGGTAGGCCCGTGGAGCATGGGCTGTTCTGGCTCGGTACACTATAACACGGTGACACTGAAGCATATTACAATGCCCTAAAGCAGCTGAGTGCCAAGTCCCACAGTCTCGGTTCATTTAACAGGCTTGACCTGGGCCAGCTTTAATGGTTCTGATTATTTTCTAAGCCATTTGCCCAATTCTATTGTAAAAGAAGAGGCCTGACATAGCAATTCCCACACTCCTTATCCTGGCAGTTTCTCTCCTATCATCCCTGTCCCTCATTAACCCAGCTTGTTGTGCAGGTGCAGGGGCACATCTGCTGTTCAAGATCACCCACTGCTTGCAGGCCCCTCCAAAGCATGGTAAAAGCAGTGCAGGAGTGAGCTCAGTTAATTGTTTTGTGCTTGGTTCTGCTGCCCAATACCCTTTTTCAGGAAAGGATGAATTGGAACTGACATACCAAAGGCAGAAGGCTGAGCTTGCAGATGTAACCCTTTAATCTCCTTGGTTTGCTGGGTTTAACATCAATCCCTTCATCTTCGGGAAATGCATTCACATGTGTTGTCTCTGCTGACTTTAATTTCTTAGGATTTAAAGCAAACAAACAAACAAGCCAACTACAGTGCACAGAGAAGATGGCCAAACAGCTCTTTCAAGCGATGGGTCTACGAGACCCAAGCTCCCCGTCTTCCCCAGCCGAACATTTAGGCATGCGCTTAACTTAAAGATATTGGAGTTGTTCTGTTGACACCCATGGAGCCACTCAAGTGCTTATAGTTAAGCATGTACATAAGTGCCTTTCCAGAGCATGGCCCAAGAGCTTGCAGGAACAGCCTATTGAGACATTTGGATAAAATCCTGACTTTCCCTCCCTGAAGTCCATTGGCGGCCGGAGGACTGAAATGCAGTCAAATCGCTACTGTTCTCTTTGTACAGCAGACAAAAAGCAATGTCAGAGGCTGGGCAAAGGGGTCCCACCCCCCGCAGCTCACTCAGGGAAATGTTTTCATAGTTATCTCATGAGATATATGCAGATGTGCAGGTGCGTGGGGAAGCTGATAGCAGCACAGGGCTACTGGTGATAAAATCCACTGCAAACCGAGACAGGACACAATGGCCAGTGGGCACTGGTATAGCTGTGGCAGCAACAGCACTCCATGCCCTGGCGTGGGCTGGATGCAGCGGTCCATCCTTTCGCCATGCACAGAGGTCACTCTGATAAGGCACCTTTGTTTCTGGGTTGTGAATTGCACCCTGTCTGAGGTCGTTATCCCGTTCATCATCAGACATAGCTTTTTCACTGGCAGCGGAGATACCACAAGGTGTTTTTCAGCCCAGGTGGATTTACTTACCTGGCACGGGAGATGCCTTTCTTCTTGGCCTTGAATGACTTGGCGTAGTTCGAAGGTGTGAGCTGCAGACAGGCTGATCCCTGCAAGTCTACAAATGCCTCCAAATGCGAGGATCTTGGCTCCATAGTTTATGGTGAGGGGTGAATTGCTCTTGGGCTTTCTAAGAGCTTGCTCCTTTGGCCTTTTAGACAGGGGCAAGCAAGGCTAGGGGGCATCTGAGCTCCAAGGCCTCTGTGCTTGAGACTTGCCTGTAGGATGCCTGCCATGGAGTTGGGAGTATCTGAAGCCCCAGGTTGATGAGTCTGGGAGGTAGGATACTTGCTGGTGGTAGCGCCACACAGATGTGAATGATTATGCTCTGCTCAGTTGATCGAATTAAGAATTCATTTGGCTGATTTGGCCCAAAACATGAAATAAAAAAACCAGAGTTTCTTAAAGAGAACTTGGCTTATTTTGGGAATAAGCTTTTTCTCTAGGAGCTGCTGGCAGGCCAAAGCTGCCCCTTCGCATAGTTACAGACAACTGCGTCTGGCTGCAGAAACCCAACTCCATCCCTGCAGGAACTTCCCCATTACACCCAAGGATGAACATAAACCCATTGAAAAACAAATATTCAAAATTATTACAAAATAGAAATTATTTGACTTCATTAGCTGAACCAGGGATTTCCTAAGAACAGGCTCCGAATCCAAGCAACATATCCCCTAGCTTGCCAAGTCAGTCTAGTCTGCAAGCATGTTCAGCACCTGCACATTTTACAACTTCTTTGTTTGATCTCCTCACTCATTGTCCAGGCTGGTCCAAGGGTAAAGTACATCGGGCAGAGAGGCTACTCCGCCTGCACCAAAGCCAATTTCAAATGTTATTAACTCAGCTCTTTTCAGTTATTATATCTCCCCGAGGGGTCTGGGCCTGGCGACCCTTGGACTAATAGTCTGCAAATTTCAATTTAAAAACCAAACCAAAGCGACCGCCCAGGAAAAGTATCAGACATAAGCACAAGACAGTAAATGCTTTGCAGTTTACGAGATTTTTGAAGCTCCAGGGATAGCTGCCGTGATTGAAAAAGCAAAGCAGTTTCTGTTTTCTGGTAGCATCAGGAGGAAAAGGCCACAGCGTCAGCGCTAGGTGCCGAAAGCTAAACGCCCAAATCCATAATTTGGATGGGGCAATTTGCAGACATCTTGGGCACACAACAGCTCCCCCTTCCTCCTGAAGCATTTCTGAGAAATAGGCCATTGGAGATATGGAGCAAGCAGCCTAACATCCAGTAACATTTCATTTGAAAAAAAAACCTCTTGGCCTAAAACAACCACTGGTGTCGCAGTGCTGGAGTTCGAGCATGAACATTAACAAGGTTATATTCTCAGGTAAATCAACATACAGAATCCACTGACTTCAGCAGAGCTTCTGATTTCTGCCAGCTGCGGTCCTGCTCCAGCGCGTCTACTATCTGTGACAGCGCTATAATGCAGGGTCTTCATAACGTCCCTGTGCACAACCGAAGTTATTAAAGTTTAAAAGTGCGCAAGGACTTTCTGAAGACTCTGTATATGCATAAGACTGTAAGACGCATGCTGTTACTAATGCAGTCTTTATGGCTGAAGATATACTTACTTAAACTTCTATTTCTGAAATTAAAGAAGCTAAGCAGTGATTTTGTAACAACTATAGATACATATAGCTACACAAATGTGTATATTTACAGCTACAAATATGTAGTTTCCCTGATAGAAAGTGGTATCATCAATGTTTCTTTCTTTATTTACACATCTACATCTATTTAAGGACTGGATCCTGCAGAGCCTTACTTTCAGGGCACTCCAATTGAAGTCAGATTGGATAAGAGCGACGCGACCTTTGTTGATATTATTCATACTGATTCGGCTCCTATGATTCCATATCTGGGTGAGTTTCCCAATGCAGGTTTGTTATTCTCGACATAACAACTAGTGGGACGAATAAAAAGAATATGCATTGTGGCGGCGTCTATGCACCACAGTCATTGAACATGACCCCATTCTGCTAGATCCTGTGTAAACCCGGGGGGGTGGGGGGGCCTGCTTCTGCCAACAAAGAGCCTACAATTGACAGAGCTAAAGATGTGCTAAAGACAGTATTAAAGACACCAATAGCTTTGTGTAGGTGCGTGCATATGCCGCAGCATTAAAGTAAAATTTGCTTACCCCTGTTGCAAATATTTCAGGTTTTGGAATGCGCCAAGCTGTCGGGCATATAGATTTTTATCCAAACGGAGGAGAAAACATGCCCGGATGCAAGAAGAATCCTGTGTCACAGATTGTAGACATCGATGGAATCTGGGAAGGTAACTGTCAGAAGTAAACGATGATGTCTAGCGCGGGTCACCGTCAGTTTGCATTGACCCACGTTTTCTTGTTTTAGGTGGTTTTGATTAGTTTTGTCACGTTTGCCAACAGTTAGAGCTGTGCAGGTTTCAGCGCAGTCCCCATATCTTCGCTTTAGTACAGGGACTGAAAAAAAAAAGAGAGTAACGCACAGGCTTTGCTTCTGGGAGACATGTGACAGCAGAAACAAGTTGCTCAAGCAGTGCCCAAAGCTTTAAATGCCTTGAACTACAAGTCAGGCTTGTTTCTCTGATGCAGCTGCACGGGGTGGGGTGGGGTGGGGTGGAGCAATCGCCGTCCATTCTGGTTCCATTCGGCAACCTCAGTCTATCGGTTTTGTCACCCGGGGTTACTACGGTTACATTTGCTTCTACATTGGCGTCATCTGTTACCAATTCGGGTTGCATCGAAACGATGTCATTGTGCGTCTGTTCTCAGACGGTTTGACAGAGCGCGTGGATTCGTATTTTTCCACTCTTAACAGAAGTCTTTCTTGAGAGAACCGCCCCCTGCCCCCCGCCCCAAATTCCTCAGCCGGCATAAACTGGTCCCAGTCCAAGAATCTGGTGTGAAAGCGGGACACTACTGGGCACCTTCCATTTTGTTTCCTTTTCTAACACTGTGAGGTGCTGCCTGCAATGGCCTGGTTACACAACAAAACCCTTCTTTAAAACCGCAGAGCACCTCAGAGTGGGACTACTCTTATGAGCAACTGTTCTCCAGCAAGGGACAGGACTGTACAGTCTGCTTTTGCAAGCGTTACAAATCTGTGCTTTACACCAATGAATGCAGCCACTATAAAGTTAAAGCTCAAACTCCAGCTCTGGCATGTCACGAATTGTCACAGCGCGCTGTGGGATTAGTGACTCTGTCAGACAACGTGACCAGGCAACACCATCATCCTTATCCAGATGTTTAACAGAACGTAAGTAGCCACCCGATAACCGCGTAGTGGCACATTTAACAGCAGCTGCTTCTTCCAGGAACTCGTGACTTCGTGGCCTGCAATCACTTGCGAAGCTACAAGTATTATTCCGACAGCATCCTCTTTCCAGACGGATTTCTAGGATACCCCTGTGCTTCATATGAGCTTTTCGAGACAGTAAGTCATTCTCCCTCCCTGGCAGAGGGGTCAGGCTACAATAAGCGGCACTTCTCTGAGCCATAGTAGAGCAAGAGCTCAATAAAAATAGGCTACAGCTTCAACAAACCAGCTGCTGAGGTGGCATTCAGGGACTCGGCTACGTTGCACGAGCTTTTCCTAAGCACCTAAAGGGAGAGAGACTGGGGCTAATTGGGAACATGTTGCTGCAGAGATTTAGAAACAATGGGATTAGTAAACTATTGCTGTCATTAATGGATCTACTGGTGTTCATTAGGAAGGCTGCTTCCCGTGCCCCCAGTATGGATGCCCCAACATGGGTCATTACGCAGACAAATACAAGGGGAGTCTTGGTTCTCAGTTCCAGAAATTTTTTCTGAACACTGGAGAGGCCAAAAATTTTACTCGTAAGCCTTTACTTCTTTTATTCTCTATCTGCATACTTATAAACCAGTAGGGCATTTAAGCAGTGTCCCTCTCTCCTTAATTCAGTTTTAACAGACAAGGTGCCTGCCGGTGGTGGTGACTGGGACAGTGGAGCTCCACACCCCCAAGCCCATTTTCCTCGGTAGTCTGCCCATACCTTCTCCTGATATAGTGCCAAGACTACTCCACCTTTCCCTCGGGAGATTGGAGCAAGAGGGAGCAGAGCCAGCTCTGCCAGTTGTATGACAATGAAAAGTTCTCCTGCGTACAAGCAATTTCTCCCCTGGCTTTCAAACAGGGTAAAACCCAGTGTGCACTGGTTACAGACTGGAAAATGCCAGCCCACACTCTTCAGACTAGTTCCTTACAATACCACCCCACATCCTTTCTATCATGTTATGGACTATTCTTTTCACAAAGAAATGCAAAAATGCCTCTGAATTTGTACAGCTGTATACAACACACACACTGTGGGTGTAACACACAATTTGAAGCAATCGGGACTCACGGTAGAGGTGATAGCTTTTATTAGACCAACTAGTTCGTTCGGTTTTTTTTAAAAATGTTTTGCAAAAAAATATAAAATTTGAAAAAATGCAACAATCTAGTTGGCCTAATAACAGATACCACCTCTACCATGTGTCCTGCTTGCTTTTGCCACTACACCAGTACAGATACGACCTGGAGACCTGACACAATGTGAGAATTCGGATTGGCTGGTGCCTTACACCTATTTTGTACACTTGTAAATGATTGCACAAGCAGTGCACTAGAACATCAGGCTCTGGGTGTTATCCTATTCAGCTGTATTTTTCTGTAGTCATTCCCACGAGATCTAGATATAATTGTGGGCTCAAAGTGAAATGATAGGCATCTCCCCCCACCATCCCTTGCATTACAGAATAATGACAGAAAACCAACAATTGTCCCTTTTTCCCCTCTGCAAAGGTCCAATTTAATTGATTTTATTTCTACTGTGTAGGGTGGAGGTTTCAGGTGTCCGTGACAATATCTGGAAAGAGTAAAGTGAAAGGGCTTGCATATATTGCCTTGTATGGAACTGGAGGAAACACCAAGCAACACGAAATTGTCAAGTAAGTTCAGTATTATTGTGGAAAGTATGCTGTTCTACCATATCCGAGTTTAATACTTTTAATTCATTGTTTTTCTTCAACTTATTTCATAGGCCAAATACTGCTCTCAGGTATGCCAGTACAAATCCAGAGTACCTGGACCTGAACTGACTCTGGATTTATTCCAGAAGACAAAAGAGCTACAATTTAGCCTTTTGTCTTTGATAAGACTAGGAATGCATCATCTGTGGCTATCTTCTGATCTCAGGTCCACCCTGGAAATCTGGTATAACCGAACTGATTTCAGAGACGTTAGCTGACTTACACGAGAGGAGTCCTGATCTTTTATTTTCCACGTGTTTTTAAAGTGATCTTTCCATTATATTCCTGTCATAAATGGTACCACCAGTACCGCCTCTAGTTAAGGCTGCATGCCATACATTTTCTATTATAAGAACTATATCGGTGCTCATAACTTTCCCAGACTTTACCATCTGGCTAGAAATATCCCCAAACTGCATCAAGCTGTTTTAAGTTTAATAGTTCAGCCATTAAAGGAGCTGCTCAGCCATTAAAGACTAGGGAATAATACCTTGTTCTGCCCATATTAAGCACATTCTTATGCATCCAAAAAAAAAAAAAAGCAAAAAAAAAGCTTGAAAGCCTCCAGATTTCAGAAAATGGAATTTAAATTTGGCAGGGATCAGTATGGCATCAAGGGCAAACCTATGTGCCATCTCCAGGCAAATTCATTCAAATTTGGCCAAGCTAGGGCCTCTAAAAGATCTCAGCTGGCATATGTTTGATCAATGTTTGGCAGCTAAATTCTTCAAAGACGGTCTGCCCTGCGCATGCTGCAGCCTGGCACAGCAGCACTTGGCCTGTGTCATCTCCAGAGAGAGGAGAAAAGAAGGAAACTGTCTGGTTTTAATGCAGAAGTGTGAGAAAGCACTGGGTATGGGAGTGGTGCAAAAGAGTGGGTGCCTTAGACAGATGAGCGGAGTAAGGGGCATAAAGACAGTACGCTGGGAGACAGATGGGGAAGATTGCAAGGAGCCAGACAGACATTTGGATAGGCAGAGGCAGGAAAAGGCCAGGAGCGGGGGGAATGCAGATAACTGTGAACACTATCATAATCCTTCTATGCAAACTGGCCAAATTAATGTTGCACAGACAGCCTTAACTTTGGCTGTCCTAAATGGCATGGCTCAACTATGCAACCTTCATATTCTTTTTAGCATTTTATAGGACATAACACTTCCATACAGATATATGAATGTATGCATATGGGTGCGTCTGCTACTACAAGACCATTAACAGCTGCATTGACAGACGGGGTCTGAACTTTCCACAAAAGCCGAGGTATCCAGCTCCATTTTAACTGCAACTGAAATCCCGCAAACTCTTTTGAAGCCCCCCCCGCCACCGTGCATCGCACATAAAGCCACGCATTACAGACCACTGTGGGTTTTCTGCTGCAGTGAGAGCTGGTTTCTGTGTTGTGAGTTAATAATCCTGTTTGTTTGTGTTGTAGTGGGACAAGTGTGCCAGGGCTGGATTACAGTTTATGCGATCTAGTTAATAATATGCTATGCTGCCATGGAAGTAGGGGAACTAGATTTAATGGTGGGGCTATTATAAGTGATTTTCATTATGCTATTTATTCTGCTAGACTGGATTTAGATTCTCCAGGGATGCCGGAGGGAAGGCTGGATTTTGACACAGACCACCTAGCAAGCAAATTTGACTTGACGGGCAATCCACCGTACATGTTTGACCCATTTCAGTATCTTTCTGCATATCTTTTTCCCACACCCACTGCCACGCTGTTCTCTCCGCCTGCAACCGCCTTCTTGACCTCGTTCACCTCATCCCCTTCGTCCTTAGCTGCCTAACCAAATCCCGCTTCTTCACGGACTTCCTTGCTTAGATGCATGCAATTACTGTAGATTCACGCCGCTCTGGCAAAAGGCAGAACTGAGCCCAATACCTCTAATCAGAGAAAAGTTCAGGCGTCCTGAAAGAAATAAGAGATATTAGCATGAGCCCCCTTGTAATTCCTAAGCAAATTGAGCTGGCTTTTTTAGCAATGCATGGAGAAGTTGTTGTTTTTTGATTGTGGGGAAATCACACCCCTCCCCACATCAGCAGCATCCCCCCCGGGGAGGTGGGGGTGAGCTTGACAACAGGATTGGAGCCACAGGTTTTGGCAGTGCAGCAGGTGGGATTTGGGGGATATTCGTGGCTCCCCTGCCAGCCTCTGGTTCGCTAAGCAGCAGCCTGTCATTGCTAAAAGACACCTGACCTCTGTTCTAGAAATACAGGTTTCAGAGTAAATGAGGCATTTGCTATAGGGCCAGGGATATAGCAGGTGAGTATGGATTTGGGCAGCAGTTTTACTGAATACAGTGGCTTCCAAAGCGCTAAACCGGAAAATAGTTAAGGATTCTTCAGTTCTATGAACATGTACATGAATGTATAGAGGGCAAAGCAGGACAATAAGAGTGTCATCATTTGAGAAACTGAAAGCATTATTTGTTACTAACATGGTGCTATAGCTACACAAGCAGTTGAACGGTGCTGGCAATTAATATTAAACCCCAGGCGACATCGCTGGTTTTTATACTTGTTTTTTTTTTTTGAAGGGACACTCTCAAACCAGGCAACACTTACACAAACTTCATTGATGCAGAAAAAAACATTCAAAATGTTACCATGGTTAAGTTTCTTTGGAACAACAATATCCTAAATCCAACTCTGCCTCGACTGGGAGCAGCGAAGGTCACTGTACGAGAAGGAGAAAATGGAAAAGTGTACGTATATTTATTATAAAAATCGTCAGTGTATTTAGGGGCGTTCTTGGTAGCCGTGTGGGTCCGAGACAAAAAGGCATACAAAAAAATATATAATAAAAGGTATCATTTTGGAACCAAGAGTTCTATTTTTTTGTATGTCTTGAATGGATTTCGGAGAGCTAAAAGTCAATATCAGTCATGGGTTAATAGGACAAGAATAGGCACTTAGAACATTTAAAAATACCTCAGGAAAATTTAATTTCCTTCTTTACTAGGTAATGATCAACAGTAGGCTACCGGTACTTTAACTATTTTTCTGACATAGTATCAAGGAAGGTATTATAAATGGCTCGGTGTTTGGCTGCAAGAAGGGAAAAGTTCCTGTGAAAACCTCTGTGCCCCGGATAAAGCAGATTTATCGTGGCTTAGGCAATCTCCATGTATGTTAGCCTAGTTTGCAAACATCAGTCTGTTGGGTAATGAAATGTCGATACCGGTGGTTTTTAATCTTTTTTTCGCATGCGGACCCCTACAAAATGTCAAGCGGAGGCGTGGGCCCCTTTGAAAATGTCAAATGGGGGTGCAGCCTTGTAAGTGTGGGTATTAACATGCTTTGATCAGTCATAGCCGCCTTTCGTGGAGCCCTTAGCCACAGCGTGCAGACCCCCAGGGGTCCGCGGACCACAGGTGGAAAACTTGGCCTCGTGCGTCTCCAGGGCATACTGGCTGCACCCCGCTCAGCCAGGCTTTGTGCTGGAAAAGTTGGAAACCACTGGGTACAGCATGGCAGCTGCTGATCCAAAGGTGTCCTTTGAATTCGACCATTTGAAGGCAGAGAGTGTCAATCAGATGACCAGCAATGGCGTTGTGTTATTTGTCTGGTCCCTGAATGGAGATGCACATTAGGGGGGAAGGGCAATAAATGTGTCCGAGGAAGCACTAAAGTCACATAGCGAAAGGCATAGTATCATGGAAAACTAGAAGGCATCTCAGAAGGTTATTTAGTCCAACCAAACCAGAGAAGCCGAACAGCGTGAATGAATATAGGTTGACGTTGTAACAGGAAATTGTGGTTTACATTTGCAGGGGTTTAGGTTTAGGACAAAGGGTTTTTGAACCTGAAAGCTTGCTTAATAACTATTCTCCAGCCATTTGGGTTAGTCTAATAAAAGATGTCAGATTCGCCCAAGGAACCTTGTCTGGTTTACATTTGGCAACCAAAGAATGTTCCTGTTAGTCAAATGTAGTAACGTCCTCTTGTGGCGACGCCAAATGAGGAATTAGGTTAGCTTCTTTGTGTTATAGACCCATGAGTATAATTCTGTAAGAAAGACAGACTGTAAGTGTTTTTATATATGTTTTTCTCCTCAGATTTAATTTCTGTGGTACCGAAACTGTGAGAGAGAACGTCCTGCAAACCCTTACTTCTTGCTGATAGTGTTTAAACAACGTCAGTGCTGTCTGTTAATGCCAATAAAAACTAAAAATGCACTAGATGCTGGGGTCTTCAATCATTCTGGGATGATGCATTATAATTTTTACTATTTGTGCCTCCTAGCAGCCAGGAGTAGCAAAGCACCGCCCAGACAAACAGAAAAATCTCAGCCCCAGATCATCCTTGCCAAGCATCTTCTTGTCCATGAATACAAGGAATTCCCTTCTACCCCTCCGTAAAATCATGGGGAAAAAGAGATCCTTGACTATCCCTACCCTTATCTCACCCCATTGGCTTTCATCTTTGAGTCCTTCCTTAGAACCTGGGTACAACCGGGTTTCTCTATGGATGCAAAAGGCATACAGAAGTAGATCCACCGTAAAGACCGAGAACCCATTTCTCTATAAGGATAATTATGTTTTAAAGTGCAGACTGCTCTTTCCACTTCAGTTACCATCACAGATAGCTTTTTTAACCCTTAACAAGGGAGGATGCTAAGCCACAAACCGCACTGCAACAGTAGTTCACGACTTTGCTTTCCATCAATGCACGATCCCTTTTAACGCTCTCCAGCCTAGTGGAAGAAAGCAAACAAGCCCTCCGCCATTCCCAGAACAATTGCATCCTACCTGAGAGACTGCCCAGGCAGTCTGTAGCACATTTGGGGATGAAAGCACGAGCATGAGCAAAGCATGAGCATCCTGAAAGCAAAGCATGAGCATCCTATTGCCTCCTGCTTTGGTGGAAGTTGAAAGAAGAGCTCTGATATCACGAAAGCATTCTCTGTTTTGCCCGTTTCCTTCATAATTAGTGCTGGAGGCGGCAGTAAGGAAAAAACCCTGCACTAGTGCCATACCTAGAGAGGGCCACATTTTTTGCTGCGCTGCCTCAGCTGAAGTGGCCACTTTCTTGAAACGGTAAAGCCAAAGGCCTGCCAAATTCCTTCCCTGAAGGAGAAGGTGCTATTCTCTCTATGCTCCATGTTTCCTCTCTCCCTAGATTGCTCTTGTCCCTGCACTGCTACCCATGACACAAGTAGCGGTTGCAACAACACAACCGAGGCAAGGATGTGCCTTGCATCCTCGCGTGGACCTGCAGCAAGAGGTGCAAACTGACCCTTATTTTGGCCCCATTTTCCTCTTATAGGAGGAGCCTCATGTCAGCATTTTAATAGATGAGCTCCAAAGTCATAGGCCGTGTCCAGACATGCAGGAACATGTGCTTGCAGTGGCACAAATTTGTGCCACTGCCTTGTGCTTCAGTGCATGGCCCTGCACGTGTGCTTTGTTGCGGGACACATTGTCCCACTTTGGGCAAACTGCCCTTGCCCGGCTTTGTCTGGCACCTGGCGTGCTGGAGCACCAGGGGCACAAAGGGAGCAGTAGAGATGCGTTGGCCGACATCTCACGGGAGGAGCAAGACTCTGTTTCTTCCGGCACATGCTATTTTCCTGCCCTCTGCACCACATTTTTCCTGGTGCTTTTTTTTTGTTACTGGGAAATCCCAGTAGCAAATTTTGCACCCCCGCCTCCCCTGCACTGCAAATTTGCAGCGCAGGGCACATTTTAACGTTCACGCGTGCTGTTTGTGGTGCCAGGAAGAGATCAGTGGCACCACAAACCTCACTTGCCTGCATGTCTGGACGCGGTCATAGAGTTTATCTGTGATGTCCCAACAAGCTCATGGACATGAAATGTCTGTGTTGAGTTAGAGGACAGGCTGGGGGTAGCCCTTGCTCTCAGGTATTCCCATGTGACTTCAATCAATTTGTTGAAGCTGCAGAGGTACCACTGAGCCTGGTTAAAGTTGCCATAATGTGGCATAAACCTCATTACTTCAGTCTGAGGCAAAGCATCCACCAGCATGGACTGAACGTGGATGGAGAAAGCATAGTAACTGCAATAGCTGTGAGCACTTGCATGTGCACCAAATCCTATATTAAGTTGGATTGTGCAGGTGCAAGAGCATTTAAGCAATGGGAGTGTTTATTTGCTGCCTGCCTGAGTCACGGGTCAAGCAACAAGGGTCCCATCTATCAGGTTCTGCGCAGATCCTTGCACAGGGAATACATGACCTTGATAGGTGATTTCCAAACCAGAACAAGAAGAGAAATGTAAGCATGCCAGGGACAAAGCCACTTAGTACACACCTTCTGCCCCATCTACAACTGGTATTAACCATACAGAGTCTCTACACAGGGACCCCATACACTGCAACGTGATGTCAGAGCTCATTGCCTCACCTGGCCAATTAACACTGCAGCACATGGGGTTTTTGCATGAACTCTCATTTAAAATTTGGCTCGCTGATCTCAGCACCTCTTACTGGGGTAAATTGTGCAGGGATATTAACTTCCTAACACTGCAGGAGAGTTTCTCCTTTGTCTTTTACTCCTTGTACCGTGGTATAAGCAGATACTTGCCTACGTACTTGTTTTGACAGTCGTGATATTCCCCGCATTGTCCTTTGCCATAGCCACTTCAGCAGACCATATAATTTTAACAAACACCTAACGGAATCAAGACGTTAAAGTTGACAATGGTATAATACAAAATCGTCTTCTAATAATGAACTGGAGCAGCCTTCACCTTGTTTTAGAAGAGGAAAAACGACCATTTTACAAAGCTGTTTCACAAAATGCAACGTTAAATGAACAACAAATTACTTTCCCGTTAGCTAGCTTTTAATGCTAATGGCGTTATTTACTCCTGACCTTTTGAAATATTAGATTTTTCAAATGACAACATAAAAAGAAGTCTTGTTTGAAAACGCAAACGACTGGAAACCACATGTTATTACTTGTAAGTATAGCATGTGCGCGCAGCGTTCATTTCAGCATTCAGTTTATGGCTAATTGGTATATATTTCAGCTGACACATATTGTTCTCCTGGAAACATGTCAAATTCCTTAACGATGTTTTTTTTTAACTTTAATATCATACCATTCACAGCAAGGCTTTGATTGAATCTTTAAAGGCGGCAACATTTTGGTTTTATCTGCATCCTTTCAAAGACGAGTCGTATAGCGTTGCCTGTTAAAAGCTTATTTTTGTTTATTAAAGAAAGAGCACTACAGATCAAACCTCAACGTGTATCTTTTATTATCAACATTAGAAAACAAATATGGCATAATTGTGGTTATGGAATGAGTAATTTGATGAATAATACCTATAGCGTAGCTTAGATTTTATCATTTCTGCCGGAAATTACTATTATTTGGTTGGCGTGCAACACTTCTGTTGGCATTTAAATATGGGAGCTAATATAGTTCATATATTTACATATAATAATATGTAATACATATATTACATTCAAAATTGTTCTGCATTATGCATTTTCATCATATATGTACTAATAGATATGAGAACTGTCAAAAAGACACTAAAGATCTCTTATAACTAATTTTACTGAGGTTTAGCAGTGCTCAGTGCTGCCTACAGAATATATCTTTTTTTAGTTTGCCACATGCATCAATGGTTTAATTTGGTGCCACCGATTTAAAAATATTTCTTGAATAATTTGCCAGTGATGAGTTCTTTCTTCTGAACCTCTTAAAGATGTCTTATCTCAGATTAAAGCTCTCTTCAGCGAGTCACAGTTGCTGCTATTGGCATTTTATGCATATAGATTTCTTTTCCAGTCCTACTGACATTTGTCATAAAATGTAACAAATGAGGAGTCTATTAAATAATATCTGAAGTCTATTTTGTTATGGATGTTAAAGCAAATCATATACTATTTAGCGATATTGTAGAAGATAAGTTTAAAAGACATACTATTAATACGTGTATTTAATTTGGTAAAGCAGGTCTTGTAACTAAAACTGTTTGGTCAAAAACATTTCATTCAGTTGAAAATGGCTCACCTGGCTGTTTTATCTCTTTAAAAATGTCCACTACTGTGAAACAAAAGTTGCTTTTTGTTAAAAAACTGAACATTTTAATTTCTGTTTTCAGTGTTTTGATTTCAGTGTTCAGGGCTTTCCCTCCCCCCATATTTGCAGTGAATGAAAAATCATTTTTATCAGTGTTTTTCATGAAAAAATGCACCATTTATTGACCAGCTCACCTGAAAAATATTAACCATGGCCAAATGCCACTTGGTTCTGAATCCTGGCTGTGCACAGAAAAGAAACCTGAAAAAATCCTGAAGAAATTATAGATGCACATTTAATCATACAATTGAAATTGGGGGGATGCCACTGTGGCTACCACATTTACCATCTATATTCTGTTGGTAACCAAAGACATTTATGGGACACAAGTGTGCTAAGTGCCGTATAATTATTGGCATGTGTTTGTGGTATTGGAGCATCTTACCTTTAATTTCGCTGATGCAGTGAGTAAGATTTGTCCTCAAAGCAATTAAGGAAGTGAAGAAAAATCAAGGACCTAAGCCTGGAAAAAAGCACAGTGTTTCATGATGTAATGATCTGAGATACCTACAGTCTTGCACTGATGAAAACACAAATTAACCAGGGATTTGGGGCGGGGGATGCCTCAGCTTCTGAATCTGCAGTTTGAATGCCATGAAAGGGGACCTCATTTTCAGCCAGTGTTGATTTCCCATGCTCTGGAAATAAATTTCCCATTAGGACCGCTAGCTGGGTACATAAAACTGAGACATGTCCCTAAGAGATGGCATTCTTATCACATAAATTCATAAAAAATGACCTGATATCAGGCACTTAAGTAGCCTGGCGCTATCACGTATCTAAAATGCATCACAAAGGAGCGTATGTATCGGCCACTATTTTATTCATATAGTAACTGGAATGCACATTGGTCAAGTGACTTGCCGAATATGCCCGGGGTAGAGAGAAGCATACTTGGAAATAAACCTATGACTCTGTTCTTGATCCATTAAACCACAGCCTATAACAGTAGGTAGAAAATCCCAATACGGCTGACAGAAGATGACTGCTTGGGACGTATGAACTTCCTCTACGTTTTTTGTGGATCTTCGGTTGGACCAACTATGTAGTTGGGAGAGCTGTTGACAAATCCTTCAGGCATCAAGTCCCTTCCTCAGGAACCTTCTCTAGTCATCTTTTCTCTTCTGATGAAAGACTCTCTCTCCTTGACTTTAACATGATACAATTGGAAAGGGAAAAGAAAAAAGGTCTTTGCTGCCCTCAATCCCAGTCCATGTTGTTGTGAATCACTAAAAATGCTCAACCAAGTCAGTAGCCTTACATCAGTGATTCCCAGCCAGGGCACCACAGTACCGTGGAGTGCCTTGAGATCCATCCAAGAATGCTATGGGGTGCCATGCAATGTTAGCCCTGTTAAATGTGCTAACATGATTCACAAGATAAATGCAGATTTCAGTAGGAAACCCTAGTATTACAAACATACTGACAGTTCGTGGTTTTTCTGAGTTTTTTGCAACAGAAGAATCGCTCTATTATTTTTCCTTAGTCAAAAAATTAGTAAACTAAGAGTTAGACATTAGTTAGACATAAACTTAGACTAGAAATTAGGAAGTTAGACTGGACATTAGGAAGAACTTCTTCACAGTTAGTGGCCAAGGTCTGGAACAAGCTCCCAAAGGAGGTGGTGCTCTCCCCTACCCTGGGGGTCTTCAAGAGGAGGTTGGACAGGCATCTAGCTGGGGTCATCTAGACCCAGCACTCTTTCCTGCCTGTGCAGCGGGTTGGACCCGATGATCTATTGAGGTCCCTTCCGATCCTAACATCTATGAATCTGTGAGTTGGCACTTTCTAAGGGATACCCTTGAGTCTAACGAGGGGGGTTCTCGGGTCTAACAAAGCTGAGAAGCACTTCCCTTACCTGTCCCCAGGTGCTCGCTCATTTGGACAGAGATGTTGTGAGCTTGTTATATCCCCAGGAGGGCGCAAAATGTTTTAAAGGTGAAGCACAGATGAAGAAGCTTCTCCATTCATGTCAACCCCATCCTTTGCTAATAGGTTGTCCCCAACATTGCCTCTCACACTGAGCAGAATAAGGGAGAACTTGAAGAATTAAATCCTCCTATTGGTCCAAAGATACAGACACATCTACTTTTACTTTAAAAAAGGAGACAAAATGTCTGCAGGGGTAAAGCAATATTGCCTGCATTTTCTGCCACTGAATCTGCATTACAAGCCTGGGCCAACATCTACTGACCACACACAGAGGTATTTTGATTACTATCTGTAGGTAGTGTTAAATATATATATATATATATATATTGCTCACTTAGAGTAGATCCACATTGCCTATTGCAATGTAGTGCAGACACCTCAATATGGCTAGCAGTTTATAGTTTATCTGTGGTAGTACAGAGCAGCACAGGAAGTCATTCACTTGCTGAGAAGGGCACTCAGGCTGCTTCCAGTCTCTGAAATTGTTTTGGTATTTCTATAGTACATGGCAGTCTAGACATACTCTTTCCAGGTGTGATGGAAAGACAGAGGAGAAGCAGCAAGGGGTTTGTTCCTAAAGGGTTAGCACCCTTTTCTTGCTCAGGGAAGCATTATGAGCAGATAGACCATTTACTACTGTACTGACGAAGAGTGCTCCTTTTGACCTAGTGAGCAAGAGGTGCCTAATGAAAATCTATGATCCCGGACAATGTGAAGATAGCTGTCTGATCAGATAATGGAATTGTTTTCAGTTGTAAGAATGAATCCATTACTAATGCAAATAACGATAATAATTATAATTTGCAACACAGTAAAAGTCACCTAGTCTACCTCCTCCTCTGACAGGAAACTGCATAATAAATTATAGGCTGAGAAAAAAAAATCAAAGGGATAAAGGTTAAAAGATTAAAAAAAATTGAAACTTAAATGCTTAACGCAGAAGTCAAGACCTGAAAGCAAAAATTGGTGCTATTAAATCATGCCATTGTAAAAAAAAAAAAAAAGGAGATATTATGGAATTGATTAGCAAAGCTAAATCCAAACCTTCTTCTCATCACTCCCTCAGGTCAGAGTTGATCATTTTGACAGAACAAACTGGTTTTTACATAGAATAAGAAATGTAATGAGCTAGACACGGATGTATGCCCTAATATTGGTAAGGAAAAAAATGTCTCTCTTCCCATATGAAGATAACAAAACCGCCAAGAAGGATAACAGCCTAACAAAATTGGGGAGCTGCAAAGATAACTTCTGCTGCTGCTTTGATTCGTTTTCCAAACAGGTCCACTTCTTTGACGCGCTTCCAAATAGGAAACGTGCCAATAAATATTTGCAAACCGCCCATTTTTAAGATCTAGATCCTTCTGGTCTTCCTGTGCCTCTTAAGGAGGTATCCTGATATTAGTAACAGAGCTGTTTCTGGCTGTGCAAGTGTTTAGGGGCAAGGGAAACGAGATGAAAGGGGGAAGAATCATTGTACGTTACCTTTGCGGCGCTCCAGGTCTGAGGCAGCAACACCAAGGAGGTGGCCTGCTCCGTGGATCACACCAGGGCAATTCACACAACCTGCCTCACAGTTGCTAATATGGTTCAGATTCATGTGCGGGATGAAAGGTCTGGTGCAGATGTTGATACGCGATCTCAGTACGTTGAGCTAACTTTAAAAATCATATTCCTTAGATCAGCTCACCAGTATGGTAGTGATGCCCTACAGGGCTGTGCGGAGCTTTGGGGGGTGATTTGATTCGGAGGAAATTCGGCCTGATATGGTGGCTGAATCTCCAAATCCAAATCGAATCAGGGGAACAAGTAAAAGGTCCGGACTGATTCAAAGCTCTTTGAATCTTCAGAAAAGACTCGGGGAGCTTTGATGATTCGGGCAGGCCCCGGTGGTTGCGGCAGGGAGCTGGAGCTGGATT
>JAGPOW010002742.1:15582951-15593648 GCA_030014935.1 Caiman crocodilus | reverse complement strand
CAAGGCCACTGCTGGGGTCGGTGGGGCAGCCATAGGGGGTCTGGGATAGCAGGCAGGGTCAGAGGGTGCTCAGAGGAGCTGAGGGAGCAGGCAGGGGATGGGGCCTGGTGGGGGTCCCTATGGTCCCCTCTCCTCTCCTCCACCCCCTACTTATCAGCACGGAGTACGGGTCTAGCTCCCTGCGGCAGCAAGCGGGGACTGCCCAAATCACCAAAGCTCTTCCAATTGATTTGGAGAGCTTCAAATCAATTTGGAACCTTTTATTGGTCTCCTGATTCGATTCAGATTTGCAGATTCGGCTGCCAAATCAGGCCAAATCTCCTCCGAATCGAATCAGCACCTAAAGCTTTACACAGCCCTAGTTGTTACATAAAAAGGGGTGACAGGAGGAGGGCACCCTCAGCACCATGCTAAGAGGAAAGAATGAGACTAACCAGCTCTTTGAAAAAAAGAGATTAAGCACTGCAATCAGCAGATCATAGGAAAGAGATGCAATCTTGAATAAGTCGTCTGAAGGACGGGATGTCAGGGCTGCTCTGTCCACAGTGCTTCCCTGCTCTACACTACAGTATGCTTTGCTTGCCGCCTTTGGATAGCTCCCTGCTAAGGCTGGTGGCTGTTCTGGGTTGCATCTGGAGGTGCCTCACACTCCTTCAGCGCTGTATAGAGAACCTAGGTGCCCAACACAAGGTTCCACATTCAACCCAGGAGCCAGGCACCTAAGCTGGGAACTATTACCCCTAACCTTGGGGTGTGAAAGTCCTTTACTGGATCTAGCCCTCAGCAAAATGGAACTCGGGTTTTAAACACATAAGCAACAAAATAATACTGCTGTGGTGGGGTTTAAAAATTATTTGATTTAGAAAAATAATTTAGTATAAAATCTAAAATCATTTAGAAAAGTCTTAGTGTGGAATCTGAAAAAGTCATCACATACATGAGTAATGCAGATGAGACACAGCAAACTTTGATAGGATGAAAACCTTCTGGAGAAAAAAAAATTAAGATGTAACTTTCCATTCTGGTAACTGCACATGGGGCAGTATGATTTTTTTCTACCATTACATTACATTTTCTCTGTGATCAATTCATCTACACGTAATTAGGGGGTTTTTTTTAATTATTATTCTTTGCAGTACCGAGTGGTTAATTTTGCAACTATATACTTACTTGCTTTTCCTTAAGGCATGTTCTACACTGTGACCTCGAAATTTCTTATAATAGTCAATGAAGGAAAATGGCAATGTGATATTCAGTGGATTGGTCCTGTCTGGGGCTGCTGCCCTCTTACGAGACTCAAAGGCTATCATCAGATCTACCCAGGCAGCAGGGCGCTTGATCTTAAATTGTTCAATAAAATCCTCTCCAAATATTTTACAAAGGAGTTTTTCAAACTCGTAGTCCACGCCTAACGAACCATACGGCCCACCTGTGTTGCGAACAAAACATACGGTTAACAATCGGCATTGTCCGGTAGAACATGAGTTCCTCACATACCCACGCAGATCACACTGCTGCTATTAAACATATGCTAAACACATTGTTAGCAACAGAAAGAGCATAATGATGGTGTCCATCTTGATCATAAGATACAGCGACTACTAAAAGCAGGTATCCAGGTCACCCAGGCTTAGAGATGACCTTGAAAATTAAATGGGAAATACACTGCTCCAGGGTTAGTGATGGAAGGCAGAACAATGCTGTGGCTTAGCAAGAGATGAGGAAGGGTCTGGCATGGTTTCTTATCTTCACAAAGGAGGATTATTTTTTCTCAAAGCAAATTTCAACACAAAATAATTTAACCCTAAAATAACACAAACTCTTTAAATGCTGGCCATAACACAGAAAGAACTATTAATTAATCTTTGTAGATAATAAAGCAGCACAGCATCATTACTGCCAGTTAAGATAAACGATCATAATATTTCACAAGGGAAGTGAGTTGTGAAGCATGTCATTTTACCAGTTGCCTTGTACAGTTCCTTCAAGTGTCCTTCAGGTAGCCTGATCTGATGGACAGTCAGATCCACTGTGCCTCCTCCACTGTCAACCACTATGTACCGGTCACCTATTTGGCAACAGGAACAAGCATGCATCACTCGCAGCAGCGTAAACACGACAGTCTAATGCGACTTGAGGTTCTTGTGGGCAATAATGTCATCATGACTAGAAGCACATGAACATCTGCACTGATGGCTTGATAATTAGTTCATAGCAATATAATTGGCAGTGATAACAGATGGGAAGCGTGCATGCTGAATGTTATATGTTTAAGCAGAGACGTGGGAAGAACGTGACTTCAGGATAGGTGGAATGGTGCATGCCACCTGAGTACATTCCTTTGGGTTAGTAGAAAAACAGGCCAGTTCATTTATACAGTCTATTCTGAGCGCACTGGGCTCTGGCTTGTGCTCTGAAAAGCCTCGATTCCTTGATTAACCCAGTTCCTTAATAAAATCCATTTTTCTGTAGCATGCAAAGTGGTAACTCAGCCTTGCAGACTAGGAGCAGTGCATGCACTTGCGTTTCCCTTCAATTACAGTTACTTGGAGAATGCTAAAAGGCCATAGCAAATTTGCAGGAAATGCATTTTTTGCCAGCAATATAAAACCAGCAAGAGCAAAGTTCATTCAGGAAAGGACGCTACCTTCCTCCAATTCGGACCAGATCTCTCCTATGACATTTTCCACCAAAAAGGTGCGGCTCTGCCGATTACGACGTATGTGTTCCTTAGCTAGTCGTTGACAGAGAGAAAATGACTAAGTATAAGAAAGCATGAATAAGCTAATAGCATACACTGCAGGAAGTGAATGCAAGCAGGATGAGAGCTTTGTATGCATCATTTAGTAACAAAACAGATGAACAAAAATTGCTGCATTGGAACTAGGAACTTTATAAAATTGGTACTGGAAAGACCCCCCACCCCAGCAACTTTTCAGATATTCTAGTCTTTACTTACAATAATTGGATTCCAAACAATCATCTCATTTTAAATCTCTTTATGGTATATATTTACTACGTCTTAATGAACAGAATGCAATATAAAGCAAAGACATTCCTTGGTTTTGCAGTTTCATGCTAAATGATTGCCACTAGGTGGCACGCTTGATTAACAACAGAACCAAAAATTGGTTGAAGATTTGTCTAGGAATTGAAACTACCTTAGCCAGGAAAATCAAAAGTGACTAGTGGTTTGGGCTGCTCAACTTGAGTGGTTTTGAAGAGCCCCAGTTTTCAAAATTGGAAGGGAATATTCAGTATATTGCATAAGACAGGACTACCTCCCCTATCCCCGCCCTTGCCAACAAGTCTCAAATTGACCGTATGGTTTGCTAAGAAAAAACAGAGCAAAAAAGGAGTCTCTACTCCTGAATTTCTACATCTAAACCTATTTCTAACTTGCTCAACGAAGCACCTACAAAATACATTTCATAGGCAGTATTCACATAAAGATACAATCCAGTATTCAACCTAGCTGCAGCAGCCAAAATCCCTTCCCCAGTGGCACGGAGCAACTCAGGCTTCAATGCCCTATGGCGGTCTTTAGCCGAAACACTGCATTGAGGATGCTGCCTTGCCGGTCCATCGAGGGGTACCCCCGAGCAAAGCAACTGATGCAGGATTTCTGAAGGGGCTGGTTTTGACTTGCTGTGCTACTGAACAAAATCCCAATCCAACCAACCCACAGGCCTAGTAAATTCCTTCCCCATTCCCGTACCAGGTAAGCAGCGTGAACCCTACAACTGAGAGGATTCTTGCTTTAATCAGAGGGGCAGCTCCGGTAGCAGTGTCTCAGGAGTGCCAAAGAAAATGGGTGAGTTGGGATGTGTTCAGGGAACACACAGTTACAAGACAAGAAAGCACAGGAAGAAAGAAGCCAAAGTAAAGGAGAGGGAGGATCAGCATTAAAGACGTAGGAGAAACAGAGAGGAAAATAAAACACAATGAATTATAATTTTTCAGTTGCTGCAAAATGTTGTTTTGCAAATGTCTCCTTATAGTCCCCATTGGGCTCTCAACTGCACAGACAGAATTAACATCCAAGATGGTGAAATTGCCGTCTACATTGCTGAAATCTGCTATTTTATTACAAAGGATTCTGAATTTTAATCATTTTTGAAATTCGAGGGGCAAATCGGGGCATACATAGTTTTAGCTAAAGAAGTGTCTTTCAATAAACATAGGGAGAAACACAATCTCTCTACAGAGTTTATTAGCCGACTCCTCAGTTTGCCTTTACTGATTTGCACTGGAAAATACAGTCTGTTGGCGAATGCTCCGCCGAGGTGAATTCCCCGATTCCATTGCTGTGAATGCAGCTGCATCCATTTCCATCAGCAGAGAATTGCTTCGCGTGGTAAATCAGTCTGCAGCAAACCCACCGTGGGACCTAATAAAAAGCTAGCGTATGCAGTTTACATACAAACATTTCCCCCCACCAGGATAAGTGAGACTTTCCCTATTTACATTCTCTGTACACAGAAACGCTGGTCTGTATGAAACATCGCTGTTTGTTAACGATCGGCAAATGCTGTTTCATGCTGACCAATGTTATTATGAACCAAAAGAATTCACCAACTGCCCAAACTCCTAGTAAAACATTTGGGAAGCTTCAAAGGTCTAATTACAAATTCAGTCCCAGTGCTTTAATAAGACATCGAATTTAACGCAAATCAGTTTACTCGCAATAGCAAACTATTTATCTGCACTTGGAAACCTTAACCTTAATCAGCAAGACCCTGACTGCTAAAACTGTGCTTCTACTTCACCTTAAACCAGGGGTGGGGAAAATACGGCCTGCGGGCTGGATCCAGCCTGCGAGGCTATTCTATCCAGCCTGTGGGGCCCCTAAAAATTTTTAGAAAATTAATATTTCTCTTCTCTTTTTTGACAGGAACCAAAGACAAGTGGGGCAGTAGGACCCAGGGGAAGCCTGGTGGGCTCCCACAACAGCAGGGCCTGCCCAGCCCTGCCATCCAGCCAGAAGCTCCTTCTGGCCTGGGACCAGGTGTCCCAGTGGGGAAAGCTCAAGTAAAGGCGGGGGAAGCAGCCCCTCGCCTGCCCCATGGCCAGTGTTGCCCGCTGCAGCCACTCACAGCCTGCACGGGGCTGTCCTGAGCAGGCACAAGCAGGGCATCCTGCCATGTTCCCCCACCCTCATTTTGTTTGGAGCAGGCACAGGCAGCCCCACGCGGGCTGTGAGCAGCTGCAGTGCGGGGCGCTGGCCACAGGGTGGGCGAGGGGCCATTTTTTCTGCACTCGGCCCCAGCTTGTAACCCGGCCCCATGCCGGCTTCGGGTTTGCCCATCGGGGCGGCGCACGATGGCAGCAGCTGCAGCAACCCCTACTTGCTGCGCCGGGCGGTGTTTGCTGCAGCTGCCTTCCCAGAGCTTGGGCATTGGGCAGCACAGGGCAGAGGCAAACAATGCCCAGCGTGGCAAGCGGGGGAGCTGCAGCTGCTCCTGCCATGGCAAAGCCCCGATGGGTGAACCCAGAGCCAGCGTGGGGCCCAGGATGTCAGTGGGAGCGAGTTACAAGCTGGTGCTGAGCGTAAGCAGCCCGTGCCCGGCACCCCACACTGCAGCCACTCGCAGCCCACCTGGGGCTCCTGTGCCTGCTCAAAAACGAATGAGGGCAGGGGGTACAGGGCAGGATGCCCTGCTTGTGCCCCTTGCCCCCAATCCCTGCTGCCCTGTGCCTCCCAACCAAAACCCCTGCCCCCCCATCCCTGCTTCCCTGTACCCCCCAGTCCTGCTGCCCCTTGCTCCCCACCCAAAGCCCCCACCCCCCAGCCTGGGCTCTGTGGCTGTCAGCAGTTACCCAGAACCTGGGCCAGCTGCAAACATCTGCTGCCTCTCTACCCTGGCCCCCACCTGTGCCTGCTCAGGACAGCCCCACGTGGGCTGAGAGCGGCTGCAGCAGGGAGTGCTGGCCACGGGGCAGGGGAGGAGCTGCTTTTCCCCGTGCTCTGCACCAGCTCGTTCCCTGCTGCAGAGCAGGGTGTCAGGGCTGCATGCTGCCCTCTGCCTGTACCACGGGGCTGGGGGGAACAATGGCCGTGAGCGGGTGCATGAGGCCCACACCCGTGTCCCAGGGCCAGCGCCAGCAGGGCAGCAGGAGTACAGGGTCCCGGCCGGCAGGAGCTCTACAGAGCTGGGCCAGCTCCCCTCTCTCCATGCTGGTGCAGCCCAACCCAGCTCCACAGACCCCTGCCAGCCTCCACCCTGCTCTGGGCCCCACTGGCACTGACCCTGTGACATTGGTCCCAAGATGGTGACCAGAAGGCAAGGCTATCCATCCGGCCCTCGGCAGCTTGCCAAAGCTGGGTAAGCGGCCCTCTGCCTGAAATAATTGCCTACCCCTGCCGTAAACCTCAGGTAGTCCCCCATCCCAGGGTCCCAGTGAAGTCTACAAGGCTGAAAATTGAACTGGCACACCAAAATTTCTTCATTGGTGCTGAAACTTGTCAAATTAAAGTAAAATATATGTCAAATAATGTAGTGAGCAAAATAATGGTGGCCTCACACCTTACAATAATGCAACAAAGTGAAGCTAGCCTACAGAATCCGGTAGGTAGGCAGCTCTAATGACCAAGAACAGCTGTAGGCCAAAAGGCAGCAGACCCAAACCAGTTAATAGAAGAGGTACCCTGTGTAAATCCAGCTCCGACAGTGTCACTTGGGTTGTAACCGTTGACAGGGGCTCTGCTGCTCAGGTCTATCATCTGGTGCAGGCGGAGCTTTCTGCAGTAGATGGAGGCAGCCTCAGGCTCCAGGGCAATTATCAGCTGCTCAGGGTTGTCCGGACTTGCCATTTCTGCCTGGGAGAGAATCAGTCAGAGAAATGGGGTGGGAAATACTGGAACCAAACAATTTTCACCTCCGACCATTTTAGCCAGACTGCAAACATTTAAACAGCTTTCCAGGCACTGCAATTTTTCCAAGTTCAATGCCACTAAAAAGCTACTTATCATTTGCTAAGTATTTTCGTGTGGAAAAAAATACTGTGTCCACTCAATTATCTTCTGACTTCACAAGCTTTAGCTGGAGAAGACGCATGCACTTACCCTGCTCAACATCTAGTTAATGGTGCGTGTGATGCACTATCCAAACCCAGAGTCATTTGCTGTCCACCTCAGCTCCTAATTAAACTAGCTGAATCTAAACATCTCAAAAAAAGTCCCAGCTTTCTGTCTAGAGAAATAGAACCACTTTTACCCCATTTTCCTTACAGGGATAGGATGCCCCCGCTTTACTTTATATCCTGGCACTGTACAGACTGAGCAGATGATGATGTGGTGATTATATCAGCCCAGCTCATTTTGTTCATGTATGCACGGGGGGCTCAGATGACTTGTGACTAATGGTGATCCCTACTGCAAAAAGACAGCAAGTTCGGGACTCCACACCTCATTATTATGAGCCAATCTTTCAGCTCAGAATTGAGTTTTCTTATTCCTGTACACATAACTCTTACAGATAAGATACCCCAATCCCACATTAGGCTCAAGGTGCTCAGCGCTGCCACCCTAAGTATTCAAAAAGCATGAACCAGGCCCTGTAAAATATCAGGAACTTGGCTTAAAAATAATTGAGAAATGAAAAAAACCAAAACCCAACAAAGCGTTTGCAGTTCTTTCTAGTTGCTTTCTGGGTTTCATTCTTTCACAGATCATATGTTCACATTTTCGTCTTCCATCACAAAGGCATGCTGTTTTCCACAAAACCTTAGATTGTCATTGTAATCACTTGACTCCTGGAATTAGCACTTTAGGGAAAACAAAAACATTGCCAGGGCTGGCAGCTGTGTGTTGTAGTCCTGTTTCTATTGGTTTCCTGCAAGCTCCAGTACTTCCATCCTAGATGCTGATTTTCCCTTACAAGAGACAACACTGACATTTTCCAAGTTCCTCCAGGTCCCCACCAAGTTGAGATTTTCCTTCTAAAAGCTGTTTACTGGTAAAGCGAGTTCCTCGGTGCTAAATCACGTTGGTGAGCAGGAGAATGGGTTGGGTTATTTGCTTTCACTGTTCGTCTCCCAGGAAACTTTCAGATGCCTGGTTCACGCACATGCACTGCTATCGCTTCAGAGCCTCCTGAAAAAGGCCAGCCATTACCTAAGATGTGAGCCTTACAATACACACAGACAAACAAAAAGTGACTCAGTCGGACAAACTGTGGATGTGAAATGGATCCCAATGTGCAAGCAACCTCATTCAGCACATTCGAAGTGTACTTGCTCCTCAGTTGGTCACCTTATTCCCTATGACTTGTCAAAAGGATAAATGAATTAACTTCCAACATAAGCATCACCTTCCTCACCCTCATTGGGAATAGTGGAGACGAATAATGGGATGGTAAGTAAATTCATAGTCTAAGGAATGGACTGTTCCTTGTTTGAAAAGCATGCTAACCATATGTGTCTGGGGACCACGCTCAGGTCACTTTGGATCATGTGAGGATGACTTTATTCATGCTGAGTTGCATGTCACTCTATAAACAGTCCCACTGAATTCAAAAGGACTATTTTTATGTTCAACCTCAAGGACAGGCCCGAATCTGACAGGTACACTAAAAACATATTCAAAGTACGCTATTTTGGTTGCAGTCAAACACCTATGTGGCTAGGATATGAGAGAGTCACAGTTCTTCATGCAGCCTCAGTGTTGTTTTTTGCACATCCAACCTATCCATGAAATGAGGCAAAGACCTGAGAATAGAAGCACGTGATATTGGTGGTGTTGGTGTTGGAGTGATGTTGCCGCCATGATGGTCCAGAAAATATGCAAGAGGCAAGAATCCTTGTGGGCAGTATCCTTTATTAGACCAACCGCATGCTTGGGGTAGATACGATAATGTCTTTACAAGCTGTACCGTAATGCATATGCAGATAGTCAGAATTAGGTTTGCACGGACAACTGTCACTTGAGCACTTTTTACGTTTAAGTGTTTGAATTTACAATCAAAATAATATTATTCCATGCAGTTCTTGTGTGTGCAATCTCAAGGTTTATTTTGGGGGGGAAAGGGGGCAACAATTCTATTATGTATAATTGTAATAACCTCCCATTAACGGTTCAGATTTAGCAAGCATTTATTTCTGGATTCGATCCCAGTACACCCATGTTCTCATCACTTCCAGAAAACTCGATAGTCCTTTAAAGAATATTATCAACACTGCACTTCAGAGAAGGACACTTTTCCACCTGAGCCAGCATCCCACATTATGAGATGCAATGGGAATACCGGGTCACGTTTTAGTTCTTAAACATGCAATAAGATATAAGACTTTAGAGACAGGACTACGGAGAAAACTTCTGTGTAATTTGAGCTTTGAAAAAGAACCGTACATACAGCTAAGAACCGGCTCTGTGTGAACGCCCTTTTAACCAAAAGCCATCTTAATTAGTACCATCAGTACTTAATGTACTTCACTTCTGGATTTCACAAAGCCCTGTAGAATACGATCATTCACTTCACGACTGGGCTTTGTGTACTATGCAGCGGCCTACTCCAAATGAATGCTGCATCAGAAAATGCACCATGCATCGCCCTGCACAAAACATACTGTAGTAGTTCCTACTACAGTATAACCTCACAAATCCGGCATTCTCAGGGCCGAGCGCCTGCCAGAAATTGGAAAATTCTGGCTTTTTGAAACGGGAGTGGCGGCTAGTCATGGGGAGGGAGTGGGGAGGGTGTAGTGGCGACCGCACGTGGAACAGTGACACGGGGTGGTGGATGGTGGCGGCAGCTGCCACGTGCAAGCTTTCCCCTTTATTGCTCCAGGACTGGCCACCACCACTCCCTAACATAGTGTATTTTTAAAAAGTGCTGGATTTTGGGGAATTCCAGATTTCTAATATCCGGATTTATGAGGTTATACTGTACGAGCTAAACCACTGCAGGCCCAAGTGATGCTTCCTTTGTCAGAAGGGCACATTAGACATCTTTCTTCAGGCAGATAACCAACGGCCATAGCACTGTAATCCAACATGCAGAAGAACATGGCTTATCCATGAAATGCACCAGTTTCTCTGAACTGCAAAGCTGATTAGAAGAGTTGGCATGGATGGTTCAATGGGAATGGAAAAAAAAAAAAAGGACAAAAAGATTGTGCTCCATCTGTTGAATTTGCTACCCTGATTTATTAATAGAATTAGCTGCCAAATGGAGTCAGTTTGTTGTAATTTATATTTATTTCCCCCTTTCTGCCCCTTAGATACATGGATGAGCAAAGCTGCCTGGGTATGCTGTCAGCTCCCCACACACCCACCATAAAGGGGCAAATAGTCAGTGCTCAAATACAAAAGAAGAAAACTACCACACAGGTGACAGCTAACGGCCTCAGTCTTGGGTAGAGCTCCCAAAAACTCTTCCCACCTAATTGGAAAGCATGCAGATAAACCCAAACTCACAACCCAAAGGTTGCAAGTGCCATATCTTGAGGCAGCTTGCACAAAAGATAGTCTAGTGCACAAAGCACTGGGACTTCAGTTCTAAGAGAGTTTCATTCTGGGTTGTTAGACGGTGAAAACTGGACAAGTCACGTAGGGCTTGTCTACACCATCACTGTGATACCCTGCTCACTTCCTCCCTCCCCACATGTGCATCAAATCCAAGAAATGAGGCAACAGCATCCTTAGAGCTCCACTTTGCATTGGGCAAAGTGACTGGTACACGGCTCAGGGCTGCTTG
>JAGPOW010002742.1:15564664-15580015 GCA_030014935.1 Caiman crocodilus | reverse complement strand
GGCTAGAATCAAGTGTCAACAGACAACTCGAGCAAAGGAGTGCTGCCTGGTGTCTAATTAGGAGTGCAGCTCAGCACTTTGCAAGTATTTGTCTGTCAGCGATTTCTGGCCCATGGGAACCTTTGTAGCCCCTTCCTTGCTTCCACCCCAGCCACATGCTGCTGCCATATGGCCCGGCTGTCACCTGCCTGTAACAGCTGTTCAGAATTCATCATAAAAGTCTGCAGAGCTGCACAGGTAGAGGGTAGGCAGTGCAGCTGCAGGGCTGAGAAGGGAGGAAAGGCAGTAGATTGGCCTCAATGCCAGGGCAGGGGCAGCAGAGATCAGGCTGGGGAGTGGGGGGAGAGGGGTAGCACACTGTAGGGTGCAGTCAGGGGCGTCAGGGTGTGGGGGTGAGGAGGGGATCCCTGGAGTGGAGGCAGCACAGTGTAAAGCCATTGCTGCTGCCAACACAAGATGTTTTTGTTTTTACAAAATCTTTTTACTAGATAAATCTCTAAATTTGAACTGAGCCCTTCTAACTGTTATCCAAGGCCTAGGTTACATTCGTATTATGTAAAACATATATTAGTAAAACATGTATCAGTTAAAATTTTGTTTTTCTACAAAAAGTTTGAAGATGGTCAGTAAAAAGAAAGAAAAAATATCTGGGGATGGGAAACCTGGTCCATACCACAAATTACTTGCCCTTAATTATAAGTTTTCCTGTGTTCCTCAAAACAGCATCTGAACACTCACGTAAGCAAATAATGAAGTCAACTCTGCATATTTGTGAAGAATCAAGCCTCTGTCCCCAAGTGAAATATCTAGAAGTCAACAAGAAAAACTTTAACAAGAGGGAAAAGTTTCTCTAAAGAATGTCCTGAAATCTGTAAGGCTGAGCGCCAGGATCTCTGGCTTCTGAATTTAAGGGCCCTTCCCTGACTACTCCATACCCTGCTGGTCCCACAGGCCAGGGTGAGACTAAGCAGATTCACTGCTAGGTTCGGGTAGATGGCATAAATCCCTTATGCTCCAGGAACACTGAATGCACTCAAGATAGTGAAATATGTGAAGGGGAAGGACCACGCTGTGTTTGCTAGCTTTTCCATGAGCCGATAAATTACAAATCCATTTCTGGAAGATGGAACTTGTACAAAAGTGTCAAGAACTGACTGCAGTAACTCCCACTCTTTGGCATCTACTCAAAGAACTGTGGCTTGATTTTTCTTGTATGCTGCCTTTGAGCTATGCAGGCCAGATGCTCTGTATTATCAGATGAATTGCCACTGATGACGAATCCCATTTGGTTCAGATGATATGGCGTCAAATGCTAGCATTCTCTCTCAAGTCTCAATCAAAAGGTTTCTCATCATTCGCTAATGGTGTTTCAACACAGCTATTATTCTAAGGGTGCAGACACACTAACACTGGTGTAATTTATATTGGTTTCATACATTGGTACAAGTTACGCTGGTGTCCAGAGCAGACAATCAATAGGTGCTATTTCAGTACCCTGCCACTAAGCTCCAAACACACTCTCCCAGTCCTCTAAATCACTATTTTTTTCTCTGTATTTAAATCAGCTTTAACCACTTCATACAGGTAATTTTCCCTCGTCACCAACAAGCATTCCCTATCTCGCTTTTCCTAAATAATTGTTCCGAGTCTTGTCTCAACCTTTTCTTGGCATCCTGGGGAGGAAATGCTTCTTACTATGTTCACAAAGCCCTGTCATGGTATATTTACAGTTTAATAGTACAAGGAAAGACTACTGGACCAGGGATGAAGTGCTGGCTGCTCGGTAACCTAGAAAGTGAACTTACAACTTCTGCCTTTTTACTTCCTGCCATGCCACTAAACTAACTCATAGCGCCACATAAAGGGAGGCAGCCTCTCTGTACCCTACCATGTCCTTTTTGTAACAGCATAGTAACCATCAAGCAATGTCTTCACTGCAGAATTAATACGAGCCATCAGCTTTTGAGTTAACGCCTCTTAAATAAGCCTGAACCAAGTTAGAGTGGACACACCGAAGCTGTGCTAGCAGCTGAGGAGTCGTGCTAACTCAAGCTGTAGCTTATATCCTCAAGGGTCAAACAGCTTGAGTTAAGAGCACATGCTGCCCTTAAAATATGTGTTTTTGTGTGTTGATGGGACCCAACTTGTGGGCAACATTTGAAATGTAACTCCAGCTAATTGTAGTGAAGAAAATCCCTTAGGCACCCACCTTGTGAAACTGTCTTCGTGCCTAACTCATTTCTAACACTTTTGAAAGGGTAGGATGTACGATGTTATTGAAGTGTTCACTCTTATTGTTGTTGTTTGTTTCCAAAGGAATCACGAGAGGTACTGAAGGTCCTTTCTACAGCTCTTACACTGAACAGTACTTTTCCCAATAATCCCTACTGCTGGTTACTACTTGTTGTGAATAAGGGTTGTGGAACAGGCCCCGAGCCAGTACAGATGATATCGCAGGTCAAAGAAAAGGACTACAAACTATTATATACAAGGCGAATAAGAAAACTGTCATTATGCTGAGTCTTTCCCACCCCACCAAATGTATATGCAGCCCTTAATCTCTTCCCTTTCTGACTTTGGTGTCAAGTGCCTGTCTCCCCCCATCAGAGAGAAGTAGATCATCTATAGCAGTGTGACAACAGCATGAGATTAGCTGTCAATAGCCTGGAGTTATTAAAGAGCTACAGGACTATTTACAGAGTTCAATAGTCTTTTCAGTTAGAATTTCCACTCAAAGCTTTCAATTTAAGGAACAATATTCCTCGAGTTGCTTTTTTATTTAATCTGAAAGAGTAAAAAAAAAAAAAGGATAGGAAATCTTGGGAAGCATGAGAGATGCGAGAAATCTAGAAGACCTTTTGCAGCAAAAGCCACCAGTCTCGAGTAAGACGCAATTTAACGTAGGGAAAAAAACAATCAGTTCAATGCAACATAAGTGCAAGCATGGGTGTTTTGGTACTTACTATTAAATATACTATCAATCTGATTCCTGCACAGGTGTCTCACCACAGGCTACGTTTAGAAACAGAAACAATCTTCAGGCAAAATTTCTACCTGAATGTGAAGATGCACTGGAGAAAAAAAAAAGTCCCATACCTATTAAATTCATCTTTCTGCTTTTGTTCGGAAAGAAAGATGGATTTTATGGTTAAAATATGGGACTGCAGGTAGGGGACCATAGTTCTAGTCCATAAGCTTGAGCCTTTTAGTTTTTGCCCCCATAACATCTGGGCAAGCCACACTCAGGCTTAACATTTGCAAACAACTGCTCAAGTAACTGCTTCAAGTTCTGAGTATACAACTTGAGACACATGGAGATTGATTTAGAGAGATGGGCTAGGGACAGGCATTATACATAAACTGGCTTAAGTGATCAGCAACTGGTTTAAACCTGTAACAGAACAGAGGTTCAGTTCACATATACCAGTTTCAAAATGGCCAAAACCGGTTTGAGATAAGCCTGGTTGAATGTAGAATTAGACTTAGCTGATTTTGGTCAAACTGGTTTATGCAATGTCTGTCCCAGACCCCTTCCTGGTTTAAGTTAAACCAGAGTCCCCCAGTATCCCAGCATGCTCTCTGGGCAGGGCTCTGACCTCTGCTCCAGAGAGCAGGGCTGGCCCTGCCCCTCCGCTCTCTAGCTGGGGGTGGGAGCATGGCCAGAAGCCAACGGGCATGGTCGCCTAAGGCAAGGGAGTGGGGAAGGGTTTATTCCCCCTCTTCCACTGGGGCACCACAGCTGAGGTCTGCCTGGCCACGCTGTAACAGCCCGTCAGGCATTCGCCCCCCTCCCCACTCCAGCGGCAGGGACAGGGGCATCGACATTAAACCTGCCTCTCCTGTAGCTGCACGGCTAGAGACGTGGGGCTGAGCTGGGTCAGCCCATGGGGGCCAGACCCTTGTCTTGGGCTGGGGAGCACAGGCAGAGCCTGGCTGAGCAGTGGGCTGCCTGGGCCAGCTCAGAGGCACTGGCGGGCCCAGAGCCTGGCAACCGCCTGCCACTGGGGCTAGCAGCCCTAGCCTTGCCCCTGTCCTGTTGGCACCTGCTAGCTGCAGCCACACCACGGTCTGCGCACTGGCCAAGGCCAGCGGGGCTCCTCTACCTCCTCTGCCGGCAGCTGCCACTGTCACCACTGTGTGGCTCTGGGCGCGTGGGTGGAAGCTTCACCCCAGCTGCTTCTGCCCCAAGCATGCACGGAGCTCTGGCTCCAGCTTCCTTCCTCCACCCACCTGGTGCGATGAGCAGCCCCTGAGCAGGAAGCAGGTGGAAAGCAGCTGGAGCTGAAGCCAGAGCTCTGTGCTCCAAGCAGCAGCCGCCAGGCTAAACCTACTCCCTCCCTCGCTGCTCAGAGCAGCCCGGCAAGGGCAGGAGGGGAAGAGGGAGTAGCTGCCGGAGGCTGGCTGCTGTCTGGGCTGAGCAGGGCTGTTCTCTTCCCCTCACCGCCAGCTGAGGCTCTTGTGGAGGGAGCTTCAGCCCCGTCGCTTCCGCCCAGTGCCTGGAGCTCTGCCCACTCCATGCAATGAGCAGCCCGGGGGAGCAGGGGTTGAAGAGCAGCCAGAGCTGGAGCCAGCTCTGTGTGCCGGGCTGAGCTTCCACCCATGCCTAGGACACCACCGAGAGGGGCTGCAGGCCCCGTCAGGGTCGCTCCCCCCTTGCTGCTCCAGTGGCAGGGTGGGGACATGGCCAGATATTGGCCAGCAGGACCCCTCGGGTGAGTGGGAAGGGAAGGCATTTATCCAGCCACTCGCCCCGTGCAGGGCAGAGCCTGCCCGGGTGGGCAGACCCTGGCTGCAGTCCCCTGGGTTGCGGTGGGACATAACCCCCCTTCCTGGCCCCATGCTGGCCGACACCCCCACCACTCCTACAGCGAGGGGGGAGCACCCAGAGGACCCTGCTCAGGTCCTTGCCAGTGGGACAGGGAGGAGGGAATTGAACCCCTCCCGGCCAGTTTACTCAAGGCTAGTGCAGATCTCAGACTACATATCTATTATATTCATGCCTGCTTAGACTACTCAACTGTTTACTTTGGATCAAAGTGGGATCTGTTATTTTACTTCTGTCTAATAAATCGTTTTTTGGTGCAGAAAGTGCAACCGATAATTGAGGCTATTCATAAGCAGTGTTACTACTCTACTCAGAAAAAGACGACGTTACACCTTCATCCCATGCATTCAATTAGTGACACCTAGAATTTTAATGAATGGCATACGCTTGCAGCTTCTTTTTAAATAATGAAATATGTGGGTTGAAAAACGTGGCTGGAGTTAGGAATACTAACTTCTGTGGTCACTGATTAGATGAACCAGTTCGTCACAGATGGTTAGGTTGTCTCACCGAAACAAATCTCTTTGTTACGTATGGCTGGGTTGTCTCTTCATTCTCTTCAGGTTACTGTTACATAGCTAAGAGTGCCTGCTGTCTAGCACTGTGCTGCATTAGGTGACACTGCTCATATAACCACTGAAGCCAAGAACAGATAGAGAAGGAGACTGCGCCACGAACTAATATTCTTTCCTAAGAGGAGGCGGCGGCAGGGGAAAAGGTAAAGATGCCAGAAACAGTGGTTGAGTTATGAACAGTAGTACCTAATCATGGGCAGAGCAGTGTTAAAGCTACTTTCTTGCTGTATATGGACTCAGCTATGCCTTTTATCTGCAGTTCTTTCTTACAAAGCAACCGTGGAGAAATGGTAAGGGACTTCCCTTTGCTATCTTCAGGTCAGCTACCGTCTGTCTGGGTCATCCTAACAAATGGGTGCAGGGGAATCCCTGTGGCGTCTTGGCAAAACTGTGATGACCATTTGCTAGCTTTAACGAGGTATTTCCACCAACTTACTGAGCCTGAGTATGATTAGACAGCTTACACCCTAATATTTTATAGAAATTCAATTGGCAACAATATTAGGAAAAGGATACTCCACATTATGCTTAAAAACCTAACAGGATAGACAATAGCGATAGCCAACTTCTGTGATTTTATTACAGGCCTCATAGTATATGCTAGTTTTTGTTAAAGTCTCCGCTTGCATGCCACTGGAAGCTTAAATCTGACATACTGGCATGCAAGAATAAACCATTCCAGCCCCTTTGGTAGCAACAGAAAAGCTTGAAAATGTTATCTCCAAATCCCAAAGAGTAGAAGGCAAGTTAAAAAAAAAAGACCCCCTAGACTTATTATTTTTAAAATACTCCAAGTTTTAAGCCAATGTCTTGATTTTGAATGCCCCACTCCTGATTTATGAATATTTAGATTTTCAGTATGGACCTTTGCAAACATTTGTGTTTGCAATACCTAAGACACACATTATGCTAACTGACTGTAACTGGAAAGACTGTAATGGGCCCCCAGGCAGGGGTATGTGATAGAGCGAAGAAAGACATTATAGGACCAGTATAATCACTCATCACGCACTCAGGAATAGCTTCCTTGTTCTGTTCCAGGGCACACAGTGCTCCCAAGGGGGAACAAGCACAAGACTGAAGAAACAGCATCGCAATCTTTCTCTCTACCCATGTTAATGACTAAATGCCACATTTAGCACAACATCATCTTTGCTCCTTTGAATGCTGCATAAATTCTAAAAACCAGAATAAGATTTTTTCTTAATAATCTAGGGCAGAAGTAACAGCAAAATGACAGCCAGAAAGGATTAATCCTTAGCGTTTGTGCTGCACTCAGCATCCTGCATGAAGACTCTGCCCCTTGCAATATTTATTACCTCTTATTTCAGAGGGGCAGGAGAGCATGAAACCGGTTCATGAAACAAATATGATTTCCTTAGTCATCACGCAGCTCCCCTTCCTTGCTCCAGGCTCTCAAGCACATTCAGATTACTCTGGTTAAGGTTAATGCATGCACTGCAGAGCAAACACCGGCCAAGGTGAAGACCCGAGCTGGCAATTCTCTGAGGAGAAAGAAGGACTGTGCTAGCGCAGACCCTGTTCCCACTACAGTGACTCTGCAGCAGCTCGCTCCCGAGTGCCTGATGCAGCAGAATACACTGATGCAGTAGATGAAGTCATAGCAGTGTTAGTGCCACTGCCACCAATTAGTGCATTTCAGAGGGCACAGAAGAGAGCAGACCGCTGGCACTTGCAATGTTTATGACTAGCACTCTCATTTTTATAAGCTATTAGAGTCTCATAATTTTTTCTCACAGGTCATATTTTTACAGAAGTGCTCTTTGAACCCCAACCAAAATGCAGAGAGGGGAGTGCTTCTTGCTATTTGAGTACCTTCTCAAATAGCCTGCTTACCAGGTTTTCATTTTAACTTCTAATTGCAGCATCCTTCACAACAGGTTCCTGTGGTCCAAGCTACTTTTGTAAGCAAAGCCATGTGAACCTTGCTATGAAAATTTTCTGTGGGGGGAAAAAAACGTCCCCTAAGAAATGGTGTCTTCTGTTCCACTGGGAAAAATTAACAGATGTATTTTGTTTTGGGAGGATGAGAGGTACAACATAACTAGGGACATTTTAAGCTAGTTGCGCCACATTAAAGTATTTTGCTTGAAGTCAGTTTGACCTCCTTTCCAGCTGCTTGCACAGGTGCAGCAATGCATCGGGGAACTGTCGTTTCAGTCCACTGGTCGGAATAGCTGGATGGACTGGATGACCCAGGAGGTGTGGCACTCTCTCAGGCAGGACACAAATTTTGATTTTCAAACAACTGTACCATTGCCTTATAAATCTTTCCATGCCAAGTCAGAGATCCTCCTGCAGAATCCCATTCCTCGCCGCTCTGCAACACCGCACATCACAGTCTACTGGAGTCTGCCCATCGCTAAAGAAGATGCTTCATATACAGAAATGCAATTCAAGAAGCGACATGCAGACTCATCCCTGGAAAGTCATCGTGCAAATTTATCAGCCAGGAGCAGAATCAATTCACCCGCTCTTACCAGAGTGCAGCGAAAACCCTTACGCTTTACTTGCCTGTCAAGAAAAGGTGCTGGCAACTGAATGGGCAGTTTTTGAAAAGCAGATTAATGGATCACTTCTCCATGCCTGGCATTTCTTGTAAACCTGGTTTCAGCAATTAGTAGGGGTACATTCAGGTTTATTAGCCTACATTTTTTACTCTACACATTTTCACTACACAATTAGTGTGGCATCCCTAATTAATCACGGCTGCAAAATGATATAATCTTCGTGCAGTATCACATTACAAACACTTGGATGACTATAAAAGTAAAATTATAGACTGAGCATGTTAATCTTACTAGCCTTTGATAAACCAGGACAACCAATTCATTTACAAGATTCTGGCTTTATTAGCAAGTCCTATTTGTAAGAAATCTTCTGCTTCTCTAATCCTGCTAATATGTTTAACGCCCCCTGCCTTGTCCATGTGATTCATCTCAAAGCCTTGCACCAATGCGTTTGGCTGCACTACAGCATAAATATTTCACAGGCTCATCACAGCCTCTTCCTTTACAACAGTACAAGATTATCAAATGCAAGATCCATGCTTAAAAAGGGAAAAAAGGATTATTGTGACCGCTCCCAAGAGGAAATGAGCCCAGTGGGACAATTTCCCTCAGCTAAAGCAGTCTAGATTTTTAGAAAATGAAGCGGGGGTCTATACTGGCTCTGCCAAGAAGTGCATTTTGCTCTGTATGTGCCAAACTACTCAAACTACACTGCTCTTAACCACAACCACGCGCGGGAACCTAGAGGGGTTGCGAGGTGCAGAGCCCCTACAGTGACTTCCCAGCTCGTGTCTGGGTTTGGCACATGCAGGGCGAGCGCCGGCATTTGGAGATGCGATTCCTGGCAGCAGTCTCAGGAGTACCGTGGAAATGGTGCGGACATACCTGTAGGCTCCTAAAAGCATTTCGGTGATTCAAGACACAAATCTGCGGTGCAGAATTATAGGGTCGTTAGAGACTTTGAGGTTCACCTACTGCAGGAGAAGAGGATGTGCAAGTCCTAAAACACGTCCCAGACGCTTGTGCAGCCTTTTCTTCAAAACCTCCCGTGAAGGAGTTTTCACAACTTCCCAGGGCAGCCTGCTGCATTCGTCTACTGGTCTTACTGCTAGGAAGCTCTTTCTGAGACTTCATCAAAATCTACTTCGCTCCACCTTAACTCATTGCTTCATGTCCTGCTTTCTTTGGCAAGGAAAAACGGTTGCTCTCCCTCTTCATTATGGCATCCTTTCAAGTATTTGAAGATTACCACCAGGCCTCCTTAATTTCCTTTTCTGCAAACCAAACATACCTAATTCTCAGCTTTTCAATGTGTGTACTTGTATCATCACTACTGTTCACCTCTGGATTAGCTCCGGTTTCTGCACATCCTTCCTAAAATGCAGAGCCTAAAACTGCAAGAATGCTCCAGCTAAGGCCTGATGAGTGCTAAGTGGAGAGGCTGTTTCACCTCCCGTCTTACAACACCCCTGCAGCCCAAAGCTACAGCCGCTTTGTGTGCGACTGCGTCATAGTGCCGACTCCCACTTCCTTCTCAGCACAGCTCTTGCCTCCCTAGTTATGACCCATTTGTACATTTGTTTATTCTTCCCTAAGGATGGTGTCTCACATTTGTCTTTACTGAGATCAGGCAGAGGTAAGAAGTCAATCCACATGGAAAGCTTTCTACTTTAATCCCAACGTAACTATATTGCACTGATAGTGAGTGCATTTTTACTTCTTCTTACTGCCCTTTAACAAAATTTCTGATTTTCTATTTGTGGTTCTGCTTTATGCTGCTGATGTTTTCAGTAACTACAACCTAATTCTGTTGGAATACCCTTCTTCCTGACACCTCTATTGTTTTTCACTTCCTGTCTGTCTGAATGTCCCTTTTCTATCCAGGGGAAAAGCCCATATCGTGATCCATTCTGGGAGGAGAATACAAATTTAATTGCTTTCACCTTAAAAAAAAAAAAAATATTCTGTGCCTTCCAAAATGTAGGCTTCATTTCTGGTGGAAAATGTGTGACAATAGAACAGATGTGCATGTCTGGGACGAGACAAAGAATAATGGCATACTGCACTATTTTAATCACAGAGGGCAAGTGTTGAAATCTCCCTCCAGAGAGTTGCAAAACAGCTCACTTACTAAGTGGTCCCATCTATACCAGCGTGTCTCACTTAGTCTGAAAACTACTGCTTTTTAAAATCCATTTATTGACAGTGGAAATCCAAACATCCACTCCACCCCCTCACCCTCCCAAATACTTATTTCAGTGAAATCCAGATCACTCATTCCTGGGTCGTTCACCGCTCACTCAGTTTGTAGTGAGTTGCTAAATCAAGGATGATCTGTGGAGAGGTTTGCTGCAGCTCTTACTACAAAGGGGTCAGCTTCTCCACTGAGCTAAGCCTCATCAGCAATCTCACGCAGAGAAGCAACACCCTTCAAAATAAAGCCCTTCACACAGCTGGAGCACCTCAGTGGTCCCATACAGCCATTTGCTGCAGCTGTATAATGGGTTGCTTCACAAACCGTTTTTGTGCACGCTATGGATCACAACCCTTTAAGCTAGCAAAGCTCTACAATCTGTGTGTACAGGTGCGGCTAACAAACCACACAGTGCTTTACAATCTGTTAGATAAAGGATACATACATACATACATACATACATACATACATATATATATATATATTTAATTTCTGACCTAGTGCTCAATCATTTTAATCAGGCCTATCTCCCTGTGAATGTATATGATATTATTCACAAATTCAGATTTTGTCTGTTGCTTTGTCTCCAAAAATTACAACCGTAGACCAAGCTTTGCGTATACAGTATCTAAATTGACAAAACGTATCTAGAAATAATTCTTACAATATCTCTAAATAGTCAGTTAACTGGCATTTCTAAGTCTTTTAAATATATTTAATAAGGTTATGAAAACAGGCTTCCTCCTCCTCTCACTTTCCTCAGCACTGAGCATGTTTGGCAGGCTGAGCTCAACTTTCTTACTTTACAGCCTTGACATTCACAAACCCTTGTCACATCCCAACCCCTTCCCTAGCCCTTATTTCTGTTGGCATGTCAAAGAAATTCCAGCCTGAGGATCCCACTTCGCATTTACTGAGCCTTAAAGAATTCATAGCGTAATGTGAGCTGCAAGAATGCCACTCCTAAAAAGAAACAGCCCACCAGGATTATTAAATCTCTGTTTCCCTGAGAAATTTAGCTATTGCACCCAAAGTTTATTTGAATGAGAGGGGCACAGTAAGAGGTTGCAGAAAATGCCACTCGTGGCAATACGCTACAGCAGCAAACGATTTCACACGTAACTGCATGTCGCTAGAAATGTACTATACGAGCCATTGAATGGTTTGGATACTTTTCATCTTTTCACCGGGATACTTTTACTGTAGCATAACAACAGCTTTCTTCCTTTTCCTCCTGATATAAATAGCATAAGACTGACAAGGGCACTGAGAAAGCTTACTTCATGTTACTCCCACACTTCAAATCTAGCCTTGCTCTCACTGAAGTTAACAGCAAACTTATTCATTTCAGGTGCAGCAACACAAAATCCCTTTAATGCACAGAAACCACCCCCCCCAGAACAGAACTTGGATTTGTAGATAGCATTGTTATGCTCACAGTATCCTAAATATGCCTATACGCATGGCATTGAGTATAAAAGCCATTACAGACACACACCACCCAACACATGTTGAATGTGTTTGAGACAGGAGGCTTGGAGGCAGTGAGCTGTTCCCTCTGCGGAGGAAGTCCCACCAAGGTGTACACTCAGTGTCGGGCGCACAGCCCTTTTTGGAAGCATCCACATTTCTGCAGCCAGCACTTCAATTTAATGCAGAGTCTTTGGGGAGGAAAAAATAAAACAGGAAGGTGAGAGGCCTCTGTGGACATAGCCTCAGAAAGGAAACAAGGTTAGACTTGGTGCAGAAGAGTTATTTGTACTACTGTAATGCCTGGGAGCCCTAAACATGGATCTGGACCTCTTTGTGCCACGTGCTGTACAACCAGAGACAAAAGAAGGACAGCTCCTTTCCCAAGTAGCTCGCAATCTGTGTATAAAACAAGGAACCACCGATGAATACAAGGAGAGAGGGAAGTATAACGAAACAATGACACTATACTGGTGATAGGCAATAGTATCAGTGCAACCTAACAGTTGTCAAGTTGTTTGCAAACATCATAGAAAAAGAGAGTTATAAAGGGTTTAGGGTTTTGAAAGAGGAAAATGAGCAAGGTTTGTGGATGTCTATAGGGAGCCTCCCCCACTCCACAGCATGGGAGAAAGCACATAGAAACTTCTAGAAAATAGGACACAGAAAAATGGTGTCACGGGCCAACAAGAGGCAGGAATCAACATATCCGCAGTGAATGAGAGGTGACAGGCAGGGTGGATATATGTTTCACTGTCAAACCCCTTCACAGCCTAGTAGCTTATGTTCACTGTGACAGAGGTGGAGGAGCCAGTGCAGGGTGACGAGGCCAAAGTGACAGGCCAGGAAACTGGTCTTTGCAATGTTGCAGATGGACACGAGCGGAGCAGGACTGCACTTGTCAAGGCCGGGAAAAAAGGCAGCTGTTGGAACTGAGATGCAAGATGCAACCGAGAGCCTGGATGGGACATTTTGCTGGGTAGATGGATGGGAAAGGACACCAGAGACACATTATGAAGAAAGAACTGGCAAAATGTAGACCTAGACCAGACGCAGCTATCTAGAAAAAGTTACACGCCAAAGATAATGCCCAAGTTATGGATCGGAGTAAGACACAGGGTAGTGTTACTTTCCAAACTGGTTAAGAAACATTGCAGTATGGAGGGCTTGGAGGTGGGAGGGAATGGAAGGAGGATTGAAAAATGCATTAAAGCTATACTGTGCATGAGCTGACACCTAAACAACCCGGGGGAGATGTCAGAGAGTCAGGTTGAAACATCAGTTTGAACAGCACAAGACGTGTTTGGAGGCAAGAGGCAGAGCTGTAATTTTTCTCTTCTTAGTTTGAATACTTCCATGAGTTATTTAGCTTCTGCTTGGACACCCGCCTAAGTGGGCCGAAGAGCCCCGTCACCACAGACTGTAAACTCTCTCTCATTACTTTATCAGACAGACTACGTAGTCTGACACAACGGCTGAACATCATTATATTTCACTCAAATTATTCTTACTTTTTCCACTTACCCCCAACTCTCAGAGACAGACTTCTCCTTAGTGCTCACTGAAGTGAGCCACTACCACATCACCTTAGACCAGCTATTATCATAGAATCAGAGAAAATTAGGGTGGGAAAGGATTTCAGGAGGTCATCTACTCCTGCTCAAAGCAGGACCATCCCCAACTAGATCGTCCCAGTCAAGCCTTTGTCTAGCCTGGTCTTAAAAACCTCCAAGGATGGAGATGCCACCATCTCTCTGGGTAACTGTTCCGGTGCTTTACTGCCCTCCTAGTGCAAAAGTTTGTCATAATATCCAGCCCACACTTCCCTTGCTCCGACTGATCTGTGGTCCCCCCTTTCCAGCTTCTACGTCAACCCCAGTACTACGCTTGCAGAAGCATACTCACATTTTAAAAACGTTTGCACAGTCTGAAAGTTAGTAGAAAAGGGTCAATTTTTTAATCCATTTGCGCGTATCCGTTTGCTTACGAGGGTGGATATGGGACCGAGAATGCACATGACCACACGGCAACTGCAAGCCAGAAAAATCACTTTCTCTTCTTTTATTACTCCCGCCCCAATATTTTAAAAATCAAATGCGTCTTGCAAGTAAGCATTCAATTACTTATGCATTTCCTTTAATTTTCCAGCTGAATACACATCCTCATTTAAAAGCCTTAGCAGTCCACCCTTTTTATCAAGTTTCCTGATAGACACAGCCACAGACAAGACCACAGACACGGACACTATCCAACAACGTTCAACTGGGCCACACACAGGAGATGTCAAGAGAGCGATCTTACACTGTGCTATCCCTTACGCAGCTTCCGTTTGACGAGCACGCATGCACACAGACGGCAGGCAGACAACACCACACCAAGATAACGAATGGGTCTCTAGTATTTCAGATTTACCTACAACCGTGTCCTTCCATCAGAACTTTAAGTGTGTTTTGCTTCTGGCACTATCATTAGCAATCCCACAATAAAGACTGTTAAGAAAAATGTTGCTCAACATTAGAGATGGGTAGAAAAAGAGTTAGAAAAATCTGGGTGCCACCGAATAACAAGATGCGGATTATCTGAGTACCCCTCAAAGTCTACAAATTGTGCATCTGCTGGCAGTGGGTCAAGAACTATCTGGGGCAAAAAAACAAATAAAATTAAAGAAAATTAACATCCCAGTGAAAAGAACAGTAGTATACATCGAACATCAAAGACATACATACAGCAAGTCTGAAATAAAGGACAGATACAAGCTCAGTACATCGTATATAATCACAGGATTTCAGGTTGTTGGGTGTTTTTAAATGCATATAACCTGTTTCTCATTAAATTAGTTTTGAATTTATTTTTATAACCAGGCTGCCCGGCTCATAATCATTTCTACTGCTGGAAAACGGACAACGGAGAAGTATTCCTGCTTTCCTTATTTTATTCGGTTTAAGATGCCAGAAATAAACATTATAAAAAAATACGGCTGTATCTAGCATTTACTTTGCCTCATTCTTGGCCGTCAATTCTCCATCTGTTTTATGTACGTGGATTTCCACGACAGGATCAGAGACTGTTGTGATGGGCACCAAAATAGAGACCTGGACAGATAAGGCGTCTAGTAGGGCGAACATGCCTGTTTTGACACAAGCTGCGTCAAAGTACACAGACTGCTCTTCAGTGGTTTAAGCCAACCCATATAATTTTTCCCTGGCCTGTTTGCAAAACAGAATATATTCCTTGTCTAATGGTAACAGAACAAGATTAGCATAATTTGTAACGACTGACGGGGCATTTCTCATCTTTCCAACTTACCTTGTATGCAGCTTGTCTCATAAACTGCTTTGCAGGCTGCTTCCATATAGCCGGCACGGTAATGACCCATCTTACTTCAGAGTTTTCAAACTCTGAGCCTGCTTGATCGCTGAGCTCCTAACCCAAAAGGAAAACATCAAAGACGGATGTTAAACTGACACCAGCCATTTGACAGGAGCACGTTGTTTTCTGCTGGCTCCACTAAAAGTAACTTCCCCTTTTTCCTAATTTTTAAATGTTATGTCTGTGCTGCAAGTCAGAACAGCTAAATCACTGCTCAGGGTGCCAGGACTAGGGGTTGCTGAACACCACCTTCTCAAGGAGGCCTTCAGAAAAACTCTGGGGCTGCTTCTTAATGTGGAATAGGAACAGTTCATTTTTCCAATGCAAAGCTCATGCTCTACTGAGCATAAGAGCATGTTCACAGTACTTGACATCTGGGATCTGTTG
>JAGPOW010002742.1:15550522-15564252 GCA_030014935.1 Caiman crocodilus | reverse complement strand
TCACACTTTCACCCCAATTAGTATATGTATAAATATGCCCTGCATCATTGACAAACACTGCAGTTTATAATCTGTTTCTCAATGGCTGCATTGTGTCACCCCTCTTTAAATCAAACTTTTGCTTTCTAAAACCTCCACGTTAACTGCAAGTACTTCCTAAAAATCTGAAAACACTTGACTGTTCATTGCTTGAAAAATGTTTGCTTTGCGCAAGCAGTCATTAGGAGTTTAGCTCTCCGCTTTTTCTTATTTTAAAGAAAAGTCTGTATTGAATTTGCAAATTAGGTGATATTTGTGATACATTTTGGGAAAGATTCCAAGTCAAATGCTATTACCATATGTCCTATTTTAAATCTCCATTCAGACAGGGAGAGGGTTCAGAGAGGTGAACAACAGCCGCCTTTAGAATGGAAAACATTTTTCTGCATGCAAGTGCCACAGGGTTATGTTTGCTTAGCTATACTGCAATTAAAAACTTGCGGCCAAAACAGAGCATGCTCCCGCAAGGGCACTTTGGTCTGACTATTATAGACTAAAAGTAGCGGTCCTTCTATACTGATCATTTAATTATTGAACACACACACGCAGAATTGCAGCACTCTGCATACTAACAGCAACCGAGGATCTAGCCTAAAATAGGGAATGCTAAAAACTGTCTTTGCCACTGTTCGGCATTCTCCCATAATATGTACATTTGCCTTAGGATCTCCTCAAATTGTGCTTCATTATGTCTCCGTCTCATTAACATTCCACTCTGAAGCCTAAGCAGAGCATAAATTCCCCCCAGGTACAAAGATTTGAAAGTGTAGTGATAGGCTGGTCTTTCTTCTTGTTGTTGCAGCTGTAAGGAGGTGATAATCAAAAGAGAATAAATTAACCCCACTCAAAGAAATGGGGTCAGATTGCTAACAAGGAAGCTCAAGGAACAAATTCTTCCCTTGTTTCACTGAGGTTGTATTAATGCATATGGGCTAGGGATAGAAGTTACACAAACTGGTTCAAGTTATCACAAAAACTGGTTTAAACCTGTAACAGAACAGGAGTTCAGGGCACATAAACCAGCTTCAAAATGGCTGAAACTGGGTTAAGATAAACCTGGTTGAACGTAGTATCAGCCTTAAACTGATTTGGATCAAACCAGGTTCTGAAACTTCTGTCCCAGACCCTTTCCTGGTTCAGGTTAAACACAGTCCCTCAGCATGCTTTTCAGTCCTGGGCTGAGATGTGCTGTCTGCTCCAGCAGGCAAGGGTTGTGGGAGAGGGACAGCGGGGCTGGGATCTGGGGCCAGGGAGAGGGGTTAAACTTCCCTTCCCCCAAGTACAGAGCTGCCCAGACATGCTAAAAACTTACTGTTGGCTATGACTGGACTACACTACACATCCCAGAGACACCTGGGAACATGAACAGGAAGTGATGAGAAACCCTGCAGAGTTCTGCTGCTGTCACACTGTACTGCAAATCTTAGAGACTTTGGGGACAGCAGGAAGAGGAAGTGAACACACAGCTCATGCCGGCTGTGCACCAGAAAGCCATGCTCTAGCGTCCCCTTCTGGCCTGAGCCACTGCAGGCATGTGGCTGCATTTTCTGAATCAAGTGAATATCTGTTCAGTTGTTTCTCAGCTTAATCTCTGCATTCTAGACTAACTTGCAAAAAGACTAAATCGATTCAACTTCGTGCTTTTTGATTTACCTCTGGCAAATGCTATGCTGTTCCTGCCTGTGGCCTAGCATGCACCTTACAGCTGGGACACACATTACACATAAACCAGTTTAAGTGGTCAGAAACTGGTTTAAACCTGTAACAGAAGTTCGGTGCAAATAAACCAGTTTCAAAATGGCCAAAACTGGTTTAAGATAAACCTGGCTAAATGTAGTATCAGACTTAACTGATTTGGGTCATACAGGTTTATAAAACTTCTGTCCCAGACCCCTCCCTGGTTCAAGTTAAATCACACTCCCCCAGCATCCACTGTGCTGTCTGCGCTAGACAGTGACCCCACCCCTCTGATCCCTAGCTGGAGCAGTGAGGGCTGGTTGACAAGGTGGGGGTGGGCAAGCCCAGCAGGGGATTCAGCCCAGTTTACTGGAAGTGGGGGGCACTGCCTTCCCACAGGCAAACTCCAGCTGGGGGCAGGGAGGGGGGTTAAACACCCTTTCCCTGACTCAAACTTACTGCCGGCTGCAACTGTGGACTACAAATCCAGATGTATCACTTACAAGTTGCAGAGTCCTGCTGCTGTAATTCTGGACTGCGAATCCTAGAGACCATGGGGACAGCAGGAAGAGGAAGTGAACACGCAGCCAGAGAGTTGTGCTCTAGCGCCCCCAGCTCCTGGCCTGAGCCACTACATGCATGTAGCTGCATTTCCTCAATCAAAGGCAAATATCTTTTCACTTCTGTTTCGATTTAATCTCTACAGTTCAGACTAACCTGCAAAGACTGAGTTGATTCAGCTTTGAGCTCTTTGACTATCTGTTCCTAGCCTACAGGAAGCATGAAATGTTGCAGGCTTAGGAATGTGTTAACGGGCCCTCGCAATTCTATTTTCTTTAACTTGCAATGCTCAGATTAAGAATTTTATTTTCCTTAGTGCAAAGAAATCATGCAGCTTTTTGCTCTTTCATCAACCACATTATTAAAAAAGCAAAGAGAAAAACCAGAAGAACTTATATTTGATGTGGCAGAAGGGCAGTAGATGAAAGACACCACAATACAGTATGAATACAACCCCCAACAGAGGTTGCAGTTAGTGGATATCTTCCCCAATACTTGTTAGATTTTTATAAACAAACATTAAGCTTAAGGGCAACAATAACATCCGCTTCCTGCTCACAACAGGGTGAAGTTTGTTCCTGTGAAAAGCCAATATATGACCAAGTCATCCCTAATAGGCCCTAAATGTTCCTTGTGTGTTATCTGCGCAGATGTTTAGCTGTGTGAATCTAACGGGCTGTCTACAAGACACAATGCAGGACTGAACAGAGGTTGTTTTAGAGTTAGCTTGGCCCTGGAAGCAATATAGATCATTAGCATAACTCTCCATTTGAACTCAAGCTAATTAGGCTCAGTGCAGAGCAGCGCTAAAGCACATACACTGCTTCCAGTTCCCAAGCTAATGTATTAGGAGGTTAATTATCTGTATGTTCAACATCTCCCTGTATTATTTCACTCAGGACCAGCTTTGAAATTTTATAATTAAGGAACAAACGTGGCTCACCGGACTCCCTTCTGCTTACTAACTGCAATCAGAGGAAGCTCTGCATGAGCGGAGATGACCAAGAGTTGGCCCTCAAAGGTTAGACTACCATCCCCTTAATCCAGGTAAACCTTTAAATGGGCACAGAACATACAACGCCCCAGCAGCAGCATAATCATAGGGATTATGGCTAGAAGCATCGCTCAGATATTACTCCTGGATTGCTTCACAAAGAAATAGCCAAATACTGAGTTTTGGTTGTTGCATTTTCAATCATTCTTTACTTAACCAAACTCCAAATGGAAGGAGATTGACCAAGAAGAGATGGGCTGAAGAGTAAAAACATTCAGCCACAGTTTCCCAGTAATATATCTGCTAATACATCAGCTTGCGCCCAGTGTAAGACAGGAAATCACTTAAGGCTACCCGGGATCCACCCACAGCCTTCTTGGAGTTTCTAGACCTGTCATTCTTTGTCGACATCAAATATCAAATGGGGCAGAAGCTTGGCAAGGTTAAAACTACGAGGCCTGCCTTTGCACTAGGTTTAAATATAGAAAGCTGGATAAGGCAGTGTTTTCTTTACCTTCAGTGCCTGCTCCTTAAAGAACTGCAGGGCGTAAGCAAATATTTCAAGTGCCTTGACTTTTTTGCCATTTGCAGCTGTCAGGTCTGTTTCCATGGTGAGATTCTACGTGGAAGAAAATAATGAAAAGTTATTAAAAGGAAGGGGTAAACGTTAATTTCCTGTCGCTCAAGAGAAGGAAAGTCTCCCTTACTGAAATTCACCAGCTTAAACCTGACACGTACGGTTTTGGAAAGAGTCTGTCCAATCACTGAGATTTCCTACTAAGGACATTTTGCTGTTTACTAAAAGTATAATCTTTGCACCTATCAGTCATGGTAACAAAGAGCTGCCATGTGGATGTTTAAGTATCCGATATGCATAACCAGGACCTGCAACTGACTGTGCCAAGAAACTGTGCATGCAAAAAATGAGATCCGTGCTTTATATTTAGCTCAGAAGTGAAAAATACAGATTTTGGCTTTGTATCAAATTATAAAGCTGTAAAATACCTCAGTACAACAAGTACCAACTAAGCCCCAAGAAATCGAGAATGAGTAAGTTAAAGATAAACAGTAATGCGATTTTCTTTTATAACATATCGCAAAGAATTAAGCGAGAATACATTCCCATGAAGAGGTCAGCATTAGGTTTATGTAGCTCTTAGGTTCAGGTGGCAAATAGGCTCTGCATGGGGTGAATTTAATCTGATGCAAATAGACCAGACAAGATACTTCAGGAAAGACAAATGGAGCAAACCCATCTAGAGCAACATTCATCAAAATACAGAAGAATGTTTCTTGGTGGCAAGGGTGGGCAAAATAAAGCAAAAGAAATTAAACTACAAGTTGCACCTCACTTGCAAGTTGCTTATATTATTTTACAACTGCAAATACTTGTGCTGACACAAATGTTAATAAAATCTTTAAAGGCCCACAGAAAGATGGTTTTAAGCACAAAAAGCAAGCTACCAGGCAGAGTCCAGTTGTTACTTACACCAGTGGTATGTAGCTTCATCTTAAACTTTTCAAAGTACAACCAATGCTTTGATTCATTGGGATCCAAGTCATGGTAGAAATCTCGTGCTGCGTAACCAAAGCTATGAAACTTTCTTTCAGGTGTTAAGAGGATAGTAGTTGGCGTCTTCTGATTGGATACACCTGGGTCTCCACCTTCCCATCGCCTATGAAATAGGTGAACCAGCTTCAAACCAGTGATACCAACATATACAACGGCATGCTCATTAGTGCATTATAGAAGAAAACTGGATTGTGCAATAGTTACACATGCAGCGAGTTCACTTCTGGACACTTGAAGTTGATTCCTATTTAGGCCCAAAGTGAGTCTTTATTCACAGCCAAGAAAGAAGAGTTGTCACAGTTTGTTTTAGGTAACTCTTAACAGTCTGCACATGAATTCAGGAATATTTTGTGAATGGTTATATCATTCTCTTGGTGGCAACTACGGTGGAGCAGGTGCCAAGCTGCACGCTTGACAGCCCAGAGGGTGAAGTTTGAGGCCATAGCAGAAGTGCTTACAGCACAGCCCATCGGATCCCAGCAAATCTGCAAAGTCTGCTAAATACCTTGCCACAAGGACATGAAAAAGGAAAGGATTCTCTTGGTAAGTATATAGCTGCTATAATGAAAGTCACCCAGGAGAAAATAGAGGGCAGTATTACCTGTCAAATATTGGAAGTCAATAAGATGAACAAACAAACAGAAAGACAACCAAATGGAATATATCAACCGAGTACAACTCACGACTAAACTAAAACCAAAAAGAAACCTTATGTTTAAAAATGAACGCCACACATTTAAAAATTAGGAACTGTCAAAGGTGTTGTTCGCCTTACATCAGCCCCCTGTAACAATTACATGATAGCATGCAAAGTTGTTGTATGATTTTTTTTCCTGGACAAGATCCCATCCAGAAAAATTGAACACCACCACGGAAATGTGGATTTTTACCCTTCCCTCTGCCATAGAGTTCTTTGTGATGCTGCACTGGTCAGTTCAAATAAAGTTTTAACAGCTGATTACTAATTGGGTATTCCTTAGTTTTGGGACATAAGGTTTGAGTCTGGGGGCAGACCTGGAGGAGCGCTCAATAGCCACAGCTGCAACTGGAGTTAGTGGGAAGTGTGCTTTAAACACATAGGACCAGATTCAACTCCACCTATTAAGTGTGAAGGGGACTTAGGTGCCCGAGTGCAATGCCATTCCACCTGCTCAAGTGCCTGAAAAGCATCTAGTACAAAATGTAGGTGGATTACCCCCTCCTTGTTGTTTTCGGTGACTTAAAGGTGAGACGATGGTGTGTTAGAAAACTAGATGCCTTGATGGATTTCCAGAACTTGAACAGGATGGAAAGGAATTGCCCTTATGTGGTTGTGTCCACTTAGATGACTAATAGCTGGTATAGAGTCTGGCTCAACATGGATAATAAGGACCCTGAAAAAAATCATACATTTCAAATCAGGCACCCAGTGTTGGTGTAAGCAATGTTAGCCTTCATCTCTAGCTTCCTAAGCTAGACATTCAGATACTGCGGGCCACAGGCTAACCCTTTAGGAAATTCATAATTTTCTAGTCAGTGAAGATTTGGGTGGTGCTGGGCAAACACACTACATAATAAGGATTAATAGAAAGACTGAATTAATCCTTATCTATGCAAGCAGTGTCCTTCCTCTGCAATGAATGAGGCCGAGATCCCAGGGTGGGGGGCGGCACACACGCACACACCAACAACAAAGAAGCTACATCACACTTAGAGCCATCCCTCTCCCATAATAGAAAAATTCAACCATGTGGTGCAAAACTGAGTGCCAACAATTTTGCAATGGAAATGCCACTAAGGGAACTGCATTTTGGGAGTCTCATGCTCAAATCCCTACAGAAAGTAAGCTCCATGATTAGACTATGCATCTTCCAAGATATACCATATACGCATGTGCACACACTGCTTTGTTTTTACCTGTGGTATATTTTATACCAACTACAGTACTGTCCTTGGGGAAATAGCTTAATATTTTGATAGCCAACCTGAAAAAAAAATACACCACACAGACCATTTCCTGTTGAAGTATCATTTTCTAAGCAAAACCAGTATCATTACACACAGAGAAACATCAAATGCATGTCAGTATACTACAATGTTCAAGCGTCACCCCCAGTTTTGAAAGAAAGACTTACTAGGGGCAATGCAAGGCTTTCTATCTGCATCTGTTGGGGAAGACTGCTCAACCCATTTGACCTGCCCCTCTGCTGATCAGCTCTGGCACTGGAAAACAATGAATGACAGCAAACCTTAGTGGACTTACTCTGATTTTTCATTTATCATTGCTGATTTGCCACCTGGGGTTTATCTGGCTAGCTTCAAAACCTGTGAGCAGAGGTATGGTGGGTATTCAACTCCATGCCCCTGGGAACAGAACAGGTAGTGCACGGTGTAGCAGATGAACAGACAACAGTGTTTATGCAACCAAAACGTTAAGTCCTGAACACCAGCTGGAAATTCAGTGAGAGGGGAATGACATCATTCTGATCCTTAATGAGTCATTCTGACTCATTTGTGGGAAGTTCTGTTAATAGAAGCTGAACTTAGGCTAATGGGCAAAGCAGGATAATGACAACACCTGCTTATTTTTCGCTCCGGCCAGGTGAATGATGGCTCTTTCTGAAACGTATACATTTAAGCTGCAGCTAAGCTGGCAACACAACAGACTGGTGGTCAATATTACTGCTGAAGTTTGCAAAACTACCTAGGGGGTTTAGATGCCCAATTTCTAGTCGCTCCTTTGGAAATTTCTGCCTCTCTCTCTAATCAGAAGCAGCTATTCTTTGGAGAGGAAGCTGTGGTCTACTGCGGCAGTTGTTAACATTTCCTGGAGGCAGATCAGAAGGCCACAGCGTGGGTCCGAGGTGGGCTGCTGCTGGGACCTACCTGCTGCCTCTGCTTCTCCCCAACACAGCACCAGCGAAGCTGGCCACAGCACAGGCAAAGCCCCCTGGCCCTAAAGCCCCCCTGGTTCCACAGGCCAGATCCAATGCCTCCGCAAGCCAAATCTGGCCCCTGGGCCAGATCTAGCGCAGGGGTGTCCAACTTCTGGCCCGTGGGCCAAATGCAGCCTACGGAGCCATGGCATCTGGCCTGTGGGGCTCCTCATGGGCTGGGAAATTTGGTGATGGGAGAGAAGTGGCGATTAGTACAGCCACCCTCTCCTGCTGCCAAATTCCCATTCCTCCTCTCCCTGAAAAGCCAGACTGGAGCTGGGTCACACTCCCTCCCCTTGCACGGCTGAATTGGATCCAGGCTGCTCCAGTCCCCCTCCATCTAGTTGGATGGGGTCCCACCGGATCGGGGCCACCAGCTGGATCCAGCTCGCAGCCGGACCGGGAACTGCCCAGCGAGCCGACCAGGCAAAAAAATGGTTGAGTACCTTAGTCTAGCAGACTGAGTCAGGCTACTTGTATTTTACTCTTAACTGCTAAGTGAAATCCTAGTTTCAGTGCAGTCAATGAAGAGTTTGTCAGCAGCTTCCACGGGGACAGGATTTCACTCTCTTGGGGCCTGCCATTTATTCTTTTTTTCCTTTAAGTCATCCTACCTGCAAAACTAAGGTAATAATGCCCCCCTTTCTATATAGCGTGCTTGGAGATCTACAAATAAAACATGGCATGTAAGTGCGAGGCAATGTTATTCCACCTGTGCACTTGGAACGCCCCTTGGTACCACGAGAGCTACGAGAGCAGATCGGGCCCAACCACACACAAGCTCATTGCAGCAGCGTCACTTTAATTGAAGCCTAAGGGGCTGGATCTTTAGCTCAAGACTATCACACGTGTGGCTCATGGAGCTTCTCTATCCAGCCTGCTGAGCTATCAGTGGACGCCACAAGTTGCAGGGAGTTGCCTGCTGCAGAATCCAGGGCCCTTTGGCCCTGATGGGCATCGCCATCAATGGCAAGCCTGGCTCGATGCTCCTGCTCTTATACTTGCTCCCCTAGATCCCTCAGTACTATGGCTAAACCCCTTGCTGCTGCTGCAGTGACCACTGCACCAGTCCTCATGTCCAAAGCTGGATCCAGCCTGCAAGAAGCCCCCATGATCTGGATCTGGCCTGGGGCCCCAGGTGAGTTTGACACCTCTGCTTAAGCTGCTATAAACTGGTGTAATTCAACTGATTAGAATAGAGTCAGGGGGGGTCGAACTCATTCAGACCCACAGGCTGGTTGAGGGCCAATGGGCTGGATTGACGCGCGCCACAGCCAGCGTGCAGGGCTGGTCTGGCACGGCACTGCATGCGGCACCCCCCCATGCTGGCCCTCTGCGCAGCATACAGCATGCGCCGGCCCCTCTCCAGGGTTTGCGCTGCCCATGCGCTGGCTCCAGCATGGTCCCATCCAGACTAGCCCTGGAGTCAGCACACAAGGTTGGCTGGCACACGTGCCACACGCAGCATGTGCCCTGAAACGACCCCATGCCACGCGTAGCACATGGAACCAAGTTCAGCTTATGTGCCAGACCAGCTCCACACATCACGTGCAGCGTGCAGGGTCGGTCCAAGACCCATAGGCTGGATCCAGTCCGTGGGCTGCATGTCTGACCTCTGCTCTACGCAATGAGTGACAGCAACAGACAAAGGGGCAGGATGGGGGCCTGGTGTGAAGAGGGAGAACAGGGGGTCCATGGGGTCACGGGATGGCCTTTTCTCTCCAAGACACAGAGGCCATGGGGTCATCTAATACAGCTGGAATACTTTAAGAGGAAGACAAGAGAGAAGAAGAAAAGGGAAGCACATCAGACATTGCAGTGACAGCAGCACGTTGTGAAAAGCAAGAGGAAAGGCGAGCATAGGATGTGCCAGCAGACCTGCGCTAGCTTGATCTAGCTAGCAGGGGTAACCACAACGATGAAAGCACAGCAGTGCAGTCTTTAGCACACATCAGAAACCAGAACGCAAACTCCTCCGGGAGCCCAGGTGTGCTAGCATCTGCTATATTCATCCCTTCATGTTGCTGCCTACACAAACACTTGGAGGCAAGAAAGCATTTTCCCCTCCTTCTGCGGGTGGAAATTTACAGATGCTGATGGGAGCTCCAGCTATGGGAGCGCGGGAAGAACATGCCCTTCCTATGTTTCAGACTGTACACAGATTTCAGGGCATTTTTGTATGAGCTTCTGCAAAACACTCTGCTTGTTTAACTAGCAGCCTAAACATTTACAACCTCATGTAAATAACTGCAAATCCCCAGGAGATTTGAAGAGTTGTTTAAATATATCAGATTTGCCCTGAATGGAGAAGTTACCAACTAGCTCTTTAGTGTGGCACTGCGTTCCCGAATGGTCCCAACATTTCTTCGCTTTATTAAAGCATCCCTGCCACCAGGAACAGGATGCTTGCATGTATATTGGAGCGTCAATATTTTCAGGAAGCGTTTGGTTGTGAAAAGAACTTGCAAGGAGGAGTTTACATATATTGTTACAGAGACACCAGTGGTTCAAAAGCATGAACTACTGTAATGGGTAAAACTGGAACTAAAACAGTGCAATCAAAGTAAATGACAGTTGTCGCTGATTTAGAGAAGCACTTCAGCACATACTCAGCTCCAAACATATGACTCAGTCCCACTGAATTCAGAAGAACCATTCATAAAGTTAAGCATATGCTTAGAGCATTTTAAGTGCCAAAAATAATTTAAAAAGCATCTCTTTGTTAATAAATCCTGGGCTTCGTAGTAAATAAACAGGCACAGTAGAAAATATCTGGTTTGCCTCTAAATTACATTTTCCATGCATACGGCCATAACACTGATGATTCGACAGGCCAGCCTAATCACTGAAGGCTTGTGCTCTGCCCCAGCACAAGAGAAGGGCTCTTTAACTGAAAGTCAGAATAAACTACTTTGAATCATTTTGCAGAAAAGCAGCTTTGTCAAAAGTTAGCCAGAAATCCAAATGTCTGAAAAGGATCAATGTTCAACAGGAAAAGGGTAAAAAACCCTTAGCTAGCAAGACAGACAACGTCTCACTGGCATGTTTCATTTTTATGTAAACACACTCAAGAATGGTCCAGTTGGAAGTGACATTTCCTTTGCTTAAATATTTGTAAATTATCGTACATGTAACCCTAACTATATAAATATTTGAACTTCTTAATGCCCTCTGAGCTACTGGCTCTCAAACTTTTGAAGCTTTTAAATTTACAACTCATTTTCATTTAACTTCAAGAAAGCATGACTCCAGTATGGTTGGAATAAGATCATGAAATAATTCTCCGTAATAATTAGCACAATCCAAGTAGAAGTCTTTGGCAGTGTTCGCTGCCAGAAACGTACTTTATGTGTTTCCTGAACACAACTTCATACTTGAAAACACAATCAGTATTTTTTAAGCATTCTTGTTATTAAACTTGCAATGCTAATATTACAATATTAATATGAAAATGATTGCAATACTAAGTTTGAAATCTGAATACAACATTGATTTTTCCTGCACATTTTGTCCTTCCCATCTGATAAACTTTTAAATTCTCTCTTTCTGGAAAGAAAGAAAGAAGCCATGCTTCTTGTCTCGCAGAAGCGTCTTATGTAATGTCTAAACAGATGTGAAAATATTACCATGTTTCCATAATCATACAATAATTCTTGAGCAAATGGTAGCAAAGTGATATTCAGGATCTGGAGGAGCATCTTCTCCATTAGTTGTACAACATCTACTTTTTAATTTCTGAACCTTGCCATAACATCCTCTTAGAGCTGAAAGGATTTCTAGGTTTTGAATTAGCTTCTATACAAGCATGAGTTATGGATCCAACTGCAGAATCAAGACCCATGATAAAGCAAGTCAAAATTGGAGCCCAAACAGCCAGATACCAAATCCTAGCTACAATCTCCATGGTACGTGAGAAATATCACTAAACATGCCAAGACCTAATAAGAATGGCACAGAGTACTTGGCATAATTAGGGATCATCAAGGCGCAGCCTCAGGGCTGCCTTTTCCTTTTCCTAGTACTATTTAATCCAAAATGTCTAGTTTAAAAGTTAAATTATTTTAATTTTCCCATGTTAAAGTAATTTATGGTCAAAACTGAGTTTGGAGACTAGCTGCTACACATGAGCCTGATTCAGCATGCCTCCATTACCCAGCGGAGATGCTCAGCATCTAACTACCTCTGGCTGCTGGCATAAGGTTGCTTTTTTATGATTTGTGCAGTGGGATTTCTAGTAGGACCATTCATGGTTGGGGAATAAAGACTTGAAGCAGGGCTATTAAACTCACAAAGTCCCCACAATATACTTTGCAATAATACTTTTGTAACTGTAATCTGGCTGACTGCAATCTCACAATATCTTATATACCCTTTATATTTTACCCAGTGTTACCCCTTTGTGTCAAACTGCTCTGAAATCCCTTGCCGTTTTATACAAAATGACCACACAAGTTGACAGCGCAACTGTCATTGTCTGTAGATATCTGAATAGTTATATTCAGCTGGTTTCTTTGCTTTGAAGAATTACAGTACATCACATTTGGCTAATGGCAAGTGGGGCTTTTCTTCTCTAATTCTCAACCACACAGAAGGATGAATAGCGAGTTGCCTAATGCTATCACAGCAATTGTGCTAAGAGCTACTCCTGGAAAAAAAAAAATCACTTTTCCTTTTGCATAGCCATCACCATAATCTTTATACTTCTAGTGCCATCATTAGATTTAGATGCATCAAATTTAACATGAAATATTATATTGCACTCTCTTGGTTAAGAAATACTATGCACCTGCATTACTAAGAACTGCATGGCATTGCACACGTGGCAGGTGTTCAACCTGCATTTTCATATTTCTAGACTCCACTTACTTCACTACCCCAACCCCAGCATTACGGTACCTGGAGTTTTAGCAAACTCAAATGTAAAAAGCTCCAACAGACAGAATCAAACACTGCTCTCTGGTTCTGAATCATCAGTTTCTCAGCACAAAAAAACCCAAACAAAAATGTTGTGTGCAAAACTGAATGCGGGTGTAATTTAAATTACTCACCATTTTAGATGCCTAAATTACTCAGTTTAGGAGTGCAGCATTAGATGGCAAAGGTCTAACTCCTTTGTCCTGTTCCAGATGAACTGCTAGCTTTGCAGGACAGGTACTGGGAAATCCCTGACACTGTACCTGAAAACAACTGCTTTGGATATGAGGGACACACTGGGGATTTGAGGATACCCCTATTAGTTATCACCATTATTCTTCCATCTCTTTTCCCCATTATTATCATATTAAGTTTATTATAGTTTTATATCCCCCCTTTTATTCCTGCAGCTACGAAAGTCCAGGCCTCTGTAATTACCACGGCTCTCTGCATGCGTCTGAATACTCACCGAGCAGATTCCTCATTTAATCTGCAGTATTTCACAAACAGCAATAACACACAGCAAAGCATGCTTATGTTTATTATCAAACCAACTCAAATACGATAAGACGTGGAAGACACGTTTAGGGTAGAAAAGGGGTTTTGACTGTATCAGCTGTGTACAAACCCAGCCACTCCAAACCCATGCTGAAATCAAGTGTAGCAACTGCAGATTATATATACAGTGTCCCTCAGCTAAATGCTGCAATGCAGCCCTTACCTCATTACATGAATGCATTCGGGCTCCTTGGTGAAGCTGTAGGCGTAGCCACTGGATGTCGTGCCAAAATCAATAGCCACCACAACAAGAAACGATTGCTCCTCAGCCTCGTTCGCGTCGGGGTCCTTCTGTTCAGATAACAGGAAGAGAACAGATTTTGAGTCACTGTTCGGAGAAGGAACGAGAATCTCCCTCATCTTTCAGTGACTCGGTACTGCTGCAGCATGGCATTCGGCCATCTCCTACAGAAAATCATACCTCCCCAGAATCATGCTCCGGACTGAAACTACTCATGCTCGAATATCTATCGCTTGGTTTGGTTAATGGACATGGAAA
>JAGPOW010002742.1:15531997-15549852 GCA_030014935.1 Caiman crocodilus | reverse complement strand
GTTGGCCCCCAGAGATGATGGCAAAGCTTTTACTACGTACCTCACTCCAAATAATAATGCATTTTCCTCAAACTGTATGGGTACTAATTCAAGTTACAATCAGACAGGAACCAGAGGAATACACAACACAACACTCACTCCCAGCTCTGCGAAATTATGAAATAGCAGGACTTTAACTTATTACTGGCATGAGACTGAATTTTCCCTATTCCAGACTTTTGGCTGGGAAAGGAAAGAAATATTTTCATGACGGTTTGGGGTTTTTTTTGTAATTTTTAAAAGGCAGCTGGTATTTGAAGTTGTTGAGGGGTTGGGATGATTCAGTCAGTCCCAGCAGAGATGTATCGGTGAACACAGTGCAAGTGAGGGGCGTGATACTATTTTACTCACTTTGTCACGGCTTGCCAAAGGGCTTCACGACTTATCCACGAATTGGGAGCGCACCACATACATGGTGTCGTACATCCCTGTCACGTACAAAACTTCACTCGGCCTTAACTATCCAGCTGCAAATAATGCCTGCATAATGCATGTACAAACTTTGCACTTCCGAGTGCTTTCCTGCAGGGATATCACAATGCTTTGCAGACATAGGCCAAGGTGTTATAAAATCTGAAAGAGACGTTTGGGTATTTTGTTCAGATGAAAAAACCTGGCGGGTGACCAGCCACAGAAGTTCTTGCCCTGAGTTTTTAAAAGTAACTAGCAGCTTTGGGCGTACAACTGCAGACTCCCTGAAGGGGGCTGGCTCGCAGAAAGTTCTCCGCACCCAGGCTCTGAACACCAAGCCCCTCTGAGGCATCTCAATTGCTCCCCTCAAGATGATTTTTGCAAACTAACCCCTCTTTGCCCGTGTATTTTCTTCCCCCGCACTCCAAAACAGCTTGCATTGAGAGCGTCAGAGTAAACACATTGCCACATACGCAGCGCTCATGTATTCATTACCCATTTGAGTAGTGTGAGCCTCTCAATTTACCAACATTTCCTGATGTGCAGAGCCGACTGCAAGAAGCAAGGCAACTGGCTCAGTGAATTACCGCTTTATGTATAATTCACTAATAAAAAAAAAAATAATAATAATGGTTAAACAGAGTTAAAGGGGCCGGTTGGTTTTCCATTCACTTCTAGCACATTGCATTTTGCTGAATTTAAACAGCTAAAAACCAGGAAATAAAGATCTAAATATACAACCCTAACTTTGTCCCCCAGAGCTGGCAGTAGCCACCGGCAATTATCTGCCCACGTGCCATTTACTGCGTTAGATGTCACAACAGTGAATGGTGGAGGGATCCGTTAGGATGACAAGGTAGAGGTGGGACTGCAAGGAGATCTGGGGGTCCTTGCCACCGGGAAGAGGGTGCCTCAGCCCTTTCCCCACTGCCACCCATTTCCCATGAATGTGATCAAAGGAAAGAGGTGCGTGTGCACCTAGAGAGATACCGTGAACCAATCATAAGAAACTGTGTGGAAGAAGGGACGAAGAACAAAGAGGCAAAGGGAACTTGTAGGAGACTTGGAGCAAATGAAAACGGTGGGAAATGAAGAAGAATTCAAAGGAAAGAAGGCAGAAACGTGAAAGGCCTTGGAGTGGGAGGTTGAGCAGCTCTGACCTTGAGAAAAGCCGGGGAAAGGCAGGAAAAGGGCCCCTGCAATGGCAGCCATGTTCTGAGCACCAGGTTTTTCTATCACGAGAAATGCAGCGTGCACTACAGCGTGCACACTGCACTTACGTGCGCAGCGGCGGAGTACGCTGACAAAGTGAACGGGGCGAGCGCGAGAGTTACATCCATCTTCGATGGAACATTTCTTTGTTTCCAGAAGTTCGTAAAAATAAATGTTCCCCAAAGGAAACTTGAACTGTTTTTATTCTCTGTGTATGGAAGGATATTTTTATCCTACGTTAAAGCAGACATGACCTGAATATGCAGAGGAAGCATATGAAACGCTACGTTTCAGGGAAGCTTTCTACTCTAATAAAGCACTGGGATTTTAGGGATCACACTGACGATCAGACAGCAAGTCAGTGAGAAAGAGAGGGATAGGCTCCACCTCCCTGACTCTCCAATTTACCAGTTATCACATGCTAAAATCCTGACCTTTACAATAAAAGAGCTGAAAGCACCTTCCTAGGAGCGCAGAATGCAAACATATCAATTCCTGGCCCCTTTGAACTAAAATGGAAGTTTTGCTATAGACTCCAAAGGGAACAGATTTTCAATTAACAGAACCTAAATGAAACTCAGAGAGCAGGAAAAGACACCTTTTGTAGCACCAAGTCCATTACCACAACACGAAACGTTATTCCTCACAGGTAGAACAAGCAGGAGAAAATAACATCGATACATAAGCAACATGTTGTACATTATATTTCTTACCACAATATGTGACGGGGATAGCGGTGTTATTCCTGGGTCACCCAAACTTTTAGCTGGGGATGAATAAGCAGATGTGGAAACTGCATCTGAAAAAAAAAACAAGACACGTCAACACCTGGAATACACAAACGCTACCTGGCAGGCTAAATCTGATACTACAGGAGTCGTTTGCTTTACACACTTGCGCATAATTTGTCTGTTGTGACAAGCCTACTGCTAAAACAGTAAAAGCAAATTCTGTATCTCCAGGCTATTTTATAACCCATGAGATTTCATATTGGTTTTCTTAAAAAACTATTGTGGTATGCAGTGCTGTGGTTTGGGTTCTGGACAACTGTTTCAGCTCCGTGATTAACTTTGCTCCTTTGTCCCCAGACCACAGCTCATTCTGCACCGTCTTACCAAGTGCTCAGAAGCCCCAGAAAACAAACACAGGATGCAAGATCAAAATAGACAAATTTTACATAGTAAGAGAGCAGTTAATATGTGTTTGACAATTCTGCAAGAGCAAGTTGCAATTACTGTCACGAACATTTATTCTCTAACTTTCCTAACGCTCAGGTTTACATTTCTTTATTACACTCCACAGTGAAATACATATTACAGCTGCTGGAACTGCTGCAGGACGGAACAGGACCCAGCTGGGGAAGTGGAAAGAACCACTAATGTACGATTAAAGGATACTCTGGTTTTGCACACCATAATTAAATTCCATTTACAAAGCAGCATTACTGACATTTTGCATAAATGTTGAAATGTGCCATTTCTAAACATCATTAAATAACTTTACCCTTACCCTCAGAGCAATACAAAGCAATTTGTTAAAATAATTTAGCATGGAGTATTGAAACGATGGATTTACAGATAATAAACCCTGCTAAGTAGACTGGAACAATTTATTACAGTTTTGTTTCTAAACATCTTTTTTTTCCCTTTAATGTGAGGCCTTGAGCACTTTCTGTATGTTCTGGTATAGAAGGCAACCAAACTGACTATAAAACATTATAATTAGTCTGTAAGGGTTCCTGACAACAACTAAATGCCAAAAAGAAAGAGTCAGAGCACTGTTATCTACTGGGAAGTCCCAGACATAGATATTTTAAAAGGAAAGAGAATGTAAGTGGTAAATGTATAAGACTGCAAGCTCTGCGGGGCAGGGTTGACCTCTTACTACATGCTTGTACAGGGTCTGACAACGGTGCTCTGATCCTTTTAGCTGTCTCTGGGCACTACTCCAAGACGAACACAGTAATTGCCACGCTGAATCAGCTGTGTGGTCTATGAAGTCCAGTATGCGGTACCCAGTGATAGCCAACAGTGCTTTGGAGGAAGGTGTAGGACCTCCTTGCCCAGCTGGGAAGTAGCTAAGGCCCTGAAGCAAATGATCATACACAGGTAAGAAATGCAGTAGGTTAAAGTGCATATATCTTTATTATATCAAGATAGATAGCTAATATGTATTATACTCAGATGTGCAACTTTCATTATACGATGTCCTATACATTAGCTCTACTTCTACACAGACATGGACAGATATGAGTACACAAATATCCACCCACGTGCACATACACTGCCGGTAGCACCATCCATTTAGCTCGTCTGACACTTTCCATGATTCATCTTCAGTGGCTTGCAATTTCTCACACCACGTGTTTGTCTCTGGCAAATGCCAGCCAGAAGAGGTCAGCCAATGCCACGTCTCAGAATTAAGTTAGGAGAAAATAATTTATTTTGTCCGTATTAATAGCCTTTTCTTCAAGATATTCTACAACCTCTGTGTTTGGAACTGGGACTGGAAATTTGACATAAAGTGGGAGAAACTGGGGGGGAGGGTGAGACATACGGAAGGTTTTATGTCATCAATGTAGATTTACACAGGTTTCAAAATGTCCAGCTTACAAGCCTCTGATGAATCTCAGAGTGCACAGCCTCGGTAGAAATGTCTAAAAATTGAGCAGGGACACAGATTTTTTGTGGGTGATATCTTTTACCAGACCAACTGCATAAAACAGCACAATACAAGCCATGTCCTAGGTAGCGGGCCAACAATCCAGGGGACAACCCATGTAATTGGTCTAACAGACGAGACCACCCACAAAAGTCCTTGCTTCTCGCACGTTTCCTGGAACATCGCAGCTGCATCGCTCCAACACGGTCAGACATGGAGGACATCAGAACTTGGTACTTACAAGGGGATCCACAACCTAAAAAAAAGAAGCCAGGCTACAAAACGACATCTTCCTCCTAAGCCTGTAGAAGAAACATAAAATACCCAGGGGACTGATCAGCAAATCAGCCCTCTAGTGCACAACTCCAAATACAGTATACACCTATGCAGGAAATCTCCGTTTTTCTGATAAATCATTTTCTTCACTTAACTTGCTCCAAAAGAGTTCAACTTAAAACAGGACATACTTACTTATGGTACTAAACTTAGACATACTCGCCTGGAGACATACCTTGGTACTAATGCGGAAGAACCAACCCCACTTCCAAAAAAAGACAAGTGATAGCCATCTAACATAAGAAGAAAAAGTGGAATCAGCTATAACTCAACTAGAGTCATCTCAGGCATTGTACCAGGAAAAACCCCACCATGCAGCTGATCCAACAGAAGATATCACACACAAAAAAATCCTTGCCTCTTGCATATTCCTGGACTGTGACAGCTACAACCTCACTCCATCACTTCTAAAATGTTAGCAGCTGTGTTCACCAGGTAGTCCACATGCACTGACCATGCTTCACTCCTGCCAAAGCAATTCAATTCAGAGCCAGGCACCCGAACCCGACTCTCCTGCTTTCTCACCATGTCCCCTGGAAGGGCCCAGGCAACATGGATGATAAAAGTTTCAGAGGGGCAGCAGCCAACACAGGGAACAGGGAAGTATACTGGGACAAATAACTTGGGAAAGGCTGAGACTGCTACCTGAAAAAGTCCAGAGCAGAGACAAAGACTGGAAGTCCAGGAGGGAAATGGGAGTCTGGTGGACTCTGAACCGCCGGGTCATCAGATAGGCGTCAGACTGGAAAAGGAACTAGAAGGGAAGGCTGACACTGACTGGGCAAGGAGACAAACTGGGATGAGAAGCACCCTACTGGACCAGCCCCCCTTGCTTGCTTTGAGACCAGTCCAAATCGGGTCCACGGACTGGCCGCACACACCGGAGCCAGTGCACAGGGCTCGTCTGAATCAGGCACCTCCTGCAGAGCACCCCTGTGCCAGCTCCACATGCAAGCCCCAGATCAGACCAGCACACTGGACACAGGTCTGATCCAGGGTGTGCGCTGCATGAGCTGCCCACACTGTACCAGCCTTGTACGCTGGCTCAGGTACGTGGGGCCAGTCTGTGGGTCTGATCCAGCTCAGACCAGCCGTAAACCTCTCATCTGGTTTAAGCTTAAATCTCCCCTCTGATGGTCCATGTGTTTCAGTATGATGCCATAGGATAGACTTTTTCAGTTAAAACAAAAATTGCAAATATGCAAAAAACCCAAAACAAAAACAAAAAACCCTACATAAAAAGGAATGTTATTCAGAATTAAGGTTGCCTGTGTCTCCTTAACTCTTCCCCTTTCTGTGCATCTGGGCAACTGCTGCCACCTTAATAAGGGGGGGGACATGCCCCCCCTCCCCGTGGGCAATCTCACTGACTGGGGGGGTCCCTCTCACAGCCATTTTCACTGATGGGCGTCCCACTCCTGGTCCGGCGCTTGCAGGGGTGGGACACCAGCACTCCCGCTTGCTCCCCCTGCCCGTCGCCTAAGTGGTGAGCACGGCCAGTCAGGGGGTGTACCGGCACCCTCAGGGCGTGCACGTGCACTTCTGCGCACCCCCCTACGCATCACCACTGTCTGCATATATATTATAATAAAATCTTTTATTACATGGTCACATGCTACTTTCCTACAGGATCACTGCCACATTCAGTGCACAAGGTAAACCTATTATGGGGAGGAACTGGAGATATTTAGAACAGAATACCATTGGAGACCTTAACTTGTTACAGAAGCTAGAAAGTACACTGTGAATGAGGAAATGGAAGGAGGAGAAAGACTAATATCATAGTCAAGGCAACTGACCACTGTCCTGGATAACTATAGTCTATCCTTGCCACTGTCATAGAGTTCCTGTGCAGTGATAAGTAAAGCAAACTTTTCACAGCTGGTCCCCAGTTGTAAATTAACCATTTTCTAGGTCCTTGACTTCAGATCCTGGGGTCTCATTTGTCCACGTGCAGAGCATTCACAGCTGTAACTGAAGTTAATGGGAATGTGTGTGCTTCTGGCACAGAAAATGCTTTGCATTGCTAAGTATTCTGAAAAATATGGTACTAGCTTTCTCACTTTGGGGAAGCAAAATGAACGGAACTTTTTGTCTTAAGGTCTTAGCACCTCAGTTCACTGTACATATATATATATATATATATATAGGGAACTGATACGCAAAGAAATTAAGATTATTGTATATAGAGAACAGAAGTTAGCAATACTCCCTTTTCTTACATGGACACTATAAATTAGTTTTATTAAAGTTTTGAGGCATTCAGATACTAGACTGGCATGGGCCACAGAAAAGCCCATAAAGAAACAATTTTCAGAGTAGGGTTTAGTGTTCGGTAAATAAGGAACTGAACATCAGGGGAAAATATTGAAGAGCTTCTCATTATGTGAGCACTGTTTACTTTACACTGACTCTGGCAGAGACTACGTGGAGAAATAATACAGGATAGCAGAAATAAAGAATATTTCACAATGTATTTACACTATGGCTAGGGACAGAAATTACACATAAACTGGTTTAAGTGATCATAAACCGGTTCAAATCTGTAACACAACAGAAGATCAGTGCACATAAACCACTTTCAAAATGGCTAAAACCAGTTTAAGATGAACCTGGATGGATGCAGTATCAGACTTAACTAATCTAGGTGAAATTGGTTTATTGAATTTTTGTCCCAGAACCACTCCAGATTCAAGGTTCAAGTTAATTCACAGTTCCTCAGCATCCCACAATGCTTTGCACCTCCTCCACAATGTCTGCCCCCACCCCCGTGGGTGGGCTAGCTTTGGCCCAAGCTGTCAGCTCCAGCAGAGCAGGGAGGCATACTTTAGCACCCCTCGGCTTCTGGCCTGGGCCACTGCAGGCTGCATTTCCAGACTCAAAAGTGAATGGCTGTCCACTTGTTTATTAATTCAATCTACGCAGTTTAGACTAACCCGCAAAAACTGAATCAATTCACCTTGCAGCTTTTTGTCTATCTGTATGTAGCCTATTGAATTGGATTTAGGTTTTGGAACTAACTTTTTGAATGTTTGGCCTTGCAACCTTTCCCATTGTTCTTTCCCATGCTGTTGTGTGCATAACTTGCATTATAAGACACGATTTTGATTGTAACACAAGCGAAAGTCTTCACATGTTATATTTAAGGTCTGCAAGCTAAAAATGTAGTCTGTCAGCCCACTTGCGAAGAATACGAAAGAATATGCCAGAGGCCAAATTTCTGGTCTCAGATAAGCTCTCTCTCTCTCCATCTGCTTAAAATTTATGCAGATTAGATACTTTTATTAGCTTATTCACTCATCCGCATAAGCTCTCTCTTCTTCAGAAAATATGTGCATCTCGCAATACGCATTTTGATGTAGTTTTGTTTAATCAGAAAAAGGGGACTTTTGGCAAGAGAGAGAAGTAATCAACAATTAGCACACTCTTCCTATACAAATGTCTTTCCAAAATTTGGACACTTCAAATCTGGTCCGATACTCGATTTCAAGTCACTGAGAACCTTTCCATAATTTGGGCAGCTCTGTGAAGGTTGACAAAATAAAAATTAATTTTCTTTTAAGCTCTTTGCCTGCGTGGTTCTAACATTAGTCCCTGTTGCTACATCCTCTCCTTAGCTATTTCAGTTCTTTCATGTCAGCAATCTACCTTCCAGCATGTCCTCAGTCATGGACTCATTGTGTGCACCTCAAAAGGTTAGCCACAGCTCTGCATGAAGCAAGGAAAATCCTGTGTGATGGTATCTGTGGTTTCCTTTGTTTCCCAGGAAGCAATCAAATCATTCAACGTGCACACACAGCTTCATGTAACTCCACTCAAGTCAAGGAGTTATATCAGGACTAAATTAGCTCCAAGGAGCACAGAATTGTGCGACTGTCCATGGATAGTAAAATACTAGCTAATAAAGAAAGAATCTGGAGTTGAGATTACAGGGCTATAATAGCCTATTGTGTGGTAGGAAAAAAAATGGATTGATCTATTTTCAGTAACAAAATGATTAAAGTAAACTGCCCATGGGGCTCAGACAAGGAACGCTCTTGAAAACAAATTTGTAAGGGCTGGATCTACAGATGTGCGGTGTACGCACGACTTGTAGTCAAGCCAATGGAGTTGCAAATGTCCTGCTCAGATTTAAAAAGAAAAGATCAGGCACCTGAGACATCTGGTCAACTACCAGTACATTTGGGAACGCTTGCAGAGGTTGTGGGTGGAGGGGAAACTACAGCAAAATCCTGTTGACATACCCGTTCAGTCCTTCACTAGGGTTACTATCTTAGTTCACCCATTTCCATCCTGTGCCTGCAAATAACTGAGTAAATAAGAGCCTGAGCCCTGAAGATCAATAAGGCTGGCCTTTGCTGGTGAAGAGAGGGAAAGAACCTCAGAGCAGGGAAAATATGCAATAGGAGGATGCTCCAGACCTTGGAAATTTTTGTCAAAATCTACTGTTATGGTATTGCCGAAGCACAAACACCTATTCTCATTTTTTTCTTTTTTATCAGCAACTGCTTCATTACGTCACTTAAATCACTTGATGCCCTTCCCTGGGACTTCTGGCAAGTCATCTGCAATAATGAGGGAAACTTTTATATTGCCTTGGAATTACAGAACAACTACAAGACACTGGCATTCCCAGAGAGCTTGAGAGGCAAACAAATGCAGTTCATGATTCTTGGGAGCCACAACGTCATTTACACAAAAGAAGCTGCAGGAATACTAATAATCTCTGAATTAATGGTAAGTGTTTTCATTCTAAGTAAGGAAATGATTTATTTTCCAGTGTTTAACCCATCTAGGAACATCCCCGCATTACATTTTATCTATCTAAAAGGCTCTCCTGATTTTTTTCAAATCTGTGTGTGGTATGTCTATTTGCATTTTTTAACCTAATGTTATTCTGGGGAAAAGACTGTGACATAACTTTATAAGTCTTGTTCCAAATAGTAGAAAATACAATGAGAAGGAAGGAAAGATCCAGGGTTTGTGACTCTAATTCATTTCCAAAGAGGTCCAGGCGGCTATCCTGAATGACAGCCGTTGCAGGAATGCAACCCCAACCCCCTGACTGATAAAATAGCAGTGCATACCAGTGCTAAAATTTGAATGTTTTTTCTTTCAAATCAAAACCAACTTGTTTTTTAACTTCCAGTTTTCTAATTAGAACATGCTTCTGGGCCAGGGATGATATCTAACTCTGCGTATCTCGTCGTCCCTAATTCAGAAGGCCGACAGTAAATAGAAAGATCACTGACATTACACACCTCCTGAGAGACGCGCCCCTTGGGAAGATGAGCAGCCACATTTTCCACAGGCTGGAGCCCTGGCACTGCATCCCTGTTCAGCCCTAGGCATCTGAGGTCCCAGCAGTCCTCTCCAACTGGCAGGCAGATGGATCAATGTGGCCGGATCCTCATCTGGAGGTTAAGGAAAGATTTCCCTAGCCAGCTGCAAAAGGGGAAAAGGCTAACTCCTAATGCTGTCTGAGCACGCAGGCTAAGCAACGACTAAAACAGGATACAGAGGCTTTGACATCTCATGAATGGCAAGGGAGATGGACAGGGAGGACACCATCAAAAGTAAATAGTCTCCTCTACACCAGCATTTCCTCTGTCTTGCCTGAGCCGGGTTTGTGCTTTCTGTTCAGCATCCAAGAGCTGGCCTATCGCTAGCGCTCTGACAGCCGCGCAATGAGACTACCGAGTTCTGTGAATTGAGGCAAACTGTAGCCTTTCTCCACCTCTCCAGAGTCCTGATGTAGAGGTTGACGATGAAGGGAGATAGGGTGGAATTTAATTTGAAAATATATCCTTTCCACCGGCTTTGAGACGCGTGCTACAGAATTCAACAATGGTGACGCAGAGCTACGGTTTTCTAGTAAAATCTACAGAACGGTCAGATCCAAAATGAATAAATCTAATATAATAAAAGCCTTAGTCTGTCTGTCTGTAATGCTTCATTCGCACACTGATTGGCGAGGGAGGCAGGGGACGGGGTGGGAATGAGCCCAGACTGGGGACAGGGGAGCAGGGTGAGAACCAAAACAGGGGCCGGACACAGGCCTCTGTCCAGGCCCCCCGTCATTCTTGATGGGCACCTGGATACCATAATCCATAAGACTTGCCATTTACTGGGTCAGCCCATAGGTTCATCTTGCCCAGCATCCCGTGTCACACAGAAGCAGGGAGTGGACGCTGACAGGGAGAGTGACCTGGGTCTGACCAGGACTTTTCTCCACTGTTCCTCTCTCACTTGCAGCCTCCAGCATTGAAGTCCTGATTCGGAGGCCGCGTCCCTCACTCCCATGCTCAACAGCTCCTGCTGCCCCCTTCCTCCAGGAGTCTGTCCAGCCCCCCGTTGAATCTGGCTACGCTGTCAGCTTCCACAACATCCGGGGCAATGAGCTCCACGCTTCAATGACACGCTGATGTGGGAAAAGAACTTCCTTTCATTAATTTTAAACTTACTCCCTACTAGTTTCGTTTGGTGACCCCTAGAACTTGGATTAAGACAGAATAAATAATAAACCTGTATTCACTTTCTCTTTGCCTTTTAGTATTTTGTTCACACTTATCATGCCCCTCCTTCAAGTATCTCTTTTCTCAGCTGAATAGACCTAGTCTCTTTAGTGTCTCCTCGTATGGAAGCCCCTTCATACCGCTAATCAGCCTCGCTGCCCTTTTCTGGACCTTCTTCAGTCCTTCCAGATCCTTTTTGAGGTGTGGGGACCAGAATTGGGCACAGTAGTCAAGGTGCAGCCCCTTGATACTTTCCAAATGGTAATGATCGTAAAGAGATCCCCTATTATTGTCTATTAAATTCTATACAACTCTTCATAAAGTTAGGTTTTAGAGTCCCCCTTTTTAGTCATATTCTGTTTCTTTGCTATCCAGCAACCCCCCTGTGCTCTATTAATGAAGCTGCAGAGAAATTAATGCTTTTTTCACTATGACAGACACCATTTATCAAAAGCTCTAGAGTCTTTAGGAATGTTATTCTTGATGACTAGTTTAAAATAGTAAGCTTAAAAATGCCTCAGGAAAAAAAGAATTACTTCTAACTTGACAGGCAAAAGTAATGGCAATGATGCAAATGCTAGGTATGCATTCTTTAACCAAATGCACAGAATTTCCTCTCCTTTATTAGATTTACTTTTTCCTTTTTCTCATTTTCTTGTTATATGCTAGGCCACCAGCAAAAATGTTCTGCTTCACGTATAAGGGGAATTGCTTGTTTCAAACAGCAAAGTACCACGCACTTCTTCGATGCTGGCAGGAGGTTCCCTCAACCCCAAATAAGAGCATTAAGTCTTCTAAGGAAGGTTTTGACCAGACAAATGAAAGAAATAGCTCAGCTGGCAAGGTGTGCTGCTGAACAACACACAGGAAAGGTTCCAGGGGGAGTCACTGAATGCATCTCACATCACAAGCTTTCAAAGGAAGAAAGCAGCAACTTAAAAAAAAAGATAAAAAGGGAATTGTTAGATAAGGCTGACAGCCTTGTTTTTTCGATCAGGTCAATAGTTTGGAGCTGATAAGAGATGCACTTGCTTTAGCGATACACTTTCAACAAGGAAAGTTCCCAATCATGAAAAGAGCAGATGCTTTCACAGCCTAGGGTGATGGTCCTACCTACTGTTGGCAAACGGAGGGTGAATGAAGGACTGTGAACTCTTGGGATTACCCTTGTAGCATGGAGGCCAGGGGAGGTGTTACTGTGAGCTAATCCCCACAAAGGATGAAGTAAAACTAACTCCTAGAAACTGACTGTTGTGTTGTACCCAAATACTTGGATATCAAAGTCAGCTGACTCTGATTTTTTTTCTATGTGTACACACACACACACACACACACACACACACTCTCTCTCTCTCTCTCTCTCTCTCTCACCAATTGGGAAATGTTTTATTGATATATTTACAAGTGTAAAGCAACTTGGAAGCCTACCAGTGCCTCTATCATCATAATAAAACATATTCTCATTATCTATACAGTCTGGCATTTACTTGGGGCTTCTCTGTCATAGAAAAATCAGAGCTGCCCCTACCCCCTTCGCTCAGCAGGATGTGCAGTGTTGAGCAGCACCGATATGCCACTGTCCTGCCCCTGCCCTTGCCCCTCACTCTCAACCCACAACTTGCCCCCTGCCCCACTCCCCTCACTCCTGCCCCACAGGGCCAGGAATGTGGGTGAGGGGTTTTGGGGGTGGCTTGGGAGAGTGGGGTTTGTGGTAGGATTGTGTGGGGAGTGTGGGTGTGGAAGGGGCTATGAGGGGGCGCTGCTCAGGAGGGGTGGGTCCTCTGTCCCCTGCAGAGAGCAGCCGCCCTGCACACCTCATGGACTGCCCATCCACAGGGGCCACATGCTCCCCACAGGGGTCACAGCGACTGGGACCCGAGCTCCGTGCCAAGTAAGCAGGGGGTTGAAGGAGCGGAGGGGACTACTGAGGGTGTGGGGACCATCAGGGGGGCAGCTCAGGAGGGGTGGGTCCGCCAGCCACCCCCACTGCATGCTTCTCGCCCGCCTGCAACCCCCATGTGTGCTCCTCACCCACCTGCAGCCTCCTCACTTGCCCCCACCCAGCTCCAACCCCCACTGCCGCTTACCAGCAACAGCAGCTGTGCTCTTGGTCTCGTGGCACAGCCTCCTGCACGGCAGGAGGCAGCGCAGCTCAGCCCCAGCCACCAGGTGTCCACGTGGCCTCTGCCACACTGCAGTGCTATGGCCTGGTTCAGCATGGTGCAGGGCCATGTGCTTTTGGGCACCTCCAGGTTGTCATCTGGGGCTACATGCCACTCGTGGGAACTGCTAGCCACACTGGCCCAGGTCCTGCATGCATAGAAGCAGCCCAGCTGGATGGTGCAAGGCTCATGCACACAGGACCCAGGCCAGTGTTGCTGGCGGTCCCCACAAGTGGCACGCAGCCTTGGGTGACAGCCCAGAGCTGTCCAAAAGCACATGGTCCCATGCCGTGCCTTGCAGAGCCAGGCCACAGAAGCACAGTGTGGCAGAGGCTGTGCAGCTACCTGGCAGCTGGGGGGGAGATGGGAGGCAACAAGTTGGGGAGCATACGGGGTGGGGCCGCAGGCTGAGTGGTGGGGCCGGAGCCAAGCAAGGAGGCTGCAGCTGAGCAGGGAGGTGAGCAGGGGTCTGCTTCCGGCAGCAGGGTAAGCAGGGGGTGGGGGCTGGAGCCATAAGGGGGAGGGACCCATCCCTCCCGAGCTGCGCCCCCATGGTCCCCCACACCCTCAGTAATCTCCCTAGCTCTTCCAGCTCCCTTCATCCCTTACTTACCTGGCACAGAGCCCAGGTCCCAGTCACTGCAGGCAGTGTGCTTCAGCACTGGGGGAAAGGCCAACACAGACACGCATTGGCAGGCTACCAGGCAGACTCTGTGGAGGACCGAGCCTCCGGTTGCCTCAGGACAAGATCTGGGACCATGCCCTGCCTCACTCTTTTCCAATGCAGGTTTTCTTTTCACCCTAATTTTGCCCCCACACTGCAAATTTGCAGCACAGGGAATGCTTTCTCATTTCCACACATGCCTCTTGCAGTGTCTCAAAGGGCTCTGAGATGCTGCAAGATGCACATGTGCGCTCGTGTGGATGCCCCCACTGTGTGCTGAACTTCTTTTCTGTTATGAGCATAGACCAGTTCACTTATCTGATCACTTGTACCAATATCTTATCACTTAGCCCCTGCCAGGCCCCATCCCCTGCCTGCTCCCTCAGCACCCCTGAGCTCCCCTCGACTGCTGTCCCAGCCCCCAGCCCCCCCCCCGCCCATGGCCACGCCTCACCTGCCCTTGCTCTCAGCCCTATAAAAAAAAAAGTCCCCACTCACTGTTTGCTGCCCAGCAGGGAGGCAATCCCTGCTTCCTCCCACTGCCCCATGCTGTGTGGAAGACTGTTATGAACCCCCTGATACCCCCGCCCCATAGCTGCCCTGCCACCCCAGCTGCCGGCCCTTTAAGAAGCCTCCCCCCGAAAAAACCCCTCTGAACTCACCAGCTCCTCCAATGGCCTTGGGGCTTCTGGCTACTTGTGCAGAGTACCCCATGCAGCGCAGGGCAGTGAGGGGCAGCAGGGATGGACCCCACCGCTGGGCTGGAATCGGTGAGTTTGGGACCATTTTTTTGAAGGGCCAGAGCTAGGGTGGGCAGGGCAGCCATGTGGGGGGCTGAGTTGAGAGAACTCATGGCAGAGCCACCCATATGGCGTGGTGCAGTAGGGGGCAGCGGGGTTTTTTTTTTCAAAGAGCAAGGAGCTGGGGCAGGAGGGGCAGCTATTGAGAGTGGGTGGGAGATGGGGCCTGTGTGATCTGGAGACTTGGCAGCAGCCAAATCTCTGAATCTGATTCAGTCGAATCGATTTGGGACAGCGATTCAAATCACCAAATTGAACCAAATGGGCCCAATCTGAATACGAAGTGATTACTAGCCGCTTTGCACAGGCCTAGTACTCGTCATATTTTATCTTCCTGGTGGTGGTAGCACAAGAGAAAATGCAGGATCTGTTCTGCAAGCATTCATACAGTAAACAGCTGGCAACAGTTGTATTGATGCAGAAAAACTATAACATTCTGCTGCATTTGGGCAAGCTGTTCTCATTACTGAGACACTGCCTCACCTTAAGTACAAGACTCAAAGTAAAATATCAGGGCTTCCAGAAGCATCATGACAAGCTGGAAGCAGTACACTCTCTGGGATATTTTGATCCAAATTAAAACACAGCCCTTGGAAAATACTTTTACCAGGAAAAAAAGGGGGACTCCAAAAGCCTTTCCGTTAGAGCATTTCAACTGATATCAATATATTTTAGCAGAAGAGCTTTTATATATAAATTCACACACGCCATCTATATTTCGCATAGGAAATGAGGCCATTAGGAGCATGCCATCTACTTCAGAGGCAGAAGATAAAGTAGGTTTGCACCTTAGAGCGGTGATTCTCAGCCAGGGTGCTGCAGGCTTGCATGGTAACAAACTAATGATTGATATTATTGACAAGCTAGGAAATAGTGACACTACATAGCAGTATGTGTTGGTGTGCTGCTGTACCTTTTGGATATGTTCAGGTATTTTTATACAGTAACAGGAGCTAGGGTTCCCATCTCCAACAGGGACTCGGTAACAACATTTGAAAAGCACATACATTTTGACAGTGTAACAGAGGCCAGGGTTAAATTTTCTTTACCAAACTTATCTTGATGCCATTCTGAACCATGTTAAATAGCCAGGAGTTAAACACAACTCACATCCATTAGGGAACGTACCCATTTCCAGACATCTGTACAGATGAATCAATTCTTAAGACAGGTTAACTGTGAGCAGAAGTGACCCTAGTTTCTTTGAACCTAAAATAGCAGCTGAATCACATTCAGCACTTGCTCAACTGCACCCATGACAATATGCAATGAGAGAAATTCAGCAAAAAACAGTTTTCTTTGTGTGGGTTGATCTATGCTAACTGAAGGAACGATGTGAGCAGGCTTGGGGACAGAGGCTTTGCTGGCTCTGGTCAGTGACAGCCTGGAGGGCAGGGCCAGTCCAGTGCTCGGGCAGACCAGACAACCTCTGGCTGAGGCCACAAAGCCCCATGGGACAGGATGCCACAAAGCCCTATGGGTTGCCAGCAGAATGTGCCCTAACACAAGTCACGAAGGGATCTAGTACAGATGTTCATCACAACGCTCTAATCTACAGTGCTGAAGTCCAATACCACATCCATTCAGAGTTATCATAGAGCAAGATCCACCATTTTTACAGTGATCTATGTGCCTTGACAACCTATTTAGTTACGGCTATAGCTTTCTGTGCTCTTCCCACGCAAGAAGTATGAAAACTGTACCTGGCCATACATACAAAGCAAGAGTATTTGGGGTCTGGGGAAAGAAAAATATACCTAGTGCACAAAAGCAGAACAGTGCTCCGAGTATATTGCTTATTCTTTTCATTATCCAGCTGTCAACATGCTTGCTAGACTTGTACCAAAAAAATGATGCAGGGAATGAGCTAATCCCAGTGACTATAGTTTCTTAAATATGTACATTTGTTGGGAACTCTTGGAAACTGTATCAAGACTACGAGGGACCATCCTTAGGGATACCGTGGTCTTGAGACCAGACCAAAAACACAACAATCATAGGAAAGAGGGAAGTAGGCCGAGTCCCACAGAAATACAGCCTGGCTGTGAGAAACAGTCAAATACACAAGCAACAAATTGTCAGACCCGTGACGGATGGCACTAGACTTGATATTTTCTCCCAAGCTATACAGTAGGGCTGCATGAAACAGCACCCTTCCACTTCGACTTCTGCTTCGCTGTTTCGACAGGACAGCGTTTCATTCAGTTTTGAAAACACTGCTCCCTTTCATTTTCTTGAAACCGTTTCACTATTTCGATGTTTTGCCCACAGCCTATAACGGCAAAGCACAAAACAGACTATAACTTTGTCATTTCTTGCCTGACTCGGATGAAACTTTCAGGGATGGTAGCCCCTTCTCTGGCCGTGAAGCCTGCCGTGTTTCAAGGAGATAGGTGCAGGGGTAGCTGGCCAACTGCACGTCAAATTCTTGAAAGCAAAACTCATGTCACGCATGTGAAGGCACAGCGGGGTGAAAACTGCAGGCGTGCTAGCCCCTGCTGAGCCTGCCAGCTTTCAAGGAGATAGGTGCAGGGGTTTCTGGGAAACCACCTCAGACTGCTGACAAGCAAAACTCGTGACATGTGTGCCTTTGTGTGCATGTTAAGGCACAGCGGGGTGAAAACTGCAGGCATGGTAGCCCCTGCCGAGGCCACGAAGCCTGCTATGTTTCAAGGATATAGGTGCCAGGGTTTCTGAGAAACTGCACCTCAAACTGTTCAGAGTAAAACTTGTGTCATTTGTAAGCGTGAAGGCACAGAGAAAGCTCAGTTCAAACAATGCTGCTTTTATGCTGTTTTTCCATCCCTCCCCCAGAGCGCTGGGATTGGAGGGGACCTCAGGGAAGGATGACAGTCACTGGCCAGCTGCACAGTCACTGTCAGAGCAGTCCTGCCCCCTTTCCCACCCCCTCTCCTTACTTTCTGTTTCCCTGCAAGCAAACCCAGCTTCAAAACTCGAAATGTTTTGAATGCCCTCATTTCATTTGGAGGCTGTTTCGAAGCCTTTCGTTTCATTTCAATGCTGCTGTTTTGAGCTCGAAACAAGTCGAAACAGC
>JAGPOW010002742.1:15517109-15531151 GCA_030014935.1 Caiman crocodilus | reverse complement strand
TGGTACCCTCCACCACAGCATCAAAGTACCTTAGCTGCATGTACACATCACGTGGAGACCAAAACTTATCAATCAAATATCAAATTGTGTACTCGAATGAGAGTTACACCTTTGTAGTTGGGGACAGACAGTGCACAGTCCCCAGAAGATGCATATAAGCCTAAAAGCATAAAGGGAACAGGGCGGACTAAGTGGGGGAGCTATTAAGAAGTGTTATTTCTTGCTCCATTATGACAATACTGGCAGCCTTTGTAAACTGTACTCCCTACTGTTTTGATTAAAATGTGTGCGCACTACTAAAGTATCCATGGAAACTTAAGAAAGAGGTGTTAGATTTGTTAGCTCTATTTGGTACAGGGAAACAGGGCTATTTTCCAGTCAGCCTGGCCTACCCACAGAAATTCTGATTTTTAAGAGAAGACAGAAGATCAAAAATCCGTGAGCTCAGTTGAAATACAAAAAAACAATCGGTCAGCAGACAAAGTAAGAACATGTGTTTCCATCCAAGTAGTAGGGGATTTCAAGGACACACCTTATTTTAAGCCCTTATTACCTGGTGGTACAGAAAACCAGATGAGCCCCAAGCACGAGCTGGAAAAACCCAGTTCTCTGCGTTCTCCCAGGTCTCCATCAAATGGGCTGGGAAAGTTGGGGGGGGAGAAATGGAGGATGTAGACACATAGGATCACGTGGCAATGTATCAGTGAGGACAGCCAGGTGCATTCTGGGAGACACAAGCTGCTAAAGTGTCCCCCCTCATCCGTTCCTCGATGGCATGAGAAGCTGGGGGAAGGCCACAATGGAGAGAAGGAAAAGGCAGGGGTTTATCCCCTACTCCAAAGGAAAGGCATGATGTTCCCAGAAGAGTGTGGGTTGCAGTGGATATCCTCAGGCTGGTTTTTTACTGGCGGGGAGCAGCAGGAGGCCTCTACCACTCCTGCCCCAAGAACACTTCTGCAAGAAGGGCAGCTGATGGTGGGAGAGGGCTGTTTGAGCACGGAGAAGTACGGGACCTGGTGGGTGCAGTAAAGACATCCTCAGGTTCAACTAAGCAGCCACACTTCTGGCTGCCCATCAGAACTCTGCATCATTTAAAGGTCCGTCTAGCAATTTTAGAAGTAACTTTAAAAATCACCAGGATATACAAAACAACCCATAGGAGCTGACGCCAGGCTGTTTAGGGAATTATTTGTGGAAGGAATAGTGGGGATAGGCAAAAGTCTTTTAACTGGCAAGGACTCGCTCTTAAAGAGAGCTCTGAGTAAGGTGTTTTCAGTAGCTTTGTGTAAACTGTACAGGTGCCATCTTGAAGTCAAGGTAATCTGTGGCATGCAGTCTAGTGATAACACAGTGGGTGTGCGGGGATCAGCATTCTCCCCCAGGTCTACCAAAAGGCTTGGAGCGCTGCACAGGTTGCACGCTATCCCCTGCTGGGAAGAACAGAGGTGGGTAGCATCTTGTGTGACTGTCAAATGTCCTCCCTACAGAAACCATGCTCTGGCAGGGTAGACTTCCAGTTCTTCTTTGACAAAGAGAAACAAGTGAACCCAAAAGAAGGATTTTGAAGAGTAAAACACAGCGAAGTGTTGGAGAGGTGTTTTGCAAACATCCCCTCATTGCATATTGTGAAGACTTAGAGATGTACCACACAAAGGCAGAAGTGTAGTTTACTGAGCAAAGTGACTACTAGGAACTTGTAAAATACCCAATATCACATGGCATGCATCAGAACCTTACCCCAAATACACATGTTTTGTACTGTTCCAGCAGCTCTAAGGGCCCTTGTAGTTGACTTCTTGGCCATCTGAGGTTTCCCCTGGCATAACTGTCTGGCAGGAAACAAATGAGATAATACTTTGCGCATTTAACAAGTTCCATCTGGGGTTTCAAAGTCTTACTGCATATTTGTCATGCTTCATTGAATAGTACTCAGAGTGGACATCTTACATCAGCAAAAAAAAAAAAAAAAGGTTATTATATCTTTTATTCCTTTTAGTTGCTAATCAAGGTAAAAATGTGCAAAAATTTCTGTACAGAAATAAGAATGGACTAGTTAAACTTAGCTGCTGTTAAAGTACTGGGTGAACCCGCACCCCTGCAGCACAGGAAACTTCTAGCCAAATTCCAGACCTGATACAATTTTGTAAGACACTTGGTCTTGCTTCTTCACTGCCTTACTCTCTGCACATAGTAATATTCACCCGTGCAAAGTGCGTCATAACCTCTACAGCGGCTAAGATGTGTTTATTGCTGAGGATGCAGCAAGCTCAGTAGTCCAAGTCACTTTTGTGGCCCTCAAATCCTGGAAGCTGAAAGAAACTGGTCTGGCTCCTGGTATAATTTCATAGATTTAATAGAGATTTAGGTTTGGAAAGGAGCTCAGAAGATCATCGAATCCGCCCCCCTGCCTCTGGGCAGAAAAGAGCGCTGGGGTCAGATGACCTGGCCTGGTGTTTTCCAGTCTCCTCTAAAAAACCTCCAAGGTAGGCGAAAGCACCACCTTCCCTGGAAGCCCATTCCAGATTCTGGTAACCTTTGCCATAAAGAAGGTCTTCCTAATGTCTAATCTGAATCTGCTCTCCGTCAGTTTGTGACTGTTGTTTCGAGTTACTCCAAAGGGCGCCTTGGTAAACAGGTATCTCCTATTCCTTGCTACCCTGCCTCTTCCCCCCAACAAATTTGTAGACACCCACCAGATCCCCTCTCAGCCTTGTCTTACAGAGGCTGAAGAGATCCAGGTCTCTCAATTGCTCCTCGTAGGAACTTTCCTGCAGGCCCCTAACCATACGAGTAGCCCTCCTATGGACCCTCTCAAGATTATCCACATCCCTCCTGAAGTGCGGTGCCCAGAACTGGACGCAGTACTCCAGCTGTGGCCTCACCAATGCCACACAGAGGGAAGTCTCACCTCCTTAGACCTGTTTGTGATGCACCTGCTAGTGCATGACAGAGGGCAGTTAGCTCTGTTGATCACTTTGTCACATTGTCGACTCGTATTTGTCTTTGAGTCAGCTGCGACTCCAAGATGAATATGAGTTTCTCACAATGCCATAGCTGCCTAAGTTATTTCCAGATACCCATGGCTCAGAGGAACTGATTGGAAAGCCAAGGATTGCTGGAGTATACAGTCAACTACCCTCCTCTTCCCCAGCTATACCCTCCTGTGCGGATAACCCAAAGGAGAAGTGTTGGTTGTAGCCATTTTGGTCTAAGGACACTGGTAGACAAGGTTATTTGTGTAGATGTGAGATCTTTTATTAGACCAACTATCTGGCTTCTATCCTATCCAGGAGAGCACAATACAACTGTAGACTCTTCCTCTGCCTGAAGCAGGGTGTTTGTATCTGAAAGCTTGCAAAGAACATTTTTTCCACTTTTTAGCTGATGTAATAAAAGATATCACTTTTACCCAAGGAAGCGTGTCTGCCAGAAGGGGAGGTGGCAGGATGACTTCTCTGCTTGCCATTCAAATGGGCTTTTGAGCTGCCTTGTGCCACCACAGGAGTACAATCAGCTACTACAAGGCCAAGGGTCTGAGCCACTGAGCTATCACTACTATCAGACCACAGTGGTACACGGGGTGCCTGGCATTGGAGGATAGGACTCGATAACTTCAAAAAGCAATGCTCAGATGTCCTTGACCCACCCTTACATAGTCCTAAATAATGGCACTCAGCAGACACGGACAAAAGGTCTTCTATGCTGAGGACTCTCTTTCATCTGGTTAGAGTCATTTTTGTAAAGGGAGAAAAGGAGTATTTTAGTGCCTACTTTTTTTTTTTTTTTAGAACAGACAGCATTTTCCTTTTCCCTGAAGTGATAACCTTTTTTTTAAAAAAATCCCTCTGAACCAAACTGTGGAGGAATTTCCTGTTGCATTATCCATTCAACCAGTTCACAGTGGCCAACCTAATTCTAAAACATTGCCTCCTTCTCTGTTACAAAGTGATCTTAAAGCATAATTAAAACATCTCTTGATATATCTATTTATGCATAATGCTATGATACTCATTACCACAGCAAGGATGCCACATTTACTATATTATGCCCCATTAGGGTTGTGTATAGATCCTTTCTGACCAAAGCATGAGACTGATTGTTGATTCTTCTCCTGAGCGTCTACAGAATCGGATCAATAATTCCACTCCCTTCGACTGGACTGTTTGTCCGAGTATGATTAACTCTTGTGAATAGAGTTTATGGGACTGGCTCTTTCAGTGAGACACTCAACTGTAGCAGAAGACTGCTGGGCGCCAAGACCCTTGGCCTTGTAGTAGCTGATTGTACTCTTGTGGTGGCACAAATACCAAAGATACCCATGGTATCCCTTTTCACCCTGAAACTGCTCTGGTCCCCTATCGCATGGTAGGGAAGCTTGGAGGACCCATGGGATTATGCGAGGTGGTGACAAGTAGGGAGCATGGACACCCCTACACCACTTACAGGAGTCTCACAGAGGCTTTATAAGACTTAACATTTTCCAAAGTCATGACCCCACTACTTAGGGCCATGACTGTGGTCATATAAAGCAGCTGTATCGTGTACAGTTCAGGGTTAGAGCTTGTCTATTTGTCAGCCCTAGCACCCTCTCATTACTAATGCTATGCAATGCTTTTATACCCTTCACCTGATGAATTTCAGCTACGTAGGCCTGAGTGTTGATCAGTGATTTAGAGTCTTTCCAATTACTTGCAACACTTCTTTACCGTAGCAAAACTTTCACGTGGAAAAGTGACGCGTGCCAAACAAGCAAGACAACGAAAATCACCCACAGATGGACCAAAACTTTGTTAAATATGGAGGGCCATAAGGTACTTACCAATAGATGCACAGCAATTGTCAAATTAAATAAGACAGAAAAAAACCCATAGCCAACAGCTTCCCCACAATCCTGCTGGGGCATGCTTCATTAAGCTCATTGCTCTTCTAATCATAATACAGTGTCCTTAAATTACTTTACTTCCATTATTATTTATTGAGCATCAGCTCAGCCCTGTCAAAACACCCATAGGCATGGCTCCTTCCCTGAAGAACATACAGTTTGGGACAGAACTACTACTTCTCACTGAAATCAATGGTAGAAATCCCACAGCTCGAGTTAGTCCAATGCTGGTTTTGGAAACCAAACTACTGGTCTGTATTCATGCCTCCTGCACTTCCACTGCAGTCCAAGTAGTGTAGGGGAGGAATCTCCTTACCCTGTACACACACAATGTAGGCACAGATTGCCACATGTGGGACTGTGAAGTTATTTTACCCCATGGCTGGTCCTCCTCTTTAAATCGCTTGAACATGATTTAACAAATGACTACCTGCTCTTGCAGTGGCAGGACACAGACAGTGTCCTTGTTACCCTATTTTAGCTGTGGCAAGTCAAAGGGGTATTTTTGATGTTTCAGGCATTATGCCTGGGAGTTGTGCATAAGGGTGTTTCCCTAAGGTTTTAAGAACAGGTTGGGTAAACATTAATATAATATAGGGATGGTCCTGCTACATGATCACCTGAGGCCCCTTCCAGCCTTCCTTTTCTATGATGCCACTGCAATAATGCGGTGACAGTAGTTATTCTGAAAGCCTCTGCAGAGCTGTGTGCTGAGAGTTGATTTCAGTAAGAGGGTAGTTTGGTGCATAGGAGGGACTGTGGGCTAAGAGGGAAGGTGGGAGAAATAGGAGGATACGAAGGTTGGTAAGAGGCTTGGTACTACACAGGGAGCTGGTAAACATTAAATTTGCTGCAGGGTCAGAGGAGGACTTGGCAAACTCTTGGTGGAAAGGACAAGAAGCTCGAACATAATGCAGCAGGAGTGTCAAGCCATTAAAGGAATGCAGAGATAGGAGGAACATGCTGAAAATGATGTGGGTAAGATGACTTTTTGACAGGTCAGATGATACACACACACGCGCACACACACACACGCACACACACCAGAAGCAACAGAAAAAGATCAAGTGATGTTAAAGACTTCTTAAATGCATGCCCTGAATTGGAATTAAAATGACACTGCTTTAGAAGGGAATGAAATCAAATCCTGCCGCTTACACCTAGGGGACCAAACCATACACAGCTGGGACAACAGTCCTGTCCCCCTGCACAAAGCTGAGCAGCACAAAGGCTGTGCCAAGATGTGCGGGCTGGCCACAAGGGGCCAAGCCAGCTGCTGCTGCAGCAAGCCACGGCTTCAGAGTATCCTGGCCACACCCTTTCACTGGCGCAAGGAGGGTGGCAGCCCGGGAGCTGTTACACCAGACACGTCCCACCCCAGTGCCTCTCCATAGATCAATTCCTCTGAGCCCAGCAAGCCGTAAGGCAGCTAGCGCCGAAGGCTGCCTCGGCATAGCACAACGCAGAGCCTGGTCCGTGCACCGTACACTCAGCCTAAAAGCTGACCAGACGGTCGGCTCTAAAGGAAACCCCATCTGCTGAATCAGTGACGCTCAAATACGAGCCAATAGCTAGCATTTCCTTATAGCAGCATTAATAGAGGCTTTCACACAACAGCTTCCCTCTAGGCATAAAATGAGGCTGGCTCGTCCCAGCCAGCTGCACATACCGCAGTGCTGCACTACATGTAGCCATAAAAACGATGAGCAACGTGTGCAACGTTTTTGGTACGCACGCTGCATTTCTGCAGCCTGCGCACTGATACCGGCACACAGCTCCTCCGGCAGCAGCACTTCTCCCCCCAGATGCCTTGATTTATTGCTCGCTGCCTGAAAGACCAGAAAGGACGTTAGTATTTGTGCTATGACAACCTGGGCTTTTGCTTCATGGTATAGCCTCTCTTCCAGCAGACGCCTTCCTGCACAGCTTCTTCCTAGCAGTACGTTATTGAAGAAAAAACAAATCACAAAACACCAGACTTGAAACGCCCTGTGCACGAAGGCAACATTTTTGTTTTTTAAAAAAAAAAGCAGCGTAACCTCCCGTCATCTCACACAAGGGCAAATCCACCTTTCTGTTTCCACTCGGTTTTCGGGAACGATGCCGCAGGGGCAGCCCCAGCACGACCTGGACTGCACAAACCCCGCAGGGCTGCCCGGGGGGGGGAGGCCGCGCGTGACCGCTTGTGCAAAGCAAAGTGAGTCAACTTGACGACTCGGGGGATTTCTTCTTCTTCCTTTTTTTCCCCCAGACTTTCCAAAATGGATGCTCCCTGACTTTTTTTTTTCTGCGCCTGGACTGGGGGGAAGGTCCCAGGAAGCCCCCAGATGATATCCCCCCGGCCCAACCCAGCCCCTCCTTGGCAAGAGTTTTATTGGGGGGGGGGTAAAAAAAAAAAAGAGAGATTTTTCTCTGACCTCTGCTGCACCCAGAGCCTGGGGCTGCAAAACAAACCAGCCCTTTGCTGCCTGGCCCGGGGCAGGGCGCTGCGCTCACCTGCGAGGCCGCTCTCCGGCTCGGACATGGCTGCACCGCGCGGCTGCTGCTCCGGGCTGCGGCTGCTCACGGCTGCCCGGGGGCCAGGGGCCGGCGCCTCCGTCCTCCGGCCGCGCCCGCCCCGCCTGGCCGAGCACAAGGCAGGGCTGCCGCTCCTCCCCGCCGCTTAAAAGCCGAGCGCGCTGGGGCTGGGGCTGCTGCAGCGCCCCTCCCTCCCTCCCTGCCTCCGCCCGCCGCAGAGATGCGGGATGCGCGCCGGGCAGGTCCCAGCCCCTGTCTGCTGCGCGTCTCCGCGGGTTTCTCAGCCTGCCTCCGAGGCATCCCGTGCTGGGCGCTGTCCCCCACCCCCAGCCGGGGCCAGCCCTCGCCCCCGCCAACTGCAAGTGTGCCCCAGAAATGGTGATAATAGTCGTGACCCTGTCTGGGGACCCCTTTGTAGCACACTGGGCGACCTAGGGTGCCCATGGTAGGAAACCGAACGCCTGCATGTCCTCTAGTTCTCCCTTGAAGACAGAGGGAAATATTTTTTCCTCTTAAATATTTTATGTCCTCTGGTTTTTTCTAAATGGGGGTCATAAAGGTTTTGTATCAATAGAGCAGCAGAAAACCAGAATGTCCTCTGTGACGGCCCCCACGCTTCAGGGGGCCCCCCAAACTTTGCAGCAGATGTCCAGCTGACTTATAAGTCATCAAAATTGAGGCTCTAAGGGGCCCCAAATGACTTGCTTGCTTTAGTGGGGGGCAAAGTTTTGCAGCAAATGTCTGACTGGTTTATAAGTAGGCAAAATTAAGCCTCTAAGGGGCCCCAAATGACTCCCTTGCTTGGGGGGGGGGGGGCAAAATTTTGCATCACATGTTGGACTTGCTCATAAGTCATCAAAATGAAGCCTCTAAGGGGGCCCAAATGCCTCTCCTGCCCAGGGCCCCGACAACCCTAAGGCCACCACTGCTGTCTAGGCCCCAGGTGGCCGCTCGGTTCACCCATGCCTGTCTGGCCCTGGCTCAGGGTCAGACTGATCATCATATCTGGGGTCAGGGAGAAATTTTCCCATGGACAGATTGGTACCAACTGTGGAGGGAGGGAGGGAGGTTTGCCTTACTCTGCAGCAAGGATGTGGCCCTTCGCTAGGGACCTTGACAACATTTTGTAGAAGCAGGGCACTGGCTGCCACGGCCCCCTTGCTTTACCGGTGGCAGGTTAGGGTGTTAGATCGGTGTTGTGTGAGGGTAAAGTTTAGATTATGGGTTGTATGGGCTGGTTTGGATATAGGGGTGATCCTTCCTCAGGCAGGGGGTTGGCCTGGAGGGTACATCCAGCCTTATTTCTCTGTGTGTGCCTGTACACAAGCATGGAGGCTGCTCCGTTGCGCTGTAATTTCAGAGCATCAGAGAAGACTCTATTAATTGAGTCTGCTGAAGCACAGTAGTTACCATGCTTCAGCAGCCTCCACGTCTCGTGTATCAGGGTCCCCACGCTTCAAAATGATGACGGGGCCCTTTATTTAAAGCTCATCAAATGAGCTTTAGTTCAAGCACCCCAACTATCATTTTGAAGCACAGGGACACTGATACACAAGGCGCTGCAGTGTTTTAAAGAGTGACTTTCAGGCCCGCTCTAATTAAAGCACCACCACTCCCACCCCCGGGCATGTGTATAAGTGCCCTGTGATTTTATTTGCAAAAGTTGCCTTGGTTATTTGCATTTGCTGTGCTGAGCTAACCCTGCTCATTTGAAGATTGCTCCCATTCAAAGCCTGTCCTCCTTCAAAGCCATGAGTTGGAACAAGAAATAAGTCTTTGGGTTTGTATTCATCTTCTGAGTCTACGGGGTGCGCTTGATTCATGCCTCAAGTTCTTCTCTGCAACGCTGAGAGCTGGAAATCTACTTTTATCAAATGAAAACTGAGCTTTATGTAATCATAGCAATCCTAGAGAAGCTGGGCTGGAAGGGACCTCCAGAGGTCAGCTAGTCCAAACCCTGCTTGAGGCAGGATCACCTCTATTCAAATCATCCTATACAATCCAAAGTCTAAACTCTTCATCAAAGTACCAGGAACCCTGACACAACACAATGTCTTGACTCCAGGAGCTGGGGATTTAACAAGCCCCAAATATCATGTATTTCATGACATGGTCACAAGAGTTGTCAATGCTGGGTAAGAGTCCCTTAGAAACAAGAATATAAATTAAGACTAATCTCTTGTCTGCAAATAAATCTGCAGGTCAAGGAAGAGTTCTCAGTTTTCAGGAACCTCCACTACTTTACACCCCATTTACACCCAGATAAAATAAAGTTCCTGTTGAACGTTCCCCATTCCAATGAGTAGTATTTACGTCCGCTTTGCACAGATATCACTGACCACACAAGATGCAAGACAATGTAGAGCTTAGAGGTACATTTTCAAAAGCACTGAGTCTAAGACAGGAGGTCAGTGTGCAATGAGATGGGATGTGACTTTAAAGCACTATATTGATTCCCCATTAACTACCTGCATCCTCACTAAAGCCACATTCCTTCCTCCAGGGCACCCTCATGGATCCTGCTTCAAATAGGCTGCGTCCTAAACCAGTCCCGGGGTGCTAACTACCCCACTCAAAACACCGTGCAGAGGTGGCTGCGCTACTTCCAGTTTTGGAGGCAGCTGACCCAGAGCAACACATCATGCTGAAGGACACTGTTCTAAATCCTGTAAATGCACTACGTAGTTAACTATGGCCTAAGAGTGCCATTATGTGGTTTAGGTTATAGTTCCAGATAAATCCTCCCAAAGCTGCCACTTGGAGAAAGCAGTGTTCGTGCAAGCTCTGGAGACAGCGTCCCTAGACGTGCTCACATTGCCTTCTCTCTTTGGCCAAGCCTCCTGTTCTCCCCTTGTCCCTTACCTTGGTACTAATGCTTGTGTGACATGTGGCTCTGCAAGGGCTTCCTTACATGCAAGCAGCGTGGCTGTCAGAGGCAGGGAGAAAAGCAGTTCCCTCTTACCTCTGGTGTGGTTCCAAGTCTCAGACATGGCAGAAGTGGTCTCTTGTGCCTCTTTTCTTCCAAACACGAGCTGGAACAGAAGAGTTAATACTATAATGAGCAACTGACTATAAATGTGTGCATCTGGCCTGGACCTGACAGCAATGGCCACCTTAATAATCACCCAGAAAGACAGACTTCTGCTTAAATGCCAGTGGTGCCAGGGGAATATGCTGTGCATTTGGCTGACTCGGCTCTACATTTCCAAGAGGCAGCAACAAGGGTCTGTCTATGCTAGCAGGAAGAAGAGAGGAAATGAAAGAGGCTATCCTCTCCTTGGCAAAGGGTAGACAGAGAAGAGCTGAAGAGAAGAACCTAATCCCCGGAACCTGTATTACCCATCAGCTGATAGTTTTGTAGAGCCTCAACTGCTCAAGCCTCATTCATCCCAGAAAGGCAAAGACACCATGCTGAGAGGCCGATACTTCCCCTCTCATCCTGTCTGCTCCACCACACGCAGAAGAGAACTTCTTGCCTCGGGTTTGCTTTCATGCTATATTTAGGCAGACTGAAAATCCACGCTGTTATGAAGCATCAGAGAAAATGGGAACCCACACACCTTTCATTGATGTTATGGGAAGAGACAAGAGACTCAAACAGCGCGAACATTCACATGAAATTAAGCTGATCCGGGGCTTTAAAAATTATTCATCTAGATATTCTAAAAAAAAGCATTGTAATGGAAAGGAAATATTACATGCAGACTAAATTCCTTTGATCCTTGAAGGAACAAAAATGCCCATGTAAAAATAACGTGTTAGATACAAATATCTTCCTGAATGTCAAGGCAGTGACAACACTATTCACCATCAAGCCACGTTGCCTGAGTTACGCAGTTAGTTGTAGGTGTTGTGAATAATGGAGGAGGAGCCTCCTCGACTGTGTTGCAGATGATTACAGAATTATAACCTAACCCTTGGGGGCTTAGCATCTCTTTTTAAAATCTACAGAGTGGAACCAAATTAAGACATCTCTTTCAGATAAAGCATAGGTCCTTAATCTACACTACGTAAACCTACACTAGATTGTGGCATCTACTTTTCTGCTGATGTTTTATGTCTAGATAAAGCTAGATTTTAAGAAAACAAAGGCATAAGGGACGTATCTTTTCCCTTTGCCATTTGTCTCCCTTGGGGAAAAAAATAGAAACAAATTTCACATGGTGAAACCAACTTCCTCAAAAGGCCATCAAGTCAAACGAATCTGCTTTGGGGTGGAAAGGTTTTGCTTCATTCATTTATTTCTGTCGGTCTGTCATTGTTATGGTCATTTTGCTGGGTAGTTTGGAATTTGTAGTTTTAATAGCAGGAATTCTAACAAGCAGAACAGGAAATAAGTGCATGGGAAATTAATAAAAAGACATACTGCGAAAAGGTTTTGAAAAGGACTGTATGACTAGCAATGCCCTCTGTAGCTGCAAGCACTTGAACAAAATAATCTGTTTATGCCTTGATGCATAAAGTTTGATCACTGCCGGGGAAAGGATTTCCCATCTCTTCTCAAACAGGCTTCAGGAATTATGGGGTCATTGGAATGGAGAGGGAAGAGAACTGTGTTGTCCCCAAAATGTCAGGTATTAAGGCACTACCAGAGACATGATTCTGCTGAGATGAACAAATGCTGTTGCTAAAGCACCCACCAGTGTAGCACAAAGGCACAATTTTAGTTATGATTTACACTGAGCAGGTAATACCAGATGTACCATCACTGCAGCATGTAGGCATATGGCCAAGTCTATATTCCATCTCCACTCCCAACCTAGAACTGTAATTCAGTCTATCATGTTTTGCATTTACCGAACACTTTCACCCCAAATCTTTCCAAACACGGTGCTTTGCAAGCTTACACCAGTACAAAACCCTGCCATGCAGACATGCATCTACCTCCAGGGTAAAACATGACAGCTCCTTTAACAATGGACTGATATACTACACAGCACAGGCTGTGAAGAATACCATAACAGCTCACACTGCAGAGGAACTTACTTAGCAGAGTGTCATTCATGGAGCTGGGTTATAAGTTATTGCTTCCAACTCCACATTCATTTCAATCAACCAGAAACGTTAGTATGCCAAACTTTCAAGCCAGTTTTAAACTGTCTAATTTTAGGATATGTTTACACTATACCAGGGGTGTCAAAGATACAGCTTGCAGAACCCTATCATTTGGCCCCTGGTGCTGCCCCTGGGGCTTGAGTTGACCCACATGCCATATCAGTCAGTCTGGGACCCATGCCACGTGTAGGACATGGACAGACTTGAGAGAGTCCAAGAAAAGAGCCACCCATATGATCAGAGTCTTACACGGCAAGCCAGATGAGGAGGGGCTGAATGGATCTGGGACTCTTCAGCCTGGGGAGAGGAGGGCTGGGGGGACCTGGTAGCAGCTTACCGCTATACTAGGCAACTACATCAAGGGCTCAGTGAGCAACTGTTTACCAGGGCACCTGAGGGGAAAACTAGCAGTAATGGCCACAAGCTCCTGGAAGACCAATTCAGGCTTAACATTAGGAAAAACTTCACAGGCAAGGTGTGCAGACTGTGGAATAAGCTCCCTCCAGAGATGGTACAATCACCGACCCTGGAAATCTTCAAAAGGAGACTAGACAGTCACCTTGCTGGGTCCCCTGATCCCCAGTTATCTTTCCTGCTTGGTACAGGGGGCTGGACCCTATGATCTTCCAAGGTCCCTTCTGGCTTTACAAACTATGAATCTCTGAACATAGTGCGAGTCCCAGACCAGCCAGAGCAGGCAGTGTGTGTGGCATAGTCCCAGACCAGCCAGAATAGGAGCCATGTGCACTGGGCCAGCCCTAGGCCATTCTTCCAGACTGTGGAGCCAGGTGAGTTTGAAACCCTTGTGCTACACGTGTTGCCCCAAATGAATCCCCATTACTACTAGAGCTTTGCTCCACTGGTGGCGGCAGTGATCAGAACACCAGTTCTGGGGAGTGCTAATGCTCCCGCTGGGACTTAAAAAATCCTCCAGAGCTTCCAGGCTGGAAGGCCTTGCTCCTCCACGCAGGGCCAGACTGACTGCCACATTTGGGATTAGGAAGGAATTGAAGAGTGCCAAGACAGGGGGGACAAGGCTGAACTCCTCAATGAGTTCTTTGCCTCAGCGTTCTTAAACGAGGGGCAAGACAAGTCTCACAGTGGGATCATAGAGAGACAACAGCAGGGCACCAGACTACCAAGCGTTGACCCTGAGATGGTGCAGAGTCACTTGGAAGGACTGGATGCGTTTCAGTCGGCAGGCCTGGACGAGCTCCATCCGAGGGTACTGAAGGCACTGGCTGACGTCATTGCACAGCCACTGGCAAGAATATTTGAGCTCTTGTGGTGCACGGGCCAAGTCCCGAAGGACTGGAAAAGGGCCAGTGTGGTCCCCATTTTCAAGAAGGGGAGGAAGGAGGACCCAGGCAACTACAGGCCAGTCAGTCTTATCTCCATCCTTGGCAAAGCCTTTGAAAAGATTATTAAGGCTCATATGTGTGAGAGCCCAGCAGGAAAAATTATGCTGAGGAGCAACCCGCATGGGTTTGTAGCAGGTAGATCATGCCTGACTAATCTAGTCTCTTTTTATGACCAGGTTACAAAACACCTGGATGCAGGAGTAGGGGTTGACATTGTTTACTTAGAC
>JAGPOW010002742.1:15490203-15500326 GCA_030014935.1 Caiman crocodilus | reverse complement strand
CTTTATTAAGTAACAACAACACTTATATCAACCTTTCCTCTTCCAAACACTTAACCATTAGCTATTTAATTCAGACAGCAGTGGCACACCTGGCTATCCCTATATTCAATCAGTATATGGAGCGAATGGGAGTGCGAGAGGTTTTCAGAAGTCCTGGTTGCTCCCAGCTGCCATGGAGTTCTCTGAGGGCTTTGCGGGTTGAGCCCTGCTAAGTATTCAAGCTCTTTCAATCAGGTTTTCAGAAGTGTCCCTTCATTTTGGCTGTCCATTCTTAGAACACAATCTCCATTTTTAGAGGTGGTTTCACTGACTCAGATCTGGGTTGCAGAAGCATCAAAGAAAACCTCTAGCAACAAGGCTTTTAAAGGTATGTATGTACCACACACGAGTTTCAAAATTGCCCGGTACCTAACATAATCCTACAGGCACCTCAGTTTGTGCCAGAGCAATTCCAAAGGAATTCATGTTTCCATTCACAAGGATATGAAAAACCATCATCTCAATCCTGATCCCGCAGACCTTCTCAGTGCTCAACCCCACAGGGTTCGTGCACTAGACATTACTCTATCTCTTCTCTGCATCCTGATCCTCCTGGCACCAGATGGGGCTCACAAATCATGGTGCATGCACATGTTTTGTTTGCCAATGGTTGGAACACTCATGCCATAGAGGATATAGGAAACCTGGTTTTGAATCACCACTCTGGTTTAGCTCCTTACCTTGCACATCCCGGTATGCAGCTTTCCTTCCTCAATTCCAGATTTGTTGTGTGCAGTGAGGGAGAGGGTGATTGAAGCTGTATTTCTCAGCGGCTGGATCAAATGTTTCAGGAAAACAGTATGGATAAATCCTCTGCCTCACTCGTACTTCCCTCCCTCAGTGTTACAAGGTTAAATAAATTCAAGATAATGAGGTGCTTAGATGCTGCACTTGCACTGATGGGAGTAGGGCATGAAAGTACATTCGCAAGATAGGTCAACAGACAAAGGCGGCTTGCTTGTTCAGCAGATACACCTAAAGGGAACATCTCTGCTCAGTGTCTTTGTATGCAGGGTAGGATCAATTGCTAGTCAGGCTGTCTCTGTGGCTTGGCTCTCTTACATGTACACTCGAATGCTGCATAAAATGTCAGCTTTAATTTATATGCCTCAATTTAAGTATACTTAGAATGTAAAGCTGAGGCCAAACATGGATTTACAATTAAAATAAAGGAAATATTGCATGAGTCTTATACTCTGACAATGCAATGCAGAAGGTTTGCCAAATATTGTTCCTCTTGTCTGTATGGCATCCATCCCTAGGAACCTGCATAAAGAACTTGTTATATTATTAGAGAGAGATTCCAATTCTCTTACTCCCTCTGAATGGCATCTTACTAGATCAACAGTCCTACTGAATTTAGCACTTAGGAACTAAGTTATTACTCAGCATAAGGAAATACATCTGAATCTTATCCTTTAGCATCCTTTAAATCACAAATAGGAAGCTTATAAGAAGTGGAAACTTGGACAAATGATGAGGGAGGACTATAAGATCATTGCTCTGACATGCAGTGATGAAGTCAGGAAGGCCAAAGTGCAATTGAAGTTGCAGCTAGCAAGGGAAGTGAAGGGTAGCTACAAGTATTTTTGGTAGCAAGAGAAGGATCAGGGAAAGTATGGCTCCCTTATCTTACTGAATAGGAGAGGCAACCTTGTGACAGAGGATGCAGACAAAGCTGAAGCGCTTCTATGCCTCAGTCTTCCCAGGCAAGGTCAACTCCTAGACCAGTACCAGGCAGCACAGTTTGGGGAGGAGGTGAGCAGCCAACAGTGGTGAAAGAAGAGATTAGGGACTCCTTAGAAAAGCTGGACACGCAAAAGTCCATGGGGCTGGATGCAATGCACCCGTGGGTGCTGAGGGAATTGGCTGATGTGATTGCAGAGCCGTTGGCCATCATCTTTGAAAACTCCTGGCAATCAGGAGAGGTCCTGGATGCCTGGAAAGGGGCAAATATAGTGCCCATATTTAAGAAAGGGGAAAAGGAGGACTTGTGTATGTCCAGCTTTTCTAAGTCACTAATCTCTTCTTTCACCGCCCACACCCCCACGCCACAGCATGTGTATAGACACCCAGTTAAGGGTGACACATAGGGGTGCATGCAGGTGCACGTGCACCCCATGAACATGGCGGTTCACCCCCTACAAAAAGGTACCACTGACAGTGCGGGAACTCCCCTGCTTACCACCATTGCGCTCCCCCCACCGCCACTGTGCCCCCACAGCTGCCGGGGGCATGCATCATTCACGCACCCAATGAGCCCAGTTTCCTCAACCTCTCCTTATAAGTGGGGGCTGGGATACATGACTTATGAAGAGAGGTTGAGGGAACTGGGCTCACCGGGTGTCCATACACATGCTCTGGGGTGAAGGTGGGGCGCTTTAATTAGAAGGGATCTGAGAACTCCTTTAATTAAATCTCCTACCACATCACATGTATTCAGTGTCCTGCGCTTCAAAATGGCAGCAGAAGGGCTTTAACTAAAGCTCATTTAATGGAGCTTTAGTTTAAGCCCCTCTGCTGCCATTCTGAAACGCAGAGATGCTGAATATATGTGACACGGAGGCTGCTGGAGCGTGATCAGTAAAACACTCCAGCAGACTCGCAGCAGATTGATTAATCGAGTCTGCTCCAACATGTACTAATTAGCATGCGTCGGAGCAGAGTTCTGTCACATGGTTAGGTGCCCATTTAGTCTGGAGAAGAGAAGACTGAAAGGGGATTTAATAACAGGCAAGAGGATGGAGCTGGGCTGTTCTCAGTGGTAGTAGATGACAGAACAAGGAGCAATGGTCTCAAGTTGCAGCAACGGAAGTTTAAGTTCAATATTAGGAAAAGCGCTCTCACTTGGAGGGTAATAAAGCACTGGAACAGGTTACCCATGGAGGTGGTGGAATCTCCATCCTTGGAGCTTTTCAAGAACCAGCTAGACAAAGCCCTGGCTGGGGATGGTCCTGCTTAGTGCGGAGGGTTGGACTAGATGATCCTCTGAAGTCCCTTCCAGCCCTGATTTTCTATGATTCTACAATTCTAACACCACCTCTGGCTCACATTATCTAACTCAAAGTCCACGTGCCAAAGTCAAGATGCAAATTTAGGTAACTCACACTACACGTCTACCACCTTCCTGATGAACCCAGGACTGTTGCCAAGAAACATGCTCTGCTTACTTGCTCTTTTCCCATGCTTGCCAAAACCTGGCAGTTAGGCAAGTAGATGTCATAGAGGGGTCCTCGCAACCTCTATGCCACTCTCACACTTGTAGTACCAGGCTTCGCAGGGAGGGTACAAATATAGCCTCAGAGAGAATCGCCACATTCTGCTGCCCATTGCACTGGTGTTAGCTTGAATCAATTGCATTGACTTCAATAAGATGAATTCAATTTTATATTGGTCTGAGAATAGGATTTGGCCCCATGGTTGGAAAATCTAGCTACATAATTAAGCAGGAAAATTTAAAGCACATTTAAGAGAATCAACCAGAGGCACATGGGCCTATCTATTTAGTGTATTTCAGATATGAATTTGAGATGCTGATAATATGACTAAACCAGCACTATGTGCAATCATCAGAAGGCTATATTTCTGACTTAGCTGCTTTATCCTATCATTTTGCACTAATCACATTAGGATTTTGATCTTTCAAGGCATACAAATCAAGATGACACTGGCTTTCTGTTCCTTGAAGACATCCAAGATGCTACTGGCAGTGTTGCTGTACTGACAGAAGTTATATATGGTTACTTAGTCACAGACACTAGACTGCAGAAAATGCAGGCTCCAGATAATGGAATCATCTGTCATGCAGGACATGGGCAGCTGAGTCTGGGACCGCTCAGGGATCGAGATGCTGACTACGGGCAGGAGAGGAGAGTAGAATCTGAAGACAAATTGGGTCAGGAAGCCAGGAGGTCAGTCTGAGAGCAGGGTTGAAGAGTAATACAAATCAAGAAACTTGGAGATGAAGCAGAATGGGGTCTAGGAATGACTCAGGTCAAGAAACCAGATCAAGCAGAAGCAGCATTAAGCCAGAGAAACCAACAAAGCAGCCTGGAATCAGACTGAGCCCCGTTGCCGAGACATTTTCTGTTTCAGCTCAAATTTCCAAGGGGGAAGTGGAGGGTCAGCTCACTTCAGCCAGCCACTTTGGTGACGGAGAATGGACAAAGAGTTAGTTTCTGTTGGAAGCTTCAGGCCAGCCTTGACCAGTCTGATCAGCTGGAGGGTGGCAGACTGAAAAGAGAAGCTTTGTTGGCCAGGCCAATGCCCTGGCTGCAAAGACGGTCTGACACCATCCTAGCAGCTGACCGTGTCACTGCAGAAGGTTCTGAGAAGAAAAAGCAGCCATATGTATGTATGTGCTAAGGTCTGGAGACAGCAGTTACTAACACAGAGGTAGGAAGCTGCCTGGACTTGCATTGTCTGCCTTCCTTCCATTCTAAACATCTCAAGTCCTGTATTTTATCACAAGTTTTGAGTTTATTATTTTAAACAATTTATGCTTCCACTTGCTTTTTTGCCATTCATGGGGAAAATGTAGCTAATGAGTCTGTGAATGCTGATCCTTGCCATGTGACACAGTTGTGTTGCAACTGTAGGAGAAACAAGAGGCTCCTCCAATTGTGCAGGTAAAGGCATGATGGGATCTGACGTGTGATCCACATAATTGCACTTCCTGCCAGGCCACATATACAGGGTAGGAGGCATGATTGTGGGATTGTGCATCAGATCCCATCACACCATATTGCTGGCGGAGGGGGAGTTTGGGGTCATAATCCTGGGCTGCCCCTTGCACTAGCAAATAGCAAACTCCTGCAGCTAGGAGCCCCCACAGCTGAAGGGGCTCTCAGCTGCAGGGATGCATCATGTACTTCTACAGCTGGGAGCCCCATCAGATGACCTGGGCTCCCAGCCACTGGGAGCCCAAAAGGGACCTGTGTCAGCTGCAAGAATGTGCCATGGGCAGCTGATGGTGCTTCCAGCCTGGATCAGCTGTGGGCTTATGCACCTCCACAGGTAAAAGCCCCATACCTGTGGGGCTTCCAGCCATGAGGGTGGACCTGGTCACACATTCAATTAATGGCATCAGAGGAACCAGCCGTAAAGTTACTGAATACTTTTTGTATAATAACTTTGTGGTTTATGGTTCATTTCATCATGCCATTAATTGATTCAATGTGCGGCCTGGTTACAATTTAAGATGTGATAAACTGGTTATTCATGCCTTAAGTATAACATGTTGCACAGGCTAAGGTGACAGCATTCAGTTATACATTTGTACAGAGCTGAGCATTGACGGGTCTAACATGACCAAAGTTTCAAGGTGCCAGACTAACATTAGCCAATAATTGCTATCAGGGCTCCTATACATCACACTTTTATTACAGCTCATACTTGAGCTTTTCCTCTCAGGTGAACTCATTCATTCCTCACCATGTCCCTGATAGTAATCCAACTCTGATTTCCAAATGACATGTTCCGATGGATTTTTTGGGGGCGCAACACAAGGTTTTGGCTGTTTTCTGGGACACACATTGTTTACCAACAGACCACAATATCAGGTTGAAAAAGCACCAAAAAGTTACCCACCGTTTTTGACACTCCTGACAATGACTGGGTAATAAACAAGTGGCTTCCCATCTAAACTTGTGGCAAAAATGAGGCACCAGTCATTGAACTGGGGGACTCATGGAGGGCCCTGGTACGCTCTCCAGCAGACCCGGAAGTGCTTCTGGTCCACTTTTGGGTCTGCTGCCCAGTACGCTGGGTAGCCTCCCATGCTTCTATGGGACACTCCATGCATCCCAGCATTGCAGCAATCACAAGCCGCCTTGTACCTTGAGGTATGTAGGAAAAACATTTAAAGCTGTGTCCATGTCCGAATTGCTGAACCTTTCCAAATCTCTCCAAATCGATTCGGAGGGTTCCGATTCGATTCGGAGAGATTAAAGGGTCTCCTGATTCAATTCGGATTTGGAGATTCAGTCACCGAATTGGGCCAAATCTCCACTAAATCAAATCAGGGACCAAAGCTTCACACAGTCCTACTAATCAATTTATTATTATTTTTATTATCGCTATTATTTGCTTAGTAGTAGTATATGTGTTTTTCTGAAAGTAAATGAATGCTCTGTGAAGGCCTACCTGTGGTGTTAATAAGCTATGTGTGTGTTCGTATGTGTGTGAGACCCTGACAAAATAGAGTACAGAATTCTAGGGGATTTTAGTAGGGCATCATGATGGGTGGCCCACTTTTTTTTCAGAACCCCCTCAAGAGTCAAAGTGTAATTCAAATTCTGCAGATAACCAGCTATGATTAAGATGTAGGGGCAAATTTTCAATAGGTATACATCATTTTGTTTTCCATATTACTTTTGGCCTGTAAACTCCCAGGAATTTGTTATGATTCAAGAAGTTTAAAAAAGTGGAATTAAGAGGAGGAATATCTACACTAAATACTGTGTTGTATTTCCAGACAGCAAGACCTAAGAGTTTGTGGAAGTAGCATCACTCCACAGTTCAATCTAGCCTGGATAAAATACTGAGAACCAAGTATTCCATAAGAAACAAATTTACCTTGGCAGCAAAAAGGAATTAAATGATCTGGCTAAACCTTTGCTTCTGGTTTTGTATGGCTCTTGATACTGTTCCCCTTTTCACCCAAGCAGTTTGGCCAGTTTTCAGGGTCTTGCCAATTATTTCCAATAGTGGGAGAAAATGCAGTTAGGTTTTTCTTTAATGAAATCTTCTTTATTTACAAAGGGAGTACGTAGAAAGGCATGTCCTTGAGCACAACAGAAATCAAGCAACCAGAGTCAACTTCTTTGATCTCAGTTCCGCATTTGCCAGCCAACACTTTCCCCAACAGCATCCTTCCCTCCGGTTCGTACAAGAAGTGCTCCTCTGGTTGGCAAGACTTCCTTGCTGCCTTCTGTGTGTGTTTCTTTTGCTTCTGTCTTACATGCAGGCTCATAGCTGCAATCAATTCAATTCCCCAGTCCACTGTGTGTTATCAGGCTCCTCAGAAACTGTTTGGACTGATAGGTATTGTCTCTGCCAAACTCATGTGCAGTTTAGTCTGGGACAGGGAGTTTGTGTTGTTTCAGCTATCAAACATTTATCTGGAGTGGAAAGTGACTATCACATTCAACCGTTCAATGAGAAGGGGCTCAATCCTTGGCACAGGAATACCCTAAATATCTGGGGAACACTGAGCCAGCCATTGAACGCAGCGGAAAGAGTCCCCCTGGTGGAGCAGGGCCATCGTGCAGATTCAGATGCTTTTTCTTGCTTCACACACTTTTTTGTTTAACCTTCTTGTTTAGTCCCTTCTTCTTTACATCTTCCAACTCTTGGGTGTTTGCATACTTAGCTCCTCCTTAGTATGAATTTCAACCTCTTATATTTGTGCACCAACTCAAAAATACAGCCGCGAAGTCCATGCACCCTGGCAGTGGTGGAAAATGTCATGTGAAAGTGAATTAGGCAAGGTGTGAAATCATTTTTAACAGGTAAAAGGAAGGTCTGTCCCTTCCATGCCATCAAATTAAATCATATTAAAAAAATTATGATAATGTAGATTTTTCTTTACCCACACTGAAAAAAATCATTTGTTGGAGAATGAGCACGATTATGAATTTGAGACTGAATGGAAAGATTTGGAAAGTTACTTGAATGCTAGACTTTAGACTTCTAGAGGGAAATCTTTCCTAGATACAAAAGATAATCAGGATAAAGGAACAGTAGCTAAGTATACAGCCCCTCGGCAGTATTGGGGCTGAGGGGCTGCAATATCTCTTGCCTGTCTTGGTGCAGAGCTTCATGGCAACCTATTCATAGCAAAGGAATTTGAGTGTAGCTTATGGTTCTGTGAGAATACGGCTCCTTGGCCAAAACTTGCATTTTAGAGGTTACAAAGTGGGCTACTATATGGATTACATGCAAATGGCCTATGTACCATTACACATAACAAACAAGAGGAACCATCACTATTTTAACTAATGAGGCAACAGTAGAAGTTAAATCTTTTCATTTTTACCTATGAATTCAATCTTCACAGGTAAGTCTAAGCTACACAGATTGAACTGATAAGCAAGTGAACAGACATTGACTTTTGATTCCAGAAATGCAACCACATGCCTGGTTTTTCTTAAACAGTTTTGGCCATTTTGCAAGTGGTTCACATGCACTGAATTTCTGTTGTGTTACAAATGTGAACCAGTTTCCAATCAATTACACCAACTTGTGTGTAATTTCTGTCCCTAGTCTGGAAGGGTAGGGTTTTCCAAAGTTCCTAAGGAAGCTAAGTTCTTTGAAATTCCATGAGAGTTGGGTACCTCACTTTTATACCTTTGAAAGTGCCAGCCTCAATGATTTAGGTTTTGGTTACCTCAGGCCTTCGCATGAACAACCCTTCGGTTTAATCAAAAGGGTTCTGGAGGCAGGATGCTTTCAGTGCAGGATTCTTAACTCTAGACTTGCTTTGCTCATCGATCTGTCAGGCCTCCAATATATTAATTGTGGATCATGCTGTAATGTTCATCTTTTCTCCCAGGCTCTTCTCTTTGGAGAATGGGCTGAGTGGATTGTGCTGGCTGGAAGGGAAACCCTAATGAGGAAAAGAACTCTTATTTTAAACATTCTCTCTAAATGTGTGTGTTTCATTATTTAACTGTTTTGCATACATGCTCAGAGCATTGGACAGAAATATTTTAACAGAAGACTAAATAGGAAGGTACAACTGTGCCATGCAATATTTTCCCTGTCTATTTTTTTCCATTTTATCAAAGCTACCGGCAGAGAAAGTATTTCCTGGAAGTTAATGTCTGAGGTAAAGTATCATTAGACATTAGCTGCTAGACATTAGCTGCCAGGAAATGCTCTCCCTGGCAGTTATCATTACTTAATCGATTCTAGAAAATATCAAATTCCAAGCACTCAGCCTCTCTATTTCATTGTCTCCTGCCTCTCAGTTACTCAATCAATGCTCTTCCCTTTGCCCACCCTCCACAGAGCAGCACTGGTCACTGATGCACCCAGAGTACTGAGCTGTTAAAAGCAACAGTCATATGTAGGCATTTAAATGCACTCACATAATATTTCAAGGACTCCCCTGTAATGATTCTTGAAAAAATATGGCAGGTGAGAGATCTTTCCTTGCTCTCCTCCATATGAAGCTAACCTATTTCCAGTAAAGGCAAAGGGAATTTTGCTGTAGAATTCAGTGGGGACAGCAACATGGAGCTATACTTGACCAAGACGTGCCATTGTACACAAGAGCAGAAGATCTGGATCCCAGAATCAGCTATAGGCAAACACCCCTGAATTTCCTCTCTCGTTCCAGGGTTTATGGCAAAAACTCTTTGAATGATTGTTTCCTATTACTTGAGCAGTAGGTGCTTTTTGGATATATTTAACAGATCCTTGTAAAAATCCTCATTACACTAAAAGATTAGGAGCTCACAGTCAGAAAAAAACAAGTTTGTCCAACAGTAAAAAAACATTTGCAAAGGCTCAGACAGGGTAACAGACTTTCTATATCCTACAATACACTGCCATCGTGTGGCTTAATACATCAGTTGCAGAGTTTTTTTACTACATTTGTTTGTTAATCCTAGACTTTCAAGTGTTTAGTTTCTATTATTTCTCTCCTCCCACACCCACAAACGGGTCTGCCGGTATTTAAACACAAACAAAAAATATAAGTGTCTGCTCTCAGACAAAATGTTTCCCACCCTGGGGCAACACACAATGGCAACAAGCTATAACACAAGGCCCCTGTATACTGTTCTTCTGCTGCCTGGTGCTGCAGGGGCTTCCTTCCAGCTTCCCTGCAGTCTGGAGTCCTTCCTCCTTGGCCAGTCAAGCCCCTTTCTCCCCCAGAGCTCTGCTTCTTGCAACTATCAGGGCCAGACTGCCCCTCTGGCTTCAGGCCCTGGGCCTATATGTCTCTCTTTGGGTCACCTGACCCACTGCTTCCACCAATCACTGTCAATCACTGGCTGCACTGTGCTAGCCTCACGGGGGGGGGGGGGGGGGGGGTGGGGTTTTTATTAATTGGCGATCTCCCAAAAAAAGTTTGTCC
>JAGPOW010002742.1:15414929-15490103 GCA_030014935.1 Caiman crocodilus | reverse complement strand
CCGCCCCAGCCCGCCGCCCCCCCCGCCGCCGCCCCCCGCGCCCGCCCCCCCCCCCCCCCCCCCGCGATAGGAGTCATGGGCTCTCTGCCACTATCAGTTTGTCCAAGAGGCTGGAGCTGGCCAGCTGATCCCTTCCCTCTCTCCTTCCATGATGGGCAGAGGCCCCATTACACTCATATATCTGAACATTTTACATCTGTGAATAGGTGATTGTTCCATGGGGTTCAGATAAGTGAGGACCTAATTTATTGCTTCCATTGAGTATCCCTTTGTTTTCATAGGAATCCTCCATTGACCATTCGTTCATTATATTGTATATCATCTATATCACATCACATTTTATTTTCCCCTTCCTAACCTTTGCAACCTCATAATGTTCAACTTTTTCAAGGCCCCTTATCATTCCCATTGCTCTTTTCACTTTCTGCTGTTTCCCTTTGAAGATGGTGTGCCTGAAACTGAACTAAGTATTCTAGTTTCACTTCCTATATTGACATTGCAGAATCGCTAATTGCTCTCTTTTTCTTTTTAGCTATAACCTAAATATTTTTTTGGCTTTTTCCACATCTGTTGCATATCGAGTTGCTTCTGTAGCCCTGCTCCCAGTAGTGCCTAGGAATGAGATTCTGGGCTATATCTTTAAGAGCTACAACAAAGAAATCTGCCCATGAGCTCGTAGAAATCTGGCCATGAGCTCCTAATCTTTTATCTCCCTCTGCCCAAGGGGAAGAGGGAGGTAAGGTGGCTTTAAAGATATATTTGCATCTATCTGATCCTGGTTGCTCTGGTGTCCCAAATATACTATATTTCTTTGCATAATAAAAACACTTTTTTTCCCTCAAATGTTGTGTGCAAAACTAGGGTGCAGCCATTACTTGCACTCCACCTAAATGGAAGAGTCTCTGTTCAGGCATCTCTCCGTTCATACTTCTCCATCTTACTCTGTTTTACTGATGAGACTGAATGGAGTAGATGTAACTACATGACACAAATTTCTCACATGGGTTCCCTGCATTCGATTCTTCAAGAAATCAATATTTAAGAGAAATCTCTACTGAGTCTGCTTCCTTAGACATTTTAGTGGCCACTCTAAGGGTACCCTATCTTTTTTAAAATTTTGAGACAATGTCCCGGTGCTGTCATTACATGAGCAAGGTTATTGCATGAATAAATACAGTAACTCATTCATATCTCAGGACTGCCTAAGCTTGGGCAGCCTCTTCAGTCTGGACTCTCTATAGTGTTGGGTACCATTGCTTTGCCCCAGCACATCATTCCTGGCTTCCCAGTCCTGCCCCAGCGTAACCCCTCTGCCTTATGAAGGGATCTCTGTGGGGCAGCATTTCTGTCCAAGATTTTTATTTGAGGGGACAGAGGGGGGAATGGGGGTTGCTACTCCAGCTCTTTTTTGGTGGTATAAAGGGCCTGGAGCACTGGTCACCCTTGGTCTATTTCTTTTAGTCATTAATAATACCTGATCCTTCTGAAAATCTTGGCTTACCTTATGATCATGTGTACATATCATGGAGCCTAAGCCCATAACCTGATCTTCCTTACATGAGAAAAGTTTGGCAAGGTTGTCTCCCAGGCCTCTATATTCCAAGTTAGATTGGGAGCTCCTTTGTAAAGTGTTACCACAATGCTATGAGAAGACATATCATAATTAAATGGTGCATCAGCCACCATTAAATGCTCACCAGGGAACTCAGTTACAACTCTGAGATTTGTAAAATGCTTTTAAGGGTTATGCATTTTTTTTAAAGTTAGATTGATGTTGTTGCTATGATGGTCCAGGAATTATATGACAGGCAAGGATTTTTTAGGGTGAAACCTTCTATTGGACCAACTGAATAGTTGGGATGAAGTTAGACAAGCTTTTAAATGCAAATATACTTTTTGAATAATTTATTAAAAAGATTTCTCTAATTCTGCCTTTGGGCAAATCCCAAATAAAATCATTTATACAAGAACTGCATCTTTAAACCAATTAAATTATCCTGTATTTAAATTAGTTCTGTTAATTACAGGAACTATTTTATTAACTCAATCAGCCTTTCTGATATCAAAGTGATGTTCTATGAGGAAAGAAATGCAGTTTTTCTTACTAGAGGGAAATTCTATCCTCTCTAAATTTTAGAAGTATGTATTCATTTAAACAGAACTATTCTAGGTCAGTCAGCAATTCAGCCAATATTTGCATTTCAATCAAATACACCTGCAAAGTACATATTTAAATTTACTAGACATTAAGCACAAGGACTTGGCTTATTTTAGTATCATTTGCAGTTCATAACATTTATTCTTCTTCAATTACTTCTTCGTTTAACAAAACTCTTAATAGGCCTAAAGCTTGTGAACAAAACTTTTTCTCCATAGGTCAGTTTTCCAGAGGTCAGCTTTCTCTACTGGAGGAGGCAGAGATTAAAAAAAAATCTGCATATTCATCTGTTATGTTTTTTTCTAGAAAGAACTGTGCTGAATTATTGACCTTCATTTGCTCATGACAACCCTCTTATTTCTAAGGGCATACAGAATCCCAGTGGAGTTTAGTGGAGACAGCAGACTCTCTTTCAGATTGCTCACTGAAACAGCATCAGGTTTTCAGTTACGCTAGTTTCAACCTGGGCCTCTTCAGATATTCCTATTCATGCACTAAGGAAGTCAATGGGAACTTTTCCACTGACTTCCTCAAGCACAGAATTGGACCCTCTTGACTGCTCAGAGGTAAAGAATTCTGCCCCTCTTCCATCAAGTCAGCTTTGGGCGAGCTGTTAAATGGAAGTTTTTGGACAAATTTTTGTTGCTTAAAACATACAGTTTATGTCTACAGCTACACGGTCTGTTAAGTGATAATTTCTTGTCCTTGCCTATGGAATAGCGCTATGCGTTGTTAGTCACCATATTTTACTTAGGAAGTGACTGAACCCCAACAGTAGATGCAGCAATTGCTGCGGTATGCACAACACAGCTTCCAAAGTGCTTCAGGTTTCATTCATATGAAAGATGCCATAGCTTTAAGACGAATGTATTGACTGATACACAGCTCTTAGCAGAGCTGGTAGTTTTGTGACACTGAGTCTGATACAGTGGTGGCCAATAAAAAAAATCATAGTGCTTTCTGTAATATTCAAGTTCTGCAATTTTTCTCTCCGCAGGAGGCAAAGTGTTAGGTCGTAGAACCCTTAAAATTCCCCGCTGATCTCACAGAATCTGCAAGTCCCACCCTGCAGGGAATGTTACTTTCCAGCAGTCTCTACACAGTCCCTGAAAGAGTGCAAATTCTTTACACCAATTGAAAGTGTTTCTCATCTCGTTTGAATGGCAGACTGAATGGAGATACTTGAGAGGTCTTGGTCTCAGACATTCTAATTGATCTCTTGGCTGCAGTATACTGTAATTTGTATGGAAATATGCATTTCTCAGTGTAGGCTGTCCTGCAGTGGTCTAAGCATAGTCATGTCACCTAACAAGAGCACTTTATGAACCATAATTTTCTCTGTTCAAATTATATCTCTCAACTTAGGAGGCACATGAAGAACCTTTCCATAAACACACAGAGGCGAGCACCTGTCAAAACATGCAGCTTGGATAATATTGACTCAAAATCGGAACACTTAACAAGAGCCCTCTATGGAATAAGTGGAATAAAATCACATTTCCCCAGACTTGTGCACTTCTCATATTATCTACAGCACAGATTTATCCATGGAGCAGGCAGTGCCAAAACTTAGGCTACTGGGTTACATAGGCAGTGATGGACTCCTAGGGACTGTTGGGCTGGGAGGAGGAATGAAAAAGCATAGCACTTAAGCAGCACTAAGACAAAAGGCTTGCTCCTGCTTCCATTGCTGCCAAACAGAGGAATATGCTCACCTTTCCTCTTACATTACTGTTGGTTAATGCCCACCAGACAGACTCCCTTTCAAGACTCACCTCTCTCTGACCCACGCTCTTTTTTCAGTTGATGGATGCTGTGAATCTTTTTTGCTGCTCGATTTGCATCCAAGACAGAAAGTGGTCTGAGTTTAGCACACAATGAAGCACCATTTGTGACCTGAATCTTGCCTGCTGACTGGTTTCTCTTCAGGGCTACTGAATATGCACATTTGTAAAACAAATTTTTGCAGGTAGGTGTCTAAAATGAGACAATGAACATTATAACGTTCAGGCATTTAGAATTCCGACACATTTTCAGGACCTTGTTCTAACACATGGCACATTATGTAAAGTGCCATGAGTTAGAGCCCACCCCCCACAAATGTTCACCTGTTTGCCTGCTTGCACCAGTCCTGGCCAGCAGGTGGGGGGTGCTCTGGCAGCCTCCGAGGAAGCTGCTGAACTGCCTCTCTCCCGTGCCCCCCACCCCATCCCCAGCTCCAGGGCTGTCAGTGGGAGAGGATGAGGTGGGGGCAGGGAGCAGCCAGCCCAGAGCTTAGGGGAGGGGGTGGGGTGGAATAGGGCTCCCTCACCTCCTGGGCCACCCCCAGCTACTCCAGATGGGGTGTTGAGGGGAACCAGGTTGAGCCTGTGAGGCGAGGGGGGCCTCCCTTTCCCCACCCCTGAACCAGGCCTCTTAACAGTGGCAGCCCAGAGCTGCTAGCTGCTCCTGAATGTTCAGAGGTGGGGGGGCAGGGTGGAACAGAGACCCCTCGCCTCGTAGGCCTGGCCTGGCTCCCCCCAGCATCAGTGATGCGTAGGGGGAGCATGTGGGTCCATGCGCACCCCCTGAGATTGGTGGTGCACCCCCTGCAAAAAGCACTGCTGACAGTGCTGGTGGTGCCTGCAGGCAGTTGCCACTCACCACTCCCCCCCTGGCTGCTAACACTGCTGGCAGCATCTGCGGGTGGGCACTGACTGCCACCCCACCACCCCACCTCCCGCTGCCAGCCGCACCGTGGCTGCCTGCAGGAGCTCACCACTCCCACTACCACCTGTGGGAGCTTGCTGTGCCCTCCCCCCCGCCCCCCAGCTTCCGGAGGCACGTGGCATTCATGACCCCCAGTATGCCATCCAGGGTTGCTGTGGGGGCTGTTACATCCTGCCCTCCCCCTGAGCTCTGGCCATTCAAAAGCAACTGGCAGCTCTGTGCTGCTGCTCCTTCCCTTTCCCTCTCCTTCCCCCACTGACAACCTGGTCCCCATGCAATAAATTAACCCTGGAGGGAACACAAGCTCCTTCAGGCACTCTGCTTTAGACTGCCTTAATCTAATACTCCATTTAACCAGGATTAATTTTTCGTGTGATCGGCCATTTTAAAAGTTCTCTGCAGCCAAGCATGTGTGTTAAGTTGTGGCTGTAAAGTGCTTTCAAGGGTGTGATTGCATGAAAAATGTCATTTGTGTGGCACTTGCATGAAAAATCTCATTTAGGGCCATGTACTTGAGCAACACTGAATAGGCTCCAGACATTTCATGTGGAAAAGATCAGTAGTTACATGACCCAAACCTTAGGTGGCAGTTGATTTTCTAGATTATTTCCCATGTCCTCCTTCCACCCTTTAATGCTTAGCTGTGCTATACCCACTCCAGGTCATTACCAACCCTTTTTTTTCAGGTCTGATTTTTCACTCAATCTAAAGTAACAGCAGGGGTAGGCACGTACCATGGGTGAATCTATCCCACGCAGAGAGCTTGCACATGATCCTAGTCACTATTTTCTCCTTAGGTGGGATTCTAGCAGGCACAAGGCTTTGGTTAGGTTGCCAGCAATAGAGGGAAGGTCACTGTACATGAATAAAACAAAATACATGAGCATACTTAAGCATTTTACCCAAAACCCAAAATGAAACATAGTAAGTGCTGAGGAACAGTTTTATAGACAGAGCTCCAGGAAAACAATTCTAGTCTCAGAGTTCACCTAATCAGCAGGATTTCCTCCCTAGACATCCTAACTACCATCATTTTTCCGGTCTTTTTTTCTGACTAATTAATGCTTTAAATATCACTACTAGTAGCTTTCAGATGAACATTTAAATCATCACATGGGGCTGGATCCCTTTCAACCAGACCGATCCTTTTGTTCATAGTGCCCATGGGGGGCAGGTCTGCTTGAGTAAGGAAGGAAAGACTGGCATCAAGTGCTTCTCCTTGCTGCCCAGGCTTCAGTCAGTAACACTCGACTGCACTCACACTGTCTGCCTCCCCTCTGAGCATCTGCAGAACTGAACAAATCCTTGATGTTAACCCATACTCTTTTTATTTCATTGTACCTAGAGACACAAACACACAAATATCAGAGTTTGCCTATGCACTCGCTAGCCTCTTATCTTCCATAAAGCAAAGGTCAACTATCCAGCACCCCCTGCCCCCACCGCCTCCAGCTCCAGGGCTGTCAACAAGGGAGGGGAAGAAGCAGCAAGCAATAAAGCAAATTAAGTTCAAGACCTCCCCCCAAGTAGTCATTATATGTGAAAATCCAAATTAATAACTCCTATAAGCTCTCCTTTTAAATAACTACAAAGATAAGCACTGCCACCTGTGTTGGTAGGATTTCAGCACTGACATGATGGCATAGATATAACAATAACAAAAATTATAGACTATTTCATTCCTGAATCCTGATATTCATTCACAGATCCCAAAGTCCTTTTCCAAGGGAGGTAAGCATCATTACCGCATTTTGCAGTGGGAAACCTGAAAGACCATTGTGAAGTGATAATGCCCAAAGTTTCACAGAGGGCCAGTGACAGTATGAGAAACAGAGCTCAGGTCTCTCTGTTCCTGGCACTCTCCTTTAGCTGTTGGATCTGAGGCTCCCAATTTATTGAATATGAAGTTTCAGAAACAGCAAAACTCATGCAGATCCCATTATTTGGTTGCTCCATATCAGAGCATACGGCACTCTCTGCCCTCATTTTAACTTTGGCCAAATAAACTAATGCCACTGTGGTTAAAATGAGTTGTCCAGAGCATGAGATCCATTACATTGGCACCTAGTATTGCTTCTGGCATGTTTGACTCTCTCCTTGTATGCCCGTTCCCAAGGAGGAGTCTGACTTCCCAGGCACTATCCTTCTCACTTTTGTTTACCTCCTCATCCAACACATTTCACTCCAGATGTGGAACTAGTAGGCTTAGAAACAAATACCTCGCTCTGCTTTCCAATTTGCACTGGCCTTCCAGCCTAAACAAATTGCTTTCCCCACTGGTATTTCACCAAGTGTTAAGGATCTGCACTCCACCCACAGACTGATCAAAAATAAAGAACCTAGTATGGCCAATGACCCACGTCCGTCATGAATAAATGTCCGCATCTGACACAATGTATGTAGTATAACCGGCTCCTCATTAGCACTAAGCTGACTCATCCACAGTTCAAACAGATTCCAAATCATTTCAGGAGAAAAAGCACCAACCTCTCTTTTGTTAATAGCTAACACACAAAAACAAACTATATCAGTGAAGTTTCTACCCATACAGATAGTCCAAGATGAGTGGCCCTATCAGAACAACTGAAGTAGGAGCGACTCTGGCATCCTGGCCAGACTTGTAACAGATTCTGGTTGGGGTTAGTTAGTTTTTGAATGTTCAAATCTATAATTAAAAAGTAGTGCAGAAAAGTAGAATAGACTGAGGGAACTAAGATGAAAGATCAGTGATAAAACATCCTTTGTTTTCCTGGAATATCCCTCTAAAACACCACCTATGGACTTCCATTTTTCCCCCCACACAGCTCTAGAGGACAGAACCTAAGAGCTTCCAAGTATTTCAATGGGATTAAGGGCAGGCCCTAAACTTCTCACCTAGCTCACAAGCAAGGCAAGTATCCCTCTATACAGCCCCTTCAAGAAAATTCTCTTAACGTTTCAGTCACATATACCATGAATTGATTTCTGAATTAAATTGTATAAAGGCACCTTCATGTGTTCCATTTCAACCCACTTGGGAATTCAGAGCCTCATCAGGCATTTCTAAAACTTACAGCAAGACAAAAGGTTTTTTTCCCCTCCTTCTGTGTAAAGTAGTTCTGGCAATCGCTCAGCAGAAAGGGCACCTGTAGCAGGTAAAACTCATTGTTTCATCGTAGCATAATGTAATGACTATAGGTAAGACAATCTATTTTTCTTTACAGTAATTCAGGCATCTGATGTTATCCTCTTAGAAACTGGATTATCACTTTTTAAAATAGATCAAGATTTCTATTAAATTCCAGATCCATTTGAACCACAAAAAGGACTTGATATGATTAATTATTTTTTGTCTTGACATTTAATAATTAACACCATGTGGGATTTATATTTTATTTATTTGTCCTCCGAAAAGATTTAAATCCTACTGAATTTTCAACGCTTATTTTTTTTCTCTAGAGGCTGCTTTGTTTCTTTGTTGACTACATAAGGGTAGAGGCAAAGCACTTCAGTACTTTGTATACATGTAAAAAGACCTTTCATGTTTTACGCATGGGCTATTACTGTGCAAAGGAAAAAATACCATCCAGCTTTTATCTCTCGACAGAATTCACTAACAGAAAGGCAGAAGGCTGTACCTGCCCCCTAGTGGCATATCTGCAGCTGTGTTTCCCTATAGCTAGCCACTGGAAAACCGAGATCGGTATAACCCAGCCAGCTCTGTCCGTGCAGAGAAGTACTGAAGAGCTGTCTCCAAATTCTTAGTTTTGGCCAAGAAAAGTAAAGAAAAAAATAAAACTCCTGAATGAATAGCTTTACAGGCCTTATTCTCATGTTAGCAAAAGATTCAGCAAGTGCCTTGTGTATCTCTATTTTTTGAATACTGAAAAATGCAGAACACTCAACTAATCCAACGTGTTTAGGTTTCCCTGAGTGCTCTAAAGAGATTTGTTAAGGATATAAAGTAACATAGTGAACAATGAAAAAGCCGGTTTCCCATCCATATTTATTGAAAGCTATTTTGTGTGTGTGTTCCTATGCAACAAAAATTAAGTATATGTGTAGGTGTTCCATGTTTTTACAAACTCTACTCCTTAGTTGTTATGAGATTAAAACAATTTTCTCCCTTGGTAAATGCTTCCCTTGAAAACCACTGGAAGCACATAATTCATCTGTCCATTTATAGCTTCTATTTTCTTTTGGGCACTGAAGAACTGTTGATTGTGATTGTTGTTTTCCCTTCTAAGAAGCCAATGTTGAACAAGTGACAGATAAGACAATTTAGTGTTTCGGTGACCATACAGATCAATTTTTCATTTATTCTGAAGTTTAAAAAAAGATAAACAACCAATGTACTATAGTGAGGATTTTGTTTGGCAAATTATTCTTCTATACCCAGAAAATTTAACGGACACTCTCATTAAACCTGCAGGGAGTTTAAAGGTAGCTTTTGTCCTAATATATATCAAAAAAATACATTCAAAGATTTTTTCTCCTCTGAATCATTTTCTTCTCTGTGCAATCTATCAGAAAGGTTTAGAGATACTGTATGTTTTTAGCTTGGAATAATAGAAAAAGAAAAAAAGAAAAGCAATGTATTATCACAAAATGCTGTAGATTTCAATGAAAAAGATAACAGAAGTGAAACAGGGACATTGTGTAGTTAGTGGCTGGGATGGAGGGAACGAATGTCTTAGGGAAGAAAATAAGGTGTTCAAATGGATAAAGAATGGTTCGGTGTCCACTACTCACATTTTCCCAGTACATACCAGCAGTTTGACAGCAACAAAACTTCCTAACCGGGTACCCAATTTTATCACTCTGTCAACTTCAGGTTTTTTTCCATCTGAGCATCCTGTGTTCCCTTTGTAAGGCTCAAATACATTATACAGCTGCCCTTCAGCCAGGATATTGAAAAAAGCAAATGGAACGGAAGTATAGCACTGCGCAGAGACTGCTATAACATGGCGCCCAGCAGATTCATAGCTGCTGGGTCAAGTGGTTGCCAGCAGATTCCAGAGTTGTCAATTGGTGCGAGCAACCCACTGAAGTGAATGGAAGAAACAAAATTCAGTTTGGAAAAATGAACTTGGCTCAGATGCATTTTTGCAGTCTCCTTGCAGGCTCAGCCAGATGCTGTAGTAGTTCACATGGTATTTTCAGTAAGGTACACCAGGGCAGTGGTGCTTAACCTCCAGTCTGCAGGCCCAATCTAGCCTTCAGGTTTCCCCATAGGTCTAGAAATTTGGCAGTGGGGGAACAGTGGAACAGGGTTCCCGCCTTTCCACCACCAACATTTCAAGGTCCATGGTTAGATGACATGGCCTTGTGCACTGAATTAAGTCGGCACATGTGGGGCCCATCCAGTGTGCTTGGGGCCATACACATGGGCTGATCCCACGCACCAGATCTGGCCCACAGGCCAATCCTACACCACTCATCCAGCTGGTAGCCCAGAAAGTTTGGGCACCACTACGCTATTCATTAAAATAAAATCAAAGCTTAGACTGGACATGCAGTAAGACAGCAAAGCTCTTGTTCATCCTTATTCTCAGATATTGCAACAGTATGACCTCACTAAAATTAGCAGAACATTCTGTAATCTTTATCCCTTACTCAGGCAAAAGCTCTGCTGACTTTTGGGCTAAAACTTGTTCATTCTAGCCCTATCAAAAGCTCTGTTATTCTTAAAGGGGATATTCGGGTGCATAAATTCAACAGAACGTGGTACATTGATATATATTTTGCTTGACTATAGACTACAAGATTTGACCTTATCTTTGGCCATAATGTTCATTTTTCTGCTTAAAATATTAACATCTTAAATTATATTGCACTGATGTTTGTTTGTAATTTTCCAAATACGTTGTGATTAGCACAGTTAAAATAAATTACTTTCAGTTCTAGTAACACTAAAAGCAGCTGTTTATTGCTTGATATACTACCCATGATCACACACTCTTATGTAATTCGTTGTCATGGAAGTTAATTAAATAGACAATAGATCATAATCATTTGGAAATTTGCTCTATTATGTTCAGTTGGAATATCCCCTGCTAACACTATGCTTTCTAAAGTTTAGATAAAGACAATGGACTCCAGTTTCTATTTCTGTTTTTCCAGATGGCCAAGAATTGAGTGGGAATGTTATAGAATGATTTTGTTAGTTTTTTATATCACTTTCTTGGTCTTCAATACAGTGGATGCTTTTTCAGGCTTTAAAAAAAGAAGATGTGGCTTGTTTCACAGTTTTAAATACCATTTTAACTTACTGGCCAAATATATACCAGTCAAAATCTTATTCCAAAAATATGAAGCAAGTTAATTATTAAGTTATACATTATGACAACGGGACCCAAAAGAAAACACCTGTTACAAACGGGAAAAAAACAAAAGGAAAAAGAAACAAACCCAAAAGCAAAAACCACTTTTGGGTCTCTCCTTCAACTTAAAATATTTAAATTGCAATTCTTCCCAATCAGCAAAGGGAAGACCTAAGACTTTTGAAGCCATCCATTACAAAAATATATCTGGCCGCCCCAAGCACCCTGTTTGTGCACACCAAGCAGAGATGCAGCAGACCTTGTGGGTGCACTTAGAAAACATATTGCATGGGAATTCAGGGTGTAATCCATTGCTGAGTAGCAAATGGATGGAGAGTAAATTTAGAAACTCTTCAAGGTTAGAACTTTCTGTAATTTTGCCTTGGGCCTGATGTGTTTTAAGGACGGTAACAAAATCTACAAGCGGTTTAGCTCAGTATTAATAATGGTGTTGTCATGCTGATGCTACGAACTGTGTATCATATGCTGAAGTTTATGTACCTGTTCAAATGGCAAGTAATTATTGGTTGAATGCTAGTGCCTTACGTTCCATGTTTTCCAATAGCATTGTCTACAATAGATGTACTCAGTCTGAAAGGCAGCCTCCCTATGATACAGAATGAAAGTACCAGTGGGAAACAAGCTGATGAATTGGTTTGATTAATCATTTAAACCCATCAACTATAATTGCTATAGCTGATCTTGTTTAAATCATTCTCTGAAGGTGCCAAGAGAATTCAGGGACAGGTGGAACTTCTAGTCCAGTAGTTTTCAACCTGTGGTCTGTAGACCCTTGGGGGTTCGCGAACTAAATTTAAGGGGTCTACAAAAGACAACTATGATCAAAAGTATGTGACTACCCACACTTACAATTCAAAGTGGTCTGCACTTCTATTCAAAATTTCCAAAGGAGTCCATACCTCTTTTCAAAATTTTTGAATGAAAATGCAAAATTTTTTCACAAATGAAAAACTATATATTCTAGTTGCATCATGCACGGGTCAGGAAGATCAAATACAATCAGTTACCTCAGTATTCTTGCATTTTTTGTAATTATTCTTTGTTGTTTTAAAGCTTCTATCTGGAGGAAAGTAATGTTCCCCTTCTGACCTTTTCAGAACCTTATGTCAGCATATTTAATCTACAGAGTCTGCTGATTTAATACCAAAAATCAAAATGTAAGATCTAAAGCAGGGGTGCCAAACATGTGGCCTGCAGAGCCCCAAAATCCAGCTCCCAGCCCATACACTGCACTAGATAGCCTGTGCCACGTGTCGTGCTTGTTGAGGCTGGATACTGGGCTGCACCATGCTCAGCCCTTGTTGGGGTCAGGTCTCAGGCTGTGCTGACAGCAGCTGGCAGGGGAAGGACTGAGCTACTTGCAGGGCTGGGGAGAAAAGGAACTTAACAAACATCTTCATTTGCACCAATTAAAAGGAAAGTCAGAAACACAGACACAGGGGTGATTGCTGCTTTCCTGGCCTCAGCTCAGACAGAGGCAGAACACAAGTGCACTCCGACAGCTCGCTGGGAGCCAGGCACCTGGAAAATTAAAACCAACTGGGATTAAGAGGCAGTGACTGAAAAAAACCCAACACTTGTGGCATTTGTTTGGGCTGGGACACCGTGCATGGTGCTTACTCGGGCTGGTATCCTGGACTGGCCCGGACATGTGCCGCATGCACTGAATCAGGCATGCAAGTGGGGGAGGTCTGTGAACCTGATCCAGCCTGTGGACCACCCTATGCCACTCACCTAGCCCTCAAGGCTAGATGAGTTTGACACCCCTGATCTGAAGCATGAAAAAGTGAAAACATATAAATCTACCCTAACCGAAAAGATTTCAGCAGCAGAGGATGCCCCAAGCCCTACAAAGTTTCCTGACCTTGGTAGACAGAGCATGATAAGCTTCTGTATCTGCTCATTTCTCCACATGTGTTTACAAAGAACCTCGCTTTGAAAACTTAGACAGAAACAGGCTTCTTTGTCCACACAGAAGTGGAGGAGAACTTATTATACTAAAGCAATAACAAATAATGAAAGGAGTTTTCCAAACAATGCACAGATGAAATAGCTATCAGCAGAAGCCAACAAGCTGCCTACAATTTTGCAGTACTACATAAAGAGTCAACTGGGATGTTTAGTTAAATTTAAAGAGAAGATTGTTTTAGTAGCATTGCATTTCTTTTTTTTGAGCTAACAAATGAAAAGGAAATTCACAGTTAATGCTGCCACATTGTTTTTTAGCTCAGCCCAATTTGTGTAGTTTGTGCAAGCTTTTGACCATAATGCTCAATGTGGCTGAATGTATATATGTTGCAGCTTTACAAAAAGAAAATAATTAAATTAGACTAGGCTGCAGCTGTGTGACCTTTTGCACAGATCCCCCTTGGGGCCTGGGGTGGAGACAATGTCCTCTTCCCACCTGCTCTGTGCTCCCCACACATGGATTTCAGAAATCATGAATGATCCATACATTTTATGCTCTAATGTGCTGTAATATATGGGCACAAAAGAATAAATTTGTCTTTCTGGCTCTATCTTAAACTGATGTGCTTATAAAACACAACATAATCAGAACCTCAATATTGTTTCTACATTTCAGTAAACTAAACTACATAAATTAAAACCAACACCAACCTAACTCATTACTTGTGAAAAAGACACTGTACCTATGACACTTCTCCTGCAGGTGTGGAAGTCAAGTCCACAATGCTGGATCTGTGAAGTACCCGTTCAACGAGTTAATTTGTCCTGTACCCATCTGTACAGTACAGCGCTCATTTTTTCAGTGCTCAACAGATAAATCATAACTACCCTTAATTTCAGTTAAAGGAGTTATTTCCTCTTCCAGATATGTGTAAATCCATCTGAGGCCAATTGAGGTCATGTGTATAAAAAGAGAATAGTCGTGACCCAGATACGGCCCTGAAGACAGATACCAGAGATGTGGTTACCATTCAGGCAAATGGCCACAACTGCATTACCCATGAACATTTAGATGACAACAGTCCTGTTGCTACTACTTTGCATGAAGTGAGTGCAAAACCACATTAGATAACATTCTCTTCTCTGATCTACATTGGGTTCCCAACCAAACGTGCAACATTCATTCTTTTGGGGTTAATGGGAGCTTGGCATACAGAATAGATGCTGATCAGGTAACTAACTCCACAGTCCAAAGTAGAGAGGAGTTGGTTTATGCAGGAAAGGTATTTTGGTTTGTGTTGCAGGTGTGGGAATATTTCATTAATATCTTTTACTGGACTAACTGGATAGCTGGGAAGGGATGGTGGATAGGCTTTCAGGCACAAAGTATCCCCTTGTACATTTCCTGGACTATTATGGCTACAACACTCCAACCCTACTATTTCAGTGATGCTCAGAACTGAAGTCAAAGATACTGAGGTAAACGACTCAGCATTGCTCACTGTTCTGGTGCTGTGAAGATTTAGCCTTCTTCCAGTGGATTCAGGTGTTCCAGTCTCCTTGATTAGCCTGATACAGAAAAGGTTTGCTGCAAAATGGTAATGCTATCGTTTAAATGTGTAGGGATAATACAGTTTCCCCAATTGTTCTACAGCTACAGTCTTGTTCAATTCAGTACAGTTGTACTTATTTTCCCCAGCCTAAATTTGGTTGAATTGTCCTTTGGATCAGAGATTTTAAAAAGTACATGTGTGTTTGTGGTAAATGGAAGAAGATATAACTCCTTTAACTGAAATAAGAGGCAATGCTATTTTTCAAGATATATAATTCATCATGTTAGACTACTTCCATGTATATTAATCCAACCTAATAAAAATAACATGGCTTAATATTTTAAGGACTGATACCATGGGAAAGAGTTTTCTTCATTTCCTGTCCTAAAATTATTGTGCAATGATGCTCTATGCTGTCAAACAGTTACTACCATTTTTTTCTAAAAGTGCCTCCATTCTAATATCGGACAAAGCAATTTTTGCTCACAATGAATGATGGACTATTCAAAGAATGGCAGGCAATTAAATATATTTGTTTAAATTGAGGTGTTTCTAAGATACAAATATGGGGAACTGGACCACATTTTGGATAAACAAGATTCAAACAAACGGGATTTTATTGTAGTCTTTTGTGCCATTAGTTGATAAGCATTTTAGACTCTTTCAGGATTCTTATTTATATCATGGCAACAGATGAGCTTTGCAATTTAGAAGTATAGGGTCAGGTTATCAGCCAATATAAAACATCATAGTTCAATTGAAGTCAAAGCCCTTTGGATTATACCAACTCAGATTCTGTTCCATAAATTATGGGAGTCCATTTCCCAATGAGTTTACAATCTAATTTACATGAATAGCCCATGTCAAGATGTGTGTGCGCACGCACACGCACACACATTGCAGCAAGGGCGGGTGGTTAGTGGGCTAACAAAAGGAGGAGGGAAAAGCTCTCTGTCAGGCTTTATTTATTTTGATTTCTGAAAGTAACACTGGGTTGCAGTTATTTGAATGGTCATGAAATGAAAGGTTATATAAATGCTAGATTGTTATTAGTGATTATGGCGACCTTTTAACTGCTTGAACAGCACCCAGGCTGCCTTGACAGGGGCATTTAATAAATGCAGATATGATTAATTATATGCAACTGGTTTTGAAGGCATATTTGTTAAAGATAGATCAGGAAAGTGGATTGTGATTCCAGAAACAGCTGCATTCATTCCTTATCTGTTTTTAGATTTAGACTGTGCAGGGCCTGGTTGCCGGAGCCAGTGCTGTTTCTGCACCAATACCCAGGGTTTATTTTGGGGGGGCTGCTAATGACCTCCCAGAGATAAATGAAATTGCTGATTTAGTCAAGTCCATTCTTGACCTTGACACGAGATGGGACAGGCAAAGGGAAGAGCTCAAAACAGAGCGAGTAAAAGAAAGGGAGATCAAACGAAAGCGCATGTCTGGCCAAGACCCCCCTCCCACATTCAGCTAACACCTGGCCGAGTTGGAAAACATGACCAGCCCAACCTTCCTGTTGGAGCCGATTGAAACTGTCAGCTCCCGGCTTATCACCCGCTGCATCAGGAGGCCCCTGGGCTGCCACAAGAGCCCTAATTAGGCAGAAATGGCACTTCTGCAACTGACCTGCCAGGACCTTTGGCAAAGCATTTAACATCATTAGTTAACATTTTTATTAAAAAAAGTGTGAATGTAAATGAACAGCCAGTGCATTTCAATAGGGTTTGCCGGTGGCATCCTCTCCCCACCACAGCCACACACACACACTCACACACACACACTTTTTGCATGAATAGTTTGCTTGTTTTCTGGAAAGGGGGATGGGCATGTAAAGAAGAGTTTCTCCAAGGGAGCTAAACACTTTTAAAGCATAAACAAGGCCCAAGTAAGTAGATGCAAACTCTTGCCTTTTTCAAGGCAAGCACTGGGAAAATATATTGTAAACTCTTCAGTTACTAGATTTTCACAAATGTAGCGCTAAAACTGATAACAACTATTTGGGTTGGTCTAATAAAAGATATCAAAATCACCCAAGGAATCTTGTCGTGCTAAAACTGAGCCATTTTTAAGCTTCTGGAGATAATAAGTACACACACACACACACGCGCACACACATGCACACACACACAGAGGAATACAAGATTGGGAGGGACCTTGTGGGATATTTAGTCCAGTTTCCTATAATCACAGGTATGACATCATATGAATCAGCCACAAACTTGTATCATGATTATCTTAAAAAATAGCAAGTCTTTGTACATTTGCCTCAAAAAAAATTGCTTAATAGCTTCCAGTACACTCATTTCCCCAAAAGCCAAAGACATCCCAATATATAAAGTTACTCATGGCCAAGCTTGGCAATAAAAATAAATCCCTTACAGTCCTCACAATGTTTTGGGGACTTTTCCTTTCCTTGTGTTAGGGTCTCTACTTATGTCATCTGTGCCTAGGCAAAGACTTGTGCTGAGGGGCGGTGAACTGAGCTGGGCTCAAGAACCATGTTCAACATTCATAGAAATGAATGATATCCCAAGCCTTACTGTGTAGTATTCCTGGGGCACACGCTTATTTGTAAAGTGCAACAGTTCCTTTGACTTCAGATTGAGTTACCATAATTCAAACAAATGGAAGATCTATGCTGCTCTCCCTCTGTTACAGCTATTATGTCTTCCTTCCCCTGTGATGAAAAGGTCCCTCCTCTGCATGGAATACATTTCTTCAGGTCCCTTTTTTTCCTGCCAGATGTCAACTTGTACAGGTTCCCATGTCCTCAAAAAGCCAGAAAAAGGGTGTTCTCTGGCCTCCCTTCATTCCCTCAAACCTCCCTTTCATCCAGCTGTGCAAGAATGCTTACTCCTCCCTCCTCCTCCTGCGAGACACGGTTGTTTGTTCAGAGCTCATTACATTATGTAGAACCTCCATACCTTCAAATGCAGCAGGTGTTACATAAATACCCCAAAACAACATTAAAAATAAAATGCAAGATTAGGAGGAAGCTTCACATTGCAGGTAAGGCTCTGAGTTTGGGCTATGGAGATTGTGGTTCATATCCTGACTATGGCACAGCTTTTCTGTGTGACCTAGCAAAAGCCTCTTTGGATCATAGTTGCACATCACTAAAATGGAAATAAAAGTGTTTCCTTTTCCTGCCTTTTCTCAATCTGTTCAGCTCACACATTTTTTGAAGCAGTCTTTTCTTACTATTGGCCCTATTAACTATGCATAGTTAATAGGGACATATTCGGACATGAAAGATGTTCAGATTTTTTTTTTAGATAAATACAAAACTCTAAAACTCTTGGTTCAGAGGTGATACCTTTTATTTTAGATGCAAACTCAGATTGTGGAAAATTATGCCATAGACACATACGGTAATTCCTTCTTTTCAGCTAGAGATTGCAAAACGCTTTTCAAAAAAGGGAGTTTCACATACACACAAAATACATATGGATTCATATGGACAGGAGCAATATTGTATGTGTGTCAAGTGCTTTGAGATTTCTGGATGAAAAAAGGAATTATTGTACGTCTGTATGGAACATTTTTTATACTCTGAATATGGGTATATATGCAGAGTCAACACCGTTGTAGGGGCAGAGATGCAAGTGTTTCCCTCCTCCCTCCTGGAAGTATAAATGAAACAACTGACATGTATTTTTCCAAAAAACAAAAGCAATTCTAGAGAAACTTCTCTGTAGGTGGCCCGGGGCAGCCTTATTTGGTCTGCGCTTTGTAAACAGAGTAAATCAGACATGCAGGTTATTTGGACTAGCATTCAAAATGCTTGCCGTTGATAACTGAAGGAAATTAAATTCACGTTGTTTTCCCGGGATGAAAATGTAAAGAGAGATGAAATGTTGCAAGATGTACTTACTGGCAGTAATCAGTGGGGAGGGCAGCTTGCCCATCCTAATGGAATACTTAATGCTTTTAAGCTAAATACCTCCACATATTAAGCAAACAGAAGAAATGCCCATTAGGAAATGTCAGCAGTCTGAACTGTACAGTCCTCCAAGAGTTTACAGCACGAAGGGTCTTGTGTCTGACCCCCTTTCAGCCCATTCTCAGTTCAGCTGTCTAGTGTGGCTTCACTCTCCAGTCAAGGAGGGGTGGAAAGAGGAGGGGATTATTGAAGAGCTCTTCCTCCCTGCCTAACTTTGTCAGATTTGCTTCAGGTGCCTCCCAGTGCAGGCATAACAGACCTTGGGAGGGAGGATTCAGATGGGTTGACAGCTACAGGAGACAACTTCAGAGCAGACCATTGTCTTAAAAGGACAGCAGTCATGGACCTTGCAGCATAAGGTCCTGCTAGACCCATTTTCCTTTGTGTCTCCCTCTTTGTCTTGCCTTTGTGTAATTATTTAAAACTTGATCATCTTGGTCTCTGTCTTGTGGAGGCTACTCGAATGATAAGATCAAATAATTGCCTATAAAACATTGCTTTGCAGCAACTATTACTTCCTTGGTTGAAAATGTCACAGCAATTGAAAAGCTCTTAGTGTAGTTCAAGCATGAGGCTGCAGAAGAGAAATGGTTCCTGCATATGGATGCATTTGTGTATATGTAGTAAGTTTGAGTGGTCCACCCATCTCCATTGGAGCATGATCTTGTTCTGTGGGCCAGTTTCAGCAAATTTGCAGTCTGCATGGGATTAAAGGTAGTTAATGAAAACAGAGGCAAATCCAGATACAGACCTTCTAAATTAGTCTCATGTGCTATTTGTTCCTGTAGGTCTGAACCTTGGCAGGAGATTATACAAGTATCACATTCATATTGTCTCCTTGTTGGCTGATCTCCTTCTTAAATAATACACAAGCATAAGACCACAAAGCTTGGGAGGTTTTCTTTTATAGGGAAGGAAGAGGGCCTGGAATGGGCCAAGAAGGTAAGGTGAGGTTCCTGGGATACTGCTGTTAAAAACTACTATGAGTTTTCTGCCTCAAAACCAGTCACTTGGCGGCAGCAGTGACACACAAAATGCTCAAACTGGAACAAGCTCACATTTTGTGAAGCTTTCCTCAATAGCTTTATTAAATGATCATTTCTAGAAGAATGCCATGTCGGAGAACAGATTATTTAAACCAAATATCACCCTCAGTTTCTAACTAATTGCAGGAAAATCAGAAAAGAAAAAGAAAAAGCTTGTGCCAGTATTATATTCATTTCCCCAGCTCTTTGAGAGGTGGCAGCATGAATTTTTGCTAACACAGACCTAGTTTTCATTATTGCAGCACAAACCAATTGTACGAATGCATCCAAAGAGCAACTAATTTTGTATCACCAGCCTGCATAGCTAGCTCTAAGAGATTTTGCAGGGAGACAAAATCCAAGGAGTAAATAGAATGTGAGGCATTATCTTTACCATCCGTACATGTCAGATATTTTTTTTAAGTGAAAGATTCCCAAGCGTTTACCTGTAATATGAACCTGAAAAAACACTGGAGCAGGGGGATGCCAAAAGACATTTTCTTCCAATTTTATAAATTCCAACATTGATTTTCTACTCTACCCCACATCATTTTATGTTCTTTTATAGTAAGAACAAGAACAGTCCCAAACTCCTGCTTGTAAAGCCTTTATACTATACCACATCAGCACTTCTTCCTTAAATGATGAATGACAGTTTGAAGGTTTGACAGTTTGAAGCCCCTTAAAATAAATCCTTGGGAGATGGCTTGGTCAGCAAAATGCAAGCAAGGTAGTCAAAGATACACTGCAACTTACCATATAGCTCCAAAACTTGTAAGATGGGTATCAGATGAGAGAAAAAGAGCGGGGAATGCAGTATGTAATGCAGTACCACTTAAGAGTTCGTGAGTTAGCCTTGAAGAAGCTGCATTAGCATATTATTCTGCCTATGCTAGCCCACAGTTTGCCCCAAGGAATAATTGCTTATTATTCAAGGCATATTAGCATTGCCATTTCTGAGACCTGTGGCAGTTTCTTCAGAGTTAGTTTTGGGTATTTCTACACGGCACAGAGGTGTTCTATCAATGCATCCCCACAGTTCCCTCAACAATAATTTATTCCTCCACTGGTCCCCTGAAAGAATAAGACACTGAAAACAAGCACCCATTTTACTGTAGTGTCTGGAGCTCAGACTGACAGGACAGAGACTGGCTCTTGAACCTCTGTTACAAACTCCACAGCTGTAGGAGGAAGTAGTGGTGACCGCTACGGCTGCTTGTCCTGAAGCAACATGGCCTTTGAATGAACTCCCATTATAGGCTAAGCTGGTGCACAAGGAGTTCAAACGGCACTTTAGGGTAACCCTGAAAAATGATTATTTACAGGGAGGAAACGCCATCGCTACCTATGGAACAAATACACACACAAAAAAAACCTGAGAGCCAGGGAGTTTAAATTTGCCCCTCCCTTATACTTGTTCTTTGTTGCACCTAATATCATGCACAACACAAGAATTAAAAACGGAGAAAAACTAAAATAATGCCTAAAGGCTAATTAAGAACTATGCTGGTATTATAAAGTACTTTGTTTCATTTCAGGTGGATACAAATTAACTTCGAGTTAAACCCTTAAGGAACTCATCTTCTGCAGAACGGATGGTAGGCCCATATCGGGAAACAGACTATGCAACCTTCTGACCGTAAACTTGATGATTTGAAGGCAGAATGTCTATTTAAGTGTAGAATAAATAGCAACATTATGAACTTCAATAAATATGTAAACAAAAGATGTGTTTAGAACATTTTTGGATTATTGCAATACACTAGTGAGACAGCATATTAATTAAATGTGTATCACTTTAACAATGATTTTATACTAGCTTGGCAAATTCAGCTGTATACTTTTGTTACTTATCTGTCACCACTAAAAGTGAACAGCCAACAATTTAGGAGTCTTTTCTTGTTTGGGTAGTTATAATGATAGATGATTGGATGAATTAGATTAACTGTGATTTCTTTCTGCTTGAAGTGCAAGTGTCTGATTGGTCTGACATATCATTCTGTTTGTTATTTCATATACACCAAACAAAACATGCAAGTAATGATACATCACATCACTGGAGGAAAAGGGGGTTTCTGTTGCATCGTATTTTGTGTCTAAAGCTTTTTTCTACAATTTTTTGTTGCTATTTTTAATAGATGAGAACTAGAAAGTTGGGGTACATACCTGGTTTAAACCATTACATTGCTGGGCCAGTACAAACCATGATAAGAAGTATAATGATTAATATTTCCAATTTTAACAGTTTTTCAGAACATTGCATGTGCTTTTACTTACAGATGCATATATATAACAGCTGAAAAAAAGTAAAGCTTGACCGTGCATTCCAGTCTCAGGCAAAATTCCTACTCCACTATTGTTACCAGGCTGAAATCTCGTATGCACTGATGCAATTAACTCCTTGAAAGTCACTCCACAAAGCAACTGGTGCAATCTACATCACTATCCAGTCCAGAGAGAGCAGTAGCAGGCTCTTACAATATTTTTTTTTAACAGCCTGCATGTCTTAACGTTCGTACTCTTCTAAGAAGCTGGTATCAGCAGCAGATTTTATGAGTGTTGCCATATTTTAAACTTATTCATTTGGTTCAATTTTCAGTTATTATGTAACCTTAAATAATATACAACTCATATTAAAATTACAGGGTTTTAAATTTCCCTAAAATGAATAGCAGCAAGTAAAATATTATTATGGCTATACACGTATATCTGAGTCTTATGTGCAGCATGTGAACAGTGTTTTAAAAAGGAAATAAGAGAAGGCACCTGTCAGTTAATTCATTTTGATTGCTCCTCAATTTTTTTCTTCTACAGTTCAATAAGAACAATGAACACACACCCCCACACCCCCCCTGGTTCAGTCACTAATCAGAAAATGTCAAAATGAGGTTAGCTTTGCAGTCTTTTCTGTCCTCATCTGCACATGCATTATTACAAAAGTACTCAATTGCAAAATTGCATATTATTTCTCAAATAGTATTACATATATTTTTTTCTAAAAATTGAGTTTATAATACAACTCATTTCACTGTTGTGTTCCAGCATTTTTAATTTTCTGGAAGATTTGAACATGTAAACCTTATTGACTTCTATGGAAGTTGAAGTCAATCTACCTCACTCAAGATGTGGCCTTTAGACAATTTACAACTCTGTATTATAAGGAAATTAAATCAACATATATGAACTATACTAAAAAAGTTGTGGGTAAATCTCTCTCACTAGTAATATATTATATTAATAGCTCAACAGATCTATCTCAGAGAAATATTCACATATCGTTACTTTAACAGACTATATCGTTTAAAGGCACACTGTACTTACTGTATTTTAACTTTTTCGTATTTTTTGTGCGACTAACTTCCAAAATGTCTTTAAAAAAACAAAGAAACTGAAGTGTTTACCAATGTAAGCTTAACACTGTTAAAAGATTTGTATACGGCATTTCCTAGGATTTTGAAAAGGGGGTTAATAATATTCCCCTTCTTCTGTGAGGCTTTAATTAGTAAGAGGTTTCATTTGTAGGACGTTATTAAAGGCAACAGTAGACAGCAGGGGAACATAAGTTGGCTCTTTTTACTTGGTGACTTGTGCATGTGTTCCCAAGGCTAACAGAAACTGGTTAAACTGATTTATAGTATGTTGTGAGTGGTGTTCCATTATAGTGTTACTTTCACAACTTGCATGTGAATATATTATTTGAAAATTACTGGCAATAAGAGAGGGTTCAGTGAAAAATTATGTAAATGTGCATTAAAGAACTGCAGTCAGTGCAGCAAAGAAAATAAAGGCAGTTATAAACCTATGATTGCCTGGGCTTATCCTAAAGTCAAGTCGAGCCTTTGCTCCAGATGGTGCAATAGTGTTTGTGACATCCACTTTGAACTACAATCCTGCAATCTAGTTATCTGCCAAGTAGGATAGTCCATTATTCACAGCATCAGGGCTTGGGAAAGAAGGTTAAAAGTTCAAGGCATGCCCCAAGTGATTAAGGTTGTAAAAATCAGGGATGTACCATGGGAAAAAATGCCATTAATCATTTCCCTTGATGTTCATTCCGTCTCCCTGAACTATAAGTAAAAAAAAAAGATAACAGGAACTACGAAAGCCCTAATTCTATCTAAGGAACAGTATTAAATTATCATCTATCATTGGAACTTTGTCATTCAGAAGTTCTAGCTTTTTTAAACAAAAAACTTTTCAGGACCAATGAAACAAGCTAATCATTTCTCTATTATTACAATATACACTTTACATTACGATGTACTTGCAATTAAATGCATTTACAATTTTATTTATTTTCAATATAAAGGATGGCTATAAACTTGCACGGATCATTGGCTCACCTCCGATGTTGTCTCTATGTTACGTTGATCAGCCATTCAAATACTGAGACATAATGGGAACACAACTTCGCTTCACGCCTAAAATGTATTATTGGAAGCTTACCAAAAGAAGTGTTGAAGTCAACATCATTTCAAGGCTTTAAATGGACATTGTGCATCTTTCAAAAAGGCTTAGTTTAGTTTAAATCGCAAGTTGCTGGGATCAAAAGGAACTATCTAAGTAATTCTCCTCCACTGCCAGAATCACGCGCTGAAATTTCATAGGCGTTGTTACAAAGGAGATCAGGATAGACAATCTATGTCTTCCATCATGGCCCCAAATCTGACTGCTGGAATTCTCATAACTAGAACTGTATTTGTAGAAATGAAAAATCTGTCAACTCTATCACAGTCACATTTCAATTTCAAAAGCATCCTCAGAAAGGAAGATGATCTTCCCCTAGGAACCTACACCTTGTTTTTCACTTCTATGTAAAAAACTCATCGGTCCAAGGCAGGCCAACCATGCAACCCAACTAAGAAACTTTTAATGTGTATTCATATTTCCCCCCATTTTCTTGCTCCTTTGATTTGCTGCAGGCTTGAGAGTCTGTCTTTAAAAAAAATTCTTGCTACTTGCTGTTACATAGATTGCATATTTATTCAGGGTATCTTGCTGTTACCTTTGAAGTAGTAAAACAATGCCTTATGCCAATGTAGTAATATCTGTTTGATGGACAAATCTATATCTAGATTTCTGTTTCTTTTTTTTATTTCAACAATATATCTGAAATACAAAGTTTCATACACATCTTTAATTTGCAGACTTTGTGCATATTCACAAAAAATGCATTAGCACTACAGACTATAACATTGTCAAGAGAGTCATTATGGTCTATTGTGTCAAGGATCCTTGAACTAAGATGCCTTTAAGTAGGCCTTGACATGATAGCTCATAACAGTTTCTTCATAATCTGTGTACAAAGAAATCCTGCAGTAGGCCTTGAAAACATAGACTAAAACTTCTCCTTACTATGCTGATAATCTGTGTATTAGAAAAAATAGAAATCTACACATTACAAACCTCACACACATTAGGAAAATTGAAGTCTTGTTTTCTGTAAGCTTATATAGTGATGATGGCATGCCAAGCTAAACAAATCAGTGGAACTGACTTTTTTTTGAAAGTTTATATACTAAAAAAGAAAAACCCTATTTTTACTCGGGCTTAAAATTACTTTTCTTCCTTATTACTTGTACTAAAACATCCTCTAGTGAGTTAGAATGTTTGACAGGAGTATACTAATTCTCTCTTTTTTAGTCCTAAAGTCTCCTTTTGAGGTTTAGACTAGAGACAGAAATTACATATAAACCGGTATAAGTGATCAGAACCAGTTCAGACCTATAATACAACAGACGTGCAGTGCAAATAAACCGCTTTCAAAATGGCCAAAATTGGTTGAAGGTAATCCTGGATGAATGTAGTATTAGACTTAGCTGATTTAGGTTAAATAAATTTATAGAATTTCTGTCTCAGATCCCCTTCAGATTCAAGTTAATTTACAGTCTCCCAGCATCCCAGGATGCTTTGCACCTCCCCCGCAAGCCCTGCCCCTTTGCAGGGTGGGTGGGCATGGTAGTCTTGGCCTAAGCCATCTGCTCCAGCTGAGCAGGGAGGTGTGCTGTAGCACCCCCTGGCTTCTGGCCTGGGCCACTGCAGGCAGGTGGCTGCATTTCCAGAACCAAAAGTGAATGTCTGTTCACCTGCTCATCAGGTTCAATCTATGTAGCTTAGACTAACCTGCAAAAAGGGAATGGATTCAGCCTCGGTCTTTCTGACTGCCTGTAGTTAGCCCTACGGTCAGGTCAATGCAGCAGTAGCATAATCAATCTACAGAAGAAGTATCTTTAATATTAGAACTAAGAACATTCAACCTTAAATACTCATCAGAGCTGTGCATAATTATTTAGGGTACATGAACTCTGTGAAAATAAATACAAATTTAGAACAGAGACTCTGCGGAAAAGATCACAGATTTATTTGAGCTACTGTCTCAAAGCCTAAGACCTAAGACCTCAAACTTATTTTCAATTTCATGCCTGACCATGTTCTGGAAGTGAAAACCTAGCAAAAAATTCAAATGAGTCTGTCATTAACTTTCAGACTCAAGCCTATGCTGAATAACAGAACATGGGAAGCTAACGGTGAAAAAGAATATGGTACGAAAGTAATGGGAGGTGGGTCAATGAAGGTTGCTTAGTCATGAAAGTAATATCCTATATTTTTGGGTACTTGGATTTCCAAACTTAAGCCACGCTTCAATCTTAATGGATTTCTCATGCAATTTTCACATATTCAGACTTGACTTCAAAGAAGGATGAGTCAGTGGAATACGAGCACAAAGTAGCCCTGTAAAGCCAAGCAGTTAACAGAGACACTACGGTTGTAACTGATTTTAAAGGGCTGAGTTTAAGGGTGTGTTCTAAAATGGAAAGGCAATTCTCCTATTCAGTGCTCACAGGTCTATGCTAAATGTGGTGCCTAAATATCATGGTGACTAGCACCATAAAATACTTAATTCTGGCAGACAGCAAATCAAACATAGAAATTATGATCGCTGGTCCTTTGCTCACATGACTGTTTCCTGACATGTATCCTTTGAAACAGGGAAAAGAGGGAACAATTATTTGGAGACAACCATGAAAGAATCTCTTTTCCATGCAGGCAGACTGCAGTCAGAAGAAAAAAAAGCACCTTTGTGGAGGACTCGATCTCTAAGAAATTACCAGAAAAAGCAAAGATTGCGTTGTCTAAATAGACCGGTACTGGTTTTGTAATAGCTTTCTATTACATATATATTGGCAACCTGCAGGTGTGTTACACATTGGGTAAAATTGTAAATAATACAACAATTTATGTAACATAAAGATATGGTAGGTCTCAATTATGTGAGATATACAGGGAAAGCTAACTGTCATGTTCAACTTAGGACACTGCACCAGTTCAACAAAGAAGTCCCACTACAACTCTGTTTTGTTTCACATCTTCAAGTTGCACTTAACCAATTTGTGGACTTTTTGACCTTGTATGCTTAGCAATGCATCTGCTTTGTTGTAATGTAACTTGAGTTTTGCATACTGCAGTTCTGAAACTAAATTTACAATATTTATTTGTGCCTCTGAATTTAGTTACTAATATTTTTCAATCACAAACTTCTGTATCTGTCTACTTGTAGAAGAACAGGAAGGAACTTTTGCATGCATTAAAAACATCAATAGCCCAAACATAACCTCCATTATAGGTGTACAACCCAGTTACGTTACACTAGCCAAATTTATTCCTCATATAAAACTACTGAAACACTATTGAGAAAGAAGATGCTATTTGTACAGGGTCACTTATCAAAACAAAAATTTGTACAAATAAACTTCCCTCTGCAGGTCTGCTCCTTGTGGGTTATCACATGTATTAACTTTAGTAGGAAATAAGTTTTTTTTTTAACCGTGTTTTACTCCTGTTAACACCATAGGGCCAACAAAAGTAAGAGAAATGGAACTAAATTACTTTCATTCAACACAACTGTTAATTAAGTTCCAATTAATTACACCTGCACAAGCCTAATGATGATAATGGGGTTGCACAGGGTTTGCAGATAACATGAGTGGATTGTAGAGCCTTCATTAATCAGTTAACTACACAATAAGAGGTAGTATCATAGGACAAGTCATACTCTCTGTACATGCAGCTAAAGCTACTGTTAATGGAAATGACAGGAGCACAAAAACACATACCATATTAGTATGAAATTAAAATGATAAATAGTTGAGGAAATGTTTTCTGTTATTTCAAATGGATGATTTAATAAGCACTAGGAATGACTAAAACTGCTTTGCACTCATTATTCCCTACAGCTAACTAAAGAGTTTGGGTTAAGAACCCATCAAAACTTTTATTCCACCTGAGGATGAACAGGGATCGTCTCTCACCGATGCCTTCAGTTTAACCCCTGCTAAAGGCATGAGATGAAAACGTCTCACAGTTAATTTCTTAAATCAGACATGCAACTTCCACCCTTGGCACAATGTATTTAGTTCAACGTGATGCTTTTACATAGCGCCAAATTCTGCAAGCCTTACGCCGAGCAACACCCAAGAGGAGGTAATATCGGATTATGCCTCAGGGCTCTGGTCTGAATTCAGTGGGGCTACTTACGTTAAGTAAACTTACATTCATTTGAGACCATCAAGGGAAAGTTAATTTCTCAAACAAACAAACAAAGACAGATTAAGGAAAAATGAAGATGACGAAGTGCCTCGTGTTGTACAGTCATCTAAGACCGAGTTTGAAGGACACTATTGGCAATTTGCTTAACAAGCCCACACGCTCTTTGACACCGGGGAAAAGCTGAATGAATACATCTTCTCTTTGCGCATCCTTGAAGTTTCAGTTTAGAAATGTCTTTTGAGAAAGCAGACACAGGAAGTGAGTTTAACTCTCCAGAGAGGTACCACGCTATTTCAAAAGGATGTGAAAGGGAAAGAAAATGATGCAGTAGGGATTTTTCTTCATTACCACTCAGCCCATAGAAGTGGACATACAATGAGTGAGGTCTCCACATATTGATTTTAGCACCAAGGATGTGTGCAGCTAACAGCTTTTTAAGTATCTCCATTTTCAGTTACTTCAACAAAATTACCAATGAGCGGGGTAACACAGTGAAAGTTTTTTGGTGGGAAATTGCAGACTAAAAATCATCATTTAGGCTGCGAAATGCTTCTTTTCATCGAAGGTGAAGGGCTTTTAAATGCAGAAGTAAAGTTACTGGGGCATTTGCCAGCTGTATCTTCACTCCACGGTTTGCAGGCTATAATCTGCGTCTCTTTTGAGATGCTAATATTGCGCAATTTGGTCAGGCAAGGACTTTTTTATTTTATTTCTCCCCCTTTTTCTTCTTTCTTAATACTGAAGAGGACTAGATTTTTTAAAAAAATCTTGACATGAAACTGAGGCGGCAGAGAGAGAAAGGGCTCTTTTTTACTTAAAAAATGTTTTAAATAACCCCTTTAACCTCAGACCAAACCCCAGCGCAGGAGAGGGGGCAACTGCCCCCCAGACCGGGGGGGGCGGGCAGGAACAGCCGTTAAACGACAGTTGGAGCCGCTAGGGGGAGGGAGGGGCAAGCAGCGTAACACAAGGTTCTAAGCACAAGGGAGGGGGGGCGAATTCTCGCGAGACGACGCAACGAGAGCGTGCCCCGTCTCCCAGCAACGCGCTGGATGCTTGGCCTACTCCGCCCCATGGAGCCTGGCGGGGAGCCGGAGCAGCGCGAGCTCAGGCGCCAGGCGGCCGAATACTACCAGCGCCACGAGGTGCCGCAGCGGCTGGAGGAAGCGCTCAACGCCACGTACCCCCTGCAGCCTGCCGACCTCTACGGCCACCTGGTAACCGAGGGGGCGGCTGTTCGCATGCGCAGCTCGGGAGGGGTAGAGCGCAGGCGCAGCCGAGCTCCTTTGCTCCTGGGTTCCACGGCTCCCATCACCCCCTGCGCGAGGCGTGGGCGGGGCTTGGAGAAGTGCGGGAGGGAAGGGGAGTGAGGGTGCGGATGGGGGTGGGGGGCAGGGCAGGGGGATGTGCTCCCTGCAGGCAGCCTCCCTCCGGGGGTGGGGAGCCTGTCTGCCTCCAGGTCCTTCACACACTGGAAAAGCCCCCGCCAGGTTAACAGCCAATGGGTCTGGTTACCGGTTTTGTTAACGGTCAGCGCAGCCCGCAGACCGTGCAATGAAACCTCCGCTCAAGGGGAAAGCCAAGGGTCTGGGCCCCTGAGGCAGAAGAAACGTGGGGAAACCTTGCAATATAACCTTGTTGGTTAGCTTAACCCGCCAGGTTTCACAGCACGGTTTCCCCCCACGGCACGTTATTTCCACCTCCTATTGATAGCACCTAATATATTTTCTAGAAAACAACAAGAGTATAGACTGTACTACCATACCTGAGATAACTGAATACGCCTTCTCATACCCAGGAGCAAGATGCATTTTCTTCCTTAGTTCTCTCTCCACATTGGAGCCGTCTGCCCATTGGTATTGCATATATGGCTACACATGTCTTCAATTATTCCTCTTCCTTGCCAAAACCAGTATAATTTCGAATGCCATGTGGTTTACAGTGGTGCTTTTCAAACTACCTGCTGTGGTGGACTGGCAATATTTTTTCCAGTGGGCCAGGGCCCAGTGTCCGGTTCAGCCGGCGGCAGCACCTGCATGCAACAGTGCTACACAAATGCACAACAAGTGGCTGTTTCTCTTTCCTTACCTCACACAACGTGACATCGCCTGGAGTGTTGGAATGTACGAACTGTGGCTCTATGACATATCGATGTTATGTTTCTGAAAATATCTTTCTTTCCTGGCAACTCGCTGTGGACCGGTGACTAATGGCTTGCTGAAGAGCAGTGGTCCATGGACCACCACTTTGAGAATTACTGGTTTACAACACTACCTACTCTCTAACTACCACTTAGACAGATTAAACTTAACTGTAACTACCTTTAATTATTCCTCTGTTATTATCTTGACAAAATAAATGTGTGTATTCTCTAGATATTCAGCTGAACAAGAGAAGTGCACTGTCGCCTTCTTACTGTGGACAAGAGGAGCATTCCCACATACAGTCCTTTTTTCCCCTCAGGTCTCTAGCATTCAAGTGCATCCTATACATAATGCTGAGTAGAAGAACTTTTTGTTCAAGATGGTAATGGTCGGGCCACAAGGATTATTTTATAATATTTTCAGTTTTTAAAAATCACATAATTATCTATAGCATTTCCCATCTTTCAAGCACTGAAAATAAACACTTGGCTGACAATAATGTACTAAAACCTATCTTGGGATCTTTAATATCTGTTTAAGGCCAGATCCAGCAAAGCCTATAAAACTCCACATGGCATTAGCAGAATTGTTTCTGATTGCACTCTTTCCTGTATTTCCTTCCAGAAGAGGCACATTTTTTTAACTAAGTGTCTTACCCACAGACAGAATTTTCTGTCTACAGATAAGACAGACAGCAACTCCTAGAGGGCAGTGGGTGGGCAAGGAGCTTGTACATGGTGCTCAATAGAAACGAATAGTACGATGTTGGATAAGCCCAAATCCTGAACTGGTTCTTAAGAAGATAACAGGGGTAACTGAATTATTTTGTAATTATTTCTGAATTATTTAATATCAGGGCTCAACAGTGGATTTACACAACAATGGATTCAATGCTAACATAGAATGAAAACCTGATTTATACAGAAACCAATTTTTAATCAAACTCTCTCTCTCATTCAAGGCTAACTACTTCTCCAAATACTCAAAACCGCCAGTAATATGCAAACTGGTTGGAAAAAGGGTCCTTGATGGAGTGGGTCAACCAACATTAGAAGTGGAAATATTTTGCACAGTTAAAAACAATGAAAAGGTACATCGTGCTTTGTTACATATCTTAATATGACATTATTGTAGCGAGAAACACATTTTTGCTACATTTCAGTTCAAATGAGAGGCAGTGAAGGACACAAGTTGGATCAGTGTTTATGGAAATAATAAGTGCCTGAGGATATTGAAAGAAAAGGATGTTTATTTTCATTCATAGGTTTTGAGATGCCTGACTTCTATTCCCATGATGCTATTAAAAAAATATCAAGGGCAGTCTGGGCTGAACACAATACATGTGTATTTCATCCTGACAGCTTAGGATGATACAGTTGTCAGTCCATTTAAACATAGCAACTAGTGTCATAAAAGTGCAAGATCAACACTATTTGCCCATGTTCATGAGCATCTATTATTCCATTGATAACTACACAATAGGTGCTGAAGACTCCTGTTCTGTCACACATGTAACCAGCCTGTGGGGGTTTTTGCCTTCCTCTGTAGTGGGGGCTTGTCCCTCTTCCTGGGAGCTGTCAGGCATATGTTAACAACCAGAGGGAGGATGCTGGCTACCATGATTCCCCTGCTTTACCAGTGGCAGGTTAGGGTGTTATGTCTTGTGTTGTGCCTGGATTGACTAATAGCTTACTAAGATGTTAGACAATGGATTTGTATGGGATGGTTTGGATAGGGATGATCCTGCCTAAGGCAGGGGTGGGGCTAGATGATCTCATAAAGTCCCTTTCCACCCTTAGTTCTCTATGCTTCTACGACCATTTGCTTTACTTAAAATGCTCAGAAAAGGAGAACATTTTAAAATCTACTTTGAAAATTATTCAAGATTTTTGGGTTGTGTTTTGTTTTTTTTACCTCTACTCTACCTGTAAATGACTAATTGACATGGGGGACAAGCACAGGCAAGTGGGGCATGTGGCAGGGAGGACAGGCACAAGCACAAGGAGGGGCAGGGAGCAGAGAGGGCAAGCCAGGAGGGCAGCGGATGGTGGTCCGGCCCCTAGGCCTTCCTGCCTCTGCTTTCTGCACTGTAGCAGGGGTCATGGGGGGAGGAGTTCTATTTAAGACAGTCCTGCAATAATTGGATTGTATACATGGAAAATTTATAATAAAGTTACAATTTTTTATGTCCAGAATCTAATTTTGGTGGGGGGGGGGGGAATCTTAATTTCAAAGTTATCTTGGATTAGGGTAAATACAGTAGTCAGTGACTGATTAAAATAAAGTTCATTTTGAAAGTCTTATTTTCATTATGACACTTTTGATTGTGACTGTAGGTGGTCCATTGTATCATGAATCACTAGCAGTTGTGTATGATGCTTTTATTTACTTCATTTAAGGTGTAAATCTGTCCTGCCTTTCACTTGCCATCAGGCTAATACAGCTTACTATGTTTTGCTGTCATTTACCCTCACTGATGTCTCAACTCTCAGTTGTTAATTTAGATCCATCTAATATTGCCAGATAAATAACTCTTAAAAACTTAGTTTCATGCGTCCACATTTCATAGGAGGGGATAAATAAATTCAAGTCTGAGTCTTTTGTAAAGTTACTTATAAGCATTTAATTTTTTATTTGGTTTAGATGGTCTACAGTATATTGAGGGGAATATTTTTAAAGCATTTTAGTACTGAAAGATCAAGGGGGGGGAGGGGGGGATAAAAAAACATTAACTTCCCCAGAGTTAAAACAGCATTCTCATGGTTAAAACAAATTGGATTTCCTGGTTCATGTCACACTCTTAGGGTTAAATTCTGCAATCTGATACACAAAGACAAACCAATATGTCTACGCAGATTCCCACTGATTTGTGTTACTGCTGCATGGGAGAATGTGGGCATAGATAGGTGCAACAATTTTATTAATGGAAAATACCACTGGTATAAGATCTTATAATATACCATATTTACTTGAATCCAAGATGAGGTTTTATCTTGCCCCACCCCAATTTAGCATAGGGAAAAAAGCCCCTTATTTTGGAATCAAATACAGGTAGGAGAGGGAGGGGGCAGGTGACTGCTGTGGCTTCGGCTCCATTGCCAATCTGGGGCTGCTAGCTGCTCCCCTGCTGCCTCTGCACCTGCCCTACCTCCTCCCTCCTTTCCACAGCCTCTGCCCCCCACCTATACCTTATACCTTTGCTCTGGCTTAGGCAGGCTCTAGCCTCACTCTAACCTGGAGCACAGGGAATGTTTGCTCCAGTCTCAGCCCATCCCAGTAACAACCAATATGGTGGCAGCAACTCGAGACAGACTCCAGAGCGTGGGCCAGAGCTGCTGCCACCACTGCTGCTACTGTTATGCCAGGCTTAATGCTCCAGGCTGGAGCAGGGACAGAGCCTGCTGGAGTAAGGGTGAGTGGTAGGGAAGGCAGGCAGGGGGTACAGGCTGCAGGGGAGGGGGAAAGGCAGGCGGAAGGAAGGCCAGGCAATGAGACATGCATTGGAGGGAGGCCAGGTGCCAAGGGGTACAAGCATGAGGGGGAGCAAGTAGCAAGGAGGATAGGGAGCAGAGGGAGAAAATGGGGAGCAGGTGGTAGAAGGCAAGGTGAGGGGGAACAAGGCTGCTTGACTGCCCCTACCTCTCCCCTTACTGCCTCCCTGCTACCACCTGCAACTGCTTTTCCTGGTGCAGCAGTAGTGCGGGATGGATTAAGGACAGCCCCCACAATAATTAGATTATATACATGGAAAATTATAACAAATTGATATTCTCTTAAATATGACTTTTAATTTCAGAGTCATTTTGGATTCAAGTGACTACAGTAACTGTTTTATCTCAGGGTTCAAGTTGCAGGTTAAAATTACAGGCTTAAAAGATTTAGCTCATTTGTTTTGTTACAGGACTATGGGGAAAAACAGTCACAGTTTAACAGCTGCTGAAGCAACTCACCCTCTTTTAAAGTGGTCAGAAGTTATGTCTGTGCACAGCACAGTGTCTCTTGACAAGGATGAGAGGTGCAGATGGGATCTAGACTGTTAAATCATTCTGAACCTCACTTTGCCCTCTAAAAATGAATATAAAGGAAATGTAAAGCCTAGGCATGATTTGTAAAACAGTTTGAGAATGAAAAGAAGTGAATGGAAGAACAGAATTTTAAGAAACCAAGAAAAATGTAATAGAAAATGAGAATAATAGGATCACAGTTCATTCATTGGGGGGAAAATATGATTAAGCTCATCTCATTCTCATCTATTTAGGTGAAATTTCAGTTAGCAATGGTAGAGTTTTAAGCCTTTTAACATTATTTTGCAGAGGATTTGTTCCACTGTGATCCCTTCTCACTCTGATATATTTGAAAATGCTTCACCTGAAGCAATTGATGCTGATGACAAAGAAAGGAATGATTCTATTAAAATTGCCCTAGAATGGGTGAACGAATCGGTGAATGAAATTCTCAAAGACATGCAACCTACTGACCAGTGTAAAATTGATAAGTTACTTGGGTAGGTTTTACATATTTATTCCATTGATATTCCTGTTGTAAAAGAAGTTCTCGTATTTTAAACATAAACAATATGTTATTCCATAGTTTTTCTTATGTTGTGCCTAACCCTTTCTCCATATATTTTTAGGATATGTTCATTGTGACTGGAAGTGTTGTGTATATTATTTCCAACTGTTGTATATATTTGTATGTAGAAAGTCCTATGAACTTGGCATCAGAGTCACATAAACTGATTTTATACAGGATAAAAAGGTGTAAGACACAAGGAAGGAATACACCCAGGTTTTGTACCTACATTGGTTCTGTGTAAGCAGCTGATCCAACAGCTATTGACATCTTTAACATGATTTCAGTAAATAGATTATATGGATCCGGTGTACTTTTCTTCAGCACCTGCTGAAGCTGAACCTTCCTTAGACAGTTTCTCCATCTACTTTGGCCACTAGACTGGGGAACATACATGGTTTGAAGGGCCTGGATGAATTCTCTGCACTGAGATAAATTTTCCAAAAAGGTGCATTTACTGATCTGTTAATGGAGGTTTCATTAAAAGTAGGCCATTCTCAAAGGATATATAAGATGCTTACCATGGGCTATTTTCTTTTAATCCTGGTTTTAACTTCCTTGAAAGATTCCTTTTTAATGAATAGTCATATATATTTTTTTCTATATAATCATTTTAACATTTTAGAGGAATTACACAGCAATGTGGAAGGGACATATTTCTCTATGCCTACAACATTAAAACCAAATCCTAAGACAAAGTACTTTGAAATGCCTCTGAGTGGTTTTTGATTTTCCTGGTACCAAAACTCCTGGTTTTTTTAATTAAAGAGATTTTGTAAAAAATAAAATGGCTCTGTCTTGAGAATGTTGTTTGTAGCAATATCCAATGTAAATCGCATTATAAACTACGTATATTCTTTACCAAAAAATCTTCTCAAAGGCTGGGATTTCAGTATAGCGGTAGAGAGCTTACCTGAGTAAAGACTGGCCGCTCTTCACTCTGAGAATGGCAGTAGGATCTCTCCTCATCTTCTGAAATTGTAAAAATTACTGAAAATTGCCTTTTGGAAAGGATCGTTCTTTTAAGTGAATCAAGCATTTCTTTTTACTCCTTAAAATGCAGTATTTAATACATCATGAATTGACAGACGTGAACTGCAGTCAGAGAATTAGCATGGTAGAGCCGTGTAGCTAGGAAAGCCCTGAATAAAACACTGATGTCTAGTGTCATATAATCACCCTGCACCAAGATAAATCCACACCCCACTACATTTCATTTCCATTTCATACATAACACCTGAAATGTAGCCACTCTCAGAGGGTATCTAGGGCACTTACCTTGGAGTAGTTAATCTCCCTTGGACAAATGGACAAAGTGATATTTCTAGGAAAATTACAAGGCCACTTTACTATCCACAAAAAACAAATAGGACTTCCTTTTTAAGATCTTACGTGCATGAATTTGGAAGGATAAGTAACTGTCAACATTGCTGGGTTTAAGAGATATTTTACTGTCCAAACTGACAACTTAAACCAGAGAGCCATCTATTTTGAGTATCAACTCAGTAGGAAATCCAAACAGCTGAAAAATGAGGTTTAATTAGTGAGCTGCTAAATAGCATTATTACCTTCATGCAATTCTATAGACATTACCTTTATCTTGCTCCCTCTGTCCAGAGATCTTCAAGCATATTTCTGATTAGTTCTATAACGTTCCTTTGTGGTATGAATTATGGACCTGAATTTACAGAAGCCCAAAAAGAGGCACAATGAAATGTAATGACTTTCCCAAGTTCACATGGGAATCCATGCTAAAATCTTGAGGAGTTGTCTTAATGCTATCACCAAACATGCATCCATACCTACCCTCCATATGCCCAGTAACATTCGTAATGTTAAACTCAGCCTGCAGTATGTGTACCCCTGGGGTATGCGATACACAGGCAGGGGGTACACAGGTAGCCCAACACTCTCTCGCCCCTTCCTCCTCAAAACAATGGCAAAAAATTTGGTGTGCTGCGCATTGCATGATGCTTTAAATTCCCCAGTAATAATTTCATGTGCCACGCTTTATGTGGCACTGGCTTCAGCCCTCCTAGCTTTAGCCAACATCGACTCTAGCCCAGGTACATAGTTGAGTTGTGCACCCCTGGTGTAAAAGGTAGCAATCCTACCCGCGCCAGATAGAACATCTGTCACATCATGGCCTTATATACGCAGCCCTTCTTTCAACATAAGGCACATGTTAGTCTGTAAATATAAAATACCCTAGAAAATTGAGTGTTGGGGTACTTATTAAAATTTTCAGAAGCTGGGAGGTACTTGCTGCTAAAATGGATGAGAAACACTGTGTTAAACCACTCATCATGGTTTTTTCCCCCCCCAGTGAATACTTTACAAAGAAAGTAGAGGAAGAAGAAGAAAGAAAGAAAACTGAAAAGCAAGAACAAGGGACAGAAATTTCTATGCCCACATGTGTTTCATCTCCACCTGCTGCAGTACAAGCTGGCAAAAAAAAGACATCCAAAATAGGTTTTAGTGGATTTTCTTATACTGTTTTCAGCAACATGGGTATTGATAAAGATACTAGCATACCTCTGCAGCTCCCCATATGCTCTCAAGAGTAGTAGCACTGCTTTACGTGGCTTTTGAAGATACATTTTAAACCTCCTTTCTGACCACTAGCAGCAGTTTTCCATCTCTATCAGAGCACCATTCAGCATTAAGGAGAGTGACATATACTGCCAAGCCAAAGAGCAGAGAGGTATGGGGTGGGGTTATGTGCGGACAAAGTATGTTCACGTCCACAGGGAGTAGTGGACCTGAACTGCTGCCATCAGGTTCTGATTGGCATGGACAGGGAGAATACAACTGTTCAGGATCATGAATGAGAAAGGAAGAGGAAGCAAATAGTTAATGGAAATTTGATTAATGGTTAAATTGATTAATTTTATTAACATATGGTTAATGGAACCATAAAAAAGGAAATAGGAGTGAAATGAAGGAAGAAAGAATATAAGTAGGGAAGGGAAATGGGAGAGTGGAGAAAGTAATAAAGGGGAAAAATTGAAGTGAGATGGCAACTTGGGTATACAGAATGAAAGGAACAGAAGGGAGCATTGTGATGAGAGGGAAAGAGGCAGCAAGGCAGTATGGGGAGGAAAAAGATACAGGGGGGGAAGAGAATGTTATGAGAAAAGGAAAGTGGCTAATAGAGATGAAAGGGGATAAATGCACAGGGAAAAGTGCATTGGTTTCTCGCATTTGTTAGAGAAACATCCTCTTTCTTATTATTTTCCTTCTGTGGAAGTGGAGCATGAGCCATCATTTATTGTAGCAGAAATTGTTGTCAAATGCCCCTTTATGTTTTTCTTCTTAATGTGTTTTTACTTATCTTGTAACATCAGCATAATATCTTGATTGCTTCAGCGTTAAACAAGGCAACACTAATGTAAATATTCTTCTATGTCCAACTTAAATCTGCCATCCAGAGCTGTGGGTGTAGACAGATGTAGTATTTGAAGTACTTCAGTGCTCACACTGGGGTCAGTACTGAAGAGTGCTGGGCACTGTCAGAGAGTGCTCTTCAGTTTGCTCTGACATGGTGCTCCCTGCTGCACAGGTTACTGTAGCACTCTATTGCACCCTCTGGCTTGAGAGCATGCTACTACATGCAGTCACGTTGATTTTGAAGCGCTCCAGCCTGGATGTGTGGCAGTGGCTGAAATACTCTATTTTTGGAGCATGTTTCAAATATTGTGTCTGTTCTTACTCTATCCTGTTCATCCTCAGGTGGCACTCTCTGTTGCATACAACAGTTATAGTGGGACTTTAAAAAATATATAAATGCTACTGATCACTTAGGCTGTATCTATACATTGCACTAGTTAATCATGCCTTAAGTGGGTCACTCGGCCATACATTCAAGCAATTAATGGCATGATAATAAAAATAATACGCTACAAAGTTATTCCACAAAATGTGTGATAACTTTGTACCTGTAATAACTTTATAACTCCATTGAATGTGTGGCCCAGGGCCGCTGTGGCTGGGAGCCCCATCAGCTGACTGGAGCTCCCGTCTGGGGATGGCATGTGTACCCTCAACCCCAGGTGACAGGGCTCCCAGCCATGGGAGGACCCTATGCACACCCAAGGCTGGGAGACAGCAGCTGATGTGATCTTCCTGCTGCAAAGGCACCCTATGCACCCCTATCAGCTGAGGGGGATCCCAGCCATGGGAGCTTGCTACTTGCTGGTGCAGGGGGAACCTGGCAATAAGGCATGATGGGATCAAATATGCAATCCCACAATCACGTCTTCTGCCATGCATGTGTGGCATGGTAGGAAACGGGATAGTGTGAACGTTATTTATGCTTCGTGTTTGAAAGGTTGGCTATTACTTCTAATGCAGGTAGGTATAAATTAGAGGGATAGTGGTGAGAAGCCAGCTCAAGGGAGTGGGTTTTAAGAAGCAATTACCAGTAAAAGTCGCTTAGAGATGGATGCTGCTGGCATATAGAGAGCAAAATCATTTATAATAAAACACAATACAATGCAATATAGACCAATCTCTTTCAAATTAACATCAGATTAGCAGATTATTTAACTATATTCCATATATTTGTAGCACAGTGATATAGATACACAAGTGACTTGTAAAACAGGAAAACATCCATTTAAGTATTCCTTATCTTATTAGGAGTGAAAGCTTCTGTTGCAGAGAAACCAATTCCACCTATGGAACCTGTTGAACCACCATTCTGTGGCAGCATAGCCATTGCAGGAATATCACTTGCTGTTGCTAAAACTGGTGCAACCATTAACCACACACCTTTATACTCGCACATTGCACGGCTGAAACATGATCAGGTACTTGCCATTATTTTGATTTTTCTTCCTTTTGTCACAGTTATAATTATTACTGAGTTCTGTACTTCAGGAATGTTTAGTTAAAAGCAATGTGGTTTGACATTCCGTATTTAGATAACTCCTTACCACCTGATCTGCAGGACATTCAAATCACTGGAAGGAACATTTCTATTGACTTTAATGGGTTTTAGATTGGAACCATGATATAATGAAGCTAAACTGGGAAACATTTAGTTGATAATTAAATATTCTTAATTTCGTGGCATTCACATGATGAAGTCTATAAAATCATGAAAAGTGTGGACAAAGTGACTAGTGATCTGTTATTTGCTGGGTGCATCTACACATGCACTTTTCTGTGGAGTAGACTAATTAGCTCAGTAGTAAAGCATCACTGTTTACACGTGCATCAGTATTAGGGCACAGTAACTAGTCAACTCTACCGGGGACAGTACTACCTTACGGCAGAGTAATTAAATGCACTGAAATGCATATGTAGATGGTGATTGGGCAGGGGCCAGACTCCTGACAGCCACACAGCTCCACAGGTTCTGCACCTTTGTACCCCAACCAGTCCCTCCACTGCCTGACCACAGCCCAGAGCCTGGGGTTGACCCCTGTACCTCTTGCTAGCCTGGGCCTGCTCCATCCCAGCTCAAATTGCTGCTGTCCCGGGTGTATATGTAGACAGTGCACCTGGGAGCAATTTACTCTGGCTCAAACACTCTGGAGCTTATTGCTTTGCCTCAAGTGGGTGCATCTACATGTGAAATTAAGTCCTATACTACTAGAACTACGGGGCAAATTGAAATTAATAGGAGACTGGTTTAAAACCAACAAGAGAAAGTGCTTTCTATGCAATGTATAGTTCACTTCTGAAATTAGTTGTACAGGAGTTTGTAGAGGCACATAGTATAGCCTGGTTCAAAAAAGGGACTAAAATTAATGGATAACAGATACATTATCAGCTATTAAACAGAACAGTTGATGTTTCCTGTGGCATTTCTATGATGGTGGATGCCAGGAAGGGTAATGGACCAGGAACAGATCAGTTCAGATATACCCAGTTCAATGCTCTCCCTCTAAAGCATCCAATCCCACCACTTTTAGAGACAGAATATTGAAATAAATGGACCATTACTCCGACCCAGTATGGCACTTCTTATCTGTTTACAACTTTCTCAATTTCAGAATTTGCCTAAGGAATTGACTGTGTCCTTACCAATGGTCACTCTTTTAAGCTGTGGAAAATCATCACCTGGAAAAGTGAAATTAATGAAAGAAGTGATGCTTATACCACCAGCTGGGTTAACAGTTAAACAAGTACTGCATGCTGTTAATTTCACTTTGCTTTCTTTTAGCAGTTTAGACCACGTGCCTTTTAGATGCAATCCTTAGAAAGCGTGTGTGTGTGTTGGGGAGGAGGAGTGGTGCGGGGGTGTTTGTTTTTGTTCACTTGTGAGGTCAAAGATTTAATAAAATATCTTTGCAATGCTAAATATTTATAATAAGGATTCTTTGTATGGATGGATAATAAAAGGCATACAATTAGTATACAGCAAGAATGAAAATCCATAGCAGAGTAATATGTAATAGGTTTATGTAAAATGTGAATGACATTTATAGATAAGAAATCATAAATCATTTAGTGCCCACAGCATAAAAAAGGAGATGACCCCAGAAAAGCACATAATAAAAATGCAAAATCTGTGGGGGAAAATTGCTTTAAAAATGAAGTTATCAGGATGGAAGAGAAGACAAAAGGAATAGAAGCCTTTGAAGGAACTGGATGGAGAAGAAACAGGATAGGTCAACACCCCCCCCTTTTTTTTTGTTAACTGAGTTTTGTCAAAGAACATATATGCGCAAGATGCCTACAACATCACTCTTGCACTGCATTAAAGACATAATTCCTTTTTTGTATGCTAGTGACCTGAACAAACCAGCTGAGCTTTACTCTTTTTGTTTATAAATGTCACTTTAACCTCTTGATGGAGTTATAGGCATTGTATCTTTCAAAGACATAATGACTCTTGGGAGAGTGGTAAGGAATTCTTTGCTACAGCGTGTACTAACATAACCAGCCCTCCTCAGCAGATATGTTATTGACAGCAACCTCTGCCCTTTCTAATACACCTATGCAAGCATGATTTAACATAATATGAAGGCACATAATATGAAGGGAACATTAACCTTTTCCGTCCAAAGGAAAGATGGTCTTCTTGTTAAGGCACCAGACCCAGATGATTATGGTTCAGTTTCTGACTGCCTCAGGCTTCTAGTGTGACATTAGACAGTTCAGTTAACCCTCTCTGTTCCTCCATTCTCAGCTCAAAAATGGAGATAACCTTGCTTCATAGAGGTGTTACAGGGTTAAATACAATAATATTTTTGAAGTGCTCAGATATTAAGTTCTTGGATAGAGCTAGAAAATAACTGATTGGTAATACTGGGTAGATACATGAATGATATTTGGATCAATACATATCAGCTGCCCAGCAGCCCTAAGACCCTTCAATTTAGGCCACCCTTCCTTTAACAGCCTTCCCTTATTTGGCATTACTAGGTAAGGGACACAGCATATACTTTTTGTGGTTTGCACTCTCACTTTTTGAAGTTTATAGCAGTCATCTAGCTTTTTGTCTCCTCTCAGATCTTCAGAGGACAAAGCAACATGCTTAATGCTTGTTAATTTCAGGTAGAATTCTTCTTGGGGTGGACTGACCACCTCCTCAACCTACTTCCATTTGAGAATAAAAATGAATCATTCAGTTCTAGGAATAGCTTCACTGCTCCCAGCTTGTTCATGTGGCACAGTTTAACTGTTTTAAAAGGCCCTGGATATCTCTTACTTGTGCTAAGATAATCTACAATAAGAATTTGTATTGGTATGCTTATATTATGGTTTAACTTTTTTGTTTTGTCTTAAAAATGTTATGTTTCTAATTTACATTCTTAAATCAAGATATTTTTAATCATTTTGGAAGAATATTGTTATTTAATTTACAGGGTATAGAAAGAATTCTTGATATTCAGAAAGAAATGATGTGGTTACTGGAGCCTGCATGCAAAGTGGTAAGATGTGTGTTCCATGTTATATAATGACTTGTGAAAATTATTACTTGTGAAATTACTATTGTATTGTTCATCTGACCTCTCCAGCACTGAACATATTATTTAGTATTTAATAATCATATCTGTTGCCTGCGTAACGTGGGCTATATATCACATTTCTCACTTGGTATTGCAGCATGGTATAGCAAGTGTGTGTGTGCGCGCGTGTGTGCATTTCACATGCACAAGGCATGATATAACCTGCAGCAGGAATGTAGAACAGAACCTTTTCGTAAACATAGGAGGACTAGCCAAGAAAAAATAAATAGGAAAAAATAAAATAGGACAGATCAATATAAATTCAATGTAAAAGAAGTGACCCTGATCCTGCCAAGTCTTGCATATATATTTAATTCCCTGCACTGAAGTTTTACACTGAAGTCAGTGCACAGCATGTAGTACTGATGCTTCTAGTAGAGTCCAGATTTACATTTTTGGGGATATATATGCTGTTGCAGCAGAAGGTGAGAGGCCTCTGGGGGAGAGCAGCAGTTGAGATGACACATATGCAATTCATGGAAATGAACATTTGGCAATGTGTTGATGATTTCTTATGTAATAATAAACCAACATAGCTATTTTGTGTTGTATACAGAATCCTTTTTTTGGTGTGTTTTTCTAAAGTGAGGGGAGGGTCACATGTTTTCCTAACCCTGCACGCAAGGTTACTTGAACAAAAGTTGATGTACTCGTTACTTGCTTTCTGTCTGAAATCTCAAAATATTTCTTGAATTTTCCCAAACAATCAGTTTCATTCCTTTGTTTTGTTTTGTTTCCCACCCCCCTGCAAACAGTCCAGCCCTCAGCTAGCAGACAGTAAAAAAGGCAGTGCACGTAACACAGGGAAGAAAGCTCTGGTAAGATAAATCTTATTTTTCTAGAGAATTATCTTCAAGAATAGGGAATTACTAAGTTATTAGTATGAAGTTAAAATACTGAATTATTGTGTGTGGCCTTAATGAAAAGCCCTAAGTCAAGACTTAAATTCCAAATATTACACATTTTATACCCTCAAGTAGGGAGGTAGACCCTGTTGGCTATGCTTACTTGGAAGCTCCATGTGAGGGGCAAAACACTAGGCCAAAATATTGCTCACTGGTAATTGTTATTGTGGAACTAGGTTCATTTGACCTGCTATTCATTTTGGACTGGGTGAGCACTCAGGGCCTGCCTTGCCCACCAGAGCCTGGATGGAGCTTCCTATTGTCTTCCTGCCCTAGACATCCATGGCAACTAGAAACAGAACACAGGGGTTCCATGTTGCCCAGCCAGGATGGCACTCCCATGGCTCCTGAACTGGGCAAGCTACCTTCTTGTCCTTGGAGGCCAGAGCAGCAGGGAGCAGAAGTGGGGGGTGGATTGCTGTCTGTAAAGTAGGGGTTGTGTATGCTCATGCATGGAGGGGATAAGAATGAAGGTTCCTCAGCTGCTGGCAGTTCCATAGCATCTATTTCCAGCTCTCAGTGGTCCTCAGAAGATAGTGGACTATAGGCAGAGAGAGAACAAGCAGTATGAATTGCCTTGGAAAATGCCTTGTGGAACATTTCCTGGTATACCTCAAATCCTCTGTTTCTTTGTATCCACAAAATCTGCAGATGATGTGTTTACACAACCAGGTTTTCAAAATAATTGGTGTTAATGCCATGCTAGCTTTGCTCCTCACCTCAAGACATTTGTAGAATTATTGGTTTATTGTGATCATTTCTATGCTGTAACAAAGAGAGGGGTTGAGGTGTTTTTAAGTAACCTATCCCTTTGTGACTAACAACGTTAGGTAGCTACTGTTTTTCCTGGACTCACCATGACGTGAGTTTCCTCTTCTCTCTGAAGCAACAAACTAAAAATAAAACTTCTAAAGATGGGGATAAACAAGAATGAATCATTTTTTGCAAATCAATCTTCCATTTACTTTAGTGGAATCTGGGCAGCTATAGGACTGAATCTTCAATAAATAAAAGGAGTCATGTTAGTTTAATTTCTGTTTGAAAAAACAGGAAAAGTGTCAAATAGAAAACTTGATGAGAAAAGGAAATTATACTGTATTGCTTCAACTTGAGCGTTAGAAATAATTTAAATTCAAAACTATTTAAAAACTTGCAATGTATTTTTGGGAAGGATAATATGGGGGCTTTTCCTTAAGACATTGAAGACTTTTTCACTCATATTTTCAGCCTGAAGAATTGATAAAATAATATTTTGAAAGTTTTCTTTACAGCATATAAATCCCTATAATATATGCAAAGTTTATACACTATATATGATCAGAAATATATTTTTGCTGATTTGTCACATTTTAAGTCATTCACAATAAGGAATTTTGTTTTGTTTTTTTGCTATGGTTTTGTTATTACTGTCTTAGTGTTTGATGCTGCAAGATCCTCATTTAGTCTACAGCTGTTCAAGACTGAGCTGAAAATCCCTGGTCCCTCTGAGTCGAGCGTAACTATTTCAAGGGGAAACACCAATTTTAGACTGCTTGTTTGCTTTACTTAAATAACAGGTCACAAGAAATTGAAATCAAAAGAGTGAGTTTCAGATAAAGAATTGGGAAAAAAACTTGTTCTAGGACAAGACAACACACAGCCAAGAAAGAGGTGTCACAGGAAAATGCAAACTTAAGCCCTATCCTGTAATTGGTAGTGCACGAGTGCAGCATTCCACTTGCATGCTGTCTTACACAGGTTCAGAACATGGTTCCTAGTGTTTAAAAAGACAGTTGAAGTACTGGGGACAAGTTATCAGGTATCCAAGTTGTAGCTGTTTTGGTTTAGAGGCAAAAGGAATCAGAACTCATGATAGAGGTGATATCTTTTATTAGACCAACTAGAATATTGCAAAAAAAAAAAAATTCTTCAATTGCAAGCTTGTGGGCACAAGCATCCTTTTTCAGGCATAGGAGAAAAGATTGTAAAAGTTCTCCTGGGTAGAAATGAAAGTTCATATTGCATAGGAGAATTAAGGGTGTGGTAAAAATCTTCTGTTTGGCACAGTTCATTTTATGTAGATAAGACTCAGAGAAAAGTTGGAATAGTCTGTTTACCTCAAAGTTGTTTGGTGGCAAGCAGGATGCAGTCATATTTCCTTCTAGTTAGGATGTTTCATATTTCACAGAAGATGAAAAGGGAGGGATGCTCCTCTGGGCAGGGATTTCTTCTATAGTGAGGTGTCTCTGGGCTCTGTGACGATGCAAATTACCTCAAACAAAGGCAGGAGCAGGGTTGTAGGTTGCAGGTGGTAAAACTTCCTTCCTTCCTTGTAAAATTATGAATATTTCATTTTTAAAATATTGGCTAAAATTTGCCATCTTTCATGTGTCAGGTATCCAAGTTGTAGCCATATTGGTGTAAAGGCAAAAGGAATCAGAACTTGTGGTAGAAGATATATATGCACATGCATGATCACCCCTACCATGAATTCCAACTTTTTTCTGAGCCTAATCTGCATAAAATGTACTGTGCCAAACAGGGGACAATTTATTTTGATTGTGTTTGTCTTGGACAGTAATGTGTTTTTCGTAATAATCTGACCCATCTGACCAAATTTTATATTTGGATAGTCTTTTTTTGTAGTTAGGAACTCTTTCTTTTAGGTCTTATGTTCCCCAAACACCTTGAGTTTAGGCAGAAAAATTCTGTTGCTATCCAAATAACTCGTCCTCAGCAGAATCTGGGACTATATCCCGCTGAGTTACCTTGGCAACATCATGATGTCGTTCTTTGGAATCCAAGGTCTGCAGATCTTATAGTTATTTAAATCAATTCTACTGGGCCCTAGTAGGCAGCAGTACCAGTTTATCAGACTAAGAGTTCAGCTGTACCAGTAAGTTCTAGTGCCCTCTTTTCCTCCTCCTGTCTACCCTGACAAGAAACACGGGTTCCCCAAATGGAGGGCTCCAGGTTCTACACAAGGCTGTACATAAAGGCAGCAGGGGAGCCTAAGGCTCTGAGTTTGCAGTACCTATATCTCTAGTTAGAAGTAATTCATTTGGTACATAACATTCACAGCAGTACTTCATGGAGACATTCACAACTTTTACATCAAAGCAAAGCAAAGCAGAAACATTACATCCATGTCTGGCTACTGCATGCCCATGTAATCCTGATTCTCAACAAGAGAACCATTACACAGCTATATTTCCCTTCCTAAATTGAGTCAGGATGACTTGAAAAGCCTGCACTTCCTGTTGACTACTCCAAAGGTGCCATATTAGGTTTGTGGAGCAGGATAACTGAGTGGGAAGAGATTTATAAAAGTGAAGGAAAAGATAGTGTGAAAAAGGAGTAATCAGTGAGTAATGGGAACTTTTGCACAGCATTCGCCACGTTATAGGGGAGGTTGTCTTTGGAATCTCCTCTTTTGTTTACATCTCCTTTCATTCTTTTGTTAATTACCACATTAAAAAAGTAGTATTTGAAGAGTCTTTGCAAAATTTTACGAATTGTTAATAAGAAAACTGTAAATGAGAAGAGCCAGAACTGTGGGCATTTGTACATATACTTTTTGGTCCTGCAATGTGCTGGAGATCCGCCGCTTTGGAGCAGACTCGATTAATCAAGTCCCCTCTGCACACGAGTTGATGTGCACTGCGCCAGTATCAGTGGTGAGTTGTGCATCAGCATGCAGAAAACGGTGGTGGTGCACTTTTAAACTAAAGCACCTCCAATGTCTTTTAATTCAAAAGCACGCTGCTGCCATTTTCTCAGCGCTGACGCACATTTGCCACTTATACAACTGCAAGTACCACAGCACCGAGCGCTTTTCAAAGCATCCACCACTGCGGTGTCTGCATGTGACCAAATGCCCTTTGTGACCAGCTATATTTCTATGGATTGGCCTCTGGGAACCTTTATTTATATTTTATTTATATTTTTTATATATATATATTAAAATATATATATTTGGTCCCTACACTGATAATAAAGCATATTTGGTCCCTACACAGATAATAAAGCAAAACTCACTGTGACTGAAATTCATTCCTCTGCATGCATATCTATCTATCTATCTCCATCCCTGTGGTTTACAGTGTAATTTATGAGGGGATATTTTCTAAATTAAATGCTATCGCTTTGTATAGTTTCACGTATATTAATATGGAGATTATTTCTGCTTTATTTTCAGCCACCAGTTTTAAAAAGAATATCACACTTGGGCTGCCTAACAACAGGGTTTGATACTCTAGAACAACCTCTGGTCTTAGTGCAAACAGCTTGCCGGAACATAGGCCTGGAACTAGGAATAGATGTTTATTTAGCAATCAACTGTGCTGCTCATGAATTGATGGACTATGTAAGTCATTCTCAGTTAACTATGTTAATGGATTTTAAAGTAATGTCATTAAAATGATTAATTATTATCAGTATTGCAATAACATGTAGAGGCTCTAACCCTAGTATTTCTATACTGCATAACATACGTAACCAAAACAAAGCCCCTGCTCCAATATACTAGGCTCTGAACAGTCAGCCCCACGTAGTGTGCATGGTCCAAATCCAACAGAAATGTGACTGGATGGTGAGTGGAAGGAAGCAAGTAGCAGAGAGACCACTCAACATTCTTTTCACCCCCTTGCGTACTGAGCAGCAGAGCTCTGTAGTAGCGTCTTCTTTGCATGACAGTGTAGGGACCAAGGGTCAACCCCTCCCTCACATGGGTAAACTGAAATTAAGCTTTATATGAAGCAAGGCACAATAGACCATGACAGCTATTCCACCTCATGGCCTTATATAGCAGCTGTGATCTGCCTTACAGAATCCCATGCAGTTTCATGATTGGGCCTTCAGAACTGAAATGCTAAAAAGCTGTCTGTGCCAGCCAGAATTCCATTTCTGAGATTTTACTGATCAGCTCTTGTCCATTAATGCAGTTCAATCCAATTGACAAGTTACCATGCAAATTAAACTGAATAAGGCAATTCAATTTCTCTTATAAGCCAAACCAGATCTGAATCCAAGTCTCCAGAAGCAAAAAGACTACTTCAGCTTCTGTGGTACCACTCCAATGCACAAATGAAATATATTTTCATATTCTTCAAAGTATTTTTGCTATGATGCATTCATACCAGTCTTTTGTTTCTTTACTTTAATGTACTGCATCTGTTGTTTTTTCAGGCGCACACATCACAAAGTAGGGAGTTATTGCTTGGTATATTTTCAGTGTTGAGCGATCTTGAATACACTCAGAAGCCTGTCAATAATTGGCTGTCAGCATTTATATAATTTTTACTTTGGCAAGTTTTTTGGATCTAGTCAGATTTATGCACCTCAATTGGGAATTTTGAAAAGTTTTTTTTTTAAGTTCAAAATCAATCTGGATGCCCTTTAGCTAGAAAAACATCAATACAATTCTGTTTCTAACATTTTAGCAGCACTGTCAATGTCAGAACCATGTTACAAGCTAATGGAGTATAATGGAAACCACATCCATTGGAACCAGCTTGGTACATGCAGAAAGCCTACTTTAGGATGAACAGAACCTTAAATGAGAAAATACCAGGAAATGTCACAGTCTTCAGGCTCTGTTAGTGCTGAAAACAAGGGCTTTTTGGTGTAAATTTGATGCTTTTTAAACCAATTCCTATATGCGATAGTGGTACCGTCTTTAAACAAATAAAAATCATGAATCAGCCTTTCCCCACCTATCATGATATTAAAAAAAAATAACTTTTCTGGGGATGGGACAATACCTTGGAATTTTACAATACATTCGATAACTATTTTCCAGCATTTCAGAAAGTTTAAATTTTCATGGAGTGCTTTACATAACCAGTTAAGAATGTCTGGGCTGAAATAGGGATGGTGTGGGGAAATGTATCTTTAAGAAGCTCTGTCATGCAACAATTGAAATTGGTGTTAAGTTAATATGGAGGCTTATCTTACACAAGGATGAGCATTAAGGACTGACATTGATGCAAACTTCTTAGTTTGGAGTGATTACTAACCGCCAGAGTACCAGAAACAAAATGATCTAAGAAAATACCCACATGGAAAAATGGACAATTAGAGGAGGTTTAAACAGCATTTCATACATGCAGGCAACTGCTAGCCTCAAAGATGGTCACACAAGGTGGCCTTATCTCTGACAAAAAATGATATGGAACCATTTCATGTTACCAGTATTTTTTATTTAACTTGGATAGAGGAGGCTAAACTATGAAATAGTATTTTGCCTTACATAATGCTGCTCAGTTAGTTAGAGCACAGACACTGAAAGAAGCATCCCTGGGTCAGATTCAGTCTTGAATGATTACTGACACAATACAACATGCATTCCTTTATGGAGGGTTTTGTGGCCACTGGATCTGCATGACTGCCTTAGTGATTTCTTACTACAAAATTACTACCATTCTTATGTTTTATACATTTTACTTGCAATTTTAGACAAAAGGAAAATATGAAACACTCACTGGAACGCTCAAGAGTCCTGAAGAACTAGTCGATATGTATGTGGACCTGATTAATAAATATCCCTTTATTATTGCATTAGTAGATCCTCTGAGGAAAGAGGTAAGACATTTTTGAGGACACCTTACCATCATTAAACTTTTCCTTAAATGTATATAGTTGCTTAGCCTGACAAAGACTTTTAGCAAGCTTTGAGGTTTTGCCTTGGGCAACAGATAATAAAGCAAAACTCACTGTGACTGAAACTCATTCCTCTGCATATTTATGCACTCTGTACAACCTACTTAGGTTCTCCATGTGAGGGCATAACTAAATGCTGTTAGCTATCAGAACAGGCCATGTGAATTGAGTTTCTGGATAAAATGGGATATAAATCTAATAAATTACTAAGAAAACAAACAAACAAGAACTATAAGAGAAAGTTCACTGAGCTTGTACAGAAAACCCAGTAAGGGACATTTTTCATTCTCTTGGAGAAAGATGCATAAATATTAGTATGAAAATGTGTTATACTTAATGTCTAGCACTTGGTGGTAGTGGCTGTAAACTTACCATACTTTTGACATGACTTTTGATAGAAAATTAATCCTGATCTATGTGGATAGTATGTGGATAGATTTACAGTATGTAAAAGGTTTTAAAAAAAAATTACAGGAAAATGAAGTTCTAGCAGATTCGTTTTGCTTAGCCACTTCCATTTTAATTGCACATCCTTTCTTGTGCGATCAAGTAGATTTCAAAAACTATTTAAAAAGTGAAAGACTAGTTTTGAATCAGAAGAAAATCATTTAGATATAGCCATATATTCCTTCGAATCATTTGACAATCAAGTAAATTGCTATGATACTATAACCACCAAAATCTACACTCACACTGCAACATAAAGTTACATTTGAAAATACTGCTTAGAATTAAAAGGAATGGTAGAACACTATTGATTTAAGTGCTGGTAAGATTAGAATTAAACACAAGGGGTCAATAAATGATTATAGTTAATCAGAATATTATTAAGCAGGGGCAGGCAACCTTTTCTGGCTGTGGGCTGGAATGACCCATCCTGGGTCAGAGGTGGCTGAGTGCTGGAATGCAGTTGCCACCACTGTTTACCCCGACAGCAGCGTAGGGAGAGTACCTGCAGCCGCTGAAGCTCCACGTCCACAGGCCGGATGCAGTGGCTCCCTGGATCCTGCCCATGGGCCGGAGGTTGTCAACCCCTGCTGGATAGGGATGGATTTTGTAATTGTAAATATCAGTGGTTATAGCATTTTTCCAGTTATGTCATTATTAAGGTTCACTGTCTTTCTGCAAGAAGGCGAAAAAAACCCTATAGACTAAGTCCCCCTTTATTTAATGGTTCTGCAGCCGCACATTTAATATGGAATCTAAGTCTTGCTGCATCAAAATCTAAAGTTTTTTGATGCATTTAATGTAGGTTTTGAGTCTTTGTGTTTGTGAGACGACCTTAAAATGTGAATTAAAGGTAAGCCAAAGCAGTGTAGTCTTTCTGAATCTGCCAGTAGTCTGAAACAGTAGTTCTGGGATGAATGAACTGCCTCATTTACCTCAATGAAGTTATTTACTTACTCCAAAGCTTAAAAGTAACAACTTAAACAACAAACATGTCGGGTTTATTCACTGCTGATCATTCTGTAGCAGGAATGTTACTCAGTTTTGCTTCTCCTGCAGTCGCAAATTTACTTGCATACCTCCTCAGGCTCTGGAAGCCTACAATGTTCCCCTGCCTCTGCCTAGTTTCTACCAGTCCCTTTGATATCCACTGACAGCACCTAAGAAATCATACATTTCCAGTATCAAAAACTAAGGGTAGCCAAAGTAGTTTAGTATTAAGAAACAATAATTTAGCAAACTTATAACACAGGTTTCCTAGAAATATTTGAATGCTTGAGAATCATTACTAATCTGGTCCATATTCAGCAATCTGTTCTTATACAACTAAATACTTAAGTGAGGCTACAAGTAGAGGTTGTTCATGTTCTGGCATCAGCTCTGCTGTGATGAGTCCTGACAACTGATTAGATTGATCAGCAGAATCAGACATTGCCAGGGCCCAAGCTGCTCCCAGGGTTTCAGGGGCCTGATCCTACAGGACAGTGGCCCCAGGTGCTGCACCCTGACCCTGGATGTGTGTCTGGAAACGGAACCTGCACTGAAGACATGTCCTGGGAATTTCCTCTGCAGGTGGATTCTTGGGCATGTGTCTGCAAGCAGGGGGAACAGGTTGCCCCTGCTTCCAGACACATTAGCATGAAATGTGTCCCTGGGAATCACCAGGTTGTGCATGCAATGAGGGAAGAGACAGCCTACCCTTAGGCGTCACAAACTGTAACTAGGTTTGGCTGCACAAACATTTTTGGGTAAGTGGCATGCGACAAGGGGCAGAGATGTCTGTTCGCTTGCAACTTGTGCTGCTGTAAACAATTTTTATGATGGAACAAGGGTGATGTCTGTTTGTACCCCAAGTGCTGCATGTTGGGCATGTCCTTAAAGTGCCATTAGCTCCTATCTGACTTAAGCATGTACTTAAATGCTTTGTGAACTGCAGGTCTGCATACTGCACATTTTTAGTATATTCACCCTTCTTGCATGAACTGAAGAAATTCAGAAATCTTAAATCTTAGAATTTAGAATTCACACAATTGGTGAACACAAAAAGGAGAAAGTTAGTTTGTAAGCGAGCTGTCAAAACCCCTTTGTTTTACTGACAATAAGTGCGTGTGTGGTGGGGGGCGGGGGAACAATTCTGTAATACATGGACAGTCCACTAAATACAAAAACTACTAGAAATATAAAACTTACCTAAGGAGGACTTTGGAAATTGTCTGTTCCCATGAGTGTCCCTGTAGATCTGATCGTCTCTTAACGTGTGTCACTGATTCTATACTTTTTTTTCCATATCATTACTATTTAATGATCTGGCATTTAAATAAATAATCACAAGTGAAACAGTTATTTTGTTTTACAAGGGATCAAGTGACTGAAATCTAGGATTCATTATAATATATTAAGTAAGATATTTTGCTTCTATCTAGTTCTGTTAAATGCTGTCCTGTAACAAAACCCTGTAAGCCAAAGAAAATGCCAATGTTATATTTTATTTGCATCCATGTAGTGAAAATACTACCTTTTCTGTGAGAGAGAATGGTATCCCAAGGTAAAATTCCAGCCTCATTGAAGTTAGTGGTAGTTTTGCCATTACCACAGTGTGGTCAGAATTTAATCTATGGGAATATAGATGTATTGCTGAAGTGAACTCTTTAACTTCTAACACTTTAATTTTACTGTTTACACAGGACTGCCAGCAATGGAGTAATATGTGTAATGTGCTTAGTTCCAAATGCTACCTGATTGCAGAAGATGCATCTAAAATTATTTCTAAACTTGTAATAGACCAAAATATACAAGTACCAAAATGCAGTGGTCTTGTAGTAAAATATACAAACCAAACCACAATAACAGAGCTGATAGAACTTACAAGAATTCTAGATGGTGAGTAGTGTAAAAGTCTGAATTTCAAACCCTATAGTAGGAGCCAGATTGTGCCCTCCCAATGATTCGCTTTCAAATATTTAAACATTTTATACCTAAATACAGCAACTGGCAATTTAGGGCATATTCATTAAAAAAATCTGAAATTCATGGCCTAATTACCAGCTATATATAGGAGCTTGTGTATTTTGAAAATGCCAAAGGAATTCTTAAAATTTCTTCCAGGGCTTCAATTAACAAAGCAGCTTGGGGACAGGGGGACAGTATGCATATCATAAAAGCATTTGTGTGTTCAAGGTATGGCTAAATTTTATATATTCAAATACCAGAATTAACTAAAACAGGTAAGCAAACAAACAAAAACTTGAGGAGGGGAAAATTTTGGGTTTGTTTTTTAATTAGTAATAAAAATTGTTCCAGAAATACAATCTGCATAGAAATAATTTTAGGTTAGTGATGCATGTTCATTATTTTTCTTAACATTTATGTCAGTGTACATTTGTCATTCTATGTGTGTTCTGTATATGTTCCTAGAAATTTTTCTGATATAGTCTTGATACCCCTAATCTCCTTCTAAGAAAATAGAATCCCGCGTGTCAAAATGAGCGAATATTGTATTTCAGAACTTTATTCACAAAAGGTGTGGGACATTTTTCATTGTGAGAAAAAAAAATCAGTGCTGCAATGCTAGGGAATGCATTTAGAATTCAGTACACAGAGTATTTGACCCTCTGGAATACATTCCTAGAATGATCAACTTGGCCTATAGTCATTATAACAATCAGGGGAGAACTGTTAGGCATTCCCTAAACTAGGCCAAAAAGGTAAAAGAAATAATATAAATGCAAACAAATGTTTCATTGCAAGTATTAAACTGGTGCCTGCCATTTACATGTCTATAAAGGGTATTAGTTTGCCTTCCTCCGTTTATATTTAACCTTAAAAAAAAGACCCAAAGGATTAACAATGTGTAAAAAGTAAAATCTATTTCTTTGTAAAATATATTAAATATTTACTAATGAAGGCTACAAATTCCCATTATATATAGGACAAAGACATATTACCATATTAGGAAGTCCAGATGGAGAATCTTCTGATGATAGCCTTGTAGATCTGGTAAGTACAGAAACCTGCTCTACTGCAGAATTGCTAAAACACTGCTTTTATCCTGAACTGGTATTTAGGAAAAAGGCTGTCTCTGTGTGAGAAAGATACATAACCTTTTGTGAAATGGCCTTTTTTCTAGAAAGTCACCTCTCATGAGAGTTAATCTTGAAACTTAAAAATAAATTCAAATAAAAAAATAAAGGAAAATTGCCACAGCAGGCTACAGGGAATAACATGTTATCTATTTGCCTGCATTAGTTGGTGGAAAAATGTAAGAGAATTACTCAAAATATTTCTGAACAGTAATAATGCTTTGTAGAGAAAGTCTTAATTAACTCTAATCTTTTTGTAATGAAACTGCATTTGGAAATAAAGTCTCATTTCTTATTAAAGTGAAAATTAATGTGCAAACCCATCCAAATCTTTCATTAAAGGCGGGTTTTATTTCTACATAGAGAAACGAGGAATACTGTTGAGCTTTAGGTTTAGAGCTAGGACACCAAATTAAATAGCGTGGAATGAAATGACTTCACTCCTTTAACTGTGTAGTTTTTAAAACATGCACTTTCTTGTCCTAAGGCTGTTGGACTGGGCGCCAGGTTTATCAAGTTGGGAGGTCTTTCCCGTGGAGAGAGGGTGACCAAATACAACCGCCTTCTTGCTATAGAGGAAGAACTGGCCAAGAATGGAGCGCTGCGTATGAGCTTCTTTCTTGCATTGTTTTCAGCTTGCAATGAATAAGAGAACAAAGATTGGAGGAAGAATGATTGAAACTGCTCCATGGGAGGGAAGGGGAATCAAAAGACCAGAAATAAGCACCGACAAAAACGCTTAGGATAGCACTTGCCACAATGTATATTCTTGTCGTCCTAATGGATTGTCTGTTTACCTGAATACTAATATAGATCCTTTCTTAGACAGTAGTCAACGTCAGGTTTTCCAGCAAAATTAAGTGGCTGGAATTTTCCAGCCCCCTGTGCATACATGCATCAAGAAATAAAAATAAATTAAGAGTTTTTCATCACAGAGTATTTTAGCTCCAGGACAAATATACATTTAGAATTCAATTGACAATTTACATCATTTCACTGTAAAACGCTGTTACCAATATTAGGTTCAGAAAATTAAAGTTGCATAAATAAGTTAGGAAGTGTTAAAAGTTGTAGGCGTAGAAGCGGCAGAAGGAGTTTGAATAGGGAGGGATGTGGATTTGTACTGGTGGGAGGGGATTGGGCTATAAAGGAGAAGAGCTATGAGAACTATGGGGTGGAAGTAAAAAGTGGAGGGGAATGGAGCTGTTGGGGTGGGAGAGAAAGATGAAGAGGAAGGATGCTGTGATGCAAAAGCAGAGTACGGTGACAGTCTCATTTGAGTGGAGATGGACAGAACAAGAAAAGGTAGTTTCTTGAAGTTTCACAAAATAAAGCCACTATGGACCCAGATCCTGGCCCCCCCCCCCCCCCACACACACAAACAGTGCAGTCACAGTGCACTGCTGCACCTGCATTTGGTCTCATGAGGTCACATTTTTAAAAGTATTTAGGTTTTAAAAGCTGCAGACAAGGACTTTTGGAAATCCCACTTGGTGCCCAGCTCCCTTTGAAATCACCAGGAGCTTGGCATCCATGTACCTTTGAAATCCTTCTGGGCACCTAGCCATACCTTTTAAAGCCTACATACCTTTAAAACGTGGCCTTCGCTGCTCTGTCAGTTGCAGAACTGGGCCCAAGGGAGACGCTGAATTTTTGCTAACACTTAACAGCTGTTAAAAAAATTTGCTGTTAAGGATATTTGCTAATATCCTTTACATTAAGCATGTGATGCATTTATCGCTTGGACTTTTTAAACTGGAAAAGCATGAGAATTTGTTTTGAACAAACCTGTTTCAATCAGGAGAACTTATTTTTTTCTGTCCCCATTCCAGGTTCAGGAGAGCATCTTGAATTTGTTGATTTTGCTGAAGAAGCAATACTGATAGATGCAGAACTTGATGCACTTCCTCCAACAAAGCAAGGCCAGATGCTTCCTCAGTCTGCCCAGCCATCACTGGCTGAGGACTAGGATTCCTCTCACAGGACAGCACACTCCACCTGACTTGATGGATGCATCAGCATCACTTCAATGGATTTGGAGCCAGAGCAATTAATCGTCTGGTCCTGCAAGGTGCTAAGAACCCTCAGCTGTCAGTGAAGTCGACTGGAATTGTGAGTCCACAGCACCTCAGGAGATGGACTGTAAATTTTGGGGTTTATGTTCTGATGTGTCATTAGATTGACAAGGGAAATCCAGACACTTATACAGAGCCTTCCTGGACACTGTAGTGGCAAGGTCCCTTCGTGCAGATACAATGTAGTATCAGGTTTTTATGGACAACCTATACTTAGGGCAATAGTGTACCAAACTTGAATCCTTGTATTGTTTGACCTGTTACATTTATCTAACAAATTATTTTAAGTACCTCCAAATTCAACTATGACTTTCAATTTTCATTCCTATTCACCAATACAGTACTGTTTTTACAGGTTTTTAGTCTAGGAATAATTAAGGCTAAAGTATATGTTGGTACATGAATTTTAGGCAAGGTAAACATGCAACACTCAACTCATTCTAGTAAGCAACTCGTTTCTTATCCTGCATATCTCTTAATACAGTTAAATACTTGTGACTACTAAGTGAGAAATTTAAAAGCCACTCTAACCTGACCTCTTCGTGTACTCACTGGAGTATTGCCTTCAATGGGAACAGTGCTAAGCTGTTAATGACCATTTTTTGATACTTTCATCCTCCATCTCAAACAACAGCTTGTGATACAGTACTGGATGTTTTAATAAAGGCTCAGCTTCTCTAAGCTTTGGTATTTACACAAATGTCTGTTGTTATACAAGGTTTCACTTGTCTGTAGAGATGTGAAGACAAACATTTAAAAAACCCGAAAAAACAGAGCTGCTTTGTCCAACACTTGTTCAATACCTCTCTTATGTCTAGTCCAGAAGAAAAACATACTCATTCCAGCAACTGATGGCTAGCTATGCCACTGCAAACCCCATGCATACAATAAAGGTAGAAATTTGCTTTAGAGGACAAAAAGCTTACCCCCCCAGTCTGAATTAGTGAATAACAAAACAATTTCACAATGTTTGGGAAACTGTCAGTAATCTTTTTAATAAGCAACAATGAAAAGATAAATAATTTTATATTGGCGTGTAACAGAAATAGTCTAAGTAAAAGAAATATTTTTAAAAAACTTCTGTTTTAGAATAATTTGCAGTTAACATATACAACAATATAAATGTATTTTTCCTCAAATTTTTGAAATGTCACATTTTGAATTCAGGATAACACAGAAGTGCAAAACCAACTCTTAGAAAAAGCCACTGAAATGCAGATATACAATTAAATGATAGACAAATTTCCCCTAATTTAGGAAATACACTTAGATAGATAATTAGATCAATCCCAATGTTGTTGTTTTTTTTAATCAAACATGCACCAAGAAAAAAAGCATAACAACCATACTCATTACTATCAGCTTTGGAAGAGACGCACCAGACAACTACATGCAGAGCCACACTAACAAACTGAGCACATTCATCCTTAATAATTAAAATACTATCACCATTTCATTACGCAAAAAACCAGAGCATTCAAGTACATCACCACTCAAGTTTCAGTAACACCAATCTTTACTTTAAGGTAAAAATCCCTGATTATATTTGTTTCTTCAATGTACTCAAGTGAAATATTGTGTTTGCTTTTACAAACCTCTCTGGAATGTGGATTGGCATCAAAGCAAGTAAATTATGTACCTGTCAATCTAACTCCATTGGAAAGGACTCTGATAAAGGGTGGTACTTGTGCTCTCACCTACCAACACAACTCATGTCACCGCAGTACACAACAGTTTACAGGAATTAAGTCAAAAATGTACTTGATAGCGATATTGGGCCTGATCCTGAAATTCTTCATCCTGAGTACAAATCAACAGTAGGATTGGCAAAGAGCCCCAACCTTGTATACATTGATTTGCACTGTCCTTAATCACAAGAGCTCAGTGTAATTTATGCAATATAACAGTGCCTGGATGCTCCAAACACATCAGGTTCCCATTGCGCTAAGTGCTATACAAAGAAATAATAAGAGAGCCTTTGCTCTAAAGAGCTCTCAGTGTAAACAGGAGCATTTGCTTGACTTCCAAGACCCCTATGTTTAAAGATCATCACCAAAACTCCTGGTACAAAACTAGCATGCTGCACTGCCTGCTTTCACTAACTGTCAACTTGGTACTGGCAGAAAAAAATAAACCCATGTTTTGAAGCAGAAATTCTGTACTTGTGCTTTACTATTCAACAAAATGGCCCATATAAACATACCAGAAAGACCAATACAGCCCCCTATGAAATAGGTATCAAAGACATTTTAAGGCAGTGTCTTGAGTGGATTTTTGTTGGGATCAGTCCAATATTTTTGTGCAATTGTCGCCTTTGGGTCTATCCAAAGCCCACTGAAGTCAGCGGGGGCCTTTCCAGTGACAGCAGCGAGCTTCAGATCAGACTTACTGGCCTTTGCAAAGTGTCTTTTCATTAAAATAAGTAAATGTTAACAATATTTTAAAAGAATCCAAGTAGCATATTAAAGAAGATAGTATGCATACACAAGACCAAAACAGAAAGAAAGGATTCTGAATTGTATACACAAGGGTCAGCCTGGAAGGTTCGCCTGTTTTTTTTCCCCTCAGCCGAATATGATTGAAAAAAATATTAAACTTGCACAGAACATTTCTATATCATCGCCAAACGTGCGTTTATTTTTCAACAGTGTTTCCTTCTCTGTCAATGGCTATTTCCAACCGGTGAACAAAGTCACGCATCCTGACATTGGAAAAGTCCTTGTCCTTGTATAGCCCCTATCATACAGTAGCCATGGCTGCTGTCATCCCTCAAATACTGCCATCAGTATGCTCTTCACTCTCTGGAGGATGGGGCAACATGGTCTATCCAAGAGCTGAGATTGCCTCCACATCTGTGGTGTGGAGGCTGACCTACGGGCAAGTGTTATTGTGCAGAAGCGGCACCTGCCACCTGTCTCTGTAGGGACAAACTCTGCATTTGATATTCCAGTTTCTCTGGGGTCTCGACACAGTCCTCCGAGTTTGCTCTGGCCTCTTTAGGCATAAAGTCAAGAACATCCACTATTGTCTGTGGCTTGCTTAGGAGATAAAAATTAGGAGGCATTTTTTCTAACCTTCATATAATGTTGGGTCATTCACCAGTGAAAAAGGGCCATTGAAGTAAGAGACTATGTTAGCAAAAATAGGTGTGTGTTTAGCAGTACAAATTTACCATCCATGTTTAATATTTTGTTCAGTATTTGGCTGAGAGAAAATAATAGAAGGTGTTACTTTCTGACTGACCTTTGTATTTACATGACCCACTAATGCATATAACAAAACTGTATACAAAAGGTCATTTCAGTAACCATCATCAAAACCAGTTTGCATACAGTATTAGTACTGAGCATCCTTGCTCAGACCTATGAAAGTTATACTTACTAGTAAGGACTGCTAAAGCCCCAGCTTTTAGCCTAACGGTTAACAGTTGGAACTATCAGACTCTTTTGTTTTCTCAACAGTCGTTTCATTATCAATTTTTTTACTTTTTTCTTCCTCTACTTTGTCTTGTTTTAGGAGTTTTTCAGGCATCTGGTCTTCACTGCTGGAAACAGGATCTAAAACTACAATGGACTCAGTCTGCTTTTCACAGCTAGAAGATTTTCTTGCAAAATCCACATAACTAGGTGATCTAGGGGAAAATGTAGAATGCATACGTAAATACACAGATTTACATGTTTTGAACAAATATGAACAAACAGAAAATATAGAAACGATTAATAGCATTTCATGACCAAGACAGTTACATTACATGGACAATTACACAAAATGACAATGATCAGATGACTCCTCTTATATCATGTAATAAGCTAATTACACTAGGAAGTTGTGGCAACCAGAAAAATTAAGTTATGGAGCAGCAAGCGAGGACCTTCACATTATGAAAGAGAAAGCCATTTGTAAAAAAAAACAGTTGTTTTCTGTGCTCTCTCCAGAGCAGCTCAGAGCAGGGCTATTGTGTATAGCTTTACATATCAGGGAGGTGGTAATCAAGGAAAACTTAGGCCAGAGCTACTGGGGAGACAACAGCTTCCTGGTCATACCTGCATTTTGCACCCTTAAAAAGGACAGAGCTTGATACTTGTGCTCTACCACAGGGCAGACAAATATAAACAGCCAGATTTTCAGTTTATCCATCACCTCATCTCACTCTTATTTTTCTATAACTGCTGAGAGCTGAGACTTGAAAGTCTAGCCATAGGAAACCCTAAAAATGCAGCGGACACAAGGATTCTACACTAGAGAAGCACAGTATCCCAGATTTGTCATGGGGAGGCACTTGCAAAGAGAAAGATGTTGCAAGTCCTTACTGTGCGAGACCACCACGAGTCAGATCCTAACGTAGGCGAGTCCTTAGTGAGCTTAACACGGGCAGAGCTCCACGAGTGCAAGTTCCTAATGCAGATTAGATGCATCTCTATAAAATAAAACTACGATTTCTGTGGTTTAGCTCAAGTCTGTCCTTGTTGGTTCAGCACTATCTTTATAGTAACACCTGTGTAAACCTCCCAAACAGACACAAGCCCTAGATCCCTTTTCAGTTGCAACCAAAAAACCAGCTCTAGATGGATGATGAATACAACTGCACGTGCTTGCCTGGGGATACTTTCTGCCTTTCTTCAATGTGCTACACCAACACGTTGCCAGGATGATGACATAACTATTAAGAGGAAAAACCAGAATCTACTGGAGGAAAGCAAATGTATGTAAAGGGTCAATCTGTCAGAGCTGCCCAGCAAGATAACCACTTTGTCTAAGTTGGAAAGACAGCAGGGAAAGAGAGAGGTCAGTTGACTCAGCCATGGGAACACAAGTGCCCAGGTTCCTCCAGCGCCTGCCAGACCATAAGAGAAGCAGCAAATCTGCAGCCTGAACCAATGGAAGCAAACTCACTGCTATGACAAGTTGTTATATTTTCCATTCAAAGAGTAAATTACTGACCTTTCCTGGTTTAATATACACAAAAGGAGCATGCTGAATTTCTATTTCAAACACTGTGTCATGGTTTCTATTCAGTGAAATTCCATGTTCAAGCAACATTCACCAGAATCATGTCTAACATCGGAGCCTCAGTACAAGTTAATTAATTCAGAAATTGGCACTAATAGGTACAGTTGCAGGCTCAATTGAAGACAGTCAAAACCTAGAGATTTTCCAAGGAAAATAATGCTTATTTTATGCAAACCCTGCCTATCACTCAAGCTTAATTTTGCTGAAAATAGAAGGTGAGATATTTTGAACATTACTGTGAATGAAACTTTTTAAAGCAGTTTAACTACAAGAGGGTTATTTCAGAAAGTGCTACCTCTGAAAAGCTGATTGCCCAACACTATAAAAATGGTCAAAGCCATAAATGCCAAGTTCATTTTTATTTCACTTTGGAGGTAACTATCTTTCAAATCCCAACAGCTGGACTATTTAATACAATCTGGTGAATCAAAGTATAATTCTTCACTGGGCTCACAGCGGGGAGTCTGCATTAGTGTGTGGCAGCAATCCAACAACTGATGTACAGCCAAACACTCTGAAGTCTGTTTCATTTACAATAAAAATGGATAAAACCGCAATAGTATTTACCACCTTTAAGGATAGCAAAATAAAAGAATTAAATTTGTTGATATGAAGTAGTTTAATGGAGAAAGCCGCAGATGAAGTCAAAGTTACATTTTTGAGTATAAAATAGAGAATTACTGTTTCGTAGTTTGACTAGTATTTCCCTCTTCAAATCCTTCCCACAATTACTAACTACCCTGAGTTGTCAGTACTGCTGCTAGGGCTGAGGCAGTGTTATTGTTTAAAACTCAAAATCCTGTTCATCTGGAGCAGATGCCGGGCCTGAGAAAGTTTTGGTGCAAGGGTTATTACAGAGTCATGTTTCAAGCATGCCCCGCATTTGGTGCTTTATCTCAAAATATCAACTTTATTTGCCACTAAAAGAAGCTCAGGGAGGCAATTAGGGTGCAGTCAGGTTAACTGCTTTTTTACAGTATTGCAAATCCAAGGTTTTCCCTCTAGCTCTATGCGAAGCTTCCAAGAATTTGACTTCTCACATTGTACTAATTAATCGTGGTAATAGGTACTGAAGCCAAACATGGAAATAATCCGCAGTGTTACTGAGTCCATATTTACAGACTGTTTGTTAAATCCACATGTATTAAATAAAGGTGATTACATGTACAAAATCCAGAGTATGAAATCTAAGTACATTTTTGCTGGATCTATTATAATAAACTGAGACTAACATGCCAGCTGTTAAGCAGTGTGTGCCTGGATTACAGGAATACCAATGTTAACACAGCAATGCAGAGCAACAAAAGATACAGAAGTAAAGAGCTGAGTGACAGTCCATTTGTGGATCAGAGCCGCCAGAGCTTTTTCACATGATTCGGACTTCAGTAGCAGATGCAGTGCAGAAGGACAAACTGAGGATCTATACTGTCAGCTGTCTCTCAGACTTTTCCCCATGCATTTGCATGGAAACCTTAACATTATTTAAATCTGGTCAATTATTAATGAAGCCATTTTGTTGTATGACGTTAGAAATACAATTTACTTAAAACGTATCATGGCACAGTCTTACCTGGTCTCCTTAAACATCTGCAAAAGCCCAGGCCCAAAGGACGTAATTTGGAGGGTAAAATCCTTGTTTCAATCCCATGTTTTGACATCTATACCAAGAAAGAGCTGAAGATTTACCTAGTAATGCATTACGTGGAGGCAAAATCCCCTGAAAAGGAGGTCATTCAAAGAACAGCTGAATGGTGGGACACCACAGCTTACCACTGCCTACTGTCTACCTTTAACCTTCAGCCCTCCCTCCTTTCCTATGAGTTCAGAAACTCAGGGGCAATACTGCTCCTCAGCCACACAGCTTAAATTAACCACGGCTTACATAAAGAATGGCACAGGGGTTGTAAGCATTAAAGCTACCACGCTCAACACAGGAGCTGGTCACAAGGCTGCAGCGCAACCTTCCAGAGGTCACTGCTCTAATCTGTTTGCCATTCCTGCTCCCTACACACCAGCATATGGGCACAGCTAATGGCAAAACAATGGATTTTCCCTTGACCCACCTCCAACGCCCCTTTCTATGTCAGCCAATTGAGGAAAGCACAAATCCCACCTTTGTGAAGGGTCATAGTAGTCGTTTGTGTTGGCAGGTGTCAGTAGGCGAGTCAATTTTACTCTTTACGGTTTTACTCTTAGGGTTTTGGCACATGACAATGAAACACAGGACAAATATGTTAGGGGCTGAGGCACAGGACTACTGAGAAGAGGCTGAGGGAACTGGGAAGACTGAGGCGGGATTTGATAGCAGCCTTTAACTACCTGAAGGGGGGTTCGAAAGAGGATGGAGCTGGACTGTTCTCAGTGGTGGCAGATGGCAGAACAAGGAGCAATGGGCTCATGTTGCAGCAAGGGAGGTTTAGGTTGGAGATTAGAAAGAACTTCACTTGGAGGGTAGTAAAACACTGAAACAGGCTATCCAGGGAGGTTGTGGCATCTCCATTCTTGGAGGTTTTTAAGACCCAGCTAGACAAAGCCTTGGCTGGGATGATCTAGTTGGTGTTGGCCTGCTTTGAGCAGGGGGTTGGACTAGAGGACCACCTGAGGTCCCTTCCAAGCCTAATTTTCTATGTTTCTAAGTATTATGGAATAATTCACTTCTCCACAATGAATTTACTCTGTAGTAAGGAGCAGACAGACAACCAGCTCCCTCAACCTAGCTGCCAGCAGTAAGAGCTATTACAGCACATGACCACTAGGTCCCATGGGAACTAGCTCACATTGACCAAATGGCTACCCAACTTAGGCAACCACGAAGGGGATTTGGGGGACACAACTGGTACATAAGCGCAACTCACACTGGTGTATAGCTACTACTCTTTTCTGAAAGGGCTGTGCCTCATGTGTATGTGCCACCTATGCCGTGAAGTCAATTTACCCTGTAGCAAACTTGTCACATGGCTGCCCTGTCAATCCATGAATATAGCAAATGCTGCAGAAATGTGCTTCAGAACAGTTTGGAATCTGCAACAGAGGACAAGGCAAAGGGTTGAAGGAAAATACCCAAGCATTAGTTCAAAAACAGAAACACAAACTACAGGAATGCAGACACTGCCCCGTAGATCAGATTAGTGGTCCGTCTATTCTGATTTCCTTTCTCAGCCAGTGGCTGGTTCCAGAGGCTGCTGAAGAAGGTACAATAAGCCTCCTAATAGAGGATTACGGACTATGTTGCCCCTGTGGACCGGTTCCTAAATGTAAGGTTGGCGAAAGGGACTTAACAGTCAGCAGAACTGAATTTTAGATACACCCCTTAGCAGACCAGCATATCAAATCACTTTCATGCTCATTGAAACTTGTCCAGAAACAATCAGTGAAAGTCGCCAGACTCGAACAGCCTTCAATAAGGTAACAGGGCAGCAGTCTGCACTGTAATTGGGGGTATTTATACATATTTTTCTTCTTTCAGTCTGACAGCTACTTTTAAAACTGTTTGTTAAAAATCAGAAGATTCAAAGCTTCCAGAGCATCCCATTGTTCTCCCCATTTTGTTGTTTAAGTTTAATTGTCCATGTACAAGCTGCACACGGAAAACTTTCTATAGCTGTGTCTAGCTGAGGCTGAGCTGCTTCCTGCAGTGTCAGTAGACAATTCAGTGGTACTAAGATTACAGCTGAGAGAAGGAGAACAAATCCTTTAATTGTATAAAATCATCAGATTAAGCCTTCCCCTCTACGTGGTTCATTCTGTTAACTGAGTAGTCTACTGCCCGGAAACAAAATGTTTACTAAATGCTAAGAACACAAAGTAGAGGGGCGTGGGGACGGATGGACGAGCTGGATACACCTTTTCTTTCTGTGTGTACACACTGCAGGAGTCATGGGAAACCTCATGGCCTCCAACCGAACAAAATACTACCTTACTCCCTCTTGAGGAATTGTCTCCAAATTCTGCTCCTGCTGGGATAAACGTTTTGGGAGGATAGGTCTACGAGGAGTTGTCTTAAAGCTGAGCTGCGGCCTTCCATTTCTCTGTGTGACCTGCTTTCCTTCTCAGCTGAGCTTCACAAATTCCCTATCAGCCTTTTAAAATGGTATCAAACTTTCATTGGATCAATCTGTTGTAAACAACCAGGCCAATGGCCAAGAGCTAATAAGTTTTCTCCCGAACTAATTCTTCTAAACTCCAAAATGCAATTGGCTGGTCTGATTATAGGGATGTTTTACGACCAACTTCATTGACTTACATTAGGATGCCATTCTACAGTCCCTCTCGCACAGAGTAGCCCTGACTCAAACCAGCAGTCCTGCTGATTCACTGAACCCCTACCTTGTCAGCACTTCTGTACGTAATTTTATTCCTGCACGTAATCCCATTCAAGTCAGTAAGTGAAATTCTGACCCTGCTGAAGTCTATAGCAAAACCCATTCAGGAAGGTCCAAGATCTCACATAAGCCTTCCTGTTATTCACATGCATATAGACAAGATGAATGCATCACCTCAATGGCACAACCCATATGTGCGAGGGATACTCAATTATGCAGTTAGACCACAGAATTGGGCTGTTTAGAACCCAAAATGTTTGAAGTCCCAATCTTCGCTCCTCAGGTTCTGATCCACAGTCGAGGGCCAACGTAGCCAAAAGAAATACATCACACAAGAATGTCCATCAAGCTTTTCTGCAAGGATGCTACAGACTTCGATAAAGTTAGTGCTAATCCAAGAAACAAAGGCTGGCCTGGCTGAGAGACCCTGTCATTATGGTACCTGCACTCCAGCAGGGCACCCTAGGTGGTCTGCCACGCAGCTGAAAACAATAAAGTGGTCACACCTTTGTCATGGTTTTAAAGAAATGTAAATGATAATGAGAGAGGTAAAGTGCCTCATCATGAGGCTGAGGGAGAAGGACAGTGACAGCAAATAATTTACTAGCACCTGTTGCTTCGGTGTCCAGCCAAAGCAAAGGAGTGTTTGGTTAACAAGGAAGAGCCTGCTTAATTACAGTGGTGCGTTTGCAGCTGCCGAGTGAAACAAGTTCCTTCGGCCTTGTGATTTAGACCACCGCTCTTCCAAAGCAGGCCAGCTTAAGGGCAAGGCTCTAACTCACCCTTACTGCAAACAGTCCCACGAAGCCCAAAAAGGTATTAGGATGAATCAAGGTAACCTGGGCATGTCTAGTTTGCTTTGCTAGCCCAGCAGCAGGAAGAAAGTGTATTGCAAGAACCATACATCATTTCTATCCCACCAGCAGATCATCCATGACAGCAGCCGTGTAAGGGGTCTCTCCATGTAAGACATTACACCAGTGGCACGGCACAAATCAGCCATGCAACTCCAGGGAATCTGGCTCCCTGGAATTTGTTTTAGGGCTTTAAACAGATAAATTAAAATTAAACGCGTCTTCTAGGTTGTCACTGAATAGGCAAGCTGCAAAGTAAATTGAACTTCACATATGCTTTTATAGCACATAACAACTGTGACTGTCAACACAAGATCCTTTTCACTGTTAATTCACCACGCATTCTGCAAGACCTTGGGCCGGCAATTATTTCATTTCCTTTCTTGCAAATGTAATTTCCACTTAGTTTGGTGGAATAAAAGGTAGACAAAAGGTAGTAGGAGTTGCTGTATTTTCTGATTAAGATTATCTGTTCAAAATAGTAGAAATCCACAGACTAGCACAATGCAAAGTTTCTCAGAAACTAACTCACCTCAACAAATTTTCTTTTGTATCCGAGTACTGATTCAAGAAAATGCAGCGACATTGTTGATGTCAAATTAACTGTTAAGCAAATTTAATCAGAACGATGAAGAGCAAGTATGGATCATCTTTCTGTTAAGGATGCTTAAAAGCAAAAAACTTGAAGGGGGGAAATGACAGCCAATTGCAGAGTTTATTTGCTTTTAAAACTCAATGGGAATTCAATAAAACTATAAAAGCAAAGAAAAAAAGCCTTTCATTAAGTAAAAATGATAAAAGCACCAACAAGAGAATGAAGTAAATACAAGTTCACAAAAATGGATTCGAATTGAATTTCCAGTTCATTTATTATGATTTAGCCCTTTGAACTAAGCAATGGAGACTCACGAGAATAGGTATTCTCTTTCTGCTGATGGAACAGGAAATCAGAGGTTTAATTAACCATGATTACAATATTCTCCTGACCTGATTTGTCTCACTGATTTCCTTTTCTTTACGTGACAAACTACCCAACGAACATCCTGGCAAAAGAACTAAAGCAAATCTGCAGACCAATTTCAAAAAGAGCTTTGCATTGTTATAAAACAAACTGATCCTCTACCGGATCTGTCTGAAATGTATATTTCTGAAGCGGGATTAACTCTTTGATGCTTAAATGGCACTTTGAAGCTTCACTCGGAAGTGCCAAAAGAATCCTTAGTCTGTTGTGCCAAAAAATTATCTGATTCAGCATTTTCTTTCAGCTTATAAATGGTGGGATGTCTGCATAGTTCAACACTTCCATTTTCTTCTGGCAAATGTTATTTGGAGAGCTGAACCTGAGATTGTGAAAATGTGTGTTCCTTTTGGTCCACCAGGGGAAAAAAAAGCCACACAAGGTTTTACATCGATCAGATTTATTTGATACTACTGTCTGTCTCCTAAAGTGAGGAAATAAATGTACACCTGTACCCTTTCTTAATGAGGTATAGGAAAAAAAAAAATCTCTGAAATGAAACATTTTGCCATTCCTCATAAACTCTCAGCAACTCTTGGCAGCCAGAGTGCCTGAATTTTTGTCCTGTACAGCCACTGACTCTTGAGAAAGAAACTTCGTAACAGAAAGTTTACCTCCAAATGGAACTGGGATAACTTCCATGGGGAGTCATACACCGTGCATTTAACTAAATCATATTAAGCTGCTTAAAAACATACCACCTGCTAAACGGGTTTGGCATTACTTACTGAAATACACCCTTGGAGCTTGTGCTTGCTTTCATTTGATGAGACCCTTCACTTGAATTGGGTGCTTTGGAGCCAAATTTTGCCTCCAGGGGTTTCTTGTCCAATGCAGGTTGTGTTGTACTGACTTCCGATCCCAACACAGGCATGGATTTCGATTCTGATGTGGCCAGGGCTCCCATGGGACCTAAAGCCCAAACAGAGTTTAGTCTTTTTTGTTATGCTTTTACAAATTGGCTTACTAAACTGAAAACTAAGACGAACAAGTCTCATCAATTCTTTTTAAAGACCATGGAATGAACTGAACTCGATCTCATTTAAATATAGCCCTTACTCCTAAACTATTACAAGACCCAGCACCGTTCAGCCAAACCTAGGAGGTCTACGAGAACAACAGACCTCTGGGTGTGTCTACACGTGCATTAATGTTATTTGGCTTTACTGTGCAAGAAATGAACTACCTGCATAAGCATAAACAGGTAGTAAATCTACTGCACAGTAGACTAATTTACTGCGCAGTAAGTGCCTGCACGTGTAGACAGTGATGCTTTGCTGTGCAGCAGATTAGTCTGCTGTGCAGTAACTACGGCCCCTGGCTGGCAACTGATTTCACTCATCTGAAAAATGTCTGCTGGTTCTTCTATTATAAAGGGATATTTGACCAAAAATGTAATGCCATCACAGGCCCTTGTTCTTCAGAGGGAGTGAATTCAAAACGGCAGTCATAAATGACCATTCTCTTATTTCACATTCATTTATGCCTGGGGTATGCCTTAGCAGGGTGCATGGGGAGGCAAATCAGCCTAAGGACTTTATGCTGTCTGGGTTCCAGAAGAAAAGCTTTATAAGGGTGGGTGGAAAGTGCCCGGAGATGCTTATGCTGGAGAAAATGGGGATAGCAAGGTAAGGGGAAGTGTTAAAGGGCATAAACCTTTGAATTGCTTTATAACAAGCCAGAACTTGACAGGATCATGTGGAAATCGAACCAACTTACTGCTGCTGTCTGGCTCAGTCGTCACCTTTCTGCGCCGCAAAATTCTCTCCAACTCAGTTTCGCTGCTGTCCTTCTCAAGGGATTTTAAGCTCCTTGAACTCGTGGATGTGTTCAGGGTTGTCTGTAGTGAAGACATAAATAGGTGATCATGTGGACATACCTCCCCTGCACCTAATAGTTTCCCTATCAGTAGAACAGGATAACAGTATTTACCTACCTTACAGGGTTGCAGTGGACTTTAATGGCCAAAAATTTAGCTCAGAGAAAGGCCTCAGGAGTGGAAAAAGGTCTACATGTATTTTGTGCATAGCTACAGATCGTAGCAGAAGAGTGTAGCTGCAACTGCCCCTCTAGGAGAAAGACTGCAAAGGCCAACACTGCCCAAAAAGGAGGTGGTGTCGACATGGAACAAATTATATCTAGGTGAGTTAGCATGTCCCCCGAGCAGTCTCCATGGAGCCCTGCCTCAAGCAAAAGATGCCATTTCCTGGTAGAAACCCAAGAGACAGGAGGTAGCGGTAGAAGCAGCAGCAATGGCCATCCCCTGGTGAAGCCGGTGAACTATTTGTAAAGTATTATACAAAAGCTCTGGATCATTAATGAAACAGAAGACAAAGTGATCAAGACATCTTGCTATAGATGCAGAAGTATCTGACTCCAAGCTCCTCTCTGGACTCTCACCAAAGGCTCCCCCAGTTCATCTTCGCAAATGGGGCCCTGGTCACTCAGGCTGGAGAATTAAGGGTGGCCTGATGTTAAATTAGCCAAGGCACTCCTTTGTGTGTCAGGAGAGTATCTTAATCATGCTGGCCCAATGGGCCACCCAGGCTCAGTGGGCACTTTGACCTTTTTCTGGATTACTGAACATCACAAGGTGCAAGCAGAGGAGTATCTTGCCTGTAACCTGTATTACCTAAAAGCCCTAAAGCCACATTTCACTGAATGCTATAGTTTGTCTCTATCACTATACTATTTAGTCTTGTTAAGGGCCATCTAACCAATGGCCCATGAGCCATATGCACCTTAATTTTTAGCCCCCAGGCTCCTTCCTGGATGTTAGTGCCCACTTCTCCAGCTGCAGCAGAGGCTGTGGTCTCTGGGCTCTCTCTCCTTCCCCCAGGAAGCAATGTGGCACAGTCTGCAGTACTGGAGAAGCCCACAGCCTGGGGCACCAGTGGGGTGCAGTGCAGTGGGGAAGTCCATGGCTGGGGAGTGGAAGGTAAGGCAGGGGCCCATGTAGTACGTAGCCTGGGAGGCCTATGGCTCATAGTGCTGTAGCCTGCGTGTCATGTGGCACCCACTGCTGCAGCCTGTGGGGCAGGGTCCTGGAAGCTGGACAGTCCTGGTCTAGATGATGTTCATGCATATGCGGCACACAGCTCCCTGGAAGTCGATGTGCACGTGCAAGCTGGTGTTACGGCAGGTTCATTCCATGCCCGTGCTGATCTCAAAACTCACGTCCACATTGAAAGCCAAAGTGTTTTCGTGGGCTACCAGGTGTCTTTTGAGAGCAGTGCCAGATCTCAGATTAGATTTTTCTTTCATTGTATACAGAATATGGACCACATTACTGCATTATGCTGGGATGAGCATGTCATTATGCTTGCCCTTTGACTACGGAAAGATCTTACTTCATAGCATTCCCATGAAAACAAAGTCCTCTAAGGTCTTTCCTCCCTTGGAAATTTTAACATGAACAAAGCAAGTTCAGTATGCACCTCCAGTCTGGCAAGAGTTAAGCAGCATCCCAGTCAAATATCAAACCAATTGCAAAATTGCCCTACATGTATAGAAAACAGCTCAACATTTGGGACGTGTACATTTACGGCCACCTTCTTCTGAGCCTCACTATTTTTCTGTGATCTTCACATAGCCCGGCTCCTGGTAGTTCCAAAACTGACCTTAGAGACCCACGCAGCACGTTTTCAGCTCTGTTTCTTCCGAGTGATGAGCGAAGAGAAGCAAGATACAGTAACTGGCTGCCAATACCTGCTCTCTTGAACAGGGGGATCAGATGGCAAAAACAAGCAGAAGCGTATTAGTCGCAAAGGCAGGACCTCTTTCAGGATTACATCAACTCAGCTCCGAGTTCAGAATACTTGCTGTTTTGGGGGGTTTTTTTACGTTAATATATTTTCTTCCATAGTCATTCTGAATTTAGCTGAACAGGTGCACTATTAACAAATAGCATTCATCAGAACCGTACTAATGACACACGCTTAAAAGTAAAGCGAGTAACCGAGTTGCTTTCCTTTAACTAGGCAATTTACAGGATATAAATGTGTTTTGTTTATAACAATTATATGGAGATCTGCGCGAAATGCATAATTAGCACAGTAACAACAAACATGAAGTGTTTGTTCACTTCCCACCCCCGTGTTTGTCATCTGACTGTGCATAATGAATAGTCTCAAGAACAAACTGGAATTTGGTTTCATATGGCAGTGCTCATACTCTCAACAGCTTAGAGATTCAAAAGCACTGAGGTAGGCACCGGTAGTAGTGATGATGTCCTTCTCCTAAGCAGAGCCCTGAATGACTTTGATCATGAAGGAATGAGTCCCCTGCAATCAAAAGAAACAGCCATTCTGCACTCAGCAATAGGTCCCTCACAGCTGTGAACACAGCCTCCCTACAGACAATGCCAGCAAGGACAGCAGGGCATCCTCTACTCGGGTTGAAAAGGAGGCACTGCATCTTCGACACGGAGCTGAAGAATGACTTTAACCAAATACAGAGAGAACCACTTTCAGCTCACTGTTCCCCCAAAACCCAACGTTGCCACCCTGCAGTTGCAGCCCAAGGTGCACTTGGGGTATAGGAACACAAAACCTCCTGGATTAGATGCATAATCAGCCATGCCAAAGCCAATGCTCTTAGCTATCATGCTCTGTTTTAAAATAATAAACACAGAGAGGACCTCTATCATCTCAGCAGCAAAATAGCCAGCAGGAGTGTTTTGGCTTATTTCCACAAAATACTACAGCATGTTTAAATAAAGGTTGTTTATATCCTAGCACTGATTATTAGGAACTTCAACCTTAAAAATGCATGCGATGGCATTAGTTCATTGTGATTGAAATTTTGGCACCCGTAAAGCCAATGCCCCCATGCTTTGGCTTCAACAGAGACAGGATTTCAGCTTACAGATGTGCCAAACTTATGCTTCAACTTTTAACTGTCAAGACCAGAAAAGCGAGGTAGCAGAAGCTAGGAATACTTTAGTATTAGTTTATGCAAAGAGAAGCAGCTATCGAACATGAACAAGGTGGAGTACAAGTACGTTACAAAACAACAGTACATTGAACACGTGTTGTTAAGGTTGAACAGAATACAAAGCATACGCACTTTATTCAGCATATAAGGTAGTTGCAAGGATTTAGATATTTCTCTCTATATGGATAAAGCTACATAGATTGGACATATACAAATACAAGTAAAAAGACAAGAGTTATAGCTCTTTATTTGTGTATCTAAGTCTGCATACATAGATTTATCTATTATATGCATATTCAAAGGTCAAGAGTAGGAGTCAGAGCACTATCTCTGTCGCTCTATAAATTTACATATATTTATGTAAGTAAATAGACAGAAAAACAATAGTCCTCTCTCTTCATTTCTTTCTCTAGTATACATATATATTCAGAGGTCAAGAGAGGGAGTCAGAAAAATCTCTCTGCAGCTCTATATATACTTAGCCATCCATCCTTCTAAGAAGGTCCTGTCACGCCAGAGGCTGATAAAACAATGGAGTGCAAATACTATGCTTTCTTACCAGTATCCCCTTTAGTTCTTTCACTGCGCTGTCAGAGGCCTTTGGTGTTTCTGGCTGTAATTAAACAGAAAACATGCCCGTAATCAATCTGATTCTGAAAACAGTGACTACGGAAACCCTTTCATATCTAAAGACAAATTCCATACAAGGCAGCAATGGGTTTATTATATGGGAGCTATGTAGCTGTATGAAGCTCCCAACTCAACCCCAAATATATAGTTGATTATTTAAAATAACAGGGTTTCTGAAAAACTTATCCTGCTTGGAAAACTATATTAATTATGCATTAACAATAACATTAAGTAGTAAGGGTTTCAGTAAGCATATTTTAGTAAAGTTGAAAGCTGATGCTTTGCCATAAAACATAAAGAAATAAAAACATAGTAGGGACATGGAGTTCAAACAGTCTTTTTGTGTGCGTCTGTTATTGGTTTCTCGGCAAAGGCAAAACAGAGCCCCTTTTCGATACACTAAGTGGCAGAGCAAAACCTCTTCTTTATTGTTACGATGACAAGCCTCTCTCATACATAAATGTACAATATCAATCTCAGGTCTGGGTCCATGCATTAGTACATGGCAAAAGGAAGAGCCTGTTTCAGTATGAAACCTTGACAAAGGCAAGAGAGGCTTACACAGCTGGGCCAAGGTAAAGGATGTGTTCAGTTCACACTTACGGTGGTATAAGCAAGAGTTAGTAGGTATACAAAACCAGATTAGATTGAGGGTGCGAAGTCAGAGCCCGATGAGGCAGCATGAATTCATCCTGCCCCCTGAAAAGCATCGACAAATTCTGCTTTAGAGAGGCCCAATCTCAATCACTGCTACTTTTTTATATGTCGGTATAGTCTGCTCTACAATTACAAGAGCGTCCCCGATGTGGCTTGCTCCCAGGAATACACTGGCTCTGCTCTGCAGGGCCAAGGAGGGAGATGACTGGTGAGGGACCATAAACCCACCACTCCGCCTGAGAGCACTGCACGCTTGTGCCGGGGAAGAACTTCTCTCAGGTTAGCCAACTCCTTGAACTCAAAACTACTTGCGGACAGCAATCCCAAGAATTAAAAACTCATGAAGAAAAACCTGAAACAAAAATTCCTAATATTTGAAAAGTTGCCTTCATTGCATTTTTCTTCCGCTTCCTGAGCCATCCAGTTCCGCTTGAGTCTCATATCAAGCTCTTTTCTACAACCATGAGGACAAGAAGTGTGCATGGGGGGAGAAAAGGGGTTAGAGCAATCTGAGATGAATGCTGGAGCTGAAGCTTTAAGAGAAACGACCATCTGCCATGACAATCAAAATAAGTACGTGAAAACTGGAAACATGGTAGGCGAGGGGTGCTCAAACTGCAGCTCTTGGGCCGGGTCTGACCTGCAGAGCTGTGTCATTGACCTGTGGGGCTCCCCAAAGGGTCCATAAATTCGGCGGCAAGGGAGGGGTGCTAGTGTTAATCGCTGCAGTCTCCGTGTTAATGAACAC
>JAGPOW010002742.1:15371030-15398435 GCA_030014935.1 Caiman crocodilus | reverse complement strand
GTGTGTGTGTGTGTGTGTGTGTGTGCTTTTTGTGCTGCAGCCAATATTTATGTAATTAATAAATAAATAACCGTATCTGTTCAACAGAGAAGACGAAGACCGTTGTGTAGTGTAGATGAGGCTCACATGTGCTCCATTTACCTTTAAAAGGGTAAACTTTAAAAGGGTTTGAACTTTTTACTATTTCTTTCCTTTTCCAGATAGTAATGTCTTCATTTTAGGGAGAGCAAGGAGGAAAGAAACAATCAGACAAGGATTGTTGCATCGTGACATTTAAAAGTCCTGTCCGGATATCAAAAGCTTACTTAAAATACAGACTTAGCACCTCCTGGTGTATTGGGAAACTCCAGAAAGAAGACTGTTTCCTTGCAACAAAATTCTGCAGTTTACTTGCATTGAAGCTCTACAGTGCTCTTCATATCAGGTCATGCCCATAATTCAATGGAGCAAGGGTGGAAGCGAATCACACAAAGACTACACGACATGGCCCAGAGAGAACCTAGACGCTGCAGCAGAAGTGTCAGGTCCCTAGGATACGAGATGTCTGGCGAACATGCCAAATGGGCAATATAGCTTTTGTTTTCCTGCTGGGAGATGCACTATTTTTTTGTTGTTGTTACTGGAAAAGACACTGCAAGTACAGTTTGTCCTCAAATTGTTGAGAAATTGATTCACGGTGTAGCAAAAGCTGCATGATGTTTCAGAACCAAAATACAAGGAATGAAAAGTCTGATGACATGGTGTCATCCTCTTCGTACTGCTCATTCACAAGCCAAAGTCACAACTACAGCGCGCTGACAAAATCCTTCTCAACATATTATTATTGCACATTTGTATACTATTTAAAAAAAGGAAATGCAATCAGAGGTTGACTTGGGTCCTTTTCACCTGGATTTGTAATGAGCATCTACCCAGCACTATGGATGCACCTCAAGTCCTGTGTTATTACTTGGCTGGATCCATTTTCTAAGAGAGGGGAAAACCTACTGACCTTGCTGAACTCTAACTGGCAATGCAGCCTGGATGACTCAGATGCGACCTGCGTGCAAAGCAGAGTGAATCGAGGCGATCTTAATAAAGCAATAAGGAACACTTCATTGGGTAGAGCTGGGCGGTAGGACAGTCACTGAAGACGGAAAGAATCGGTGAAGAGGAAACTACAGATGTCGGCTCCAATGCTGCACTCATTTAAAAAAAAAAAAAAAAAGGCCGGGATGGTTGTGTGAGGGCAGCAGAAGTCATCACCCTGGGACTCAGGAAAACAACTGTGATGACTTCCTTTCGGAGGCAGGGTAAAGGTTTATCTTCAGTTGCGACTGTTCTGCTCCCGAGAAGGGGGCCAGGACTGTGTAGTTTGAGTCAGCGTCACCCACAGCCTGGTCACCCTTATTCAGTACATGCCCTCTTCCACTTCCTTGTGGAAAAGGGGAAGGAGGGGGAGACGGAGAAAACACAGAAGAGAACAGAGCAGTTAATTGTGCAGAGCTTTCCCACAGAGCGCTCACTACATGGGACTAATTGTCCCGCACAGCACTTGAATACGGCAGCGATGGGTGTTTTCTATAGAAAACGCTAAACAGGGCAGATGGCTGTATTCCTGTCTAGGGTGGGCAACGCCACGCTGCATCCCCTTCTGCACCTTCAAACATTGCCAGAGGCTACAACTGTCCTCCAAATATCTGTAAAACACAATCTTTTGGCGATGATAGAGCTGCGGTACAAATTATCCCACAGCAAAAAAGAAACTCAGAGTTAAGCTAATGTCACATCTATTGCTGGCATCGGAGAGCAAGACGTACTGGTTTTCAAAATGCTCACCATGGATCTCACAGAGTAGATGCATGAACTCATAAAATCCAGATAGTTGGGTCAATTTTTGTACTCGTACAAAATTGTATCACACTAGGCTCAAACGAAAGCGCAACTACCATCCAGTTATATTGGCTTAGCCACCTTTGGGGGCCAGGGTGGGTGAAGGGGGTTAGACGACCAGGCAGTCAGGAGAGAGATCTCCTGATGTCCCTTGTTGTTCTGCTTCTCTGGCGTTCACCTGGGACTGAAGCCACTGTGTCTTCTAGGCAATACGGCCCAGAAGTGACAAGAAGTCTCAGGCTTTCATTTCCGCTAGTCTCCGAGATTGCCACACAAGGAGTTCTGGCGCCATTTTACACCGCACAGAGGAAAACCATGGGCATCTCCCACCTCAGACATGCCCATGCAATGCAGGTGCAACAGCGCCTGCACTGGATCCTCCATCTGCATAACAGGCCTGTTGTGGGAGGTGATTTTCCAGAGCCACACAGAACAGACCACTTTGATGCAAACTGCTATGACAGAGCTGGCAGAGGAAGAAAGATGACATCCAAGGTGCCTAAAAGGTTGCTCTGCATTGGGATCATCTCCAGACTACCTGTCACGGTACTGGGAATGGAAGAAACAGGCAGACTGCTGGGATGATCTGCAACAGTGCCAGGACAGGGGTGACCCTGGAGCTACAGAGGTGGACCACCAGAGTGACAGGTGGCACAGGTGATAGAAACTGGGAAACCCTGGACAGCCACCAGCCTATAGCCAACCGATTTAGCACTGCTGGGTGTGCCAATGAAGAAGTTTGCACAGCCATCAAGAAGGTGCCTCGCCTCGTCTTTCCTCCTCTTTCCCACTCCAAAGGTGGTCACCGACTGATCTACCTGTCTGAGGCTCCCCAGTTGCATTGGCGAGACTGACATCGTGGACACCCTAAGGCTTTTTGCTCTCCCCACTGAACCTTGGGTTATATAAAGAGAAAGGGCCATTTCGCCACTGTACTGCAGAATATACTGGGTCATCACCCTGATTATTGAAAAAATCAGAGTGACAAAAAGAAAAATGAAATGCCGCAACTCTGACACTCGGATTTTCAAAAATTTAGGGAACTGAACACTTGTTTCAATTCGTTTCCAAACAAAATCAGAAAAAAAATTGAATACTACAGAAAAAGTCCCTTTCATTCAAAAACTTTTTCATATTCCTTCTAGCTTCTAAGACTAGGTCTACTAATTACTTTAACAAGGTACGCTGGAGATAATATACATACTGCTTACCATAGAGGTAGAGGTGGAAAGCCCTGTTGCAGAAAATAATTACTATATGTAAGTTTGACTTTGCAAACATGCACTGAAGCGATTTTACTCACATGACCACTAAAGTTATTTTCATGAACACGTTCTTTTAGGGCATTTCCTAAATTGAAGAAACAAATTATTCTCTGAAGTAAAGGCCACATCCTATTCTACTGATTAGCAATATAAATCACCTTAGACATCCACATATAATCCTTTCCAATCCTGATCGAGTCCCTGAAAAATAGTGAATACAAACGCTGTGTGGGTTTCTCCTCCTGGCTGCCTCTTTATGACTTAGTCTTAAGGGTAAGATAACAACGTATTGCAAAAATAGACACATTAATGGTCTTTGGGGAGTTGAAGAGGCTGAAATAAAGTCATACTTCGGTGCCTAATAGGCAGACAAGAATCTGACCATAAGGGTTAATTTACTTAAGCTTCTGCAAAAAAGGCCAAGATTGAAGTTACATCAGTCTTGCTCCCACCCCGACGGCACCCTAACTCAACGCACTCCATCCTTTCTTTCCTGTGCAAAAGGAGCTGGAAAGACAGCAAAAGTGAATAAGGTAGCACGTGGAAGGGAATAATCTGATTGCACAATTATTTGGGAAGTCAATCTCCGAGTACTGATAAAAAGACATTTTTGATTACTTTTAAATGGAAACGTAGTTGCCAGGAGCTACTGTCCAACCTGCACGCAGAACCTGAACACCAACCAAAGTGACGGCTGACAGGGCAAAAGTACAAGTGACAGGATTACTTGTTCTGGGGTGGACTTTAACCAGTTGATGGATTAGTTTGGACTTTGCCATTTGTCAGACAATTATCTGCAGAACATCCCAATCAATGCTGGAAGCATAAGCCAGCACAGGAGGAATTTAGTGAAAGCATTTCTGCAGTTAGTGCAAACAATAGTTTGCGTCTACATACAGCTCCACCTAAGTCTCAAAGTGACTGACAAAGGATGCTACAAGTCGTCACCCTGGACATTTATACACATACCTGTGTCTGCTCCGACACGCTGCAAATCCAGCGACTAATCGAGTCTCCGGAGCACGCAAGCTGACGTGCCTGTGCCACATTGCACGCGGTTGTATAAAATGGTGAAATGCACAGAAAATGGAGGCAGTGCACTTTTGGACTGGGACACCTTCGATGTGGTTTAGCTCACAAGTGCACGGCTGCTGTTTTCTCGGCACTGACGTGCATTTTGCCACTTATACAAATGCACGTGCCACACCACTGTGTGCTTTTAAAAGCACCTGGCGTTGCTCCACGTACATGTGTACAAATGCCCTAGTTCACAGGAGCATCACAAGCGCAGAAAGTCTGAGCCTTGGCCTAGTTCCTGCACCAATCTATCGACTGTGTTGGGACAAGAAGCTGGCGGTGAAATCCCAGCCCTACCGAAATCAACTGAAGTTCTGCCACTGACTTTTCAGGGGCGTGGATTTCAGGCCAAGTTTCAGCTCCCAATTCCGTTTTCAGCACAATGTGATATTCTCAATACCTGGTTGTTGCATTTATACCAAGTTTGAAAAAGGGAACTTTTCATAGTTAGAGAAGTTAAAATATAACAGCTTATCATCAAGTCTCTGTGAACCTTGATCCTCCAAGTAATGCCCAGAGTACAATTAGATGATTTCAGACCAATCCTTGTCCTCACAGCACGAGAGGAGGAAAAAAAACCACTTTAAAGAGAACTATGAAACATATTCCCTTATTCATTTATAAATCATTAAATCATTTGCTATTGGGATTGGCTGTTTCCCCCTGAAGTCATGTATGCATGAAATTCCAAAAGTGTTGAGAATATAGTGGAAGTATTAAAATGAGCTCATTATTTGGTTCATTAAGAAAAATAATGTTGCTATGAAGCAGAAGTGCACTATAGGTGGAACTACAGTTTCCATGATAGTCCCAGGGTGGTTCCCCATTTTGGCAGGACCTCCATCTCATTCCAGACATGCACGCACGATTTCAGCTTTCAGCTCCTTGCCAGGATACCAACTGGTCCTGGTTTCAACCGCTCGGGACTGCTGCTTTGTCCACTCCACACTCCAGTGAGGAAGCAGAGTCACTTTTGTGGAACAGGAACACAGCTTAATCTCTCTGCCTTAATCTCCAGGTGCTCATTGTCCTTTGTCACACGGGTGCGTTATTCCCTGGTTGTTCTGTAACCAAAAGAACAGAGCCACACAGGCTACCACAAAAGGTGGGATGGAAGGGCTTTTGTCTCTGATAGATGATATTTTTAAGGCACTGCTTCTGCACTTTTCACAACACAAACTGGTTAGTTGAGTGGTGCCATTCGGTTGAAACCTGAAGAGCATGAAGTGGTACTGAACTCAGAGAAGCTAGTCTGGATTTATAGTGGATCATCAAATCTTGCCCCATTCCCACATCAAAGAAAATATTTGACATGTGCTTTGTTGCTAGTTCAGAGGCATTATACATAAATGACATTGGGGTTTACTTTGTTAGCTCCATGCAACAAAACTTACAGCAGCAAGCAAGTCACTGTGCTTTTTAAAAACTGGAAAATTTGGAAGGGAATGTATATTATTAAACCACGTTAAGAAAGTCATCAATACTTTGCCTACTGACCTATAAAAACTCTTGCCATTCCTCCCCAGCACTGTGCATCACTGACAACAGCCCAGGACGGGTTCCAAATCCATCCCGTCTAGGTGGGTTTGTACATGCATTGAGTACTACTCACTCAAGGACATCCAGACACATGGGCTCCATGCTCAGGGCATAGTCCAGCAAATTACTTTGAGCATAAACTTAACTTTAAAGTGGACACTGCTCAGTTGATGTGAACGCTCTGGTGCTCACCAGCCTTTCCTGTTGGTTGACAGGTTTTTCATTGTTTCGGTGGAATTTAGCCACCGCGGGAGAGAATCCTAGTCATGAAGGAACAGACACCTGCACAAACAGAAGTGTCTATTCATAGTGTCATAGATGTTAAGTGTTGGAAGGGATCTTACATTCATCAGGAAAATGGCAAACCACCAGACTGATGCATCTGGGGATCACTAGAATTTGAGAGTAGCCAGAGAGTCAGGCAGCCAGGTCTGGAACAAGATACACACCTCCCTTAGCAAATATTAGCTGAGTTTTTCAGGGTGGCTAATAAAATGGGATGTTGCTACTTAGAGGACCCAAAGGAGAGTGGTCCCTGGGGAGACATGGGGGGGCATGTGCCCCCTGGATGTGTGCACAGGGCGAGGGTGGGCTGGGGCTGTGCCCACCTCTTCCTGGTGGGAAGGCTGGGCCAGGGCTGTACTCAGGCAGGGCAAGCAGCAGTGCAAATTGGGGGGGGAGGTGAAAGGCTACAGCCACCCCAAAATTCATCATAGCCCCCTGCATAGGCCACCTTCCAGTGCTGGTACTGCCTGCCCCACCCATCTGGTCCAAGAGCAGCCCCAGCTCAGCCCTACCCCACTGGGAAGAGGCTGGTGCAGCCCCTAGCAGGCAACCTGCCCTTGTCCCATGCATGGATCCAGAGGATGGGGACAGTGGTGGAAGTTGTGCCTTCATGCCTCACAGACAAACTGCCTGCAGCTCCATCCCACGCTCCACCCTACTTGGCCAGCACCTGCCCCTGTCCCCGCCCCACTCAATCCCTCACTGCAAGGGCCTCAATCTGCACCCCGCTCCACAACCCTTCCCCCCTACAGACTTACTAGCCAGACACTGCTCTCCAACCTGCAGGGCTGCATTCCTGGCCTTGTGCATGCTGCAGCTTCATGATGTACGTGGAGTTTATCAGCAATATTACTGGCCAGATCAGCCAAAAAAAGCCAACTGCTGATAATTTCAATTTTCATTTGATCAGTGCTGATATGATATGGACTGATGTACTGGTGCACCTCTTAAACACACACACACTACTTTGCAGTTATTATTTTAAGGATTATATTGCTTAGGATAGTAGTGAATTCTTTATTAATTAGTTAATGGTAAAACAACATTCTGAAATTCTGTAATGGGTGCAAAGTGAAGTATTTATGAATAGATCTGTATTCAAAAGTACTACAATTTACAAAGAATATGGCAAAGACTGGTTTATTAATCCATTAATCTACTTGCTCATTCCTGTCTTTTACCTACTTTTCTCTGAACAGTCATTCAGAGCAAGCATTAAGATGAAGATATCTGAATCTTTATTGGAATTGTGGAGCCTGTAAAAAAAACAAAAACCCATGGCTACCTTAGAGCTCTGTGTGTGATCCGATTCATCGTCAGATCACATCCATTACCTGTCATCTATAGGATGATGCATAACCACTCACAAGTCCCAGATAATGGACAATCTCACTGCTACCATATTACCCCTAATTAAGAGTATTCTGTTTGGCCTCATATAAAACACAGGTGTTATATAATTATATCTATTTCTAATTCACCCAGGCTTGCAGTATTTAGATGGCACATTATAAAAGAAATAGATCAGCTGTCTCATGGAAAAAGAACAAACCCCTTAACCCTCTCCCCTTTAGATTAAATGGCTGATCTTAAAGCAATCAGATGTACATGGTATATTTCCTAGAGCATGCAGCTGTGGCCATTTCACAACTCTGTTCTTAGGAGAAAGCTTGATGAGAGAAATTAGTCTTACATCATGCTCTAACAGTGGTGAGATTCAAGTTTAAGGCCCAAGCCCCGAACATTTCACCTTACCCGTTTCAATTATTTTCAGTTGAACAAACTCAAGAGCAAATTAATCATCATCATCATCTACCAGCTTTTATCAAACTGTCCTTGGTAAAACTTGGCCTGGGTCATGCATAACTGCAGAAGATTCCTTCTACGAGTGCAGGTCTTGCTGTATGAACTTGTAGACTCGGCACGTGTTAATGGAACGGCCATTACAAAGTAACCTAAAGGCCATTAATGCATCTAACCAAGAGTTCTTGTGTAGCACATCATGAGTGCAAGCCATCAAGACATCAGAATCAGAGTACATGAAGTCTCATGAGGGGATTCAGATTATCCCTGCCTGTGATTATGATGACAGTTCTCTTAAACATCACAAAAACGACAACAGCATTTGACCTGTTTATATGGGGAGGTTCAATTTTGCATTAAATAAACATGTCAAGTGCTTGCACAGGGCTCTATCATGAAAAGAGGAGTCCTGAAGGTACAAAGTTAAAGATTGACATGCTATTGTACAAGAGATCTATGAATAGATGCACATTATACTGTACAAGCACAAACTCCTGACACACTTCTTTAATTAGCAGGTTGAAAGAGAAAAACTGTTACCAGGGTTTTTTGCTTGTTTCTTTGTTTTAATCTAGATGAACAGAGCTTCTTAAAATATGAATCTGCCCCCTGTTATAGTTTAGTCCAGCCTCACAATATATTGGCTGAATAAAACTACCCTGTAGCTTCTCTTAAACCTTCGCAGAAGCCCTTTCCTTTGTTTAAGTAATGTGTTTGTCTGGAGCCATACAGTTATCAGGGGTGCATGCAGACAGAAGTGCAGCTCCCTGCTGCAACTCAAAATGCTTTGCAGGAAGCGTTCCGAGGTATGATGCTCCGGACCAAACAGAAGTTCACTGTTACTTCCAGGGGAAGGGGAACTCACTCCACTCCAAACCCAGACTGAACTCCCTCCACTCCCTTTCCTCCCTCCCATTCTGAAAATAGCTTGGAGGCCAGTGGGCAGCAGACATAAGTTACAGAAAAGCATGAATGTTGTGCGTCTCCTGAGGCTGGAGGGGGCACGGCGACCACCTGCAGGCGTTGGTGGTGGGGGCCTGGCAGCAGCGAGTGGGGAGCTCCCATAGGTGGCCGCGGCGGTGTTGGCGGTAAGGGGGGTGGAGAGGCGACTGCCCACAGCTGCCCCTGGCAGCATCGACAGCGGCCAGTCTCGGGGGGTGCATGTATGTACACCCACGTGCATCCCTTACACATTGCCAATGCAGAAGAGGCTGTTTTGAAACATCTTCACCTGAACTCTCAATACAACCAGGGTCCAGATTTTTGCCCAATTGGCCATGTTTTAAGTAGTCTGAAGCTGTGCACTTATGTTTGGTCATGGCTAGTTAGCTTTCTGCAGCCAGATCAGGCAAAAATTGTTACTTCTGCCTGTGCCCCAAGAGAAAAAGCAGCCCCAGCAACTCTGCTCAGCAGTTCTCCACTTGGTGTTCATTTTCTTTAAACACTGGGACTAGAAACCAACAGCCCTGCACTCTAACTGAGAGGAACATGGGGCCTCTTATCTCTGCAAGGCTTCAGAAGTAATTTCAGGCCAAAGGATTGTACAGGAACCAAAAAAAAGTAAGTTAAACTATTTTATACTCAGGCTGGGGGTTGGACGAGATGACGTCTGGAGACCCCTTCCAGACCTCCTTCTCTTCTCTATGAAATGTCTTTGAACGATAGCATCTGTGCTTAACAAGTCTTTTTTTTGCATGACACTTTCCTGAGCATACGTGGTTCCTGCCAGGCAACAAACCTCTGGTTCCATGCCCCTTCTCACATCTCCCCTTTTGTTTCCTTTGATGGTTCCTGAATACATTGAACTCTCCTTTGTGGAACAGTGCTTTTCAGGGTTAGCCTCAGCGTTACTGCTGTGGCCTTCAAGACCCCTTTTCCACATTTCTTTCCCCTTGTAAACACTTTGACAAAGAAATTATAACTCTTACGATGTTAAAACGTGGCATGATAATTCTGGTTGAACTTGCCACAATTGCTACGTAAAGAGCCCTTCCTTGTTCAGGTAGATTCAGAGGTTTCCATGCTGCATCCAAGCTCTCCATTTATTTAGGTCTTTCATTCAGATTACTACACCTTTGAAAGGGGCATGACTCACTGCAAACCCTTTTTTCCCCCCTTTCTCCCTCCCTCCTTTCCTCAGCCCAGCTGACAATATTTACTCAGTTTCTTTGGAATCTCTGAAGAGAATAAATTCCAGTGTTTGAAGTTAGATAATTTTTTATTCATTAAATATCTATTATGGTGGTGCCAGCAGCACGACTATAATTAAAGCTATATTGCTTTTTTTTTTTTTAACTCAAAAGCCCTGATTTTCAAGTGTTCCCTCTCACTCCCATGTGCTCTTCTGCTCAGTACTCTTTCATTTTTTCCTACTCCTTTTCCCTCTTGCATGGTGTTTCTCTCTCACACCATACACATACAAAAACTTGCCCCTGCTATAGCTGACACCTGCATCTGACACATGCCACTCCTAATTACCTACATTTCAGTGGCAGATCCTTATCACTCGTCGCGGGAACAGGGGACACATTGCTTGGAAATGCAACCTATTTCAGCTGCCTGGATGGTCTCATGCTTGCACAACAGTAATGGCACCACAGGAAGATGAGCTAGGACAGGGATGGCCAACAAGAGGCATGGGTAGTCTCTGTGTGCACCATGTTTCAGACCAGAAAGGGGGCAGCAATAGAGTGACCTAAACAAACTTACCATGAAGCACTGAACACGTCTCATCTGTATTCACTTGGAGCAGAAAGAACCTCATTTCAATAGTGTCTACGCTCAAGTCATTCATCACAATGAACTCTTGCTCCACTGGAGAACTTGTTCCCAGAGAACTCAAAGCAACTTCTACTCCTAAAACATATTTCTTGAACAAATATTTTATAGTGATAAAAAACCAACCACTTGACTGATAAAATGAAATACCATGGCACTTCAAGATGACTGAAAGGAAGATCCAGGAATACTGGGAGTATTGCCAGAAGTGTAGCAATACAGGAAATGCCAGAAGTACAAGAATATGAAAAGTTGTTTGTATATAATCTTGAGTAATGTGTTAAAAAATAGCCTCTTGTTATACAGATTTCTTAACCTATGACTTCAGTCCTCAGCCTAGCTACAAGCTGTGTGAATGGATCCTCGTGTCCACTTGGAGCCATGCTGTAACCAATGCAACTCCACGTGAGCACTGGGTTCTGTTTGATAGGACTATGGGGTCAAAGGCTGCAGCTCTAAGAGTTCAGATTATTCAAAGGGATGCCAGCTGTTTGAAAGTAAGTGAATGTGAACAAATATTAACAGCAGCTTTGAATGCAACTACTGTTCAGAAACGCTGAAAAATGACTTACAGTAAATTTTTATAGATATAAAAAGATATATTGCCATCACATTGCCATTCACTACTAATATTTACACTCACATTGCCATCCACTGCTAATATATATATATATATATATATATACACACACACACACACACATATATATAATTTGCTATACAGACAAATATACTAATAAATATATATTAATAGTGGATGGCAATGTGAACAACAGAGACCACAAGATGATTGAGTTCACGATCCTGAGGAAAGGAAGGAAAAAGAGCAGCAGAGTAAGGACTCTGGACTTCAGAAAAGCAGATTTTGGCTCGGGGAACTGATGGGCAGGATCCCCTGGAAGGCCAGTCTGAGGGTAAAAGGAATCCAGGACAGCTGGCTGTATTGTAAAGAAACCTTAATGAGGGCTCAGGAACAAACCATGCCAATGCATAGGAAGACTAGCAAGTCTGGCAGAACACCAGCTTGGGAGCTCTTCAGTGAGGTAAAACAAAAAAAGGAAGGTTATAATAAGTGGAAACTTGGACAAACAACTAGGGAGGAGGTATATGACCATTGCTCAGGCATGCAGTGATGAAATCAGGGAGGCCAAAGAGCAACTGGAGTCGCAACTAGCAAGGATGTGATGAATAATAAGAAGGGTATGTCAGCAACAAGAGGGGGATCAGGGAAAGTGTGGGTCCCTTACTGAATGGGGGAGACAGATGAGGAGAAAAAGCCTGAAGTACTCAATGCCTTTTTCACTTCAGTCTTCATAAAGAAGGTCAGCTCCCAGACTACTGCACCTGGCAGCACAGTCTGGGGAGGAGGTGAGCAGTCAACAGGGATGAAAGAAAAGGACAGGGACTATTTAGAAAAGCTGGATGTGTACAAGTCCATAGGGCTAGATGCAATGCACCCGAGGCTGCTGAGGGAGTTGGTCAATGTGACTGCGGAGCTGCTGGTCACTATCTTTGAAAACTCAGAGCAAATGGGAGAGGTCCTGGATGTCTAGAAAAGGACAAAGATAGTGCCCGTCTTTAAGAAAGAGAAGGAGGATCCAGAGAACTACAGACCAGTCAACCTCACTTCAGCCCCTGGAAAAACCATGGGCAGATCACCAAAAAGATGGATACAAAACTGGCTGGATCATCAGGCTCAAAAGGTAGTTAATCAATGGCTCAATGTCTAGTTGGCAGCTGGTATCAAGTGGAGTGCCCCAGGGGTCAGTCCTGGGGCCACTTTGTTCAGTATCTTCATCAATGACCTGGAAGATGAGATGGAGAGAGCACCCTCAGCAAGTCTATAGATGATACCAAGCTAGGGGAACAGTAGAGATGCTGGAGTGTAAGTCTAGGATTCAGAGAGACCTTAGCTGTTAAAATTCTTTGCAACAAAGGCCTGCTGTTGGCTCATATTCAGCTTATTGCCCATTGTAACCCTCAGGTCTTATTCTGCTGAGCTGCTAGTTAGGAGGTTCAATAAGGACAGGTGCAAAGCCCTGCATTTAGGATGGAACAATCCCATGCACACTACAGGCTGGAGGCTGACTGGCTGGGTAGAAACACTGCAGAAAAGGTCCTGGGGGTTACAGTGAACAATAAGCTGAATATAAGCTAGCAGTGTGCCCTCATTGCCAAGAAAGCTAACAGCATCCTGGGCTGCATCAGTAGGAGTGTTGCCAGTAGGTCACGGGAAGTGATTATTCCGCTTTACTCAGCACTGATGAAGCCGCATCTGGAGTGCTGTGTCCAGTTTTGGGCCACCCACTACAGAAAAGACGTAGATAAACTGGAGAGAGTCCAGCGGAGACCAACAAGAATGGGGAGGGGGCTGGGGCCCATGACTTATGGTGAGAGGCTGAGGGAACTGGGCTTATTTAGTCTGGAGGAGAGAAGGCTGAGGGGGAATTTAATAGCCGCCTTCAATTACCTGAAGAAGGGGACAGAGAGGATGGAGCTGGGCTGTTCTCAATGGGGGCAGATGACAGAACAAGGAACAGCCTCAGGTTGCAGCAAGGGAAGTTTAGGTTAGTGATTAGGAAAAACTCTCTCACTAGGAGGGTAGTAAAACACTGGAACTGGTTGGATTAGATGACGTCCTGCGGTCCCTTCTAATCCTAGTTTTCTAAGATTCTACAAATATAATTTATATTTTGCTAGGGTTCAATACCTCTTGGTTCACTTTTTACACTTCACTGAATTTTGACAGAGAAGCAGAGGTAGGGGCAAATGTATACTTGTAGCAGCTTCAAAAAGGGAAGAACTGCTGCTGATCAGATTCATCCAAAATGAAAGTGGAGGTGATTGAACTGAGTTGTACACAGGGTTGTATATGTCCAGTTGCAGTGTAACACATGCTGCAAGTTCCCAAGCAGCAGCTCCCCTTCCCATATACATATTGGAGAGAGTCCTGTGGAGGGCAACAAAAATGGTGAGGGGACTCTGGAGCCCATGACTTATGGTGAGAGGCTGAGGGAACTGGGCTTATTTATAGGCCTGTGCGAATAGGGAAGTATTTGATTCAGACGATTCAGATGACAGTCATTCGATTCAGAGATTTGGATCACTGTCCTGAATCGATTTGGCTGAATCAGCTTTGGAAGACTGGGAGCTGATTTGGAGCGATTCAGTGATTTGGATTGGCCGGAGAGAGGCAGGCACAGCCAGGCAGCTGCAGGTTTTCGCACGGCTCCAATGACTGTGCCTGCCTCTCGCTGGGTGGTGGGAGCCGCGGGAGAAGCCCCCATGCCTGCCCTGCCCAGCCCTGGCCCCCCACCACCCCAGCCTACTCCTGGCACATTAAAAAAAAAAATGCCCTGCACTCACTGGCTATAGCAGGGGCTGTGGGGCCTCCTGGCAGAGCAAATCTCCTGCCCAGCCCTGCACCCGATGGATGCCCCGACCAGCCCCAGCATCCCAGCAATTTAAAAAAATGCCCTGCACTCACCAGCTATAGGAGTGGTGACTGGGAACTCTGGGTGCTCGTGGCAGAGCCCCTCCGTGCAGCGCGGGGCAATGGGGATCGCCTCCCCTGCCTGGCACCTATGCAGCAGCTGCCCCATGGCATGGGTGCAGCATGGCTTGGCAGAGCACCGCGCACTGTCTGGCAGCTGGGGCTGAGCGCGGCCAGGGTCCAGCTGACACACGGAGCTGCCCCACTTATTTAGTCTGAGAAGACAAGACTGAGGGGGAATTTAGTAACAGCCTTCAACTATCTGAAACGTGGCTCCAAGGAGCAATGGTCTCAACTACCTGACAAACAAACAGAAACACCCCCAGACTTTATTTATATATAGATATAGATCTATATACAGCGAGCGAGAAATTTATTATTTATTAATATTTTATATAATATATATATTATATACACACACACGTGCATGTATAGTTATATAAATATATCTACCTATAAATATATATATTGATATTTATAACTACAGATATCTATAACTATATATATAGTATATAGCTTTGACTGCATGTCATTTTATCTGGGGATATGCCAGTACTCTTACACCAATCAAATAAGACAGAAAAAGTTTGAAACCCAGAGCACTATTAAAAAACAGCCTAGCTCTGTATTTCCATGCTGCTTATCTCAGAGAGGTAAGGCCTTTTGAAGCAATAATCTGTGCATCATCCAGCATACAGAAGCAAATAACCGCTGTATGTCAGAAGGGAAAGCTAAATCAATGGTATGAAATCTGAAAGAAATTTAGTAAAATGTAGGGTATACTAGGTGATGCTTGGTAATTCTATATTGGTTTTTAGGACATAAAAGTTATACGGGCCTCATGGCAGACAAACATATAGGAAAAAAGGTAATAAAACAGCAGGTACTATATAGCTCCAGGAGAGTTAAAGGCAGAGAAAAATTGCAGTATTCACTTGCAGGAGACCAGTCAGTGTGATGTGCAAGTTCAGGTTTCCCAAGAACAAAATATTTACAACCAGCTAACATTATCCTGTGCAGAATTTTAAAACATGTAATCTTAAGATAAATATTCAGTACTTAATAAATTCAGGCAACATTTACCTTCCATTTAGCTAATGAGCTGAATGTACATAAATGCACCTGGATGGAATTTAAAGTGTGTGTGGTGGAGGGGACGGGGGCAGGGAGGGACTGCTTTTGGTTTTCATTTCTAAAAGGCTTCAAGGGGGCTTTGGATCAGATCTTAAAGGCCTGAAATAGCAACTCTCCCTTTGCCATCTTCTCACAGTAGAGGCCAGCAGAGATATTCTAGCTTTCTGCCCCATAATATTAAAAAATAGAAGGGTGGGGGGCACATACAGGAGAAATGAGCTGCTAGCAGGCTGCATACAAAATCCCTTTGGCTCTATAAAAATAAAATGTAATTAAAAAAAAAAAACACTCATTTTTTTCATTCATATTAGCCCAAAGCCACTGGCTCTAAGATTATTCTGCAAAACCCACCTCTGTCCTGAGGATCTGAGGCCAACGTGTGTAAGAAGTGTTGAGGAGCTGATTTTATATCCCTTCTCCTGATCATTTCTGGTTTGGGGCAGGTGGCTAGCTTGATCTGTGTTGCTATCATTGCACATATCAGGTATGGTGAAGATGCTTGGATAGGTGCATTAAGGTAGATTATGTAAACCTCAAATCTGCTTTGTTTATAATTACTTGATGAATCGGTTTGTTAAAGGTTTAGCAACTGAACTGATAAACCTGTGTTTATGAAAAGTCACACATGCCAGATTAAATCTGATGTTTCCTGAACATAGCAAGAGGTTCTCTAGACAATGGAAATGTGATAATATAAACTTCACTAAAACATATGATATAATTCAAAATGATTAAACTGGAGAAAATGGTGACTAATACAACTTTCTGTAAGTTGGGTGAGAAACCAAATAACGAGGAGACAATTGGGTTAGACTGAAGGAAGAACTAAGAGCTGGATGGGGCTACTGACAGTCCCACAAAGGTTGATTGGACACAGATTTTATTTAATATTCTTATTAGTGACCTTGGCACAAAAAAAGCAGAAATTGAGAGACATTGTCAATACAGAGGAGGACTGGAATATCATACAGGAAGAAATGGGTGCCTTGAGGACTGGAATAAAAGCAACAGGATGAAACCTAATAGCACAATGCAAGGTCAGGCCTGGGGCAGGGGGACAAACAACAAGAATTTTTAAGAGTTCATCAGTTGGAAATACCACACCAGGGGTAAGACTCGGTGTATAAACTGATGACAGGACTGAGCCACAAATATGAAGCAGCTAAAACATAGACAAATTAAACTCTACAGGATGTCTCAAGAGTCTTCTCCAGGGACGTGAAGTGGCAATGCCATTGTACTAGGCACAGGTGATGGCTCACTGGAATACTGCATATACTTCTGGTCACCTATTCGCAAGGAAAATTAATTTGAGCTGGAAAATGTACAGAAAAGTGCTACTAGGATGATCAAGGGTTATGAGAGGAGCCTAAAAGAGCTCGGCTTTGTTTAGGCGATCAAAACAAAGGCTGAGAAGCGATATGGCTGTTCCCAACTGATACATCAGATAAAGGAGAAGGGCTATTTAAACTAAAGAACAGTGTTGGTATGAAATAAATAGGTACAAACTGGACAGGAATAAATGAAGACAGGAAATTAGATGGTTTCTACCCACCAGAACAGCGAGGTTCTGAGCCAGCTTTCTAGTAGGAGCAGTATGGGGAAACCATCTGACCACTTTATGAATGAGATGATATGATGCAGCTGTATGAAGTAGAGCTGATGATGCCAGAGGGTCTTTAATCCTATATAGATGAATGATGATCTGTTGTTGAAAATCATATTTGTACCGATTTTAAATACCAGGCTGAATATGAACTAGCAAGGCAGTTATTTGCTGTGTCCACCAGCAAAACATATTCGGTTTTGGGGTGCTAAATCTTCTATGTTGCATCACGTAGGTAGAATCCTTGTGGCTCATTAAAAAAAAAAAGGCTGTGTTGCTCGGTTGTGGGGAGCAGGGCTTCTGGTTTTATAACACAAGCTTCTGCTGCCGTAATGTAGAGGCACAGCTCTGCTGAGCCAAACAGTCATTAACTCATTAACCTCTATAATGGCCCCATCAATATTAGAAAGAAAAGCAGCAAGTCGGAATCACACTGGGTTACACTTAACAGCTTCCCCTCTACCTCCCAGACCCAAGTTCGTTTTTGACCTTTTGAGGACCCTTGACCCACAGTGATTTCTTCTGTTTTTATGACCTGCTGTATAACTCTTTTTTTTTTATATGAAGGCCTTGAACACATAGGCCAAAGCAAAGGTCTAGCTGGGAATCTGAACATCTGCACCAGAACATACTCATTGCTTTTCAGAATCTTGCAAATGAGATATGCCCTCCAATACAATCTGATGCCGAACCCTGTGGCCACACTGATTTCATAGGAAGTCTAGTTAAAAAAAAAAAAACAGACAGCCAAAGGGCCAAAAAAATTAGCTCCTAGGAAATTAAAATCTCTTTTTGCCTACATCACGTGTTCAAATCTACCAAACATTTCAAACTGGACTTAAAACTCCTTTGGCTCACAGCACTTAAGTGCAAAGCCTCCGAATTACTACAAGCATTGCGATACTTGAATCCATTTAAAAAAAAAAAACTTCTTCCCCAGCTGTTTTTAATGGGAAAAAATGCTTGAAAAATATACGCTCAAGATTCAAAAGCAGAAAGCAAATATAAAAAAAAGACAACTTTTTTAAAACAACTTGCGATTTTAAGCCAATCTTATGATTTTAAAGGTTTTAGGCTTGACAATACTACAAGAAAGTAGAATCAGGATTTCCATGGGAGGCAATGTTGGAACTATGGTGAAAGGGAGTCCATTATAATATCCTGGAGATTATTTTCCTCTTTGTATTTTCACAGTGTACGAGAAGCAAGAATTTCTTACGATATCTTTATAGTTGGAAGAGCTGTTAAATAAGCTTCCGGGCACCAAACGCCTTCTTCAAAGCACCTGATGGAAAAGCAGGGGACCTAAAGAAGGGGTTTGAGAGCCATAAGCTTTTCTAACAGCTCTCCCAACTATTCAGTTGGTCCAATAAACGATAGCACAAAAAATCCTTGCCTCTAGTACATGTCCAGGATCACCACATTTACAATACTCCAACCCCACTATTACCATAAAGCAACTCCACCTGAAGTTTTTTCCCCTCTCGGCGGTGAAAGCAGAATTTTCAGCCTGAAGTTTTCACCAGCTGTGGGTCTGCTCTGAAGACATGCAGCAAACTGCAGCCGTAATTCACACATCTGAACAAACACTGTATTTGCATGCCTTCGGTGGGGTTCACGTATTTTATGAATACGCTAAAATTTAAGGTTTTTTTTTAAAAAAAACTAAATAAATAAGAAGTTCCCCCTTGCCAAACCCATCCTCTGGAAATATGTTCAAATTTTATAGCTGTCTGAGCCCTCACAATTTAAATGCAGAACTTACACAAGAAAATGAGGAGTGTAACTGAATAATAATGTAATAAACATGAGAAATACGTTACACTTCTGCAATGCGCCCCCCGCAACGATTCCATAGCGCTGTGTAATACCTGTTAAATTGTGCAAACATGCCTGTGAAGTATTATTCCATAATTTATTATGGAAATTGTGAGGCTTATCCAAGATTATGAAAAGGGATCGGTAAGAGGGCTGGGACCTAAACAAAGATCATACGCTTCAGGCACAAAGCCTGCTTGCATCTCTTTCATGCTTTTAAATTAAAATTTAATCTCAAGGCCCATGTTTGGAGTAGCTCTTTCATCCGAAGAACTTCTTTTGAACTACCAACCTCTTGTGCAAATGACTCTGCTTGTTTCCGGAGGTTCTTCTCCAAGTCGAAGTTTACCTGGAGCTCTTCATATTCTTCTACTGCCATCACAGACACTGAGAAAGAAAAAGATAACATGAAGAAATCAGCAACAATATGCAGTAAGATAAATGAACAAGGATACGGCTTGCTTAGAGGCCAGGATTGTTCAGAGTATTTCTCGTAATAGAATAGTCATTTTTACATTTCTACAGACCTGTATTTGGTCCTCACCAGCCTTAAAATTTTGATGCAATTTTTACCATTTTCTCTCCTAAGCTTCCTCCCCAAACACATCTACTGGGATTGCACTATTCTGTGCTGATCATGAACTGCTGGATGGTGTTTCTATGAACTGTTGATTAACTTAATTCTATCCCACCACAGGCTACATTTCATGGTGATAGAAATGATACATACATAATTTCTGTATTTTTAAAAGTATGTGCACACGTGTACACATTAGATCTGTGTGAAGTGGCAAGTATTCGCTTCAGATTTGGATTCAACTGATTCAGAAGACAGTGATTCGATTCAGAGATTCAAATCGCTGTCCCAATTTGATCTGGCCAAATCAAATCTGAAAGATTGGCCGAATCTCTGAAGCGGCGGCAATAGACTAAACAGGCAGCTGACAGCTGCCTCCAGCTGGTAAGTCTGCTGGGGTTGGGGGAAAGGGGAGGGAAGGGGCATGCGAGGGGGAGGGATGGGGCTGGGGCTGGGAAAGCTGCCCAGCTGGGACGGGAGGGCGCGTTACTCGGGAAGGGGGGCATGGGATGCGGGTGCGGCAGAGCTCGAAGCGGGAGCTATGCCCTGCTGCCACTTGCCCGGTCGGGGGGGGATGCAGGCGTCGCTCACTCCAGGTGGAAGACGACAAGCAGCAGCAGGACACAGCCCCCGCTCCCAGTGCTGCCATGCCCACATCCCGCACTCCCCCCTCCCCACCCACGCACCAGCCGGGCAGCTTGTCCCAGCCCCAGCCCCAATTCCTCCCTCCCCATCCCTCTTCCCCAGCCCCAACAGACTTACCAGCTGGAGGCAGCTGTGTCACCTGCCTGTTTAGCCTATGGCTGAATTGCCAAATCTTTTTCCAAACTGATTCAGATACTTCAGATTGATTCAGAGCTTTTAAGTGGTCTCCTGATTCAATTTGGATTCGGAGATTCAGTCCCCAAATCATCCCGAATCTCCTCCGAATCAAATTGGCTACCAAAGCTTCACACAGCCCTAGTGCACCTCCACCCTGTGCACACATTTACATCCCATACTTTGTAATGTTTGGAAAGTACTTTGGGATGCAACTCGATTAATAAAGATGGGACATTATTGCTACTACTGATGTCATGAACACTGGCAATATCTGGTGCAAAGTTGGTTGCTATCATTCTGAATTTTGGGAACTGACATTTCCTTCCATATTTCCAGCATGTCTTATTAATGGATTAAAACCCTCCTCCACATCATAAATGCTGTTCCTCTAAGCATCTCTGCCCATCAATCCAGGTTTTATCATGGCACCCATCACTGTAATATCCAAGTTAAAATCAAACCATAAAAGCCAGTGGCAGAAATCCTTTACTCAGTTTTTATTAAGCTAATGGAAGCTGGCTGCTTCGGAGTTCCTTTCTTTTTCCCCCCTGCACTCCAGTCTTGCAAAACTGTTGGCTGGAAATATTAATGCATGAAAGATTAAAAGCAGAAAAAGCAAAAAAACTTAAGAATTTTTTTTTTTTACTTATTTGTCACCTGAACAAGAGCCCTAGTATGCTGAGTGCTGTACAGACACGCAAGACGACAGGAACCCTGACCACAAGAAGTGGTTTTGTGTTCAACTGAAGGAAGGGTAAAAAAAAAAGTAAAAGAATAATTAGCACCGGCAATATAGTACTTTTATCAGTTTATGGAAGAGCATTAAATCATCTTTAAACACTCTTCCGAGAGAAAAGAACTGGTCTTCAGCTTACAGAGAGGATAGTGCGCAATGCTACGTGATACTAAGATCACCTGGCCAACCAAGGCAGGGCTTGGACTCCAATCCATTTTTTACACTATGGAGTGTAAGAGGCAGAGGTCAGTCTTTGCCAACCAATCCTATCCTGGGCCAGTTCCTATCCTATCGTGCTTTATCCTGGGCCAGTTCCCTTAACCCGCCCTACAGGTTGCTGTTTCAGTCATTATATAAGTGTTGCAATGGGTCAAAGTTGAACTACCTTTGCGTTGGGGTTGTCAAACCTGGGTTTGTTCTGGGAACCTGTTGGCCAGCATTTTCAAAGCATAATTAAGGTAAATACACCTTATCTGTACTACTTGTGCAGCTGCGAGTGGTTAGGCCTGCTCTGAGCTTATGACTCGAAACTGTTCATCTCCAAACATCCAGTAGAGGCATCAATGCCCAAAGCTGCTCTAACTTCTCTTGGTTACACTTGTTTTTCCATTACGCCTACCCATAAAGGAATACATTTAGGACACTGCTACTAAGGGTTTGTAGCTGGAGTAAGCTTTCAAAAATGTCTTCATTATCACAGGGGTTGTTCCAAGGATGCCCAAGATTTAGCAATTCTTACCCTATGTCCTCTTTTGGGGCAATATACTGTGTTCTTTCTTGGATTCCAGTTTAGTATCTCCATCCTCTCTAATACACCATCGCAACTACGATAATCAGGAGCAAGTAGCTATGTCATTTGGCTCGCTAACACTCAAGCCAAGCTACTGTGTGTTGCTTGTTACCCCTTTGGAAATGCCACAACAGTGCCATGCACTATGCATTGGAAAATGTTGTGCACCTTGTAAACTAGATTTTACACACCTGGACTCTACTCTACAACAATAAGGAGAAGTTAACAGATTTGTGGTAGCAGGTTTAGGGAAATACAATAACTGGAACAAGAAACTGGGCTTTGCTGCTGGACAACTCCTGCATAGGTTATCCTATTACTACTCTTTCCATTTGATAGGACAAGTTGGTGCATCTCAGTTGTACAGCAGCTAAAAAGGGGGCAATATGCAGCTGCTTCAACCTGGAAACATCCCTAATGAAAGCCCTGCTCATCTGTTACACCAAGAGGTTGGTAATCTGCTACTGGCCTGTATCAGTAGCTAAATTCCTAGCACACCGTCCTGGCCACTACATAGAGTGAAGTCAAGGATCTGCCCACTTCCTATCCACTTACTCCAGAAAGGGAATAAGCAAATGTACAGTGTCTATCTCCATTGTCAAGCCCAGACTCAGCTTGTGGGTAACCAGCACTGGGATACAAATTCCCAACATGCACATATTGTTCCAGGCAAAATCTAGCCCTATAGGTCTAAAACAGGGGTAGGCAACCCCCAGCATAAATGCCAGAGTGTGGCACATGAAGGCATTTTGCTTGGCATGCTTGCCTCGGGGCAGATGGTGGGGAAGGGGCGGGGGCTGTGCTGCCTTGTAGCTCCCCCATCACCTGCCCCTCGCACACCAACATCCTACAAGTCAAGGTTGTGGGTGTTTTTGGCACTCTGCCCAAAGCATTGCTGATCCCAGTCTAAAACATCCCATCCATGTTAGGGGCTCTTCTGAAGGCTGCATGCTTTAGAAGGCAGCATCTTTCCAAAGGTTCCTACAGACCAATAACTTGTAAAGGGTCACTTTATATTCGAGACCACAGAAAACTCCAGGAATTAACAGCAATACAATTCATCCTCCATATGTCATAGTGCCTATGCAGATGAAACTAGCACAGAGGACGCAGGTGCAGTGCAGGCTTCCTTGTATCTTTTGCCCACATACCTCGATCTTGGACAGCAAATGAAAGCAATAGACCCTTAAAGAACCGCTCTTAACAGCAGCTTGCATACATTGAACTCTCAGTGCACTTCAGCTCATACTGTTTGAGGATTAGTTTCGAGACTTCCATGCACCATCCTCAGCCTCTTTGGAAATGAGTAAAGCAGTTGTTAAAGCAAAACCCTGCAAGGGTCACTATGATGTGGATTAAGGTTTAAGGCAATTCATTAGCCTTCACCATAATTTATTGACCTTACCTTTCCAGCACTCTGTAACAGAAGAACATGCTATAAAACTGGTACCGTTATCAATATTCAGCAGTGCTTTTCTAGTTCAAATGCAGTGTGTAGATAAGCCAGCCTATGATCAAATTATTTTTTTACCTGTCTATGTATTCCTCTGAAAACAGCAGAGGCTTTTCAAGGGACGGGACATTTCCACTCTCAATACATCAGCACTCAAATTAATATCTGTAATACATGGTCATGTTTGATCCCTGCTTGCCTGTTGCTAAAATGCTGGTAATTCCTCTGCTGATATTCCAACCACTCCATAAGATACTGTAAGTACCTAATGTGAATATGGGTGGAGGGATTACTTGTTTGATTGTGCACAGGAAGATATGCCAAAAATGTGTGAGAAGTGGCTACTTTACCTGCCACCACATACTAACACGGGTTTCTTCGGCACAGTCTGCCTACTCGGACTATTATGCTGCTAATGACGTTCAAGCCTTCGCACTGACTAATGCTCAAGCAGCAGAGCCACCTGCAAAGGTCAGGAAAATGCACAACCCGTGAACGACTCCACAGCATGAGCTGATGTCTCCAAACCCAGTGCTGAGCTGGATTCATTTAAGAGCAAAAAAGCAAAGTGGGGGGGAAGCATTTCCTGCAAAATGTGCAAGGCAGCAGGAGAATTCTGAAGGCTGATGAGAGGTGCTTCTTCCAAAGCGGCAACGTTTTAAGCCACCCCACATGGTATGATGAAGTCCCAGCTACTCTTCAGAAAGCATGCTTCTTTCGAGGTGTCAGCGTGCCAGTAGAGGGGCTCAAATTAGCTGTTCCTTTCCGAGGCCAACAGAACATTTTACAAGAGCGCCTTGACCTTTGAAATGCACTTCACCGCTTAGTCTGCAACGGCCGCGGTTTGAAGATTTCGGAGCAATGTGGCAAGACTGATCTGTTTTCCCACGGGAGCTAGCGGCATATGATAGTGGAAAAACGATTTGGAGAAGACTGAAGGGGAAGAAAAGGCAGAAGCCCATTTTGATAATACAGCAAGCCAGGATGTGTTCAGTTTGTACTCAGATTTTTTTCTTACAGTTTGTACGCAGATTGTTCTTTTCTACACTATAAATGATGTCAAAAATCATTCTTTACCCTGTCTCAAAAACAGCATGCAAAATACACCTCATGAGAAGTTGAAACTACTGCTTATTAGTCACTCACGGATTAGTCATCATTACCCCTGGTGAATAAATAAACCAGATTTTACTGTATTTGAAATTCTTAACAGCATCTAAGTAAAGAGGACGGCTGATCTTGTGGTTAAGAAACTAGAGTAAGATTCACAAGATGGAGGTTCAATTTCCACCTCTGTCATTGTTGTCCACCTAGACAATGGGAGCACTAAATCCCCCTTTTTTCCAGGCTTCACCTGGCTTATCCATTTGAAGAATCAGGTGTCTAGATAAAGGACTGTCATTTACTATGTACTGGTAACCAATTTAGCCTTAATAAGCGTTCAAAGCCCATAGCTGCTATTATAACAGAAGGCATATATCGCAAAAGAACATCAACAAAAGCTCTGAAGATTGTCTGAAGATAACACAGTAACCTGGGAAGCAGGCATTATAGAGGACACTGACCTCTGTTACATTTTTCCAACAGTTTCCGCTGTTTATGGACTTCTGATGTCAGAGCAGCTTTTTCTTCTTTTACTTTATTTGCCTGGAAAGATGTAAACAGATGCAGTCATTGATGGTATTCAATTTATAATGCAGCTGAACAACTGTGAAGTCGCGTTCTTGTGATAAGGGATCTTTTCCTCACTTAGATATGCTGCCCTAGCTCAGATCAAATTGTTCTAGACCCATGGACTGGATCCAGACTGCAAAGAAGGTAGGTCCAGGCCAGCACAGTACAGGGGATCAGATAGCAGGCAGAGGGGCTGAGGACTGGCAACAAGGGTAAGTGCAAGGGTCTTGGGTGCTCCAGGAGGCAGAGATGTGCAGCCTGCAGCAGGGGTGGATCGCAAACTCTGGCCTAGGTATAAACTGACATGCAGTGTTACTAGGGAAGCCAAATGGTTTATTTGAAGAAGATAGTTCTACACTCAAGTATTCATGTGCTTTTGCCACACATTACGCTGTCTCTCTTCGGGGAGACATGGGGGGATTCCACTGCCCATCGTCATGACCCACATCACTTACGGCTACAGACGCATCTTTGAGGTCTGAACCTGGAAGAGAGCAGGGCAGCTAGCTAATCCTCTCTAACGACTGAGCTAGGCTGCCGTTAGCAGGGGCAGGGCTTTGGTTTCTGTTTAACGTCTAAGAGTTGTCAGCTGCGTCATGCCCTACATAAGTGGAGCGCAGGCAGGAAGTTGGGATTTACATCAGTACCTGGCTTACCCCATTTTTCAAGCTGGTATAAACTTCACCGGTTCAAAAAGCCATTTTACCTGCTTAATCACCATTGTGGGTAACTCTGAACGGTTCAAATAAGGGCATACCCAGGGAAGCACCACCGTTCGGTTTCACCAATGGCGAAACCAACAATCCTCAAACATTAATCTACAAACATGAATCCTCTCTGGGGCATCCAAAGAGACCAGCTTCTCTCTGCAGTGGTGAGGGTTTACTGTGGTCCCTGAAAGGACCAGTCTCTTACAACACAGTTACCTGTGATAGCAGGTCCCAGGCCTTAAGTGGTTCACAGCATGAAAAGGTTGGCAAACCTTTGGTTTACAAAGTATGTGATTAACTCCACCGCTGTCTGTTTTTAACCAAGAAGATACAGGCAGTATGGAACATGCTAATGCAGTCTCGCCTTCCATGCTACAATACATACTTCTTCAATTACTTCTACAAGTTTGCATCTCAGGTCTTCCAGCTCAATGGCTAAGGTCTTCTTTTCCTCATGACCAGACATAATTTGATCTCGCAGCTCTACAATTTTCAGGAGGAAAAGAAATATTTTTCATCTTAACTTACAACAGCAGCAGCAGCAGCACAATCCTGCAAGGATATAACTGAATGTGAAACACCCTGGCTATACAGACGAAACAACAATTGTAGTCAAGGTTCCTAAATTATTGAGAACGCAGTACTTAGGTGTCATATAGCAGACCTGCAACACAGCTACGGTTTCAGATTTGCTCTATCAAGGTGACCTCCCTCATCCAATCCTTTTGTCTTCACCTTATTTGCATTTTACTGAACTCATTTCCTGCAAGGCTCCTGTGGGCCCAATCCCGCCAGATACGGAGCTCTTAGCCCTTTCTCAGCAATTGTTCACCTCCCAGGATCCAGAACCATGGCAGGAGGAAAACATTTTTAATGGTTTGCCTTTAAAACAAATTAAAGCACTTTCATTCCTTTTGGATCATACAACAGATATATACAAACAACAGGCAATTAATACTTCGGGAGATTTCAAAGAACACCCCCCTCCAGCGGAGCAATTTATGTCCCTGGTGACATTATTCGAATTGAGTCACAATATAACCTTTACCAATACAAAAGCTCATTCTAGCAATTTCCTCTCCGAATTTTTGTTTCTTAATTATCAAAATATGAAGTAAAGTAATTCAGAATGGAATAAACATCTTTGATTCCAGTTACTTATTACTGGGAAAGCAGTTTTCATACATAATGGAAGAATATCAAAGTTTAGATAAAAATGATTGCTTAGTGTTTTCTAAAAAAAGGCAAAAATAGGGAATTATTAGTAGACACTGGTTTGCATTGACCCCTCTTCACTCACTCACCTGTCCTTCATTTTTTCATCCCCATTATGTTTTATACCCGTTCAAGTTTCTTGAATTCACCCATATTTGCTTCCAAAACTGTTCCTGGGCAACTGCAGACTGCAGGCATTAGATGTACTGGATATTTATAAATTTATTTACACACACACGTGCACACATACATATACCTATACACATACACACACACAGGATATTGCATATTAGGAACAGTGAGTAAAATTGGTCCAAGTCTCTAGAAATGGTGGGTTTTTCAAACTTTTCTTAGTTCATATAGCATCCTCAACTTTACTCTCCCTGAAAATTTCAGCAAATAAAGACGACAAACGAATGAAAACTTATGCCCATTGTCAGACCATTTCAGTGAGGTTCTTAGGCACAAACCTGCTTCTGAATAAAATTAACAGAAAATTGGTTGCTTACGTCACCAGGAGCAGGACTAAGTCCAGCCCACTAGGATACACGTGCGATGCAAAGGTGAGGGGAAATTTCTGCACCCAGGTAATTGTGTACATTTGCCACACATTGTTTTTTCTCTCCTAAACACAATTGTGCACATTCTGGTCTGTCTTATGCTGGTTTCAGTTTTCTCCAGTTTTGGCCTGGGACACAAATTCCACCCCATCCTCAGCTGCCTGCCTGGGAGGGTGATAAGCTCCCCAGTAGAGGCAT
>JAGPOW010002742.1:15348389-15370930 GCA_030014935.1 Caiman crocodilus | reverse complement strand
TCCCCCCCCCAACCCCAGCTCGGGGAGCAAGTGCATACCCCCAGCAAGGCCTGCCCAGTACATGGGGAAAGCACTCCCTGTGGGGCTTTTTGACCCCTGCAGCTCAAACCATCCACTTTTTAGCCACTCCTTGCCTAGCCATCCACTTCTGAGGGGTAGGGCAAGCAGGCAGGGTGAGGGAACACACCGACCCCCCCACCCCAAGGTCTGCCTGGTGCATGGGGGGGAAAGCTCCCACTGGGGGGGGGTTTGCCACCCCCCTCAGCTTGATCTGGGCTGGGATTGCCCTAGCCCCACTCCTTCCCCAGCCATCTGCCTCTGAGCAGCCTGGCTTGAGCTGCGGGAAGGTGAAAGGCCCCCCACCAGTGGGTGCTTTCCCCATCACACTTGGCAGACCCCAGCTGGGGGAAAGGAGGGATGCACTCCCAACCCTGCAGCCTGCCCTCCCCACCCTAACCCCCCCCAGCTCTCAGAGGCAGAGAGCGGGGGAAAGAGCAGGGGTAGGGCGATCCCAGCCCAGGGCTGAGTTAGAAGCAGGTGAGAAGACCCCCAGTGGGAGCTTCCCCCTCCGCAGACCCCAGCTGCCAACAGGCCTGGGCTGCAGCTGAGCTGGGTTCAGCAGCCTTACGCAGCCTCGCCGTGCGGAGGGGGGTGCACTGGCCTGGGCCAGCGCAGGTTTCTGCTCGTCGTGGCCATCCAAACGCTGAACATCCGCTCAGTTTGTTACCGGTTCATTCTATGCAGCTCAGAAAAAATTGCAACCCAAAATATGAAAAAAACCAATCGATTTTGCCTCGGGTTTTTTGAAGCTCCGTGCTTAGCCTTAAAAAAATGCAATCAGTGTGACATCTACTCAGTTAAAAAACCAAAACCTGAGTGTCAAACACAGTTGAAGGTACTAAGTGTCAGACTCCCCACCTCCTATGCCCACCCCAATAACAAGTGTGGCTTTACAATCACACGTTCACTCTCCTTCCAGGGAAAACCCTGAAACCAGCTATGCGCAAGGCACCGTGAAATGCAGCTCCTCCCTCAAGTAATCAGAACGCTTGGGGAGATGACATCTTTTATTACGCCAACTAGATAGCTGCAAAAAAAATTCCTTATTTGCAAGTTTTCGGGCTCACGTGCCCTTTGTCAGACACAAAAGAGTGCAAAGACTGCAAAATTTCTCCCAGGTGGAAATGAAAATTCATATATCTCAGGAGAGCTGAAAGCACCCCCTCCCTCTTCAACTGTCTTTCTGTCATAGGAATACTACACATTACTAGAAAAGGGGAATGAAAGTGTTCCTTTAATAAAAGAATAAGATGAGAGCATCTATGAAGAATCTCAAACCTTATACACATTCTCCAGGACAAAAAAAAGCCTCTCAAGAGGCCCCTACCTGTCCTCCACACACAGCAACCTTATTAATGGTGGAGATATTAAAGTAGTTTCTAAGGGCACACCTCAAGTAGGAGCCCCTTTGGAGATATAAAAATGCACATAGGAGCTTTCACCTTGAGCAAAACACTAAAGGCTAATTTTTCAGCTACTTGTGTACACTCTCATCCGTGCACGCCTCCCAAGATGCGTCCCCTTCGAATTCTCCCTGTTGGTGCCTAGACATGCAGTTTGCTGGAGGTGGGGGCCACTTTTTTGCAGGTCGCCCTCCGAAGCTAATTATCATCGTTCTGCTTAAAATTCCCACCCTCCCTGTAAGCTATGGTATGGTCGATCCTCTCCCACTGCAGCACTGCACAACTAAGATACTCAACGCTCTCCACCCCAGGATCACAAAGTGTTAAACAAATATTAAATAAATAAGTCTGTGCCCGCGAATGGAGGGGTTTTTTTGAAGAAGGGACATCCGAGGCCTGCGGAGGCTGTAACTTGCACAAGCGAGGGGCAAAGCATCGCACTGAACTCAGGACTAGCTTCTGTAAAACAGATCACATTTCCTTCTTTCATGAATTCTTCAACAGCCACAGGAGACGAGCTCCCAATTTGTGCATGCTTAGTTGAATCTTCTGTGATATGGTTTCTTCTCTTCCATCTATCCTCAGCTTCTAAACCTTCCCAGGGCCCAATGAGACTCTTCTCTGATCTCCAAGCAGACCCCTCTCCCTCTACGCACAATCTCTGGCTGGATCCAGGGCATCTTGCTCTGTGGCAAACTACCGGGCACGCCTGAGTTTTAACCTCAACTTTAACATTCAGGAGACGACCAGTGTTGAGCAAAGCACCCTCTCAAATACTGACTCCATTTTTCTCATCGCTAGAATAGGGATAATTATACTTTCTTACTACTCAGAGGTATATGCTGATTAATTTGATAGCTGTTTGTACCGCCCTTTAAAAGCAGATAATCTGATTGTTACACCCACCCTCTTTCTCCTGGCATAGATTTTGAACTGTGGCCACAATAATTTAAGCTGAGAGTAATTGATGAGGCTGGATACGGGCTAGGGACAGACATTACACATAAACGGGTTTAAGTGATCAGAAACTGGTTTAAATCTGTAGCAGAACAGATGCCCAGTGCGCGTAAACCAGTTTGAAAATGGCTGAAACTGGTTTGAGATAAACCTGGTTGAATATAGTATCAAACTTAACTGATTTGGCTCCAATCAGTCTATGCAATGTCTGTCCCAGACCCCTTCCTGATTTAAGTTAAACCAGACTCCCCCAGCATCCTCTCTGGGCTGGGTGAGGCTCTCTGCTCCACAGCAGAGCTGGCCCCTCCCCTCTGCTCCCTGGCTGCAGCTCTGGTAGAGACTGCAGGCATCTGCCTGGTTTCCTCCTGCTCCCCCTCATCCCTTCACCACTCCATGCTAAGCAGGGACCCCCTCGCTTTCCTCTGCCTTACACAGAGGCACAGCGTTAGCTAGCAGGCCACATGCTGGCTACGGCCTGTGGCAGACAGGACAAAGGCAGAATCAACAGGTGGCTGGTAATGTCCCTCTGTTCTTTATTAAAGGGGTGATAAACACTGAGTTAGGGGTATTAAACACAGTGTTATTAATTCCCTGCTGGGCTGGTCAGGAGCCGGGGGGCGGGGCAGGGGAACCGCTCCATAATCAGAGTGCCCTGCTGGGATCTGGCCACACCCACCTCAGTTCAGCACTACAGATGGGAAGGGAGGGCTGCTCTAGCGTCCTCCCCCCCGCTTCTAGCCCGATCCACTTCAGGCATGTGCCTGCATTTCTGGGATGTCTGTGCAGTTATGAACTGATTCAGCCTAGACAGGTTAGCCTAACCTGCAAAGACTGAATCAGTTCACGTTCAGGCTTCTTGAATGTCTGTCCCTAGCTTTAAAGTTCAGGACCAGTAACCCCCTGTTGTTACTGCTATAGCTATTAATGGAAAGAGGAAAGGCTCCTTACAAAAAAAAAACCCCAAAACCCCAAAACCATTTTACCTATCCCCATCTTCTACTGGGAGAACCACTGCTCTCCTGATAGAAACCACTAGTCTACAGGCATTCATTAAGTTTATCTCACAAGAAAAGGGCCTCCTGTGGGAATAAGACCTTCCACTTTCATCAAAGAAGATCTCTCCTGGAGGACCGGGAGAAGTTCTGGAGAAGGCAAGGGGAGCACTGCTTTGTTGCTTCCCCACCTCCCACAGGCTGGGAGCCAGAGAAAGGGGAGAAGCAGAGCAGAGCAGCAACCACTCCTGTGCACCCTTCCCCACAGGCTGGGAGTCCCCAGTTTGGAAAGCAAGTGATGCACCTTAGGGGTTGCCCTTGGGACCAGTCTGGCCCCTAAGACTCCTTACTTGCTCCACCAGACCAGGGACCAGATCTAGGGAATGGGTGGGAGCTTTGCCCACTGACCCAGCCCTCTCCTGGACTGGTCTGGGAGGGCACTGGAGCAGCTGCTCATCCTCATGCCTTCCCAAAGTCAGGATCCCAGCCAGCAGGGGCAGCTGCAGGCAGAGCACCTGTACTGCTCCCTCTCCCAAGAAGAAATGAACGCCTGTTTTTCACAGATTTCATAGACATTAGGGCTGGAAGAGACCTTGGAAGATCATCAAGTCCAGCCCCCTGCCCCAGGGGCAAGAAGTCACCTGGGGTCATAGGATCCCAGCAAGAAAAACATCCAGGTTTCTCTTGAAGGCATTCAAAGCAGGTGCTTGAACCACCTCCAGTGGCAGGCTATTCCAGACCTTGGGGGCTCGGACAGTAAAGAAATCCTTCCTTATGTCAAGCCTGAAACGGTCTTGGAGGAGTTTATAACCGTTCGACCTCGTCATCCCTTGGAGCGCTCTGGTGAACAAACGTTCCCCCAGATCCTGGTGAGCACCTCTTATAAACTTATAAGTAGCCGTCAGATCGCCCCTGAGCCTGCGCTTTTCCAGGCTGAAGAGCCCCATAGCTCTTCGAGACCTTCATTAAGGAAGTAACCCTCGGATCTCCCCCATGAACACAGGACTCCATTCCTTGTTCGCGCTGTGACTCATTTTCCTTTCCACGTGTCTGGTAGGATGACATTTCTCCCGCACAACGCAGCTCACCTTTTATCTGCTGCTGGCAGTGCAGCGAGTTGCACGAACCAGAGCTGCCCTCCGTTTCCGTGGACGGATCTTCATCATCGATGTTAATTTCTTCGGTAATGATATCTGGCCCCAGTTTGGCCATATACAACATGCTGATTCTTTTTAGGGTCTTGTTTTCTTTGTTCAACTGAAAAGGGACAAACGCACGCAGCGACAATTTCAGGTTGAGAGGTTCAGGTAAGCAGGTAGCCAAAAATAAATGAATAAAAGGAAAGAATCAAAGCATACTGTTTCTTCTTCATCATTACAAGAAAATCTATCCAAACTTGCAAAAAGCAAGACAAATACAGTAATCTCTCTTTAAAACACAGTTCCTAACATGACTGTCAAGCCTAAACCATAAGGCTTGCACCCTTGCTCCTTTAACAGAGTTTGGCTCAGACATTCTGGTTCACTTAAAAAAAATTTCCTTTTTTGGAGTAGAAAGGGAGCTATCTGGTACCTCTGGTTAATGAACATCCTATATAGGCACAAATTAAATCAAATCAAATCGTCAGGCTTACTGTAGTACTGCTTTTTGTGAAAACTTTATCAGCTACTATCCTTTACCGCAACAGTTTAACAATGTGAGAATCAACTTCTGATCATTTTGACACTGATGATTTCTCAAATAGCAGCAAGAAGAAAAAAAAACCCAGATCACCTCGTACATTAAGGGTCAAAACCACGATCCTTTTGTATCCGCCTCCCATCAGCCAATGGTTTCCCCTCTGCAGCAAAATCTCTGCTCTGACAGCAATGAACTCTGGATTTTCTATCAAGAGCGTGCAGTATAACCTGAACAAATGCCCTAAGAGACTATGTGCGGGAGGCAAGGGTTTCTTAAGGTGGTATCTTTTACTGGACCAACTATATAGATATCATCCTAAGACATCTTTGCCTCTCACATAGTCCATCACAGCTACAACGTCACTCTTACACTATCCTAACAGACTATATACTGATTCCCTGGATTAGAGGGGAAGACCTACAGTTACTGTACTGGGCAAGTGACCCAGGCCAAGCTCCCACTATAACAAAGGGAGATTTACTTGCGGAAAGAGCCCCTTCAAATACATTCCTCTCCCAAAGAACGAAAGGGAAGAAGTGAGCAAATAAATACATTGTGCAGTTTAGCCAGCGTGTATTAGCAAGCAAGTCAGATTCGGTAAATCTGGGACAGCACTGCTCTTTTCGCTGCCTGTGTATGTCTCTAGGCACATTACAGAAAGTATGGAAAGGGAGGGAAGTTACATAAATAAATTCATTTTCTTAGTTATGTGCTGATTGCCTATCTTATTAATTTTAATATCGTGTCATTATGCAAACAATTAAGTAAATACCTCTGGAAAGTACATTGCTAATGCATCTAAATTAAAGAGATTTCTTGTCGGTGTGATTTCTGCCACATCCAAAGATGTACTTTGGGCAGGGGGGAAAAAAAACAACAAAACAGCCAGCATTGCTAATGAAATTTGGTTCGAAATTGCTGTAATCCATTTTCTGATGAAGTGGCTTAGATGCATTTTGCACAACCAAAAATATATAACACGGAGATAAAAACATTCTTTAATAATAATGCACTTCTGATGAGATGGAATATAGAAAATTACACACTTGCTAAATTCATCAGACTAGATGCAATCAACTGAGCATTGGAGGTCACCTCTTGCCTGCCCTTGTTTTGCTTTCATAAACAATCACCTGAAATGTAATGCTTTGGGTGACTTTTTCATTTAATTCAGACACTGAAATGCTCATTATTCTTTTGTGTCACATGTGGGATAGTTTCAAAGTTGTTTTCCATTTAACCCAAACGCGTATAAAGCCGGATAGATAAAAAGTTATGCTGCATGAATTACTGTTCTAAAAACATAATTGAACAGACACTTCTTTAAATAAAAAAAAAAAAGGATAAATGGCAATTATATTTTAGAGGTTCACATATTACATTTTTTAACTCCCGCAAAACTACCACTTATACTGGAAGGAAGGCAAACAGGCACCTATTACGCTTACCAGGTGATTTACCTCCCGATTTTATTCTTTCAACATAAAAGAAAAATCAGAATAAGCTCAAAAGCAGTCATTCTTCTCACCTTAGTAGCCAAAGCCTCCGCACTTTCACGACATGTCTTCTCAATTTCAAGATGGTTTTGAATACAATTTACTTCCTCAATAACCATGTGAGAAACTAAGTGATAGGAAAAAAAAATTCACACACATTTAGTTCTTACAGAGATTAAAAATTAGTCAGCCTTTTTCTGTACTCGACACACTCATCCCATGATTATGAATACTTAGACTTAGTCAGCTTTTTTGAGAATCAGCATTTCAAGCTCATGAAAGCCGGGATGAAAACAATACATATACACTGGAAAGGTTATGAAAACAGATTGAGCGTATCTGGATGGTTGCTCAAAAAGTCTTTCTATTAACCATTCTGGCATTATTGTAACTGGAGAGGTTGCTGGTGACTAAAGGCAAGCCCTAAGTTGGCAGACTTTAAAGGCCAGAGAGGACCATTTTGATCGCAACCTTTAGCCAGACTCCATATCATCATTTTTTACTTCTACTGCAGCAGTCCCTGACGAGCCTCAGTCCTGGATTGGGACCTTTACAGTCGGCCCCTGAGTTTGGAAAACAAATTTCCACCATATCTCCGTTTCCACACACACTTTGCACTTTTCATAAAAGTCTATGGACTGAATATTTTCCCTATTTTATATGAGGCAAAAGGTTTAACTACAAAAAACCCCCCACCCACGAGTGAAAGGATTTTTAGCCAGCAACTAATCAAGTTTTCTTCCTGTTAGGAAGCAAATTCTAACCACGCAGTCCACATACAGACCCCACAGCACGGCCCAAGTCTGAAATTTCACGTGGCCCCAATTTTCATGAAACCGAGACATATTCAAGTTCCAACATCAAGACTGCCTTGGATAAGTTGTATGAGGATGACGGTCACTTTTTGACTCTCTCGTTTAAGGTCGATTTTTATAGACCTCATTGCTACTACATGCACTCTGTAACATTACAAGCTGCAAGACAGGTGTGTCTCGTTCTTGTTGCCGTGCAAATCTGAAGTTTGTCCGGTCAAAGAAAAAGAATCACAAAATGCTGACCTGAGTAATGCAATGACACAGATCTCTGTGTTTTAATTATTCATGCTCGAGTTGTTTCTGTCTGGCTCTGCAGTGACTGGAAGCAAAGACTTAGCGAGCCGCGTGCTCAGTCCTACAAAGTGATACAGGCAGAGGGACCTCCCCGACCCCTCGAGCCACAGGCATGCCTTGTGGGACTAAGACTGAAACCAGACATGAGCAAGTGTAATGACATATGCGGGAAATTATCTGCGGTAGTCCTTCCAACTTGGAAATAACCTGCCAATCTTAGGCACATATATGGTGTTCATTATTACAGACCCTGAACATTTCACAATGCCCAACTGTATTTCTCTTCACGACACCCCACAAAAATAAGGAAGTGCAATTATTCCCATTTTACAGAAGGGGAACTGAGACACAAGTAGATTAAAGGGGTGGAAGAGATTTTCACAAAGCAAGTTTGGCAATTAGGCACCTAACTGCCTTTGAAAATCTTTGAGTGATTTACCCAAAGCCAGATAAAACACCTGAGCCATAAGCAGTCCCTGAACCCGATGTTCCCGAGTCCTTGGTGCATTGCTCTAACCACTGCACCATTCTCGCGCTAAGGGCCATACTCTTGCTCTTTCCAACTCCCACCTTAGGCCTGGTTTTGCAACTGGCTTCCCACTAGCGGATTTCTTTGCTGCAGAAGCCGACTGAAGAATGAGGCCATTCATGTGTAAATAGGACTACTCCCAGACCAAAATACTCTGCAGCATCAGCCAGAGACGGCAGACTCGAGCCTGAAAAGAATCCTTTATATCTATTTCAAGACGACAGATTTGAAACCTAGCAATTTCAGACAAAGAAAAGAATGACTCTCTCACGGCCACCTCTAAAAGTTTGAAAAATGTGACCAAAAATAAATAGTCAATTCTTCATAAAGCAGTTTTATAACTGGAATAAAAGAATTGAGGACGTCTAGAATTATTACTCTGAGGCTAGGAACAGACACTTCATTTGTCTCTAAAGAAGTTGTCCCCGTGTTTGTCCGGGAACAAAAGTATCCTGGGATTGGCGCGTACACACATTGCCCTTCCGATCGGGGTTTAATGAACGGCTGAATACAGAGCCACTTTTCTGTCACTGATTCAGCAGTGCAATCTCGGGAAAACTGTTCAAATGTACTCTGCAATATCCTGAGATAAACTGTTAATACTTCTTATCCTGTGAACCTTTTTTCGATTTATCTTGGGACAAGGGGCACAGATATCTGAACGACCGCGCTTTGTCGTGGGATAAAACGATTTATCCCAGGACAATCGTAGCATCTGTTTGTAACCTGAGGGACATCAAATGAGATTAGTTTGTGCAGTCTAGAAAAAATGCTGGCTGCTAGGAAATCTGAGCATTGCTTTACAAATGCACACATTATTTTAGAAAATGCAGTTTTGAAGTCCACAATAATTGGATGCCAAATCCTGCCTCTGGACAAGACTTACGTTGTGAAAGCAGGGGAAGGGATTTTTTTATAGTGACAGGGTGTTTACTTCAATGTCCTCTGATGCAAGGAGCACTATATGCAGGATTAACCTTCAGGTATAAGGCAGAGCACCCTTTACATTGCTGTAAGTTATTGCTGTTTATGGTCCCCAAAAATCCCAAATCCACTGAAAAATGGCAAAACATTTTGAATCTTGGTACACAGCCTCTATCTTTCAGTGAAGTCTTCCGAACTCTACACTGATACGAGCCCTCCTTGGCTGCTATTACGTGGCACCAAAGGATTTGACTAAATACATTTATTTGAAAGAGGCAAGCTTAAGAAAGTGTCTATTATAGGTATGTAAAAAAAACCCCAGACAAACCCAAGAACTCAGAAACTGAGACTGCATCCGCATCATTAAACTGCACCTCAAGCAGGGGTTTCAGAGAAAGTAAGATGATTCCCATTTTACAGATGGGACCTAAAATCTGGAGTGCAAAGCTAGTTAAAGTTAGAAAACAAGGACTGGGCTCAGATGATACAAACTAAGGATTACTCTTGGTTCATTTAAGCTTAATTAACCTGCAATTATGATTAACTCAGGGGAAAAAAATTCTCTCCAAATTAAATGCAAAAATATATTACTTCCTAAGTCTGTCCAAAGTTCTTATTATGTCAAAATTAAAATTCATAAAGCAGCACTAAGTGGCCAGAAACATCTCTAACCTTGACGTTTTTTTCAGGGGTAATAATAATCTGCAGCAAATGCAGGCCAACCAAAAACCACTTAACTAATTAGTAGTTGCAGTCACCGAGAAAACATGAATCAACACTGTTATTACAAGTGGCACATTTGAGTGGCATCTAATTATGACTTGATGAGCACGATACTTGCATTATCAACATTACTACTGCATCCCATCAGGGACTAAAAGCCGCTGATGGCATTGACTGCGAGAAACTCCCACTCAATGGTACTGCAGCACCCAACAATCTCCTTGGCAGGGGCACCCTCACTAAATGACACGTTAAGCGTAATTACTGGTAGACATTGTAAATAAACAGGATTGGAAGTGAAAATTGTACCAAGTGCATAAGACACAATCTGACACATTGGAAGTGGCAGCCTTAATTGAGAGTTTCTTTGACTGCTCAAGATCATTTCAACTGCATTTCTCAGAGGACAGTGATTATAACTGTGGAGACAGACGGCATAATGGTATCAGCACTGCTGACAGAGCAGTGAATTAAATTGTATCTGCTGTTGTGTGAAAGCCTTGATGAGAGGTACAGATCCTTAGTGGTCTTATCATTATAACACAATGGTCATGTTGTCATCAACCTTGCTGGCTCCAATTGAAAAGAAATGATTGTGTGTTGAAGCTTTCCCCCCCACTACCACCTTCTATCTCTTGTGCTGAATAGAACCAATTTTCAGAGAGCTATGAAATCACGCAATAGGGCCTAAAATGCAGCTGCTTGGCATACAAACGGGGCCCCATTAAACTGGAATCACACACAATATGTGTTTATGCCAGGAGAACAAATAGAAGCTGAGTACAGGCCAAGTTTATTCACAGACACAAAGCCGATGTAGCTCTTCATCAATATAATTGCCTTTTATATTGTCGTTTAAATAATGGGCTCTATTATTGCCTTAAAATTCTAATATTCCTGGCATTTTATCACTATGTTTACAAGGTATGTTCTTTAAAAATGTGAAAGGAAGATAAAGGAAACCTATAAAATTTTACAACATCAAATATTACTTTGAATTTTAAAGCCTTAACTACTTGACATTTTCTGCCACACTCTGGTATTCCTTGTATCATAACAAAAACAAACAGGCTACGGTTCTTTCCACAGGAATTAGACTTATTTAAGAACGTGCTGGCCTCATGGAGCGATTATATAAGCATATTTTAGAACCGAAAGGTTGCTATTTCCCAGAACGATCGCCAAAAAAAAAAAGGCGTGTAAATTTCTCCATTAACTTAGTCGCACAAAAATATACAGCGTGCGGTTTCCTCGTCCTGTATGGCTGCTACTCGTATTTCTAATGCTCCACCGTGTAGCAGTAGCACAAACCAGACATAACAGAGCCCCGTCCCATTGTGACCGTCTCTCCTGAGACGCTATCCCACGAGGATACTTCCTCTCCCATTAGATGCGCTTTGTTGCTTCTAGACACCATACAACGCCAATGAACCGCTACCATAAAAGTGTAAAACGGGACATCGACATTTTTCACAGCAAAGAAAATACGACTTGTTCCAAAATTGCCCAGAGGCATCGGTTTGTACTACAAAGCTTAACTGCTGTCTCCGTTTTCAGCAATCTGACTCCCTCCCCTTGAACAACTGGGCCAACTTCTACTTGGTTCACGTGGATATTATTTCAGTACAACTTAGCTCGGTTTTCCTAATGACGCAGAAGAGACTTTAGCCCGCTAGGCTTTCATCATTTCACACCTTAAATACCTATCTGGACTGCTGTGCCAGAATTTAAACTTCCCGTGAGCTGGGACAGACCTTTGCAACAAGGCAAGGAGGGAAAAGCAGGCACTGAACCTCAAGCCCAACATCGCCCCACAATACTAAAGGCCATATTAGTACTTTAAGTGTTAATAGTCTCATTTGAACGTCAACTTACTTTTCTGAAACTCCTCCAGTTTTTTGACGGCTTCATCACGCTCCTGTTTGACTTTATCACACTGTACAGGGAAAGAGAAAACAGAAGTTAGAATAAACCTGTACACATGGTCCCGTAATTAAATAATCGGTACTATATGCACACAAAACCACAGGGATGAACGATAGCAGATTTAATATACAAGGATGTTTCACATCACAGCTGAGAAAAATGCCTGGCGGTTCGCACTTCAAACAGTTTTGTTACCGTCCTTGAGATGGTTCGTAAGCCAAACAGCGATAGTTTGGAGACAGTCTCTGAAGAGATGCTAGCAAATCCTAATATATATGTTTTACAGTAATAAAAGCGTACATCTGGTGCATCAGCTATACAATGCAGTAAGCTTATTTTGCAGAGTCCTGGGTTCCCAGATCCACCATCACAGGATCTAGGGGCCAGAACCAACAAAAGACTTGCAGCTTGCAAGCTAGGTGCTGCAATGCCTTATTTTTGTATGCCTCACCTCTGAATGGACTTAAAAATACAGGGCTAAGCACCTTGGCTCCATATAAAATGTATGGGAAGGGTCCAAAGATTCAGAGAAACCGTAAACTGAAGGAGCTACCTAGAGCTAGGCGATAGGAAGCATTATGCAGAGGGATGTGTGACCTCCTGTCTCCTCTTTCCAGGAACAGGGCTGGACCTGCCCTTTACCTTTTCAAAGACTGGAAAAGGAGCATCTACTGGGGCATTCACCCCAAAATGGAGCAGACCTAACTCTAGGCCCTCCTTAGCCTGACAGGGCTCAAGCAACATCACCTACTTCCAAGGGTATGGAGAGAACACCACGGATATTATATCTGTAACTTTAGAAAACTCCTATACAGCCTCCTCCACCTTATATTACAGAAATCATTCCCAGCTCACGGGACATGCTGTCAATGACAACTTAGACACTGAAAACACATGACTTCGAGGGGAAAAGTGACCAGTCCATAAGAAGAGACTCAATGAGATTTTTCCATCTAATGTCGCTTACACATCCAAAATGCATACATACTTCCTCGCATGCAACTTTACACGATCGTAGTAATCAGGAACAGAAAAAAGAGCTGCAAGACTGGCACCTTTACAGCATAACTGTACTGATGACTACACTTCCCGATACGGCAGGATAGATTTGCACCTTTACAGACCAACAAATCAGGGATGTATAGCATAAGCCATCATAAGCAGAGGGCTTGCTCCAGCAGAGAATTAAAAACAGATTTTTATCTTTTTTTTTTTTTTATGGGGGGGGGGAGGAATTTTGCTTCCCTGTTTTGTTTCCTAGGTAAGTCCCCACCTTTAGATACCAGGAGAGGAGCACTGATGAATGCTAAAAGGCCTGAAGTGAACAAGACTCTTTCCATCATCCCCAATGGACTCTGCATCAGGCCAGACAGAGACCCGGCTCCTTAGGAGAAGGGGTGCGATGGAAGAGGTCTCAGCTGCAGCCTCTTGCAGGAGAAGCTGGGGAAGCCACTTTTGAGGGCCATCCTAACGAAAGCATAAAGAGGCATTGCACTGAGTAAGCGACCCCCCATCTTGACACGGATCAAAAGAGCAGGAGCAGCTGCCGAGTGGGGAGGGGGCCGGTCACCTGCTGCTGCAGCTCAGGGCAGCGAAACAAGGAAGAAGTGGGAGAGAAAGAGGCCACAGTGACAAGCAGGAAACGAGGGGCTCAGTGACGCAGCTAGGCAGCGAGAGAAGTAAGCAACAAGCCCCGTGCTGCTTCCCCTGCTAAGGAGGGGAAGAAAGGGAAGTCAGGGAACAAAATAACCTGCTGCATAACGGCGCTGCCTCTCTTCCGCGAGTCCTGGCGCTTTCGGTCCCCTCCCTCTGCGCTTTCACAGAAGGAAGAAGTGGGCTCTGCAAGCAGGAGGCAGGGAAATGGAGAGCAGCAAAGGCTTTAAAAAAAAAAAAGCAACAAAACACTGCTGTTGCTCTTGCTGCTGTCATCGGAGAGCACAGATCCACTGCAAGGGGACTCGGTGCGATTGCATGCCAACTGTTGCTGAATATTTCACAACAGCGACACTTTGCACCGGTCCAGCACACTTCACGCAAGGATATGAAAGTACCTGCTAAGCCCTCCGTCCCCAGCCTGGGAGGCAGGCAAAGCATTATTATTGCTATTTTGCAGCTGGGGCATTGTGACAAGTTGCCCAGGGTCTTGCAGAGAGGCACTGGCCTGCTTCCCTGTGTCCTAACCACTACAGAATACACCTTCCAAATATCTTTTTCATTGCACATCACTAGGACAACAGCTTTCCACGTGGACTAAAGCGAAGGTAAGCACACACTACACCGAGCCTTTCTTTATGCGAGCTCTCCTTAGACACGCAGTCCCACAGAAAATCCTTTTGGACCCATGTCCAATGGCACGAACAACTCTTGCATGCAAGTAGTGCCTGGAAAGCAGGGAGACGATTCACCTGGGAATTCATCTACATGCACGCATGCGGGCAGGATCAGGATCTCCAGGCCACGGCACTGACTTTATAAAACAACTCCCACTCTACACCCTAACTTTCTGAAAACACGTTTGCTGTAGCTCTGCCTCAGCGTTGCACAGCGTGGCTTCAACCCTGCAGCCGGATCCGTACAAGTGAACCCCATCCAGAACAGAGACTTCATATTATGAACACTAACTCCTCTCTTTTATAAGAAGTCAGCAAGTATCACCGTTTCCCTGTACAAATAAACACATGGGACATTCTGAAAAGTAAAATTTTGCATCAAAATCCAGGTAAGACTGATAACAACGAAGTTGCTTACCACAATTAAAAAAAGAAAGAAAGAAAATAACAACTGACATTGCATCGGAGAGAGGGGAAGTGAACAGTTAAGGGTATGGGCAAACATACATTTTTGCCACTTTAAAAAGGGAGAGGGAGCTGCTCCTTGGGAGCCCACAATAGCTGTTACAGCCTAAATATTACATCTTTATGATCTTGTACAAATATAAATGAGCTAAACTGCCCTAATTTTGGCTCAGGGTGAAGCACAGTTAAACCTGGTGTAGTTATACTACACTTGCAGCACTACAGGCTCACGTGAAGTGTCAGATGCCTGGCAGAAGCTTGGACTGGTCTCTTTTGACGTGGAAACAACTGTTAGGTCCGTCTATCCCCCAAATGTTGAACCATCAGCTGCTCCCTAAACTCCTAATCTTTCCTCAGTATTTAAAATCACTGACCTCTTTTGAATGAATAACTGTAGAATGACGCCAACATACAGAAGATATTTCTAATCAGACTCAAACGTTAGAAGAAACAAATGAAGAGATTCACCATAAAAAAAAAAAATCAACCGTCCGCGTATTTAATAGGAAAAATGCAAGAGAACCAAGTTGAACCGACACTTAGCAGTAGCTAAGAAGCGTTCAAACGCAAAAGAAGTGTTCAAATACTAAAAATCAGGATCATAAAAATAAATACAAAAGAAAATCACCCCCAACCCATGGTGCAGTACGAAGGCTTCCTTTCTGTGATAAAATATGCATTTGAGACTGCTGTGGTTGGTAATGTCATGGACAGTGCAAAACTGATCTGATTTGGAATTTAAGTGATGTAACAAATGACAATCCTGCGGTCACTTCCCAATCCAAAAACTGGTTTTATCAGGCAAAGTGAAGAAGCCCTCAGTTCAGTTTTCTGTATTCGTTTTCTTATGTTAATTCTGCTCGAGGTCCTGATTTTTCAAGCGTTGGCATGCTTAAGGATCACGCGCTCGAGAGCCTTGGCAAGCAGACAGCTCCGGATTTCAAAATATCTGCCTTCTGGTTATGCAGGTTACTAAGCAATTCCTCAGCAGCTATAAAGTCAAGTCCATAGCTGCCTCCAAGTGCCGAACCGTGACGTCTCAGACTCTTCACATACCTTGGCCTGTAATTTTTCCTATTAGCCCAAGTGGGCAAGCGTGGAACCTGCCAGGCAGCATCCATTTATTTAAATGAAAAATAGTTTCTAGCATTACCAACTTCATACAAACAAACAGGAAATATCCAAATTCTGAGGATATGTGTAACACACTATCGAGTATATCAGGGGAAAGCTGGACTGCATCAAATTGACCAGTATTTTAGGTTGGTACAGCACAAAAGCCAACGTTGCTTACTCTAGCTCCTGATCCAATGACGTGACACGTGGAAGAAGCTCCATGACGTAAGGGGGGCTCCTCACGGATGCTAGTATCCAAGCACACTGACCTGCGGGGCTGGCGAATAATGTTAGTTACAATGGCTAAGTACAGACCATCAAAAAGCCCACGGCTGAATTGATTCAATCTTCACGGGTTAGTCTAGACTGACCTGATAAGCAAGTGAACAGACATTCGCTTCTCATTGCAGAAATGCAGTCCCATGCCTGCAGTGGCTCAGGCCAGAAGCTAGGGGCGCTAGAGCACACCCCCTTGCTGCCTGGAGCAGACAGCTTGGGGCAAGGCTAGCCTGCCACCCTGTGAGAAGAGGGTTTGCAGGGAAGGTGCAAAGCATCCTGGGATGGTGGGGGACTGAGTTAACAGAGGGGATCTGGGACAGAAGCTCTATGAACTGATTTAACCTAAATCAGTTAAGTGTGATACTGCAGCCATTTAGGTTTAGCTTAAACCAGCGTCGATCATTTTGAAAGCAGTTAATGTGCGCTGAACTTCTGCCGTGTTACAGATTTGAACTAATTTCCAATCGGATATACTGGTTTGTGTGTAATTTCTCTCCCTAGCCAATTAAACCAGTTCAAATTTAGCCATTAACTTCAATGAAGCCACCTCTTCTTTACACAGATATTTTATAATATTTCAAAAATCTGTTCCTATTGTAGTGCAAGTATCAAATGAAACATTAAGTATGTTCTCAAAAAAGGGGATCATACGAGACTTGTCACGTTCTATGCAGAGAGACGAAAAGGCCTGTCATCAAAATAGGACTCTTCCTTTGTTTCTCAGACAGTTGCTAATGGGGGACTTGTTTTCATTTTCACAGAGCCAAGTAATTACTTTCCTTCCTACCTGGCACCACCACAGGCCATCTACTCTTTCTGTAAAGGTATCTCTCCTGGTTCCTTTTCAACTGGCACAGTGACACTGCCAGCACCACTACGCAGAAGTCACTTTTCTGCATGCTTATCTCCAGCAAGCATTCAAATATTTATTCATTCCTCAACTATGGATACTTCAGAGCTGCGTATTAACAATCTGTGTTTGTTCCCAGCTGAATGCCTGTTACCTTGACACCTCCAGTTCTAGGCTTTTATTTTGGTTTGTTTTGTTTTTCTAAATCAAAAGGTGACCCATAAAGGAAACAAGTGGGCTGCAAGGCTTTGGCTCCATTAAGACAGGTAAACAAGGGAAAGGGATTGTTTGGGGGAGGGGAAGTTTCCATCTCGACTTTAAATACATTACAAAAGTCAGTTGTGATTTTGCTAAAGACCTCACTGGAGATGGTCACAACCCAATAAAATAGTGCCCAAGTCACTAGCCAAAACAAAATTTAAACCACGCCCCCCCCCCCCGTCACTAGCAAGAAACGAAACTGAAGCCTTCCTCGCTTTGCATGCAGTATAATTGGCCAAGAGTAAAAAGAAAATCCCTGCCATAAATCCCTACCATAAAACCCTAGTGAAAACCATTAAATAATTGGAGATTCAAAGTCAAGCCAGATGGTGTGGCCTAAAACGATTGGTCATAAGGCAAACAAAACCATCCTGCACATCTGCCCAAACTGGAGAACGCTGAGCACACGACAGAGTAATTTGGTGGACTGATCACCCACCAACGACTCCCCGTCACCGACTGTCCCGATGTATCCAAGACCCCCCTGCAGGCTCGTTAGCTCATTCACGGCGCCTCGTTTGTCACGCACCCTCAACTGTAGCCGGACATGCACGCTCAACTGTAACCAAAGCAAGTCTTCTGCCTGCGTCGCACGTCATTCCTGGGCGGCGTAAGTAAAATCTCCTGCAGCCAACACGCGTCTATGCCTAGGTAATTTCACTCCATCCGCGCCAGGTACCCACCTGTCAAGTCGCGAGTCCGAGCGCTCCGGTGGCAGCCTGAACACTGCCGCCGGTGACTGCGACAACCTTAACAGAGATGTTAATGTCAACTACATGTTTTTCATGCCTGAATAAGTGAGATCAAGGAGAAGAAGCTCTTTTTCTCCTATTCCCGTGCGCTATATTTTAAAAATAGCAACAAAAAAGTATTTAAAAAAACTGCATAAAAAAATCATTTCCTGTCTCCATCAGGTTTCTCCTGGTAGCGTTGATGACAATTCTACCAGTTGCATATACAAATGACTTCCAAGGGGAGACAGGATGTTTAATGTGAAAACAACCGGAAAAAACTCCTAAATATAAGAAACACAAAACCAAAAAAAAAAAAAAATGGAAACAAAACCCCTTCAGGCTTTCTTTCTCCATCACAGAGATGAGAAAAGGGCATAGATTTAACTTTGGGTTTTCAGTCTCAGCTCATTTTAAGTCCAGCTACTGTGTGCTGAACTCTATATTTCCACTCTAAAATAGATCCCCCCCACAAGGAACATCTGCTATGTTCATAAGAAACATGCATCTTTATTTAGGAAAAATGAACTGTGCTGGAGGTATAAACCATGCTGCTTACTCTTACTCTTGTCGTTTCCATTCATAGATCTGGGGGCATTTTTAAAAAGGTAGTTACCCAGCAGCATCCCCATTCTACAGATGAGGAAACTGAGGGGCAGAGAGGTAAGGCAACTTGCCCAAGGTTGCACAGGGCAATGAAACAGCCAGAACAAGAATCAGATCCTCCAGCTGCAAGATTTAGGGCCAGTCTGCTGGCCAACACTTCCGTCTGCACACAACAGGCCTTTCTTTACCTTGCAGTGCATGTGCATAAACTTAAGTATGAGTAGTCCTGCTTTATATGCACGATAGAGTTATGCACACATTCACATGCTTTAATGAACCTTAATACTGGATCAAACCCTCAAATCAGCAAAAGGAACAGTTTAAGGTGACAGTTCATTACTAATTCTATATATCAGCTTAACTACGAACTCTACCTCAGCAGACTTTTAGAAGAAATTTATTCAGGGCCTGATCCCACTTACATGCACGTAAGTGATACTGCTTGACCAAGCTGATGTGTGCAAGACAGCACACGATCAACGTAGCCGCACATTCTGTATAGGTCGGCTGTAAAAACCCTGCATTAAAACTGGGAAAACCCACCAAGAAATAACCGAAGACATCAAAAGCCAGACAAATGAACAGGGCTGGCTCACAGTTTTGGGGGGCCCCCTACCCTGAAGAAGCTGCCAGCAGCTGGAAGGGGGTGGGAAGGATGAGCAGGCGGGCGCAGGAGCCCCCTGCGGCCGCAGGGTTTGCAGTATAGGACAGGCTGGCCCTGCAAATGAAGTTCTCTGTAAGGAAAGTTGATAACCTAACCACTTACGCCTTTGGGTTCAAATATTCTTTTGAAGAAAGAATGTTGAAAGTTTTTGAACAAAGTGGTATTTTTGCAAAAAAGGTAATAAAGACAACGTTTTTTGAATAACATAAGAACAAAGTACTGCAAAGGGCTTCCTGGGCCATCAAATCCAGTCCCTGGCATTGGCAGGCCATCACTAAATGAAAGACTTCCCAAGGTTGTCACTTCAAACCCTTCTACCACTAAAAGGGACAAAATCCAAAGCCCCAAGAACACAGAGTGACATGCCATGGGTAGCAGTAAGGGAGACGAGGGTTGTGTTTCTCAAGGGTTGGTCTTAATATCTCCCCTACTCTTCCCTAAATGGGGATTGCCCTGTTTGGGGAAGAGGCTGGGGCTTTGCCATGCAGCTCTCCTTTTGTTCTCCAGACCAGGGGTGCCTGGTGTGGGGCAGGCATAGGGAGCCTTTCCTCACTGCTCCATTCCCCCTGCGAACCGGGAAGGAGTAGAGCTGGCACTGCTCCCCATGTCTTCCCCAGACCAAGAGCGTCCTCAGATTGCAGGGGAGAGGGGACAGATGCAGGCTGAACTCCTGTACACTCCCTCTCTTGGAAAGATTGCTACTGGTGGAAATTTCTCAGTTGGTGGCCTTGAATTAGAAACTAAACTGTACTCAGATACCACAACCTTCTGATAAGGGACAGGGGAGAATTGCCTGTGTCAGCAGGAACTAATACTGACCCCAACTGCTCTGTCCACTATCGGGAACAGATAAGAGGTTTTTACTTCCCACAACTTCTTTTGACAGATGTTGGCAGTAAATCTAGGTTAACATGCAAGCATTTTTACAGGACAGCAGCAACACCCCCAGGTTCCACCCTTATTTTAAGTCATCGGGTGCCTTAAAATTGTATAATTTCCCATTCTTTTAGTCTTCATCTCAGAGGTCAGAGCAACCACAGACTGACAACAGAAAAATGCATGGTTTGTACCTCTATGGGTATATAACATCTCTCTCTTATTATAGATACATATATGCTCCCCTCCACCCCACCACACACACACACACACACTAAACCACACGTATATGCACACATATACACATCACACCATACTTATGAAGTATCGTACTTACGGCATCCACATAAGTTAACAGCTACAGGTAGTTTTACTTTCCACAATGAAAAAAGCTTCCAACATAATCCCCTTGGACAGGTTTTTTTTTGGATAATATCTTTGAACATCAAAAGACAGAACTACAGCAACCTGAAGCAATGTGCATAGACTTCACTATAGCAGACAGGGAGCTTCTTTAGTCCGTTTTTGCACCATCAGTGCTCTGCTGCACAAAAATGGTCATTAATAATATGGTTGGTTTCATACCCAAGGTTGCAGCCAACTAATTACCAAGTTTCCCAGTTGCAAGAACAACAGAAATTTGAAACAGGCAATCCCCTCTCTCAGAGATATCTAGTTGGTCTAATAAAAGACATCATCTTTACCATGAGTTCTGATTCCTCTCAGAAACAACACTTTCACTGTCACCACCTAGTATTTTGGACCAGCACTGCTGGGCCGAGCTAGCTGCCCCTCGCCTCTAGCAGGTACTCTCCCTCCCACTCCTCCCCGGTGCACTGTTTTGGGGCACTGGAGGGGGGGAAGCTTCAGCCTGGGGAAAGATGGGAAGGAGGGGGGAATAAACCTCCTCCCTGCTCCCTCTGCCTCAGGGAGCCATGCCAGCCGGCATCTCGCCTTGCCCCTAATGCTGCCCCCACTCCAGCTAGGGAGCAGAGAGGCAGGGCCAGCCCTGCTCTCCGGAGCACAAGGCACAGGCCAGCCCAAGGCTGGAAAGCATTCTGGGATGCTGGGGGACTCTGGACTTAAACCAGGAAGGGGTCTGGGACAGATGCTGCAGAAACCGGTTCGACCCAAATCAGTTAAGTCTGATACTATATTCAACCAGGCTTGTCTTAAACCAGTTCTGGCCATTTTGAAAGTTTATGTACAATGAACTTATGCTCCGCTACAGATTTAAACCAGTTTCTGATAACTTAAACCGGTTTATGTGTAACACTTGTCCCTAGCCCACTTGACTAAACCCTTCCCCAGGGTAAAAACAATAGCAGCGATCGATTCTTGCTAGCTGGCAAAGACAAAGGAACATTGATCGTCTCAGTCTAGCTCCCATGAAAGCTCCACACCCTAAGACACAAAAGCTTCCCCTAACTGCTCTACTAACCCCTGTGCTGCCACCATTCTGCTGCCTCCTTCCGCCTATGAAGAGATGTATCAGGATAGCAAGTACACAATGAAAGCACATTCAGAGCTGCTCATCTGTAAGATGAGAATAATTAAATTGCATAACATTTCAACTATCATTTAATTATGAAAGTTGGCAGTAGAGGCAGGAGCGGAACTCATATCTTCTGGTTACACATTTTGTGCTTAATGCACAAGGTTGGATGCCTTTTGGACCAGGTCTTTGGAGCCAGCAACCAAGTACAGGAGGGTCCAGAATTGCTGGTCAAGAGCTTCAAAACTTAAGGGATTTAGCAACCAGCAGCTTCCACTGAAGGACCTGGAATTAGTGCATTTCAGTGGCAGTCACCTGATTAAATCCCCTTCTCAGTTTGAGGATTCGCAAGGACTTTTGGGACTTGCTGTGCTTCACTTCTTATGTTAAAAGGTTCGCTTTGACCTTTATCATATGAAGTTCAGGGAGGCTGCAAAATCAGGCCAAACTGAGAACCTTTAATTCTACTAAAGGAAGCAGAAATGTTAAATATGTTTAAAAAAAAAAAAAAAAATCCATTCTTACATAGAACAGATCTAGCTGGATAATTGTTTCAAGCGACAAATCTTCATTTTCTGGAACAGTTCTGAACAGCAAGACTCATACCCATGAAAACAAGCTTCTGACATACTTCTTAAGGATAACTAGTCTCCTCCATTCACCTTTACTTAGAGCAGTTCCAACATTAAGAACTGCAAATAAAATGTTCTGTCATAGGTGATGCCAGGCGGCGTTGCTGCTGGGAGTCGCATGTCCTTACTGCTCCGTTTCAGGTGCTGAAGGCATGAGGCTAAGAAGGATCACACTACAATTCTCAGGCCTACAATCAATTGGACACATCTGTGTATGCGCCTTTCACCGTTAATATTTAGCTAATTACACACGCACACGCACGCTATTCCAACACCCCACACACTTTGGCCCACCTGAAAGCAGTAGACAAACCAGGACTTGCAACGTTGAGACTATTAGGGATTAAGGAAATATTGCCGAGTACAAACCTCTTCTTTCGTTTTCTTATTTTCTGCTTTAAGTTCTTCATATTCACCAATAGCTGAAAAAAAAAAAA
>JAGPOW010002742.1:15322128-15336817 GCA_030014935.1 Caiman crocodilus | reverse complement strand
CACATGTTTCAGACCAATATATTAATTAATGCAAATCAGTCCTGACTTTGTTTTTAAAAAGTTCACCTGGTGACTTTCAAAACAGAGCCGTTTCATGACACAGCAAAGGCAGATTTTTATGGGAGTGATAATGTAATGCACGCAGATAAGCTGCATGTTGTGGCATATATCTGCCGCCAGATTAAAGGCGGGGTTACTAACAGTTTTGTCAGAGAGGAAGCTGCAGCGATCACGTTTGTGCATGACTAATTCAAGCAGCTGGCAAGATTAGTTCTTTCAAATCATCCAACTACTTCTAGCCTAACCCAATGCCATTTGGGGTTTCTAGTCGCATAATGCTGGGAAGAGACATCTAGACAGCCACATGCTAGACACCTTAAGAGAGGACGGCGGGTGAGGCAGGTATCAAGCTCATTTGGTATCAAGGTCTGAATTCCTTATCTAACGATAAACTAAGGACCTCAAGGCACAGCAGGCCTCGCACCAAAATCAGTGGGACGCCTGCCCATGGATTAAGAGTACAATATCATTATTCCTCCACAAATAAACTTTTTCTGATCTGCTTCTCATTGTAGAAATCAGGGGCTGGGTGAACACCTAGTCACTAAAACGCTGCAGGGGAAAACCAGGAGCAACAGTCATAAACTCTGAGAAGAAGGTTTCAGGCTGGATGCAAGGAAAAACTTCTTCCTGGCTTGTGAGCCCAGACTCTGGCATAGACTTCCAGTTGGGGTGGTGCAGGCCCCTACCCCGAGATCTTCACAAGGAGACCGGACGCACACCTTGCGGGGGTTACCTGGACGCACACCTTGCGGGGGTTACCTGGACGCACACCTTATTTGACCCCAGCCATCTTTCCTGCCCAGAGCAGGGGGTGCTGGACCTGATGATCCCATTTGGTCCCTCCCAGCCCTAACCTTGCGTGCATCCGTGCCATCCGGCACAAACGGCTCTGGGACTCGGTTCAGAAACGCGGTGGCCCGTTACCTCCCTCCACAAGACCGCCGCAGGTAGCAGGATGCCTAACCCACGCGCGACACACCCGCATCCAGACACGATGCCCACCCTTCATTCTGCACGCCAGACAGAGATCCCTGTCGGGAGCTTTATTCAGGGATCCGCCCGAGGGTTTCAGTACAGGATCATTTTTCCCTGGGTGACCAGGTGCCGCTGGCAAAAGGCCTGAGCGAAAGCCGGGCACGTGTCCCAGCATTTCGTCATCCCAAATCGCACAGACTGCAAGCCAGTCACTCCTGAACAAGGGGCAGGGCTGGAGCAGAGGGGAGGGCGGCGGCGGCGACCTGCACAGGGTGCGGGTAGAGGAGAGGGAAGGGAAGGGAAAGAGGAGAAAACCTACGCGGGGAGGAACTGAGCAGCAGACAATGGGGTGCGGAAGGGCAACAGCCCCTTGGCGCAGCCCCGGGGGCTTTGTCCCCACCCCGCCCGGCTGCAAGGGGCCCTTACCGCGCTCCTTGAGGCTGGCGATGCGCTGCAGCTGCCGCTGCGCCTCCTCCTCGTCCCCCGCGCCGCTCATCCCGCACCGCACCGCACCTGCACCGGCCGGGCGGCGGCTCGCGGCGCGCACGGACCTGCCCCGCCGCTTCTGCACATGCCCAGACGCCCCGCGGCCCGCAGTGAGCATGTGCGCGCCGCAGCCCCACCTCGCCCGCCCGCCGCCCGCGGGGAGCTGTCCAGCCCAGGGGGTGCTGGCGCGGGCCACCCCCTCCGCGCCCCGCGGGCGAGAGCGGGGCGATGCACGCGTCGGCCCATTTTACAGGTGGGGAAAACTGAGCCCCCCCCCCTCCCGCGGGCTAAGGGCTGTTACAACCTCCCCACCACCACCAGTAGGAGCACTGGGAGGAGGGGACTGATTGGCACCATCCCTGGGCGAGGGGCAAAAGGAGGGGATTTGGGGGGTTGTTGGGGTAAATGGGCCCATGGGAAGCAGGTGGGGCAAAAGGGAGGGGATTGGGGGGGGGGGTTGCCTGGGTAAATGGGCCCATGGGAAGCAGCTGGGGGAAAAGGGAGAGGATTGAGGGGGGGGAAGGTATTGTCAGGGTAAGTAGTCCTATGGGAAGCAGCCCAGGGCAAAAAGGAGGGGTTTTGGCTGGGGGGGTGCTAATCCCATAGGAAGCAGCTGGGGGCAAAGAGACAGGATTTGGGGAGTTGCTGGGGTAAACACTCCTGCAGGAAGCAGCCAGGGGCAAAAGGAACAGGATTTTGGGGGGGTTGCTGGGGTAAACGGTCCCATGGGAGGCAGCCAGGGTATGAGCAGGCAGCAAAAAGGCTTTAGACGGCTGCCTTTGGGTTTTAGTAGGGTTGGGGACGGGAAGGAAGATGTCAGACAGGCTGAGTCTTCGCTTCCCAGCTCCTGTCCCGTTTCTTTTTTACTGGCTGTGGGCAAGATTCATAGTGGTTAGGGGCTGGAAGGGACCTCGAGGGATCATCAGGTCCAGCCCTGGCAGCAGCCCTACACAGGCAGAGGCAGGGAGAGGTGCGCTAGCAAGCTGCTCGACCCAGCAGGCCATGGCACAGCTCTGTCCGTGCTGTGATATGCCAACCGAATGAGGTCACTTGCACATGATGTGCATGTAGCACGTTTCCACCTGTGGTCCACACGCACTGCTCCAGGCAGTGCTGGGAAAGAGGCCAATTCAGTGAATTACGTCTCTAAAACTTGGCAATTGGGGAAAGAAGTAGGGAGGCAGCGAGTAACATGGGCAACTGAGCCTTACAGTAATGAATATTTCCAGCTTCTCATGTCTCTCTTGGACACCCAATGGTGAAAGCAGGCAAGGTGCAGCCACGTAGTGAAAAAAAGTAGAGGCTGAACTAACTTTAGTAAGGCTAGAGCAGCGTGGTGGCAGAGCAATTTATAGCTAGACAAGTTAATTGAAAAACAGTATTTGGAGCCTTGCTCAGGACTCATGGCACAGGCTGGTTGACCCACATGGGAGCCTGCTTATTTGGACTAGGGAGTCAAAGGCAGCTGCACACGAGGCTAGCCACATCAATTCCTGGTTAAGCACCTTAACTATGCTTTTCTAAATATACTGTTAGCTCAAGGGGACCGTTGATCTTTTTCTCCAGTGCATTTAATGATAAAAATATTAAACCTTCACACTACAATTCTGAAGCCATGCCATAGCTGCAATGCATGATGTGAGCTTAAAGGTGACCTCCCTCTCAGAGGCCTGCTACCCGCACTGATAAACTCCTTGAGCTGAAGTTCTGGGGTTCATGGTACAAACAAGGCCCAGGCCACAAGTCCACAACTGGAAAATTGTATGTGTACTAGTCAGACCTTTGCATCTTTTTTCCCTTTCCTCCAGTATACCCACAAATTGACTGAGACAGACACTGGTATACACATCATCAGTACAGACATAGGAGGTACAGTTAAATACCCAGTAAAGTAAAAAAAACCCACCCTTCTTAAGAGTAAAATCCAAAGAGCTGCTCAATATTTCTTTCCTCTCCTCACTTCTTCATTTTCTTGTCCTTTTCTTTTAGGATCAGTTGAAGTGGGAAGTGTGATTGTTCACATGTATATGTACATGAATATCTACAATTTGCTTTTCTCTATCACTTCTCCTAAGCTAGTAGCTCACAATTATTGTAACGCTCAAGTTCTGGATAGAAACAAAGTCTGCGTGGACACACACGTGCAGTGAGTTATTTTTATGACTTTAGATATACACACTTGTTCTCTATGTGCCTCAAGTTCTCTAAACCCCACCATGAGGTACGTACACATAAAAGAAGGGACTGAAATAAGCAAGAAAACATCTGATACTGTACAAAAGGCAGGATACATTAAAGGTGACTGAGCAGATGATTCAGCCTCCCACAAGTTCAAGCCCCTAAAGACACGGCCTTGTCACCAGACGGGAAGAAAAAGATACAGTAAAACCATAAATACAGTCAACAGATCAGCAAATATGTATGTCCCTGCAAAGATTAGTTTGGCTGGACCCAATGCATCCTATTTTGCTCTCATTATGAACCAAATGTTTAATATGCATGTCTTATGATAAAAATCTAAAAATATACTCAAGTCCCGTCCTACTTTCACTGTCATCAGGGGTCCCAATTCTCATCTCACTCAATGACCCATAGAGTTACTCTGGATTTGTACCATCATGAGCAGGCTCAAAATCAGGCTCAGGAGCTGGAATCATCATTCTACTTAAAATCACAGGAACTGGGTAATAAGCATAGCTTCAGACCACAGACGCACCACAGACCTACTTGAATTTGTTTCTTTCTTTGGTTTTCTTTTTTAACCAGGTACCACACCCTACGGGTCACCAGAGTTGTGTTTGTGACAGAATAATAAATAGGAAGTCCTGTCAAAGAATTTAGCCCCTGTGACCACAGTAAAACTCCCCTGTAATCCAGATATTCTCCTTTCCCTTGATTGTATCTACTAGTATGATCTGTATTCCCTGAATGTTTATACAAAAGGCAGGAAAGACATAAACCTCTACAATTTATTCTAAAACATTAATGCACACATTGTTGGGATATACTTTCCTACTTCTTATGCTCATCCTAATTAGTATTCCTAATCTGATAAAAAACTGACCCTCTCAGAAAATCTGTAGAAGAAAACCAGGACTTACCTAAAACATTCAGAAATGCAGATTCCTCCTGGGTCATTTTAAACATCGTGAACACTCAAACACACGAAGATATTATGATTTGAATGATGCAAAAAGTTAAAGTGCTGAGATTGGTTTGTTTTTTTAAAGAAAATAGGAGCCCCTTTATTGCCTAGTACAATGAATAGCAGGCAAGTCACAACGGCTTGAGAATGGAAATGGAAGAGCGAAAGGGTGAAATGATGGTGATATCATGAACCTTCTGTCTAGAAGGAGGACAGAACTGAACCAATAGCTGTTTTCTACAATGAGGAAATTAAATATGTGGGCAATGGAAACTCAGAGTTTCTTGGGAAACTCCCACCAGAGCAGAATTTGCTCCCTGTCTCCTGAAAAAAAGTCCAAGCCCAGCTCTGGGAAGATTCTGTGGGAGCTCGGTAGTTCTCCAGAATTGTCCTTTGTCCTCCCAGTCCTGCACAGCGCCCGTGACAGCTCCATAATACATGCCCTGCAGAAGCCCAAACACAGGCAGCGTCTCACCTGTTTCACATAATGGAATGCTTAATCCTGAAAGCATCGTGGGACTAGCTGTACCTTCAAATTCAAGAGCACGCCTCCGCGGATCCAAGTCAAAGCATGCCCCACAGTGGAGACTCGCAACTTAAAATCACCTTTCAGGAATTTCATTTGACTTAAAAGCAGACTCTTACTCGTATTTAAATGGTCCATTCCTAATTTCTAACCTCAGACTGAAAATAGCCGTATGCACAGCATAACACTCAATAGCTTGCAAACTTATTTCATAGTACAGAACAATTTCACCTCCTCAAATGTTTAATACATATTTCCTTAAATGAATAACTCCAAGTGCTGAGATTCCTGGAACTGAGCTACACACTCTTTGTAATGAAGCAAAAAGCCTCTTTCTTCCTATTAACCACAGAATTGATTCAGCAATAACATTAGATAAACTGCAACTTGAGCCTTTCCAGTTTTAGCTGCTCCTTGAACTTCTTTTCTAATGTAAATCTCCCCAAGCCTACCTCCAGCTGCTTTCCCCTAAACCAGGGCTGTCAGATGGGTGGCCCACAGGACTACCCCCACTGTTACCATTCCTAGCCCCCTCTCTCCTTCAACTGCTGCTTCCTGCCTTTGCCCAAGGGATAGCAATGCAGGGAGTATCCCTGAGTGCATCAGGGGCTGTGTGGGGGGATTACACCCCATGCCACAGCAGGGATGGGGTAAGCATCCATGAGGCGTGCCTGGTGTGGCCTGCACAACATGCAGCCCCCAGGGCACATGTTGTGCAGGGCTTAGAAGTTGGACAGTCCAGTCTTAGACCTTGTTAGTCCTATTTTTTTCTTCCTAGAGGGTCTCCCCCACTGCTCTTGCAGTCTGACTTAGTAACTTAGAGTAATTAACTTGCTGCTCCCTACAGGGCTCAAATACCTTTACCCAGTAAGACAGCAGGAAAATCCTGCCATTCTGTTACATGAACTTTCTCTCTTTTCCAATTCTTTGTGGAGAAGCACTGAATCTTACAGTGTTATGATGCAAGTGCTATTGGGCATGTCTACAAATGCATCAATGCACTTTAGTTAATACACATTACATCTAGTACCTCCACATGCCTGTACACAAGCGCGGAGGCTGCTCTAATGTCCTGTAATTATGGTACAGCTGTGATGCATGGCAATTACTGTGCTCCAGCCAAACTCCATGTCTTGTGTTTCAGCATCCCTGCATTTCAAAACCGTGGTAGAGGTATTTGAACTAAAGCTCAAATGAGCTTTAGTTCAAGCGCCCCCACCACCATTTTGAAGCACAGAGATGCTGATACATGAGAGGCTGGGGCACTTTAATTAGAAAGAGTCACTCTAATTAAAGTGTCCTCCACCCCCACCCCTGGAGCACATGTAAAAGCGCCCTCCATTGTGAGGTACTAGGGAAATGTGTATTAGCTTGGCTTAATGCTCATCAACTAAAACGCACAATTTTTAAGTGATGCTTAATTTGTTTTAGCCTATTTTATATGTGCATTAAGTAAAAAGCACAGTTACACTTTAAAACACATTAAAACTGGCTAATGCACATTAAAGCACACATGTAGATGCATAAGCTTTAGTTCAAAGTGCCCCGCTGCCATTTTTCAGCATGGAGGACCCTGATACGCATGAAGCTTGAGCACTTTTAAAAGCACTTGCTAATTAAAGTGCCCCCACCTGTGCCTCCCAGAGCACATGTAAAACTGCCCCAAGAAAATGCTCATTAGCCTGTCTTAATGAACATTAGCTAAAGAGCATGGGGTACACACGCAGGCGCTGCAGCGCCGGGCACTTTGAAAAGCGCCCGACACTGTGATGCCTGGTGTTGTACAAGTGGCAAAATGCACACTGGTGCTGAGAAAATGACTTTAGTTCATGCTTTTGAACTAAAACACTTCAGAGGTGCTTTAGTTCAAAAGCACACCGCCACCGTTTCTGCATGCTGACGTGAATTTTGCCACTTGTACAACTGCATGCAGCACAGCATAGTTTGCCTCAGCTCATGTGCAGACCAAACTCAATGAATTGAGTCTGCTCCAAAGTGGCAGATCTCCAGTGTATCACAGGACAGAAAAGTATGTGGATAAATGCCCGTGGTTTTTAAGTGACAATGCGCATTAGCCTCTTTTAACGCACATTAAATAGCACATTTTAGTGCTGCTTCAATGAGCATTAAAATAAGTTAATGTGCATTATAATGTATGTGTAGATGCACCCACTGATTACAAATGCAAGCAAGCAGGAGAAATTAGCAGAATGTATCAAAGATGAATTCAGTTTAGTTATCCAAATCAGTCTGGTAAAACCATTACTTTCTAAACCCCACATTTTCAAAAATGGCTACTACTTTTGAGTGCCTTAGCTTTATGGGCTTTACCCCAACAACACCAACAACTATAGAATAAAGCATTTGACTTACTGCTATGTAACATCTGACTGAAAACGTAATAGCTAGTTAAATTGATTTAGAAATAGACAGCTACTAACTCTCAGAAAGTAGAGAGAGAGGAAGCATTACTGAATGGGGTGTTTCCAATGGCCTTCCACAAAGACTGGGCCCTGGCCTGATGCTAGTCAACATTTTCCTCCATGACCTGGAAACAAGCAGAAAATCATTACTGATATAAAATTTGCAGATGATAAAGATTAGCACAGTGGTAACTAGGATGATGAAGGGGACTAAGTGATACAGAGCATCCCCAAGCTGAGCGTATTCAAATAAAATGTGTTTTAAGGCAGCCAGATGTGCAGTTATGTATCTAGGAATAGAGAATGCAGAACAAGGGGACTGTATCCTGGAAAGCAATGACTCGGAAAAGGATTAAGGGAAAATATACTCAGTGAGGTGCTGGAACATGAAGTGTTAATGCAATTCTTGTATGTAGAAACCTGGGAACAGCGAGTAGGAGGGAAACGATTTTACCACTATCTCTGGCAGTGGTGAGGATACTGGAGTCTGGCATGGTGTTTTAGTGTCTGCATTTTTAAAGAGAAGCTGAAAAACTGAGGACAGCACAGAAACAAACAACAATTATTCAGGAGCTGAAGAAAATAACCTTACAGTGAGAGACTTAAATCTCTCAATCTGTTTAATTTATCAGAAACACAACTGAGAGGTGACTTGATTACAGTGTGTAAGCACTTTCATGGAGAGAAAATACCAGGTACTAAAGGGCTCTTTAATCTCATATAGAAAAGCATAACAGGAACAAATGGCTGGAACCTGAGGCCAGACAAATTCAAACTAGAGCCAAGGCATAATCTTAACAGTGAGGGTGGATTAGCTATAGGAACAGACTACCAGGAGAAATGTTGTACGCCTTCAGATCAAGACTGGGATGCCCTTTTGGAAGAGAGGCTTTAGCCAATCACCTGTTATACTTTAGTCAAATACAAATTATTGGGCTCAATACAGGAATGAAGATGGCCCATTACTGGGCCTTATCCATGCATTCCAGTTTCTGTAGTCAACAGCATGCAAAGGAGCGTTGTGTCTAATGTCCCACATGACTATTTCAACTCTCCAGCCTGACTGACCGAATCCATTCACAGTTGGATCGATTGGAGGGGAATCCTTCAATGCAAGGATCAAGATCATTCTTGAGCCATCCGGGAATACTTTAGCTGGTATACCATCGCATCTTTTGAATACAAAGACAAATGCACGATGTTGATTAGTCTGTGATAGATGGGAGGTCAGACTAGATTTAAAGATCCATCATGGCCTTAGATTCATCTGTGGATCGATGCGAGACCTTGGCCTTATTTTAAGAACTCTCGAGTACTCACAGCTCCAGCGTGGAGTCGGCACGGTCTACGAGTTACCGTCTTGTAACGCCTGGATCAGAATTTGAGACATCCCACCTCATTTGTCATTTTTGCCAATTTAGACTTAACTCTCCCCTCTTACCACAGCACCAATATGACAACAAGAGATATTTTTTCACCAGACTCCAGTTTATAAGGTGAGAAAACTTGCTCTGGAGCCTAAGAATGATACATTACTTTCTTCACTTTTAATTGCTCACTTTAATTGCAATTGATCTAGACTCCAAAATTATTCAGTGTAGCTGCAGTAGGACCGCCCCCCTACAAGGGTCAGGCCCAGATTTGGTAGTCCTTGGTGGACCCCACTGTGTTTTGTATCTTATCATAATTATATTGTGAGTTTTAGAGTTTTCTCCTTAGTGGGTGTTGTCTTACTCTGAGGAAGACCCAACGTCAAGATGAAAATTTAACCCGAATGGACCTTTGATTTAGGATGCTCGTAGGTTTCCCTGCAGTTGAAAACATCTGTATCGGTATTCATGGCAGAGACTCCTCTTCGCATTGGTGCTATAATCCCTCCCACCTCGAACTCCACACCTATTCAAGGGCTTTCAAGGCACTCAGGAGAAGACTGATTGTGGTGGCTCCGAGTAGTACCTGGACCTACAGAATTGTCCTTTGTTCCTAGCAACAATCTGTCTGTTACATACTGCAATGGCAAGGAGAGTATATGATCTGAAGTCAGCAAAGGCAACATTAAAATATAGATGAAAAATAAAATGCTACAACAATGCCTTCATTTAAATAATTCACTCCCATGATTCTACATTGCATCATTGTTATTTTTCACACAGACCTAAGTCAAGATGCAATACCTTGAAAATAAGCATTTGTAATGAAAACAAACACACAGCTTTTCTTACAATAGTAGCATTAGTGCAACTGGAATATTGTTTCCCAAGGTCATTAATCAAGTGTTAATCAAGTGTTCTCAAAAGAGATTTTGCTCCAAGAGTTTCTTTTTATTTAACAAACAAAAAGAAAAATTAGCTTCTCTGCTAGACACTCTGATGGTTCTTCCATATTTCAAGGCATATATCTCCTTAGAAATACTTGTCTGAAACATGAGTTCGGTTAATTGTGTCAGGGTTATATTCATTAAGATATGGAAAATGCCTATGTTGCGATTATTTTCGCCAGCTGATGTTGTGACTCATTAAGATAATAAAAGGCCTTTGTAGTGAATAAAAGCAAATTCACATTTGTCACAGGCTTTCAGTACACCTAAATAGTGATTAGGTAGTTATTACTTCATGGAAGATAGTAATAATAACATTGTACTTTGAATTTATATAGCAATTTTCATTGGAGGGTTTGAAGAGTTCTACGAAGGTGGATATTATTCCTACTTTATAAGTTGGGAAACCAAGACACAAAGATGGTTCGAGGCTTGCCCTAGTCGTTTATATGGCAGTCAGATTCAGCACTGGGAATAGACTCCAAAGCCTACATCATTATTGCTCTGGAAAATCCTGTAAGAAGGGACCTTCAGGAGAAGACATTTCAGCAGGGCTCCCCTCAAATCTCATATCATTAAGCTACAATGCCAGCTTGACGTGCTCTCTCCCCCAGAACCGAAAGCAATTTGATTTTCAGAGGACTGCAGAGTGGTTCGTACTCAGAAGATCTCAGGGGGCTGCAGGACAATAGCAGAACATGCATCATCCCCTTCCCCATCCCACCCCACCACCAGCAAGGAGATGTTAAATGTTCAGTAGAGCACTTCCCTTGACAGGAGTCAGGTATCCAGGTTATAGCTGTATTGGCCTAGAGGCAAACGGAAATCAGAACTTGTGGTCGAGGTGATATCTTTTATTAGACTGACTAGATTTTTGCAAAAATCAATCAATCAATCAATCAATCAATCAATCAAAATAAAAAAAATCTTTAATTGCAAGCTTTCTGGCACAAGCACCCTTCTTTGGGAGAAAAAATTGTAAAGGGTCAGAATGAAGTCATAAATCTGTCCCTGAGCTTGGAGGGGGCCCAGAGGCTCATTTACATGGATGATAGAAACTATCCCCACAAGGGTGGTGCTGCAAACACCGGGTCACAATCGGCACGCCTACTCCAAGGGCTTGGGTGATCTGGTTCCTCTTTAACCGAACTGAGGCTTTGTTCATCAACTTGGAAGTCAGTTGCTATTCTGTCCTCAGCAGAGTACCTTACAATGTCTGTGTGAACATCTGTGGTATTGTATCCAACTTCCTTTTCTTTCTGAGGTTCAAGACACCATTTCCTCAGCTATTCAGGTTGAGCTAGGATATTTAACCTGGTCCTAGCTTGCCAACATCTGCATAAACAAGCATAGGTTTCCTGAATTTCAGGCTAGCAGAGTAACCACCTCTCCTTGTCTAGAAGCCATCAAGATATCTTCAGTAGACAGGCTTCCGATGAATTCAGGAATGAGTTTCAATTTTATACCAGCTTAAATTGCTTGCTGCTCATTTTATTAAACCATGTACTTTATTGATCTTTAGGGGTGAAGAGAAGCTGAATTAATAATATATGTGCCATTTATGGAGGAATCAATATACAGCACCATAAACTCTATTGCTCTCTCTTTAACTTCAGGTATACTATGAAGTGTCTCCTGTATGAATTATTACCCAATAAACCTTTGTCTGTCTTTTGTATTTCTTCCATTCTGATGCGCATATTACCTTTAAAAAAAATGCACTGATGCTTTTTGAAGGTACCGAAAAACGAACACTGAAAAACTGCTCCTGCTCCCAGTCAAACCTCATGGCACGCTCACAAGAAGCAACTATGTGGTAGGGTTTGTAACATTTGTTCTCTTTGCAGAATAATTCACTCTTCAGATGGCTCTACTCCCACATACTGTTAGCTCACAGATGATGTTTTTATGTTAAATCAGAAAAAAAATCTAACATGTTTGTTCAGACTTCTTGTTATCACTTCCCTTGGAGCAGGGCTTAGAAAGATCTTTTTCTCACCTGGAGTTGCTCTTTCAGTCTCTTATTGGAGGTAGGAGTATAGCAGGGATCCCTTGGCCGTCGGCACGGCCACACTTCGTGTCAGAGCACGTGTAGAAGTAACAGAGAGCGGGGAGGGACCATGCATGCAACAAGCCGTGTGGTTCCCGGTAGAGCTGGCCATCTTCAGGTCTAGAAGGTAGGTTGTACCTGGTTCGTACCCCTGCCTGTGGGTTACTGTCGCATGCAATGAAGGCCCCTGCTGCCCAAACTTTTCCTTTGAGATCTACTCTAGCACTGAATGTTTTATTCCTCTTTCAGTCTTACCGCAAGGAAGTCATATACCGACACATGGGGAAGAGGGGCTGGCTCCTTGCCAACTGCCTTCTCCTGTACCCACGTGTAAGAGCCATTCACAATCCCATTTCTTGTACTCCGGGTCTCAAGTAGCACGCAGGTGTGCATGCTGGCAGCTATGCCAGACTTGAGAGACAGGAGGTGGAATTGTGACTAATGAAAGAGATGCATCCTTTTCATGATATTCCCTGAGTGGCAATGTAAGCACTGGCAGGACCTTTTCTAGATACAGTAAAAGCTTTGTTATCCAGCATGAGTGGGGCGAGGGGGTGCCGGGTATCTAAAAATTCCAGTTATCTGAGAGTTATGTGGAAGACAGTGCCAAATTTGTAGTGCAAATACTCGACGCGCACGCCAGCTAGACTCAACAAAGATTCTGACTGCTGAAGTGAGGATTTGAATTGGGGGGGATATTGGAAATTCCTGTTAATAGAGTATTCTGGTTAGTAAAATGCCAGTTAACACAGCTTTTACTGTACTGCAGAATTTGGCATCTCCAGCACTCATTGAACGCTGATGTATTTTCCTCTTCACAAGGTTTCTCCTTACACATCTTTTGCTCTGGGTGATTTGGGCCCTGGATTCTATCCAACCTTGACTCTAAAACAGGCTTGTGTGTGAACTAGGGCGGCGATGTTCAAACTGGTCCATGAACCCCTAGGGTTTGTGAAAGATGACTATGATCAATCAGAAGTATGTGACTACTCAGACAACTCAAAGGGGTCTGCACCTCCATTTGAAAAATTTCAGGGGGCTGCAAATGGAAGAAAAAGTTGAAAACTACTAAACTAGGGCACTGCAAGTCTCATGCCATATCTCCATTGCTTCCCTGCCCAACAGTGGCCGTTGCTGAGCGCCAAGGCTTGTCTACTCTCTCCTGCTAGTGCCAGGCAATTCGGCAGAGTAGAGCGGGGGGCAAGAGGGGTGCCAGTGCCAGTAGCAATGTAGACATGGCCTCTAGTTCATTTCCTGGCCATCATCTTGTCTAAACATAGATATTTTTACATACAACATTTTATAAGCAGATGTTGGTAAAAGGATTTGACAGCCAAACATCCAATTTACCAGATTATCTCCTCTTGGGGTTAAGGTATTGACTTGTTTCTGTTGCAGAAGTATTCAGTGAGACATCCATATAGCTCTTTACACAGAGAGTCAGTTTTCCTCTGTCTTTTTTTTACAGATAAAGGGGTAAAAGATTCTTGTAACAATTTGTGTTCTTTTAACTAATTGGGTTCACGTTTCATAATCTACAGGCACGCTAAAAGCAACTTTGTGAGCAAGAATATTCATGGAAATAATTAACTGTGAGCTATAAATACTGGGGAATATTTAAGTTTAGCTCTCACTAGAAGACTGAGTGGATGGGATTCAGTCACCCAGAACCCAGGCTAATATGCCTTCAGGCAAACATAATAGAGTCAGTGAGTATTTTGCCTAGGTAAAACATATAGGACCGAGACCATATATAAACAGATGATGGTTATTTACTGCAGAACCCCCAATTTTACAAGATACCTTTAAACATACCTTCCATATGCATCAAGACATTGCGTATCACAATATAAAACAAAAATAATAAAAATAAATAAAACTAAGCTTTCTAAGGGGCACTGCAAACACCAAAGGACCATACCACTGGCATGAGGATTGAAAATAGAAGTTCACCCACTAGCCTGATACCTTACCTTACAAGGGCCATCCCCTTGGAAACAGATACCATAACAAGCAACAAATAAGATCCAGGGTATACAGTGTGACTGGATATATAGGCTTGGACTCAAGCTTCATCAGTAAGAGGGAACTGAATTATTTTGAATTGCAATTGATAAGAGTTGAAAACCTGAGCCTGCCCTAATGTTTTAGGCTGTTTAGGCTGTCCCTTCCAGCCCTAATGTCTATGAAATCTATGAAAATAAGAATTGAAAATGTTAGTCTTGGTTTACTAGTAGTGAGCTCACTCCTTAAATAAAGTCATCCCATGGGACCTGAAGGCTGAGTAACAGCACTGGACACTTCAATGATTTCTCTCAGTTTGTTGCCGAGTCTTGGATGTGCTGATCATCCTCTAATTCCAGTGGGAGTTGGCAAGAATCCGCGGCTGACAAGCTTTCTGCCGTGCTTCAGGGTTTCATCATGCACAAGCAACATGCTATGACCGTATAGCCCCATTGGCTTCAGTTTGCAGAACCTTCCTACAAAAGGCTTGTTCACATTCTCTACATATTTTGCACCTGTCCTATTGTGACCAAGAATAACCCTAGTAAAACAGTTTACTAGCAGGAGCATTCATGAAAATGGCATGTTTAAGGACGCATTAGTGAGTATTCACAAAAGAGAAATTCTGAATGTATGCATGTCAATCAGTACTAGCATCAGAAACTTGACAAGAAGATTGCGTACAGTTAGACAAAAAAAA
>JAGPOW010002742.1:15295914-15316010 GCA_030014935.1 Caiman crocodilus | reverse complement strand
TCAGAGCATAGGTCTATATTGCCCAGTAGCCCATGTCACGTAGGGCAGGGTGGGGATGCTGCAAGGGAAAGTAACTGGGTATTACAAGAATTTTCTCCTGCAGAAGAGGAGTGGGAAGAAACAACGTACTTCTATACAGATATGAATGGCAAATCCTTCTACCTCTGTATCAAGGCATCTGTGATGTGGTTGTTGCTGTTTAAGTACAACATGCCAATTGCTGGAATCGTTCCCGTGTTGCTGATCTGCATTACCACGCAGAAGCTGCCTCCTGTAACACCAAGCTCGGTGGATGATAGACTGATTTTGAGTTTACAGGGCTGAGATAAAGAAAATGAGCAACGTGGCAAGTTCATCTTCCACGGGAACTTCACTGAGCCACATTCTACCCCTTTGGACTTTCTCCACTGCCCCCACATGGTACAAAGGGTGTAAATTAGGGAGGATAGTAATCTGTTGTCTGTTCCGAGGCTGAATTTGGTTTATTTGTAAACAAAGAAGAAATCACTCCTCTCAATCAATGGTGCAAGTCATTTCCAAAACACTTCTTCCCACACAACTCCCATAGACCCCTTTAACTCTTAATAGGACACACTGAAGTCTTGGCACACAGTACTCAGGACTGTGTTTCAGGGACCAGCGTCTCATAGATGCCATATATTATTATCTTTAAAAGAGTGAACAACAATACGGCATAGGGAATGCCAGTATACAGAATCAGACCTTAGCGAGGGAAAAAGACTTAGTAGGCCAGCTTGTCTCTCCCCTCGATCAGGGTTTCTCAACCAGTGGGGGGTGCGAAGGCCATGTGAGTTGAAGTCCCACCTATTTGAAAATTTCCATTAATGATTAATATAATATTAAAATGCATGTACAATGTAAAAATACACTTCTTGGGACAAGTGGGGTTTTGTTTTCATCACGGTGGGATCAGGGTTTTTTGACAAAATGGTTGGTGGGACGTAAGATGCTGCCCTAGATAGCATGTTTTAAACTACATTTTTGGAGGGTTATGTTTTCAGTTTAGATTAGACCATTTCAAGCAGCAGTCACTTCAACATCTATGCTTCCACAAACATGTCTTAGTAATATTATTTTGGCCAAATTCTGCTCATTTCACTAGTAAAAGGCTCCAATACCCGCTTTGACCTCAGAGGAGATTTTCTGGATGTGCATCAGTGTAAATCAGAACGCGCCCTGGCCCATTTCTCTAGCATAAATAGATCTTGAACCCCACAACAATAAACACTAGGGCTAGAAAGATCCTTGTTCTGCCAGAACTCTGTTTCGTATCAAGGCCGTGTTAGGAAAACTGGGTGACAGATCACGTACGTTTGCTGGTAATGCACTCTGCTTGGTTCTCTCAGAGGTTTCATCGTGGAGAGCAGCACTTGCCTGTTGTTCACTTCAATTTGAGAAAATATGGAGAATGTATTTCATAAATAAAATCCCATCAAGCAATACAAAAAAACTGCTTTAGCAAACCAGACACAGGAGCTCTGAGCAAAACCGTGACTCGCATCACTGCAGCATAACCATCTGCTAATAAACCAATGCGTCTTGCAAGGCGAGTTGTTATACCAGCTAAGTGCTTGAAATGCTATCTAATACCTCTGTAGAAACAGCTTCAAGATCACCAGTAGACACCCCACAGTTTTGCCTTTTTTGTCTCATTACAAAAAAAAAATGGGAGGGCTGAAAAAAAAAAAAAAAGTTAATCACCACTTCTCCCCCTACGAAAAGTTCCTGTGACCGCTGATTAAGGATTCTCAACAAGGGTGCTGCAGCACCCTGGGGTGACTCGAGAGCCTTCTTTCAAGGGTGCTGCACAATGTTAGCCCTGCTAGGTGCGCAAACATGATTCATGAGACAATCCCAGAGATTCAAACCAGAAACTCATAGTCGTGGCCTGAGTTCTTTGCAACTAAAAAACTACTCCATTAATTTTTCTGTAGTCAAAAAAAAGAGTGAAAACTAGGACGTGGCTTTTTCTGACGAGTGCCTCGAGTCTAAAAAGGTTGCAAACCACTGGAGTAGGCTAATAAGTAAATAGGAAGCAAACACTGAAAAACAAAAGTCATGCCGCCTGGATTTATTTAAAGTGATCAACCAAACAATCACACAATGCGACAGAAAGCCGAGAAATCGGGAAAGGCAAACACGGCTCATAAACTGAGCAATCTGAATCGAGCTGCACTGGAGTTACAGCAGGCGGTACGGATATCTGGTATATCTGCCATACAAAACCGAGGCGCTCAGGGACAGATTTGCATCGTCTGACTGATGCTGGTGTATGTGCCAAGTATCTAGCCCTGGTTTACACTGGTATACTCCAATTCAGAGCAGCGAGCATGATCCATAGGGGGTGTAAATCTGCTCACTTCAATGACGTGCAGAACGACGCCGCTTTACGCAGCTGAGAATCCGTCACCATATGTACAGCGCCGTGTTTCTCAGTTCCTCCCATCGTCCGTTCTTTATCTCCCACTGTGTTCTGTGTAAGCAGTTTCTTCCATTGTTTCTTTTACCAAGCTCTCAGTGAATATTAAAATCTCCCTGCATTACTGTGGTAACCACTTGCAGTTATAAGCTCTGATGCCAAATCAAATGTCTTACTCTGAGCCCAAGGATCTATTATTTTGAACTCCCTTCATTGAGAGAAAAATATAGGTGTGGTCCATGCAGTCCTCACGAAAACATGCGTGCAAAGCATGTGCTATGCTGGTGTTGCATAATGCGCTGAAACATGGAGGAAAAAAGTCCTCTTTGGGCCAGCCCAGGGACCCCATTGATGCTAAACCTTGCACAGCACATTTTCAGTTATCATATAGCATATGGAAATGGTAGGTTTTATAAAGCAGCATGCTCAAACAGCTTGCTTTGTTGCACAGTACATTATGCATGCTGCGAGTCTTGAAGCTTTGACATACAATGTTTAGAGGCAGCTGCCTTTGCATCTACTAATACTGCTGCCACTGCACCTTCTTAGGCAAAGGGCCAAGTGTTAAATTCTGCATCATCCAATGCTACAAGAAAAATGATTTGTAAAGCTGAAGAAGAAAAATTCAGTACAGAGCATCCATTAAAGAGCAGATTGATCTGGGGCACAAAGCTTTTGAAACAAAGAGGCATAAAACCAGCTAAGATGTATAAAAAAAAGAAAAGCAACCCTCCCAGTTTGGCCTCTCTACTCAAAGAAAATGATACCTCTGATTTTAAGATCACACAGTGCTATTTATTTGAGGGGAACAGACACATGAGGTTTATTGGTTGCTTTTCTCTTCCAAAAGCCTGATTTTCAGAGGTGTTAATGGCAATCAGCACCTCTGAAAACTGACCACAGGCACTTTAAATATCACACAGGCTGTGTCAAATGTGCCCAACGTTAGAGCATTTAGAAAAGTAAAATCTTCTCTCAGGAGACTCCCTCTTTAGTGATTTTGGACTAGATGCTGTGGAAAGACTAGCAAGTCTGCAATAAAGTTGTCATATTTCCAATTATAAAAAAAAGAGGGGAAAAGTGAAGCTGGGGAGTTATAGACCAGTCAGCCTCATTTCCATACCTAAGAAATTGTTAGAGCAAGTTATGAAACAGCTCATTTGTAAACACCTAGAGGCTATTAAAGACCAACCTGATTTTCTTCTTTGACAGGGTAGCCAGTTTGGTGGACAAGGGAATGTGCTGACATAATACACCCAGACTTTCAGGCTTTGCAACAGTCCACATGCCTCTCTCATAAATAGGAAATATGTGGGCTAAATGGACTATTAGGCAGATTGATTGATTGATGGATTGATTGAATAGCACAAGCAAAAGTCAACTCTAATAGATTAAATGTCAGCAAGGCAGAAAGTCTCAGGTGGGATTTGTTCCTGGTCCAATCCTATTTAATACTTTTATTAATGACTTGGGTACAGGGATAGAGAGTATAATGACCAAATGTGAAGACAAACACAAAAACTGAGAGGGACTGTAAAACCCTTCAATGGGCAGGATTAAATTGGAGAACTTGTCTACATATAACTTAATTACATTCCATAAAGACAAATGTAGGGTGAGCCACATACAGAATTAAAAACACATGCACAAATACGGAAGGGGAATAAAATTACCATCTAGACAGCAGCACTGCACAGAAGGATTTGGGGGCTATGGTGGATCAAACTCAACACGAGCCAGCAATGTAATGCTTTCACAAGAAAAGTAAAGGCAATTTTGGTTGCATTAATAGAAGAATTGCACGGAAGACATAGGATCCCATAGTACCACCCCATTCAGTGCTAGTTACATCTCAGTTTGAATACTGTATTCAGCTGTGAGCATGTCATTATAAGAAGGATGTAGGAAAGCTGAAGAGCAATGAAGATGATGAAGTTGGAAAGCAAGTAAGCTCTAGCTCGAAAAAGCTTGAGAAAACTATATTTACTTTGGAGAAAAGGAGATTAAGTGGGGATAAGTAGCACTTTTGATATATTTGGGAGACTATGGGTAGTAGAGAAACGTTGTTCCCTTGCCACGAAGGGCAGAATGTAGATTTACATTTTTCTAAATGTGACTATCTTGTGCATATGCACGATGGCAGGGCTGTCCAACTGGTGGCCTGTGGACCACGTGATTACGGGGAAGTAGGGAGGGAAGGGACCTCCAGAGGTCATCTAGTCCAACTCCCTGCCTGAGACAGGATCTTCCTATCCAAGCTATCACGTACAAACAATAATTGAAACTCTTTGTAAAGCTACCATCAGCCCTGACACAACACAAGACCTAATACCCTAACCTGCCGCTGGTAAAGCAGGGGGACCATGGCAGCCCGTGCCCTGCTTCTATAAAAGGCTGTTAATATATACTCAAGATAACCCAGGTACAGAGCTATTCCCTCCACTAAAGAGGAAGGCAGCCCCCCACAATGAATACCAATCTGCCCCAGGTGGTAAAATTCCTTTAATTACCTATTCACACAGTACTTTTTCCATAGCACCCGTGTCTCATTTCTCCTGCCATTGTTGTCTGCGGGATCCCGGCCTCATTTGTTGCAGAAGCTGAAATATACGTAGAGGCAGGAGAATGGAGGAAAAGAATAGACCGTCTTGTGATGAAGGCACTTGAAAGCCACACTGGAGAGCTGAATTTGATCCCGAGGAGCTCTGTGGCAGAGGCTGGATGTTGGGCCAAGCCACGTCAACCAAACCATTAACAGGCAACAATTCTGTATTTTTCATTGTCTGGCTACCCAACTGAAGGCCATATAGTGTTTGATTTTTCAGACGCGATAAGCACTCACAATTACAACTGACCTCAATGGGAGATCCATACTGAACTAAAGCAGCGCCATGTCGTTTTGAATATCAGACCCTGAACTTCTCGGATCAGACGACCACAATTAGTTGAAACTTTTGATGATTTTGGCTTGTGACTCAATTTCCCAGATGTGTCATGAGGATAAAAATACCCCCTCACCTTGCAGGGATGCTGTAAAGGAGACTTCATTCATGTTTAGGAAGAACTAAAAATAGGTATACTTGGCCCAATGCAATGTTGTGCAGCATTACTTGAGCTAGCTCTGAATCCACTAGGTCTGGTACCAGTAGTACAACCCAACTGGGATGACCCTCCACTTTAGCCCATTAGCCGTTAGATACAGTGCCACGCTAACACCCCTATACTCATTCTATAGCTCCCAGCACCCAGACTGCTTTCTTCAGAGCTACGTTGCCGTGTGCTGTACAGACCTATAATGAGAAAACCACAGGAAAAGCTTCTGAGGAAATTCATATTTCCATATTCAGTGCAGTGCTTGAATGAGGCCTGGGGCCCCATACTGAAGGATGAGAATAAAAAGAAATAATATTGATTGGATACCTAATCACTCCGCCTTCTTTTGCTGCACTGAATGAACCAGGGGTCCTGTGGGAAAAACTGCATATGATCACACTATATAAATATATGCACATACATGAGGGATGAATTAAGTTGAAAGCTTAATGTTTTTAGTAGAGGGTTTGCTTTTATCTAATGGATATATTGCAATGGGCCCCTATCCCATTACTAAAAGGGGGAGGGAGCCCTCCTCAACCCCTGAGCCAAGCTAACATAGGTGGGGGGTCCTGCAACAAAATAGCCGCTTAGGCCAGGGGTAAACAGTGTCTGATAGGTCTGGGATGGACGTGGAAGCTCAGGGGATATCAAGGGACTTTGAAGCACAAGCCCCAGCCAAAGCGGGCTGTAGGAGCTACAGACACAGGGCTCAGACAGGGAAGCCCCGAGAAAGGATTCGGAGCTGTGGTGGAGATGGAGGAAACCAGGAGCAGATAAATACCTCAGGCCCTTTGGGCAAGGCTGGGCTTCCAGAGGACAGGATTAGCCCTATGGGGAGCTTCTGGATTTGAAGCAGAAGCTCGTGTTTGGGGTTTCGTTTACACCAGAGAACCGGGTTGTGGCTGTAGGGGAGGAGAGGCCACTGCCAAGGGTGCCAAGGGACACCCCAGATCTTGGCACTGTCAATGATGGAAAGTGGTGTCGGACTGCAGAGACTGGGGGCATGAGGCCAGAGCCCACACAGGGCAAGACCAGGGGCCGAGAAGCCCAGAGCCCCACGAGGGGCAAGACACAGCAAAGACTGGGGTGCAAGACCAGAACTTGTGAAGGGAAAACCAGAGCCCATGAGGAGCAAGGCAGAGGGCCTAAGCAGGGTGCAGGGGGCCCAGACCTGGGAGCTTGTGGTCCTGGGACACACAGCCCAGGCTGAGGGGCTCAGCCAGAGCAAAGGGAGGGACACCTCAACCGGAACAAAGCCAGGCAGACCTCAACCCAGACAAAGGTCCACCATCCAAAACCATCTTTGGCCTCTTGGGGTAGCCTCCTTCTCAATTTATAATGAAGTTATGGCAGGCAAGATAACAGGGTGGGATCCTGAGAGGCCAAAGGGAGCAATACCGTGGGGCCCAGGTAACAGTCAAGGCAGGTGGTTGCACCACTCCAGCATTTACCTACTTACATAGAGAAAATAACGTTCTCTGGAACAAGGCGATTTGCATGGTATCGTCTTTGTGAGGCAGAAACAGCAAAGGCGATTGAATGACAATCCTTCATTACTCAGTGAAATGGTCCAGAATTCAGGAATTGAGCTGGGGAGTAACCCAGGATTTTGAAGATGAAGAGGTTAAACGGTCATGCCTTGCAGTCATCAGTGGGTACACATGCAAATATTCTTACCAGAGACAATACAACTGAGACAGGTGGGTCGGAGGTTTTCACAACTGCTTCTTCAGGGATACCACATTTGTATGCTGCATGGACTTCATACATATTATTAATAGATACATGACTGTACTGTGCAATGTATTAATATTATATATTATAATTGCATGCATTGCACAGTATATTCAAATTGCATGTATTGCACAGTTTCTTCATGCATCTATTAATAATATGTATTATGTTCATGTTATATATTATATAATATATTGATATTACGCATGTTATATTATCCAGGCTCTCATCCTGCATTAGGAAATCCTTCCATCTATAGAACCGAAATTCCTTCATGCCTGATGTGACACGGTACTCCCAAACTGGAGATACTGCTTCGAGTGGTCCTGCAGGAGGCACCAGTGGAGCTCCGTCTGGCGCAGTCATGGGCTTATTGCCCGAGATGTACCGAGATTTGTTTCTTTTTGGTCCGGAATTGGCTTTCACCCATGGGGAACAGGAACTTGGCTAGGCAAGGGGTTCTGTAGGCCTCACTGAATTAGAAGAGGAGAGATTGCACCACAGGCCTCAATAGAAAAAAAAACCCTGCCACTTCAGGAAGAAAAAAAAATGTTCTTGCTAGGGGCACTGACATCTTTGCTTTGGGTATGAAAATTGACCCTGTCCAACTGTCTTTATTTCAAGATCTGTTTGAATGCCCATGGGGGGGTGGGGGGGATTATGTGGCTTTATTCCCCAAATGAAAGAAAGAAAGCAAGAAAGAAAGATTGTCCTTGCATTGCATTCAGAGCAAGCGTGTCAAGAAAGCGGAGAAGTGGAACAAGACAACATCATTGTTGGCAGCTTAAAGAAAAGCATGTCCCTCCCCCTTAATACATAAGAAAAAAGTATCAGAGAAGAGCTCATGCTTCCCTAAAAGATTGTCCTTAAGCCTAGGCATGTGAGACCAGAGGGCTCCGACGTGGAATTGCTAGCTGTTCAAGTTAAAGCTGCACAGACCTAGCTAAGCTCTGCTGATTTGGTATAAAATGTTCTAATTTTAAACTCGGGGGTATTTTCATAATTTACTTGTTGCTTTTGCACATTTTGCTCTTTTGCCTCACACATTCTTCTCCCACGCTCAGCCACACATTCCCCATATACTTGGTACAAACGCAAATCCTTGCAACTGAATATTACGCTCAATACATTTCAGAAGGAAAAGTACTCATCTCCCACACTTCTTCTAAACTGGCGGATTTGGGACATTAGACTCACCTTTTTCATTACTGATTTGTATTTACCTTGGTGCTTCAGTCCTGCCGGCTCCCCTTCTGTTACGTCCTGTACATGCACAACAGTGATCCCTGCCCTGACGACAGCTTAACCATCTCAGTAATGCTGGCAGAAATTAAAAATAGCCCAAACGAGGTGAAGGAAATTATTATTTCAGATTAGCTAAATACCACAATTCTGGTTCCCTCTGGTCTTGGGTGCCAGGAAGAAGGACCTTAAAGAGTCCTGATTTTCAGGTCATGCCAAGTACCTGACCTCAGCGAATGAGTCAAGGCTGACCAGTGCTGTTGTATTACAAATACAAAACAACTCTCTATTAAGGGCCATAAATTAGGCACCCCCAACTGAATGCAACAAAAATCAGCCACTTCTGAAAACACTGGCTGGAGTGTTTTAAGCAGAGGTCCTAGCCAGCTAAATGCTTTACTCATACAAGTAAACCTTAGACCAGCTGATTTCAATGGGACTGCTGCTGTGTAAAAGACTGCAAGTAAAAGACTGTAGGGATTCAGCCTCTAAAATGCATGTCCTCTGTCCAGTTCCTGAATATTTAAAATATATTGAATCATAAAACCTGGTGTATCAAAAGAACTGCGTTTCAGAGCATAGCACTGTAAGCGGTACAAGCACTTGCTTTTGGTTCTACTTATACATACTAAATGACTCTCAGTCTTAACAGCCTTCTTGTAAGCATGTTTTTTGAAAAACAGCATATTCGCACATGCCTCCCTGAGCCTTTCTGGAGACAATAAAACAGCCCCAAACTGGAAGACATACTGAAAAGCAGATTTCTTTGGGACAAGTGCCTGGCAAAAGGCTTTTTACATTTTACCTCTTGTATGAGAGCTGCCTGTTATACTAACTAGAACATGCTTACCAAATGGCTCGAGATAGTAATCCATGGCAATGGGGACCAACTTTTTTGTCAGGCATGCCATAAATTAACCCCGCACCCTCCCCGATCGCCACGTTGCTTCACTTCCCCCATGTGATCTACGGCTCTGCCTTCTGCTCCCTGACTTGTGCTTCCCGCACAATCTGCTGTTCTGCTTTCTGCTTCCTGCCCTCCCTGCCACTGTGCTGCCTATCCCCACTTGGATCCGCTGTGCTCTGGACACAAAGGCTGCCCATCCCCTTTGCATCGTGTGTACCGCAGATTGGCCACCCCTGTTGTATGGCAAGAGTAACAGAAAAGAACAATGCATTCGATGGAAAAATAAACTAGGTTTAGGTCCCAGTAAGACCATAGCTAATAATAATAATAATAATAATAATAATGACTCAAATCTCTACACTTAAACCAGGAGCAAATTATCTAGGGTATTGCAATGGTGTAAAGAATCTGGAGACTGGCCATACTATGTCAGATGAAGATCCCCAAAACATGAGATTGTCTTTTGCTAGCAGAGAGCAAGCACAGCAGGTTTGTAAGGATTTTGCCCTCCTGGCTCTGGCAGAGGGTGAGAGAACAGGGAGAGGGGGATGCATCAGAAGCCGTCACACGGTACACATGACGCTGCACGGATGCTAGAGCACTCTACTTAGGTGGTGTTGGAGCACGTGGATAGGCACCCCGAGTGCTCAGAAAGGAGAAGAAGTGAGTACACTGTACATGTAAGTGCCTTGCTTATTGAGGTTCGCAGTACCTGCTTCCAGAAGCCACGCTAATTTGATAAAATCCCCAGTAACTGTAAAAGGGTTTAGGCTCTACATAATTGGTTCTCAACCTTTTTAGATTTAAGGCACCCATCGGAAAATGCCAGCTTTTTTGCTTGTGCTCCTTTTTTAACTAAGGAAAAATAATAGGACAAGTTTTTTGTTGCGAAGAACTCAGAAAGATCAAAACAGGTCAGAATGGGTTTTGATACCATGGGTGGTCCTGCTTTGAGCAGGGGGGTTGGACCAGATTAACGCCCGAGGTCCCTTCCAACCCTCATTGTCTAGGATTTCTATTCCTCTTTGAAATCTCTGGGTTTTTCTTATGAGTCATGTGTAGGTGTTTGAACACCTACGAGCGTTAATATTGTGTGGCCCATTTAAAAGGATCTCACAACATCCTGGTTGGGAATCACTGCGCTATACCCGGTAGTGTAAATCGAGGGGCGGGAGGGGGCAACAAGGGCAGTCACCTTTGTGTGGGGGAGAGGGAGGGAGGGAGCGTGAAATATAGCCATGGCCCCAGCTGGTGGCTGGGTTTGCCACGGATGTGGCCAGCAGCGTGGCAGACAGTGCTGCCCTACGCAGAGCCACTATCCAAGGTGCAGATGTGCCTACGCCGGGGTGCAAAGGTAGAGCTAGAACTTTTCACAAAGGCGGGGAGGGAGCAGTAACTGGCTCCACCTCCCACTCCCAGCCTCCTTCCCCCTTTGCCCCACACCGGAGCAGGCAGATTGTGTGGGGGGCAACAGCTGGGGACTTTCAAATCCCCAAATAGGTAAGAATTCCCCCCACCCCTACCCTTCTCTGCCATGCTCAGGGATGCACCCCCTTCCCTCTTATCCTCTCCATCCCTGCTTGCCACTGCTGATATCCTCACGGGCACGGAGGCAAGCGGAGCTCCTGCCTGCTCCAGCCAAGTGGTATGAGGGCTGGGCTCAATCCTGAACAGCAGAGGTGGCAATGGTGAGTGGGTTCCCTCTCCCCGTCTGCTCCCTCCAGTGATCCCCACCAGCCTGGGAGAAGGTATAGGGAGGGGGAAACTGCCTGCCTTCCACTGCCACCACCTTTGGTGTCCTGAGCTAGGCCACTACAGCCCCTATGCATCTGCCCCTGCCTCAGTCTACACTCATCCAGTCCTTGGTCTCTCTGCTGGAGCTGAGAAGCTGAGTCCAAAAGTAATAGTAACTTTAAGTGAACGGTGACTAAATTCATTTTGGCAAGTAGCAAATAACAATTTCCCTGTCTACGTGAAGTAGAATAACTATTGATCCCTGGACCAGACTGAACTTATCATTTAAAGCATAACATTAATTTACTTCCCTACCCTCTCACTCCTAAATCTCCACCCCAACTGCTAGAGCCATGAAAACCAAAAGTACGTTCTGGGGAAGCAGAGTCAATCCTTTATACCTGTCACTTGTCATAGCCTAGGAGGTTTCTCTTTGTACCTCTCAGCAGTGCGTACGTCTAGTTAGACTGATAATTCAGTTGCCTTGACCAAGTACTCCAAGTTAATGTACTATTTTCTCCCCAGCTGCCTCTCAGGAGAGGTCAGAAACCCATCTTTCCTCCAGGAACATAGTGCTATGATTTGCCTCAGTATGCTCAAAGTCTCTGTTCTTGAAAACATTTGTGTCTATGTTGGGTACTCCTAGGAAGCTGTGTTAAGACAAACAGTGTTCAGGGACGTTTGCAGGATTGGAGGGAAGGCTCAAGTGGTCGAACACAAAACAAGTGTATGAAGAATAGACAAACAAAGCCAGACTTCCAAGAACCGAAGAGACCTGCAGGGCAACCTAACATTTACATTTGGCAAGAGCTAGGCTAGACTAATTACAGCAGAATTTAGGTTTCTAAGGGGTTCTTCTCATCTTCTCCCCACTGGCTCTTTTATGCATGAGCTTATCAAATGTGTCTCCTTGTAGTGGGTTTGAGGTGACTGCTTAGCTCACAAAGGCTTTAAACACAGTACAGCCCTCTATTCCTGGGGTATGCCTGTCCCATAGGCATCCTCCTACATCAACCAGTCCTCAAACACTAACATAAATACAGTCCACAAAGGGTTAACTCACAGGTCTACAGCCTCTTCGGCCCCTGAGAAGGACCCTCTGCTTTCCGCTGCTGCTTCCTCACTACAGTCTTTCCTCTCGTGCTGGCTGCGACTCGGCTCTCCGCCTTGGTGCTCCCAGTCTCGCAGCCCCTGGGTCTCTCCCCAGACCCCAAGAGCCCCTGGTCTGGTTTGGTAGCCGCTGGCCAGGCCACTCTCTTTCAACTTGGCTAGGGACAGAAATTACACATAAACCAGTATAAGTGAAACAGTGTTCAAACCTGTAACAAGACAGAAGTTCAGGCTGCATAAACTGCTTTCAAAATGGCTAAAACCAGTTTAAGACAGACCTGGATGGATGTAGCATCAGACTTAGCTGATTTAGATTAAATCAGTTTACTGAACTTCTGTCCCAGATCCCCTCCAGATTCAAGTCAACTCACAATACCCCAGCATCCCAGGATGCTTTGCTTGCCACCCCCGCTCCTACCCTTACAAACAGCCTCTTGCAGCGTGGATGGGCTAGCCTTGGCCAAAGCCGCCTTCTCCAGTGGAGCAGGGAGACATGCACTAATGCCCCTTGGCTTCTGGCTTGGGCTGCATTTCCAGAATCCAAAGTGAATGCCTGTTCACTTTCTAAATCGGTTCAGTCTATGCAGCTTAGAGTAACCTGCAAAGACTGAATCAATTCAGCCTTAGCTTTTTGTCTGTCTGCCTCTCCTTGGCTTCCCCTCTCTAGGAGCCTTCCTGTGGCCACTGATTATCTCCCTCAGGTGGCCCAGTCCTCCTGTACTTAGCATCACTACCCACAGCTGGGCTCCAACAGCCTGCTACACCCCGATCTTATTTCCTCTTGCAGACCTTCGGTACATTTAGATTTCAAATTCCTGGATATACCCAACCCACCATCATCATGCATGGCGGGTAGAGTTTCTTATACCCAAATTGATCAGGACTGTACTCTGTTAATAACTGGTTTTGTGATTAGGTGTTATTTATAACCCCGTAATTCTCAGCAGACCTCCTGTCCACCATACTAGGTGCTGCAATACAGCTATATTAGACAGACCCTGCCTTGAAGACATGATACTCTAAATAGACAATGCAGACCAAGTGTAGGAGAAAGGGAGCATTATCATCAGGGCTTGTGACTTGGCAGGCTTCTTTGCTAGTTTTCTCTTCCAGTTTTAACATGATATCGTCTCCCATAAGTAACCACTCCCATGCCAGGCTCAGTACCTTTGAACTATCCCTAGTGACTATCCTTCTTTAGGTGAAATGTTTTGAAAGAGGGAAAAAAAAATCTGCTTTCAGAGATGCAGGACTTAGGCAACTGATTCTTATCATCAGCTCATCTGTATTAGTATATCCACTACGAATCAGATGCATTAACTGACCTGTCATAAGCAAATCAAAAACCTATTCAGTTGGAGGCAGACTTTAGGACTATTCAAAACTGTATTCTTTGCAATCAAGTACTTTTAAACGATGTTTAAAAATACCTGTACGTATTTCTCCAAGCCCAGCGAATTGCTTTCTTCTTGACTTATGCCTATTAAAGGAATACTGGGTTAGCCTGTTGACGTATTTGGACAGTCATCGATATAAACATTCATAAAAGATGCATCAATAAATAAAGCATTGTGAAAAACCCTATAGCTTTGCTTGTTTATCAGAAGTGAATTTGATCCCCCTGACATCTGCTGGGAGGGCCATACAGCAGGGTGCAGGCAATCCAGAAAGTCTTTGGAAAGTGTTGGGGATGACTTCCTGGTCAAGTGCTGGAGTGGCCAGCTAGGGCCCACGCTCTTCTTGACCTGCTGCTCACAAACTGGGAAGAATTGGTGGGGAATGTAGTAGCGGATGGCAACTTGGACAGCAGCAACCACGAGATGATTGAGTAAAGGATCCTGAAGAAAGGAAGGATGGAGAGCAGCAGAGTAAGGACCCTGGACTTCAGAAAAGCAGACTTCAACTCACTGAGGGAACTCATGGGCAGGATCCCCTGGGAAGCCAGTCTGAGAGGGAGAGAGGTCCAAGACAGCTGGCTGTACTTTAAGGAAGTCTTCCTGAGAGTGTAGGAACAAAATAAATTATCCTGGTGCCCAGGAAGACTAGCAAGTATGGCAGAAGACCAGCTTTACTTATCATGGAACTCGTCAATGAGCTAAATCACAAAAGGGACACTTATAAGAAGTGGAAATTTGGACAAACAACTAGGGAAGAGTATAAGAGTATTGCTCGGGTATGCAGGGATGAAGTCAGGAAGGCCAAAGTACAATTCAAGTTGCAGCTAGCAAGGTATGTATGTAAAGGGTAACAAGAAGGGTTTCTACAAGTATGTCAGCAACAAGAGGAGGATCAGGGGAAGTGTGGGTCCCTTACTGACCGGAGGAGGCAACCTAGTGACAGAGGATGCAGAAAAGGCTGAAGTGCTCAATGCCTTTTTCACCTCAGTCTTCACAGGCAAGGTCAGCTCCAAGACGACTGCATCTGGCAGCACAGTTTGGGAAGAAGCTGACCAGCCAACTGTGGCAAAAGAACAAGTAGAAACTATTTTAAAAAGTTAGACATTTACAAAAACCAGCCACGGGGCTGGATGGGATGCACCCGAGGGTGCTAAGAGAGTTGGCCAATGGGATGGAGCCACTGGCCATCATCTTTGAGAACTCATGGTGATTGCGAGAGGTCCCAGACAACTTGAAAAGGGGCAAATATAGTGGCCATATTTAAAGAAAGGGAGAAAGGAGAATCCAGGGAATTACAGACCAGTCAGCCTCACCTCAGTCGCCAGAGAAGTCATGGAGCGGATCTGCAAGGAATCCATTTCTAAGCACTTGGAGGAGAAGAAGGTGATTAGAAACAGTCAGCATGGATTCACCAGGGGCAAGTCGTGCCTGACCAACCTAATTGCCTTCTATGATAAGATGACTGGCTCTGCGGACGTGACATACCTTGACTTTAGCTAGGCTTTTGATACGGTCTCCCACAACATTTTTGCAGGCAAGCTAAGGGAGGATGGGCTGGATGAATGGACTGTAAAGTGGAGAGAAAACTGGCCAGATCATCAAGCTCAGAGGGCAGTAGTCAAAAGGCTTGAAGTCTAGTTAGCAGCCAGTATGAAGTGGCGTGCCCCAGGAGTCAGTCCTGGGGCTGGTTTTGTTCAATGTCTTCATCAGTGACCTGGAAGATGGCATAGAGAGCACCCGCAGCAAGTTTGCAGATGACACCAAGCTGCGGGGAGGAGTAGGCACGCTGGAAGTAGGGCTCAGACTCAGAGTGACCTGGACAAATTGGAGGACTGGGCCAAAAGAAATCTCAGGAGGTTCAACAAGGACAGGTGCAGAGTCCTGCACTTAGGATGGAACAACCCCATGCACCGGTACAGGCCGGGGACAGACTGACTACACAGCAGCTCTGCAGAAAAGGCCCTGGGGGTTACAGTGGGCAATAAGCTGAATATGAGCCAGCGGTGTGCCCTTGTTTACAAGAAAGCTAATGACATCCTGGGCTGCATTGGTAGGAGTGTTGCCAGCAGACCCAGGGAAGTAAGTGATTATTTCCCTCCGTTCAGCCCAGGTGAGGCCACATCTGGAGTGGCATGTTCCATTTTGGCCCCCCCACCACAGAAAGGATGTGGACAAACTGGAGAGTCCAGCAAAGGGCAACAAAAATGGTTAGGGGGCTGGGACACATGACAGAACTTCGGAGGAGAGGCTGAGGGAGCTGGGCTTATTTAGTCTTGATAAAATTAGACTAAGGGGGGATTTAATAGCAGCCTTCAATTACCTGAAGGGTGGTTACAAAGAGGATGGGGCTGGGCTGTTCTCAGTGGTGGCAGATACCAGAACAAGGAACAGGACTCATGTTGAAGCAAGGGAAGTGTAGGTTAGATATTATGAACAACTTTCTCAGTAGGGAGGTAAGTTGTGGAATCTCCATCCTTGGAGGTTTTTAAGACCAGGCTAGGTAACGGCTTGGCTGGGATGATCTAATTGGGGATGCTTCTGTTCTGGGCAGGGGATTGGACTAGATGACCTCTCCTGAGGTCCCTTCCAACCCTAGTTTTATATGACTCTATGATTCTACGAATGATAGAAGAGATCACTACTGTTTAGAAGACCACAAGTTCTCAGAGCATCTGGGAATCAAACTTTTTAGATTGCACCTACTATTTAAATTAAAAGCAGACATTCAACTTATTAATTCCCCCATGAAATGCTATTGACATCAAAAGGTGACAGGTGTACTGAAGAGAAGAAACTAGCTTAGTATCACAGTATCATAGCACTTAGGGTTGGAAGGGACCTAAACAGATCATCAGGTCTGACCCCCTACCCTGGGCAGGAATGGATGCCGGGATCATATCACCCCAGCTTGCCCAGGATGAATCAACGATAACATCCCAACTACAAACATCTGTCCAGATTTTGCTTCTGTAATACCAGTATACATTCAGAATAATTCTATTTACTTCAGCTAACCAGGATGGAAATCAGGACAGAATTTGGTGCCATGTATATTAATACTCAAGTAGACTAACACTGGATAGTTTGAGGAATTACAAGTGAGAGAATGAATCCATGTCTGACTACACAGCAAACTAGGGCTGGCTTCTAGCCCAAATCCATTGACCCTTTACATTAAAAGCCCTTTGTTTGCCTGTTCCAAGCAACTGAGCTTCAGGGCCCAAGACTGAGCTTGTCCCTATTGCACTTCTCTCTGCAGAAAGTTCAGAACTTGTCTGGGTACCGCAGCTGAAAGCATAGAAAATCGATCAGCAGCAAACCCACAATTTCCTGTTCCTGACTTCCAGGCCTCTTTCATTCCACTTCTTATCTTTCTTTTCATTCCACTACTTATGCTCATAAGCAGGGCCAAGTCCAAAAGGATGCATTTCGTACCCACTCTGCACAGGTGTACAGAAGGAGGCCGATTTTTAGAAGGGCTCTGGTCAAAACTGCTGTTTCAGAGCCAGTCCTGGTCAGCAGCAACCAAGGGCCTGTTTACACTGCCTCTGTCTCGTGCAGGAGTTTTGTTGAGAAGTATGTCCTGCCCACTCGCGTGCTTCGTCCCAGGAATGATACCACAGGGCCACCTTAGAGTGCAACGGAGCACATGCTCAGTGCCACTCTTACACTCTTTGTTCCAGGCACGCTTATTCACATGTGCTCAGGACCACCCTGACATGGCGTCATTGTTTCGTTTCCAGGATTTGAAGTGCGCAGACCAGGACTGAGTGGACAAGGTGTTCTTCATAGTGGTGTTCAAATGCAGCACGGAGATGCATGCCCTGAAAGTTCCTACTATCCAACAGCTGTGGTGCGGCCTCCAAGGAAATGATCTGTGCCGTCAGCCCAATTCCTAGTGGAAAAGTGTCTGGATTCTGCTTGGCACTAAACAGCACCCTTGATAAGGGTCTTGCTAGAAAGACCAAGATGAAATGGATGTGGTGCTACGTTTAGTAAAGCATGGACAAAATGGCGGTAGATAGCTATAGAACTGCAAGCCAGGGAGTGAACCTATAACTACACATCAACCTACAGACATTTACGTTTAAAGACAATCCATCAGTGATGATGTTTTAACTCCACCTCCACTGAAGGATTTAGCACGTGCACAGAACACATACAAAATAAGGGCTTTCAAACTTTGTCTTTTCTCAAGAGCCAAAGTCTGTGAAATAGCGGTATCAACTCCTAGAATATGAATAATCATTGCCTTGAAATCAGTAGAGTTACACTTTACTGCATGAGTAGGTGCACGAGTAACACAATAGTGACTCAGGTCCGTGGTCATATTGGGTGCCTGTACACACAATGTGGTTTAATCCTCATTAAATTAAATAGGTTTATAAAATTTAAAAACGTGTTTATTTTGGAGCGTTGCATCAGTGTTTGCATGCACTAGGTTTTCGAATGAATTAAGCCTGGTCCCCGACTGGCACTGCAGGAGAGCGGGATGATTCAGCACTGCCCCCTTGGCCCAGGTTCCCCCACCCTGGGCCTATGCCCTGCCATGCAGCTATGGGAGCAGGGAGATGGCAAAAAAGAGGAAGCAATTCAAAAGCAGAAGCAATTCAAAGGGATGAAATACAAAAAAAAGTTGCATCACCATCTGGTGGACAAAGAGGCTCATTACATGTCTTTGAGTGCCTTTCTGTTTGCACACAACAAGTCCATGGATATGACACTTTAGTTTAGTTTGGTTCACCATAAATTATGTCTGAGGAGTTTTACTTTGATGCACCCGAAAGATGTTTAAAGCATCCAGAAAACCCGCTCATGCAAAGTCACACCATTGCAGTGCAAGAAAGGGCAAAACATATTGCATGTACAAATGGCCATTAAGTTTATGCAAATTAAGTAAATGAAGGGCCTAATTTCTACCATTCTATTTTATTCTTTTCCAATACTAAACTGATCAACAAGATATCAAGGAGTTAAAGCAGAAGGGCAGTGTAACAACCATCATTTTGATTGTCTGATACTGGGGAATGAGCCAATGACTTTCATCTTTGAAAATATAACTCATGAAATTTTGAGCTAACTAGCCAAGCCTGCCAACTGGGCCATGCAACAGGCTTGTATTCTACGTGGACTGGAGACACAATGATGGGACACACATTTTACAGTGACTTTGCACAGGTGTAGATACAAGGGAAGAAGCGGGTTTAAAATATCCAGATTATCAATATGTTTAAATCCCCCTAAATAAAAAGAGTTATCATATGTAGCTGAATTTATTTTACAGCCTTATGGAGCTGTGGGAAGGTTATATAATATTCATTGAAACATTAGGCAATGCAATCCTTTCGTTTGTATCTATAGTTCAAAGCCAATAACTATATTATGGATTTATGCTAGGAAAGGACAGATCTATTATTAATCCTAGTAACAAATGCAGTTGCTATATAAATACACTTAGCTGCCAAATACAAACTAGATTATGGTTTTATTCTTCTTATATAAATAAATCACCACCTATCTCCCTTAATGGTAAATATGAACAATATTTAAAGGGTCTAAAGTATGTGACAAGCAGTCTCAGCCATTTTACAAAAGCAAATGTAATAGTAAAGAAAGAGAGGAGTCTTGTAAAAAAATAAAATAATGAAAATGGCATTCAGAAATCCATTAGCAAGTGACTCAGATTCATCACAGCACAGGAAAAGTATTTTTAAATGTAATCAAAGACCTTTGCTTTTAAAATCCTTTATGAAGATGTTCAAAAAAAAAAAAAAAAAAAAAAAGAACAGTACTAAAAGCCACTGAAAAATCTTATAAAACAAGATCATCCAGCTAGGCTAACGCCTTGATTCATAATGGACTACAAGTCAATACTGTTGTTCTTAGTTACATTACTGAGGACTACCATTATCCGAGTTCATGATATTACATACTTCATGTCCATTTTCTCCTTGGCCTGCTTATTTTTTGGCAAGATTTGCTTCACGTATTTGTTTCTTCAATGGTACTGTAGCAAAGGAAGCAGCAGTACCATTTATTACAACTGCTTTTGCCATGATGGAAAAAACAAACAAACAAACCCACATTTGTACAGTGTCTCACTACAGTCAAGGAAAAGAAAGCGAGAGAGCGTGCACCTGAACAAAAACCAGGAACATTTGTATGGAAATAGCCTTCAGCATCTGAAATAGATTTAGTTTTGCTGCATCCATTGCAGCGTGAACTGAAAAGGTGAAAGTAGTCTGCTTCTTTCTTTAACTTCTTAACTATGTTAAAAAGTAGGATTTAAGATTTACTGAGAAGACAGACCCATCCCACCCACAAAGAGGGTGGATAAATAATCATAAACTTGTCCCACCGTGTACTGTTACTGTTACAACAAGGGACAGGAAGTCCATATACATGACAGCTGGTCCAAATATTTAAAGATTTTTTT
>JAGPOW010002742.1:15264793-15278146 GCA_030014935.1 Caiman crocodilus | reverse complement strand
GGTCCTGCAATGGCAAGAAACTGGACTCAGGGACCCAGAACAACCCTTCCAGCACTATGAGCTTAAGAATAGGACTGGAAACAGAAACCCCGGGGAGGCCAGTGGTAGAGCTAGAAATACAAAGCAGGACACCTGACACTCAGGCCAATGCCCTAACCATCAAGGCCCTTGTGTCTCTAACCTACCAGGCCCCAAAATAGGATGTCAAATGTGGCAGCAACCCAAGGTAAAGAACTGCCCGTTCCCCTCCCTCCCCTTAACTCACACCAGAGCTAAGATACTGTGGAAATTGTTTCTTCTTTGTAGCAACACTTCCATAATCTCCAGTTCGTGATGCTTTTACAACTATGTGTTTTCCAATCAGCTACAAACTGATAGTGAAAGATCTGACAATTTGCATGAAATCTATGGAAACTGGAGGCTACAATAAGTGTCCTCCCTTGCAATAAAGGACATCCGAAACGAGCTAGAGTAGCAGTTCCCAAAATTGTGGTCCATAAGGTAATTAGCCCACAGAGGACAGTGCTCTGTCACATGCCCCTTTTTATTGAAAGTTTGACTATAAGGTTACAAGACGGTTTGAACAGTTCGGAGGGTCAACACTGGTCCATCAGTCCATAGACTACTGTGGTGGGTGCTAGGTACCACAGAAAGAGGCATATTTGGTGCACATTAAAACTCTGGGGTTACAGAATACTTGGAATCGAAATAAAGGGGTGAATTTATAATTACATTCTCCTTTTGTATTTAATAAGCAAGTGAGTTGTTCCCATTATTAGAGCTAAGTTCTGCAGAAGCTGGCCTGTCAGGTTTTGAGATATGGTCACAGTGCCTAAAGCAAGTATATGTACTTTTAGACAGCTTAATAATACACACTGTATGTCCAATTATGTGAAAAAGAAATAGTTATTCACTTTCTCACTTATACAGTCATTTGGAAAAAGGATTTAGACCATGTAACATTTTTCCATAATACATGGCCTATTGATAGAAATAAACCGTGCCTGTAACTGCTAATAAATCCTCTTGTCCTCCAAGAATAGATCCTCCTACCATATTTTTTTTTTTCATGGATACCAGCTTGGAGCTTTTCATTCCCTCCTGCAATGCATGTTTGTGCCCGGTACTAATATTTCTTGCAATAAAGCAGAACCTCCTCAATTCTTGGTCCTTTCTAACTTGTAAAAGGCAAAGAAAAGCCACAACACTTAGCTAACGTTCTGCAGTCAACAAAGACTCTTATGCCGGTTGGTCTCAGCCATAATTACTGAACCATTTTTTTCCTTTAGAAACACACAATTATCTAATTCATTATAGACATACTGTATGTACTAACTTAATTTTAGCCGTATAATCTCATAATGGACATCAATGAATAGAGGATTAGTCAAAACCTATTAATAAAAGAGATATAACAGGCCCTTAGATATTTTCTTTTAAAATGCACAGTACGTTTCAAATTCTACTTCCAGTACCAGAGCTGAGTAGCTAGACTGGATGCTGGGCATGTCAATGGGAGTGAGAGAGAGGAATAACTCTCTTTAGACAGCAGATTAGAAGCAATTCTTCCTTGTAGTTGTGACGGTTGTTCTTGTGTTAGAGTAGCCTCCTTGATTTTGTGCCCTTATTCTGCACAGTCTAAATGCATTGGGGATGTTCTGCTAGCAGTGCCCCCAACACCCTAGACTGCTCCTGGACATGGCACGACCGCATAAAAAGGGTACGCATGTCCTTGATGGACTTGGCCAGTGGTGGCATGACTTCCGAGTGCATGATGGTGCTAGAGAAGCCCACGTGCCGGCATCTCTGCATACGCACGTCTGAGGAGCTCGAGTGCCAGAGGAGATGTACAGTGGGCAAGAGACATGGCCTGTTATCTCCCTGCAGTACCCTTCCACCTTGAAGGGATAACATCCAAGAGACTCTGGCAAGGTGAGCCTCAAGCATCCTTCTCTCTGTCTCCTCATAGTGAGACTTATGCAAGGCAGGAGCCACGTGCATCTGGCAATTTCTTATTCCAGGGCCCATTTATATGTATGAAAGTAACTGCTGGAAATGGCCCAATTAAATGTCCTTGAAAGGAATTGTAAACCACCCCATTCTGCCCATTTTATTAAAAATACCAGGGATGAAATCTGGTTCTTTTTAAAGTCAATAATTTGAGTCTGAGGAAATTGGCCTACTAGGAGTGCCTAGTAACCAAAGAAGCTGGAAAAATTTTCCACTACAGTTGTACAGTCACCCAAATCACTGCTGGCTGAGCTCCCACAGCCACCTTCCCCACACAAAGCAGGGTACTTCCATCAGTACAAAGCCTGCAGAGCAGGAACATCCAAGGGTCCGACCCGAGACCCCTGAAGGCCCTGGGAATCTTCCCAGTACTTGCAATGGGTGTTGGATTGCACCCAACTGAGGCTGCATTTCCTATCTAAGGAGTCATTTAAAAATTATTTTGTCCCAATAGCACAGAAGGGTCAAAAAAGGAGTTAGTAGCTCCTGGAAGAAATATCTACTTAAACAATTTAAATATAACATTTAAAAAAGAACACAATGCCACAAAGTAAGTTTTGTTCTCCACCCCTCCCTAGACTTCTACATTCTTCCCAAGTGCTGAAAAAAATACGTCTTGTTCCAAACCTAAGAATACCTCCCTGAAAGGCATTGATTTCTCCTGGAGATGCAAAGAACCATGCAGCAGCAAGGCAGATGCCTCATGTGCCCTATCTCAACCCTCAGTGGTGCTATGCGATCACCAAACTGAGCCTCGAAGAGCTATTCCCATAGTCATGCTAATGTGAATCCCTCCTGTTAATAAGGAGAGCAATTGTTTGGCAGGGCAGTGCTTCATCACGGTTTGCAACTAAGGTGCACCCCAAAGGTTCTTCACATGGGCACCTCCCCAGACCCCAGCCTCCAGGTTTCAGTGCAGCACTGGGTTACACGAATAAGACCATAATGGCAGGACATCATTAAAGAGATCTTCGGAAGGAATCTGGCAGGTGTGCGTGGCTGGCCAGTAGCCAAGCCTCTTCATCTGTGCATTAGTGCTGTACATCTCAGCAGCTTTATTTCAATAAGATGATAACCAGCAGGGCTGCCAACCCAAGAAAAGTTCTCCGACTGCTAACCTTTTTATTTATCTATTTTTTTAAACAACCACCACCAAAAACTTTTTAACTGACATTTTTTAAATAAGGTAAGCAGAGCACCAAGTACAATACAGAATTTATTTGTCTAGTGCATGGGCACAAGAACATTTTAATTCCTTCCTCTAGGTCCTGTGAAGCTGGGGACTTTCTAAAATTTCCAATATCATTAAGAACAGCAATTCACAGTATTTTCTGTCAGACCCATGTTCTCACTGGGCCCTTCCTCGAGCAGTTGAACAATGTCTCGCCTGGTAATTGCCTGAAGCAGGCATCAGCTGCTCTCCCCCAAATAAGCTTCCCCTCTTGGTGCAAGCAGAAGGAAAGGCAGGTGCAATCTCTCCCATTCCCCTGCTATGAAAGGTCTCAGCCTCTGCCAAATCACTGCAGGTTTGCCCAAGAGAAGGGCTGAGGTGCAGAGTTCTCCTAACCATCCCTTCCCTCGTAGGAGGTGGGAGAGAGAAGGCTGCTGCTGCTATTGCTATTGTAAAGGTGCTGAGCAGCCCCTCCTGCTGCAGCTGCTCTTCCCTGACCTGTTCCAGCAGTGAAGAGCTCATCTGTCCCTCTCCATTGCTGCTGTGATCCTTTCTGCACAGGAGGCTGGAGAGGCAGGGTTATCTTAAACCAGTTTCAACCATTTTGAAACCGGTTTATATGCACCGTGCTTCTGTTCGGTTATGCGTTTAAACCAGTTTCTGATCATCAATTTGTGTGCAACTTCTGTCCCTAGCCAAGATGGACAGGGGAGAAGGGAGAACTTGAGCACAGGATGGGGACACCTGAAGCCCTGCTCCCTGTGCTTAGACACACTCCAGCCTGGCCCACCCTCACCCCTGAACGAGCACATACAAGACCTGAAGCATTTCCAGAAGCACTCAAAGGTCCCAGGGGGTAGTAACAGAGGAACAAGGCTGCCAACCACCAATAAATGTAACTGATAGCTAAATATTCTTCTGGGCTCCACAAACAAGTACTTTTAGCCAGTTTTAAAAAATGGGCTGTGCGAGTTTATAGACCATTGGCAACCCTGGTGATAGCTTCCTTCCCCCCCTGCCCAGCCCAATCAAGCCCCCCACCACACCTCCCTGCAGCTCAGCTGGTGCTGGCTGTAGCAATCACAGGATCCATCCACACAGACATGCCCTGGTGCAAAGAACTCAAACAAACTCCAACTGCTCTGGTTTTAGCTGTAGGTACCTTTTGCAGAGCCTCTATCTAACTCCAACTTGTTATTCCCCAAGGGATCATTTCCCAGTTTCAGTATCTTCTAAATTGGGGAGCATCGCTAAATTATTACTTTTACCACTACACTGCCTGACACAGAGGACAGGGCAAAGAGGATGAGGCTAATCAGCAAGGCAATTTTCACATTGCCTGCAGGTCTCACTGCTCTAAACTCTTTAGTCCATTTTGTGGGGGGGGGGACACACTGGCAGAGCTGTCCATTTCCAGCTGTGGCTTCATCCACCACTGCAGGGTCAAACACATGCAGAGAACAACTCAGCAAAGACAAGCACAAATGTGCTACACTTAGACAAAAGGGCACATTCACTTTGGTGTTTAACGCATCAGAACAAGACTCTGGAAAATGAAAAAACCTACAAGTGTGCTTGCCAGTAAGCATCTCTCTTTTCCCTCCCCAAACTCCATATCCCCCTTACTGTTGCACTCCAGAGAAAGTTTTGAGTCCCAGACATCATTTACATCTGCAAAGAGGGAAAAGACCCTAACTTCCCCCAGCCCCTCAAGATGAACAGCAATTCTGACTCCCACCCACAGTCTTTTTTTCTGCTCACCTGAAATTGCTCCAAGACAGAGGCCAATTAACCTACTGACCTCCAGCCTGAAGAGCACCCAGCTGCTGCCTGGCTCTCTCTTATCTGCGCCCATAGTGAAGGGCTGCTGCTTGGTTGGGCAGTGGCAGGCTGCCCTGTTAACTCTCTCCTTCCCCTTCTCTTCCCCGCTCTATCTTTTGTTTTTCTAATTTCTACCTATTTACTTTCTCATTGACATCCTGTCACACGTTTAGCTTCTCTTATTCCTTGGAGTCTCAGCCCAGCAGAGACTCCCACTGCCTGACGAAGGGTGACTGCACCCAAAAGCTTGCTAAGAACCTTTTTCCAACTACTCAGTTGGTCTGCTAAAAGATATCACATCTACCCAAAGACCCTTGCCTGCCTATGCCCTTAGACCAACCCAGCTAAAACCTAAAACACCCAAGTTAACGTGCCCTCTTGTCTCCTTCCCAGCACTGCCAGCATAAAGACCCCATCACAGTCTTAGACGGGGCTGGAACTTGTGGAACATGTCACTTTATGAAACTTCACCATTAAGTCAGACGTGGCTCCTTAGATCAACTGGAAATGTTTGTTGGAGCATATCAAGGCTTGCAACCTGCTGCCAGAGTTGAGGTGCATGGCTGTCCTATTATTCTGCACACTTAACTCTCCCATGCACGACTGGGAGCTATGCACAACCGGTGAAGTGGAAGCTACGGGTGTTGGTAATACAGTAGTCTTTGGTACCACGACAATATTTACCAATGGTAACTATTGGTATCCTTCTGCCTCTGCTTTTATGTGTTATCCTCACAGACCACGTGTGTGTGAAATGCAAAGGAGAGTAGGGTTTTCGATAAAGGAAGCAAATGTGAAGAAGCGATGTTGATGATATTCGATCCACAGCTCCCGGGCTCTGTGGGGTCCCCGGCTCTGCCAGGGCCTGTGCCAGCTTCAACAGAGCGCGCCGCGTATTTTTTTACATTGCAGTAGCACAAAGCGGCACCTCAGAAATGAAGCCCCATTCTGAAATATTCTGGGTAGAGAGCTGAAGAGGGACCGGCGCAGTGCGTGTGAACAGGCCATTCTGCTATAGAGACTGAAGCCAGGTCTCTTGTTCTCCTCCCAAGGGCCAAGACTGATTACTACGTTAGAGTCCAGACGGGGGTTTTCCTTCCCAGTTGGAAGCGACTCAGAGGATAAAGCATTTGAGACTTTTCCACCAGTCCTACTCCTAGAAGGCTGGCACTGCTTTTTCGAGCCAAAATTTTCTTAATGTCATCCTATTCCCCATCAGGGTTCCCAGTATGAGAGGGAAGTTTGATGCTGAAGGGAAGAGGTAGGATGAGGGGCCACGAAAACTCCTGGGGTAGTGAATGGAGGGGGGGAGGCATGGGTGGGCGGGGGTGCAAATTCCACCAGTTTTTTTCCACTTCCACCCACTTCTAGACACTTCTCAAGGTATTTAAGACAACAATATTGTATCCGTTCAATACCACAATATTGGGTCCATTCAGGGACATGCACTTCAACATGGCAACCACCCTTCAAGACAGAACCATTGTATCCGTTCAAGGGCTCATTCAAGTTTCCTCATATAACTAGCTGCTGGTTTGAGAGTTAAATATACTTGCACATGACTGCTTTGAAAATGAATGCTCTTTGGAAATTTTATTTTACTTGAGACAGTTAGCACAGAAGGGCTCTTCTTTACTTTAGCAGTATCAGATGATTGATATTTCTTACCTTGGCGCGAAAATCTTGCTCTGGGAAGAAGTTTCGGAGAAAATGTGTAAGGCTAAGGGAACAGAGGGAGGGACTCAGACTTCTGAGCTTCTGCGTGTGTGCACCTACGTGCCCCAAATGCCTTTGAAATGGATTGACTATCGGAGAGAGACAGGCAGTCCCACAGATACCACCCCTTAATCAAGTCACTGCACTTGCACTCTCCATCAGCGACCTCCGCACGTAGAGCAGTCGAACAGGGCTTGATGTTACTGTTTGTCAGGGAGCAAAGCAGAAAGCACGCACGTGCTGCTATCACAGCTGCAAAAACATAGTGTAGTAGATGAGTAGCCCTTGGTGTGGATGAGTTCGAAATATGAAAGATGCAAGCATTTGATATGCTAGACTAGGCAGTCCTCAGCTTACAACGTTTCGAGTTGCTACATTTCGCACTTACAGCATTTATAAATTGACTCCCTGTTTCAACTTTATGGCATCAGTTTCGACTTTACAACACTTGATCCGATGCGACTCCACGACAACGAACAAGTTCACTGCATCGCTCCTCTCCCCGGAGAACATCTGTCCAAACTTCCTTGGACGCTTTCTTTAAGAAAGCAGACAAGACTCCAGAAAAACCTGCAGCCAGGACCCCTGAGAAGCCTCCAGCCATGAACCCTTCAAAAAGTCCAGCAAAGCCACCTCAAAGAAGTCCTTCCAAATCAGCATGGTTGCTATGTGCAATATAAATACATTAATGTAGCTATATTACTCGTCTATAATTGATCGAGTACAAAATTCTGGGGTATTTTTGGTGAAAATAGGGTATCGGGCCCTGGTTCAGGAACCAATCCCCCAATTATAACATTGTTTCTTATGTGAAAACTTGTTCCGGGTTACAACATTTTGCCTTAAGACACGGTTTTTAGGAGCCAATTGTGTCGTAAGTCCGAGGACTGCCTGTACTGGGAATCCTGCCTGAGCCAATGCACAGGCAAAGATGTGACCATCTCACATCTCCAGATGCAAGTGTTGTGTTTTTAAAATAAACGTGTTTTAAAATACATACTATACAGCATAGGGTTGAAAGGAAAACCAACCAACCAAAAACACACACAACACAACAGCACCAACCACACACATGCTACCAGAAATGAAACTAAGGTGCAGAATTCAGGTGTGGATTTAAAATACACACATTTTTAGGATTTGAGTGGGGGGGGGGTTTAAAACTACAAAAATACAGCCATTAAAGGATGTTGTCAAATGTTACAAATGCCTCCTGGGAAATGAATAAATTAAATCCCCAAAACATAAAAAGGGGAGAAGAGTACACCAGCATTATTTCTTTCTATCAGCTCCATCTCTGTGGCTGGTGAGCCCTAAAAGCTTATTTGCCCATCTTTCAGAGTGGTAGCACTCAAAACACAGCATTCATTTGGAGTTTACCACTGCATAAGTTGCAAATTCTGAAGTCCCTTGAAGTATCATACTAGGCCCTACCTATGAAGAATAGCACAGCCTCACAGAGTGAGGTAATGAACTCTGATGCCATGTGGATGGCAGCAAGCATGCACAGTTTTGGCCAGTGATGTGATATTGCTACTATCATGGCTCCACAAATTAGACCAATTTCACACTAAAGGCACTACCTGCTCCTAACATTTTCTTTCCCAGTTGGAGTCCCCATCACTTGTTGATCTTCTGTCTTCATAAAAGATCTCTAGTTCTTGGCTCCCTTGTGCAGGTTTAGAATTATTTCCTAAGCTTAAAGGTGGAAATGCTCCCTTGCTTCTGAGACAAAGAAAAGCAAATTCTTCGAGTGCTAGACCCAGAAGTCTTTATGCTCCATACTAGTCTTAATTGGAATTTGAGATGCGCATATACAGCAGAGGCTCTCAATGGTATATGGCAGCAGGCTCAGACTCTCTGCCGTGTGTGGCACGGAGCTAGAAGAGCACTAGAGAAAATCCAAAGAACAGAAAATAAGGTATTGTCCTTTGAACCCGGACATACAGTTCAAGATACTAAGTTCAGAAGGGTATATATGAGTTCAGAAAAGAACGTCTTACTTTGTGTTCTTCTTATGTAGTATTTACGTATAATGTTTTATGTATTGTGTGTGTGTATAAATATATATATACATAGTTTTACACACATCAAATGCATGGGCGCTCATTCTAAGGAGCTGCTTGTCAGCTTTGGAAATCCCCATCCCTTGAGGCCCATCAGAGCCCAAGCATGGACATCTTCGGGAAGCTTTGTCCATGCTCCCTGATCTTTTTGTTTGTGCAGGCATTTAGCAGGCAGGGCGAGTATTGGGGTACTCTGTGTGTGTGGGGGACTTGTTTTATTACTTATGATTTCATTTTAATACTAGCGAATTGCCTGTCAAAAATGGCAGGGGGAGGGAGGGGACAGAAAGGGAAACTTGCTAGCCCTAACCCTAACCCTGCTCCACGCTGCCACCACCTCCCAGGAGCGGGGGGGGGAACTTCCCCCACCATCCCCTCTGTCCCCCTGCACCAGTACCCTGCGCCACTGCCACCTCCAAGGAGCAAGGCCAGGGGTGAGGTCAGCAGCGCTGGCCTCGTCCCCCAGCTCCGACCCCTCCATCCCTGCCATCATGGCAGCGCTCCACCACATCACCGCCACCGCCTCCTGTCCATAGTGCTCTTGGAGCACTCTGATTGGTTGTTTCAGTAACGAATCAGAGTGCTCCGAGAGCATTACGGACAGACAGACAAAGCCTTATATTGTATTAGAACTGTATCTCTTACTGTAATTTATCTTGTTTTTATTGTAAGCTGCCCAGTGCCTTTTGGGGAGGGTAGCATATAGAGCAAATAAATGCAAACACACACACACACACACACACACACTCCCTTTCTAACAAGGACTGACCACCTGGATAAGCCCACTCCGTTGTTTCTTGCCCGCAGCCTGAGGGACTTAGTCAAGTCTAGAAATATTTCCTGCCAGTCTGCACCACCCAAGTATGCACATTATCTTCTTATCCATCATAAACATCACTGACTATGACAGGCCCGTGGAAGACCAGGCCTCGGGCAGGATGCACGCATTGCCCCACTGGCCAGAGGGCCATCTAATGGGTGAGAACAAAACTCACCCCCAAGTCAGATGGAAACACTCAGCTGTATTTTCCCTTTCTCCTAGTCTCTTCTTTTCAATTGCTCTGCACTGTCTCTTGTTATAATATCCTGGGTCTTCACTCATCCTGCCCTTCTGATGTGCATTAGCATACCTTGGTGGTTTCAGTCGATTCATTGCCCCTGACCTGCTCCTGAGCCAGCAGTCCCTGCTTGGGGAGCCTGTACTCAGAAGACAGCAGGCAGTGCTCTAGGGGAGTCGCATGGCATCACCAGAGCAGATGGCCTCCTGAAGCTCCAAGGGGATGATGGGACCAAACCATCCAAAGCCATCCCGGACCCCTGGCCCTCTTAACTTTCCAGAAATATTTCCCCTGATTGTATTTCCATGTATCTCCCCAGTTTGAAAAGCTGCTTGCCCAGAAGAAACTTGCTCAGACCAGCTCAGAGGGCCTGCAGAATCAACGAGGGATGCTGCAGGGGGAAACAGAAGGGGCAGAGCAAGAGGAAGAGCAAGACAAAACAGCCCCTTTGACTAGAGCAAACCTTGTTGAGGTCAGCTCGGAAATCAGAGCGCGCAAGTCCTCTGCAGAGGATAAGGCTGACAAGATGAAAGCAGAAATAAAAGAAATGGGGGGGCAAGGTCACACACCTGGAGATAAAGGTGGAGAAAAACCTGCAGTCAGTAGTAGATCTGCAAAATAAAATCAAGCTGATTGAAAGGCAGCATGTAGAGAAAATTGAGGACATAGAAAATCAGGAGCGAAAAAATAGCATAAGAATTAAAGGGCTCCCAGAAGGTGTGCGGAGGGAAATCTAGTTGAATATTTAAGGTTAGCTTTCCACTCCTCCCCACATCTGGAGACTAAGGCAATAGCCCTTATAGACAGAGTGCACAGACCTCTCTCTGTCCCCCGACTCCAGTAAATCCAGGCTCCTTTGCTCAGTTTTACACAAAAGCAGCAGATCCTGAACCAGACTAGGGGGACTTCGGATCCTACCCTGGGAGGAGATAAAGTACAGGTGTTTCAAGACTTGTCACGGACTACGTTAAGGACCTCGTCATTAATGTCCTCTCTAACAGTTGCAAATTATTGCAAAGCCGTGATGTTGTAAAGTTAGTATGTGCTAGGGTGGTGGGGGTGTCACATATTCACTTGCAGCTGTTGCAAAGTATTGGCGGGGAGGTAGTATTGAAGTTAGGACATGTTAAGGAGATACTCCTTGCATGAAAGGGAACAACTCTGCAAGGCGACGAGGACACTTAATGCGTGCCAAACTGCTTGAAGTGCAGCTGCTTGTCTTTTAAGTAGGCTGACCAGAAGGAAATCTGGGACGTCCAGAACACGGTGTGCTGTGCCGCTACATGCCCCTCCACGTCCCTGCCAGACTGCGCCCCGCGCCCCTGCATTTCTGGGGTGCTCATTTTCATTCTCACCAGCTGGCCAAGCACAGCCTCCAAAATCCAGGACAGTCCCGGCTAAACTGGGACATCTGGTCGCCCTAGTTTGAACTGCACTTACTAAGTGTTCAACTGAATTTGTGACAACACCCTAGAAGAAAAGGGAAGAAAATGAGCAGGAGTTACAGCATCTCTCGGAAGAGGAAGCAAGATGCAGCGATGGGACTTGCATTTTTAACTTATCTTCACACATCAAGGACTGCGGTCTATTTAATTCGGGACCTGCCCTATTTGTGCGGTTTGTGGAAACCACGAAAAAAAGCAGTTTCCTTAAACCCTGTGCGAACGGCGAGCCCTGCAGTATTGGCTCAGAATCACCAGAACAAGAAAAAAAACTAGCTAAAAAGAAAATGCTGGCTCCACAGTGGGAACCAGCTGTCCTCAATGCCACCGCAGGCTGGCCTGGCAGCCCGCCATGGAGGGGGACAGCAAAGATGGTGGCCACCCCCGGCCCCTCCCTGCTGATTGGCTAAGGGGGCTGCCCATCTTGTGGTCCTGCCCTTTTTTCCACTCACTGCCTAGGGTGGGCTGCATGATGGGCAGCCCTCCTGGCCAATCAGCAGCAAGGGGTGGAGATGCTGCCCCCCAACCCCAGCCAATCAGCAGTGGGAAGGGGGTGCTGCAAAAAGACCATGGAAATGGCACCATGTGCCTTGAGCGTCTTGCAATTTTTCCCTTGCCTCAGCAGGAATTAAGTAGGTCCCTAATTAAAATGGAGACAAATGAAGGCCTTAAAATTCTCGAGAACTTGAACTTAGTGGAAGGCACCCTGGAAACTCAGCTGGAGGCTGACAGGCAGCAATAAGGGACGCTGTAATACTGAATGGCAAACTGTTAAGCCCAGGAGATGATTTCAAAGTACAAGGACAAGAAGACGGGGAGCAGTTTACAAAAGAGTGGTATTCAAGAATATCGGCGCAGGACTGAATAACAGTATGAGAGACGCGAAAAGGAAAAGAGGAAGAGAGAACATCACAAGGAGAAAAAAAGATAAAATCAGGGGGACTGAACTAAAGACTTTCTAAGACTAAAATCAAAGAGCAAGAGGTGGGGGGACAGGTAAAAACATGGGAAGAGACTGGGGGGAGACCTGAAAAATGGCTTTGAGCAACTTTTTCTGGATAACTTCTGACTTATAGTGCCAAAATGGCTAGCTGCTGGCTATCCAAACCAGCAGCATTTGACGGTTTGGACGGGTCTGGTTTAGTATACCTAGATGTTAGTAGGGGCTAGGCTCACCAGAGGGTGACAGGTAGGGAAGTCAGGGTCGGGGCTAGTTTGGGCAGGGGGGTCATGTAGGGATTGTACTGCTGTTCCTGATCTGTGCATTTTCTGTCTTTGTCTGCCTCCCTGAGCCTTCCTGGGCAGGGTGGGATATAAATCTAACCAACAGCAGCAGCAAGCATAACAATAATGCATGTTAATATGGTATAATATATTAACATTTCTGGTTGTTATTCCCTCAGGGTGGGAGTCAGGAAAGAGTCCGCTACTCAGACAGGGAGGGATTTGAGAGACTGAGTGGTTTCCTTTCCATTTGAGGATTAGGGTGAATCTCCATATTTTGGGAAAGGAATAAAAGTATAACAACAAGGACCATTTGGGGATCCAAGTGGAAAAATGCCTGTGGTAACATTTGAGTGTCTCTAAACCTAAGATTTAATCGATGGGATTTTTTGCTGCAGCGTTAAAGAGTCGAAAGCTGCTTTCAACAAGAGCTGAAACAGTAGATACTTCTATAGCTATCTGGGGATGCCATCTGATCACCCATCCATGTTTCACCAGTGGTATAGCCTAGAACAGGCAATGTCTAGAGAGAGTTTTCAGCAGGTGGGTCCTGCATGTCACAACCCATTCACCTCCCCATTTTTTCCCTATAGGTTTCCTTTATGTTTGAGCTGCTGTTGGAATTCGTCACAGCGTTGAGCAACAGTGCAGAACAGTAAATCCTTACCCGTTACTTTGATTTCTCTTCGTGTCTTTGTGCCAGCCTGAATATCCCACCCAGCTCTGATACGGACTTAGGAGTGTTTGAAAGATTTCTTTTTTTATGTAGCGATTTGGGTGTGCACATGTGCGTCTGCCTGCGTACACCCACATGTGTGCACACATGTGTTTGCCGCTGTGTAGCC
>JAGPOW010002742.1:15247935-15264693 GCA_030014935.1 Caiman crocodilus | reverse complement strand
GTGTGTGTGAATAAATATAGGTGGTAAACTGCTTGGAAAGCTTTAAAGGGCCAAGTCTTGTAATCCTTTACTCGCGCAAACCAAGTCAACAGGTACAACATTATTATTTACTAGACTCCCACATAAAAAACAAGCATTCTTGTTTCTTAATGGGCCCTGAGGTTATTACTGCAGATTCCCATCATATTCTCAAGTCAAATATAGAACACTTTATATTAAAGCAGGGACTACAGTCCCATGACACAAACACATGGTAAGAGATTATTGCTGCTTAAGAGAGCTCCCAGTACAAACAGACAAAGGGTGGGAGAAGAAAGAGAGGCACACACAGAAGTGAAGAGATTTGTACAAGGTCACACAGCAGATCAGCTAGGAATAGGACTCAGGCTCCTTGAATTCCAGTCCAGCGCTGCTTCTTACGAACCACATCCCTCAGTTGCAATTTATTATTTTCTCAGTAACACATTTCTAGATATACAATCACACACCCTGAAAGACCAGTGAACATCTCAGATGAAGGCTCCTGATTGTCAATACATCTAAGAAGATACCCGGGACCCGAATCTGCTCCCGCTGAGTTTCAAGGGGCAGAACTGAATTACACATAGATATGAATAATTAGGGGTTTAAATAACAAGGAGTCAATAAAACAGGGAGACAGGTTGCTTGACTGTACTAGGGGGTTAATTAACCAGGGTTTCACTGCATCATAAACCTAAGCAATGCTTGGTAGTAGCCAGAATCTGTTTCTAGTCAGTGATACGATTATGAAATTCCAAAATGTACTACCATTATTATGCGATAAGTTCTCATTAAATCATTGTCCCAATGAAAATAGATGATACCTCATCACTGACTTACGATTTGGATTTATGAACAATAACTGCATATTAGATCCATTTTTGGGCCACATCCAAATCTTCTTTTAGACAATCTTTTTATATACACATGTAACTGGTATGAACCCACCCTTGCAGATAAATGGTATTTATACTGTAAAAGGACCTATATACCGCCGCCACTTTGTACGTAAGAGATACTGAAAATAGCACAGAAATTCAATTATATTAACACCAGTGATCTAAAGTGTTCAGTTGTCCAAACACAAGGCTTTCCACCAGCCTGCGTGGTGCATGGTACAAATGACAGCAATGGTGATTTGAAGAAAAGCGACTGGTTTATCAATGGAGAAAAAAAATTGAAATCATCGACAAACTGAAGAAAGGTTGTACATGCGCTCCATATTTGTATATAGAAATGTTTGTTTTCTCTGTGTTTCCTGAGCTGAATAGTTTGATTTTATGAACAGGTTTTGGTCCCAATAAATTCCGATAACCGACACTCTTGTAAATGATATATTGATCTTGTTTGTGCTTCCCACTTGGAATAATGACCAGCCAAAATTAACTGCACAGGACTTTTGCTGTCCTGACATGGAGGTTCAATGTCATTATGTATTAGGACCAGTTACCAGTGCGATACAAAGCTGATAGACATCTCATGTATACCTTACACCGATATATACGAGCTATTGCATTCCATGATGTTATGAACTCTACATAACAAGGATTCTTGGCTCCCAACAGCAGTCCCTAGCAGAGCGGTCTTCCAGAAGTGTATTTTGTCATAAGTCCAGCCAGCCAACAGAGTCAGTGAGCAAGAAGTTAGAGGTCTGAACAAGGAATATTTCAGAGGGGGCTTTCCTTAGCCCATCACCGGCCAAAGAGTGAAGGCGCTGTCCTAGGTTCTGAGCAACATCCATGAGGAAGGTTAGCAGAGGCCTGTAATTCAAGGCGGCACGCTCAGTCGCTTTCCTTGAAGCAATTCAACGTAGTGAGCTAGTACTGCCTCTGCAATGTTCATATTTGCACCCAGCAATGATCTCTTCTGAGAGGAAGGGAGAGCTTGGTCTCACTGCCATTTTTCAAAGCCAGGCCTTGCAGCCATGGAATAGGAGGCGGGGGGAGGATAGGAGCGCTGCTTGGCCAGTATTGAAAAGGCAGACAGTCTTGCCATTCTGCTGTGCTGGCTCCACACCACTTTTCATTCACAGCACTGGCCAGCTGCTGATATGTTTGCAGCATTCAGACATTACTAAAGAAAGGCTTTTCCTTCCTCAGGCTGTGCTTGGAAGAATACACCATGTATTCCCTTAGCAGTCAAGGCCGGCATGACTGGACTTGATATTCAGACCGTGAGCAGGTGGCACCACTGACCGTTAGCAGGTCTGCATATGGCCATCCTGGGAATATTATTGCTATTGCTATTAATTTGTTTCTATAGCATCACAAAGGGCACTATACACAGAAAGAAGACACAGTCCTTGTCCCAGAGAGCTATATCACAGGGCCTAATTGGTTGTGCTACTTCTTGGGATTATTAATTTTCTCCCACTCTTCATTGAAAGCCATGCACTCCCAGTAGCCTCTGGAAATATAGCTGGAGCATTATGTACTGGTGTTAGGATGAAGTGACCAGGCAGAGGCAAAGCTCACAACTCTAAGTTCAGTATTATGCTGTGCCAGGTAGGCTCTGGGATCAGCTTATGCTGATACTTTGAGACAGATGTAGCATCCCCTCCTACAACCACTATTCATTGTGCTCCAAGACTGACCTGGAAGGCAGTGGCTATGCTGTGGGGGAACTGTTCTCTGTTACCAGTCCATGATTAGAAACCCACCTGCAATCCTACCCATATGAATACTCATTCATGCAATTTTGAAATAGATTTCCCAGCAATAAATCTGCCATCAAAACCTCCTAGAATTTGTGCTGGAAACAAAATATAAAGGGACCATTATGGCTTCAATAAATGTAGGGGGGGAGCTCACCTATGGCTGGGGCCAGCATATGGGCTCATTTATTAAAAATATGACATATAAGCTTCATGCTGTTCCTCTGTGTGGGAGTAAGCACCATGCTTAACGATTCAGGCCTATAATCTTGGATAACTTTGGGGAAACTTTCCCTGGTGCTACTTTGACTTAGAAAATATTAGAAAAAGAATGTACGTGGTGCAAATTGCCGTAAACAGATTTCTAAAATTAGCAAGTGATGTACTGTCAGCTAAAGAAACCTATTTTCTCCTCAAAATACTTTTAAATTCCACATCACTTAGGCTCTAATGCTAGAGAGAGTGAAAGTCAATGGAAAAACTCACAAGTGTAAAATTAAGCACATAAGGAAGGCTTCTCAGGATCATGGCCTCTATACGTTCTTAGGAAAGAGCCATACATTTATCTTATACTTTTCCCTTGTAATGCCATAGCAAAGCCACATTCAAGGGAAAGCATAATCAGAAATACATGCGGGGAATACATTTGGCTAAATGTAAAATCAGCTAACTTAATAAATGACAACGATAACACAATCTAGCCAAAAGGACAAGCCACACAGTAAGGAATAATAAGTATAATCCTTTTTCATTTAAAAAATGCTTCTCTCCATGGGGCCAGTAATCCAAGACTATTTTCATAAAACTCTGTTGTTTTAACAGCTGCGTCTGCAGTGTAAGGTTTCACATTTAAAGCCTTAACACAATTACGGTCCTCCTACCACCTGATGAAATGGGTTCTTGTTTACTAATTCTCCTCCGTAAGTATTGGTACATGAGGATATTTGCAGTACTGTGGCCAGAGACATATGGAGATTATCTTAGCTAGCACACTCCAGAGCCTCACTCTCCTTTCCTCTTCATGGCAGCATACTTCCCTTATTTTCCTTCTTGGTATTTGTCATCTGTTTTTATTTACTTACTATCTCGAATTGCTCTGAGGCCTCAAATAAAAGCAGAGCCAAGGGTTGAGATAGGTCCTGTGAAGAACTTACAGTCTCAACAGACTAGACAAGCAAAGAGTGAGGGAAAGGGAATATTAGTTTTCCCATTTCTGTGGTGGGAAAATGAGGGGCCTGGTAATCAAGAGAACTGCCGAAGGTCGTATGGGAAGTCTGTGGCAGAGGGAAGAGCCATAGGCTAGTGCCTTAACCTCTGCTGTTATACATCATCTAGCTCTTCTTTCACTTCTTTCTGTCACAGGGGTGGGGTTTTTTTATTTGCCTCTTATACAGCTGCCACCTTCTTCAAATTCTTCTCAAATGTAATCTCATTAACCTCTCCTCACCCCTCTCTCTAGACTTCTGGGCTCCTCTTCAAGCCTGCTTTTATTCTGGCAAATTCTCCCATTGTCTTCCCTCCTGATCCTTCATTCCTTGTCTCCAGGGAAGTAAATGTCCATTACCTTCAAATGAATTTACCTTCAGATGGCACAAAAGCTATTGCAAAGCCCAGAGTGCAACTGGAGCTATATCAAATGCACGCACAATGGCAACGTCATGGTGAGGACATGGCAGCCCTTGGCCAGGCACAGTGAGATTAAACCACTTCTACAAAACCAGAGGCTACCCACCAAAATAATTAATCAGGGCTAAATTAACTCCCAGCCACCCCTAGCTCTCCTCTACAATCCAAAAGTTGTGGAAAGGGACCATGGAGAAGAAGGCCTTGGGATGTTATCTTTGAAGGGTTTTCTACAAATTGATCATTGTGTGTATTGGGCAAAGGAGGTCCTTGAGTGAACACAAGAGTTTTGCACACTCAGAGCCCTCAGATTCTCCCAGATCCACTAGATGCCTAGAAGATATCCAGGGGAACTAGGCCACCTGCATAGAAATGCTATGCTTGTGCACTGCTTCCAGGCATGTTTCTACTGGAGCAAAAATAGGGTATGGTGCAAAAATTAATACTGCCCTTGCAGAAGGAAGAAGATGAGCTTCTATCTTGGCATTCCTTAGTTCACTCCTAAGCCATGCTCTGCAGAGCCCAGAGCAGTGTAAAATGGTCCCACGGGGGCTACTGAATCTTATTGCTAAACCAATGGGGGAGCTTCCTCCTTCAGCTTGGGTGCTCATAGCAGGCTGCCCAATGGTTGTCAGTTCCTGACATTTCCAAAGCACTAGATGACAGAATGTAAAAGAAAACCTCCTCATTCCTCTGGTTAGGGTTCCTCATTTAAAGGTGAGATGAATCCTTTTTAAAGACTAACACAAAGATGCTGAAGTATCTTAAACATGAGCATCATCCAGCAGGACTACACAAGTGCCAAGCTTTGCTAACAAGCTATGTGACCCTTTATCTACCATGTTTGTTAGTGACTTGTAGTTTACGCCTTGAAAAACAGGGATTTTTTCATTTAATAGAATAGAAATACAAGTATAATAGCATCGTGTGTGTATGTATGTGTGTATGCATGTATTGTTTTACTGGTCCATGCTTCAGTAATGGCAATATTTAGGTGGTCGTTGCTAGCACAGTGCTCACAACCTGAAGCAAATGGGTTAAAGCGATCTTATGTCTGCAAGGGATGATATATTTTCTCCACACCAACAGTAGAGCTATCCCACAGCTAGTACAATGACCATGTTCACTTTGCCCTACTAGAAATTGTATTAGAGTGAAAATACTAATACTCTGTGTTTTCTCCTTGCCTCTCTTGGTTTCACTTGGAGAACCAGCAGCCAGCAGGCAAACAAGTTGTCCTCTTCCAAAATCTAGGAATCAGCTTGGATGATGCGGATACAGCTCACACTTTTCAAGTGAGGCTGCAACTGCCTGTGGATCTGATTTGTCTTAAGTAACCAGCCCCACCACTTCAGCAGCCATCCCTCCCCTCTGGAATTTGCCTCTCACCAGCACACTGGAGAGTCCTGTAAAGCTGTATTTCATGGCCAGTGGGGTTGTTTGGCAGTCTAGTGTGTGCTTCAAGCATCCTTCCTACTTTGCATCTCTCTAACACAGTGAAACCCCACTGGTTTCATTGCCAACATCCCAGTGGGGGAGGTGGGAGTGTAGGATTTCCCCGCTTACTGCTGAAAGTACAGCAAAGGCAACTTTGTATTATACAGAACAGCAGATTGAGAAATACCAGAGTCATAGAAGGGACATGTTCAAGTCAAAACACATGGGTGAAGTTAATCTCTTCAACTTCAATGCCTGACTTTGTTCCCACATTTCAAGAACGATATACCTTACTATATTTATGCCCCTTCAAATTATTTTAAAAAAGTAAAATCTAACTCATTGCTTTCTTGATCCTTGTATCTGTGTATCTTGGCCCCTGGGCCAAAATAAATATATTAATTTCACTTTATTCAGTTTCATTTCCTGGTTCTCCTGCACTTACACAATGGGCATGTCTACACATGTACATTTACTGAGCAGTAGCCAAAATTACTGCACAGTATGGGCACATGTCTACATGTGCACACATATATTTTGCAGTAAATATGGCAACTTACGCTGACTTCAGAGTAAATTTGATAGTGTAAATTTCATCATGTAGGTATCAAATTTATACCCAATTAGTTATTGCGCAGTAGCGCATGTGTAGACGCGTTACTGCACAGTAACCCAGGGGACCACTCTGCTGGGTCTGCCCAGCCACTGGGGGGCCAATCTGAGTCCAGCCCTAGGGCTCCTGGCTGGCCACCTCTCCTGGTTTCAATTTGAGACTAAAGTTAATCCCAAGTGCCGGCAGCCATATGGCCAGAGTGAGCTGGAGCTCCCCCTGGTGGCCACAGGGACACATGGCAGGCTGCTGTGACCTGGGACTAAATTTAATCCCAGGTCATCTGCACGTGTAGACACTGGCCTATTCCCACTTACTGCTCAGCAAATTTAAACTGACGTAAACGCATGTGTAGATACACCCAGTGATGTGCTCTCCAGATTGAGCAAGAGAGTTGTATAAAAACGGTATCCCTCCTTAGGTAATCAACCTATGATCAGCATGGCATTTGTGCCTTTATGCACGTTCACAAGTTATGGGTCTGTTATACAGCCTGGCTCATTTGCCCACTGTATGGATGCTCAAGCCAAGGGACCTCAGACTGAGTCAATGCTGTTGGCCATGATGTCAAGTTGTCAGAGAAAGGTTTGAATTCTAGAAAATACTTGCTGGTGTAAGGGTCATCATCTTGGCTGACACTAAATGACTAGAGAGATCAATGGGCTGCATATATTTGACGAGAGGAGGGATCTGGGAGTTGGGAAATGCTCTTCTTTATTTTTCTATTGAAAAAAAAACAAGGGAGAAAAAGCAGCCCCTCTTGGCAAACAAACAGTTACATTATGTGTTGTTTGTTAGAAATATTTCTGAAAAGAGATTGAAAGGATGTGGATTGTTAGAAGGTAGAGGAATAATTTATATTCTGGAAAGGGTACTTTGGAAACATCTGTTCTCCCTGTCTCATAACACAAGAACTTGGTGTCATTTAATTAAACTAGCAGGGGCAAGTTTGAAACCAAGAAAAAACCAAACATTTTCACAATAAACTATGGAACTCGTTGTCACAGGAAGATAGGCACAGACACACACAGGATCAGGGCACAAACTAAGTGGAGGAAAGAAAACAGTAATACACACAAAGCAGGGTATTCAATGAAGGTGAATTGTACTTACACTACGAATAAGCCTGGAGTAAGACTCTTTTTTCCCCCCTTGTTAGGCAGGATGAACTACTACTTGGGGATCATCTAGTTTTTCATACATGTCACAAGGTTTTCCCTGCACTGACACTGATATAGGGAGGAAGAGGAGTGCAAATGGAGACAAACATGTAGATCTTCACTTGGACAGACTCAAAGGCCTGACATCTTTGCATTGGGTGCTTGGAAAAGTGCTAAATAAGATGAAGCTGATGCTGAGTTAGCAATGGGCAAATGCCTTTAAAAAAATGTGGATATGCTCTGAATACTGGTTTCCGTGGTTAATCTAACAAGTTCATTTGCTAGCAGAAAGGTCCATTAGGGTAGAAAATTATAAGTGAATATGCAAAGAAAGCAAATACACAATTAAAAAAAAGTGTTCACCCCGCCTTGATTCTTAGAGTTAGTTTCTTCCAATAAGAAAGGGAACAACATACCAGCTGACACAGCCAGTCAAATTTTGCCAGCATAACTCAAATTTCAAATGCTTTCATTGAGCTATTTGCAACCTGCCAGCCAGAACAGTCCACAGAAATGATCCAGCTGTAATTCTGAACACAAGTAAATCTCAGAAATGTGAGCTGCTCATGGACAATTTTGAAAAGCAGTGGCTAAATTAATGTAATAAATGAATAAACTGTTCTAAATTAATAATTATTAATTAATAAATTGTTCTAAATTATTTTCCCAAATCTGGCTCTAACCCCCGGACCTGGAAAAATCATTCCTCCAAAATGTAACAGTTTCCCACAACAAAGTCCATTCACTTGGTGAAGGAAGGACTGGATTTCCAAATGAAAGCTAATTTTCAGCCGAAATATTTAGCCCGAGTTCACTCTTAGAGCTTCGCTACGTGTACCTTAGTTACCCACTGAACCGGGAAGTCTTCCATTTCCGCTCATGGAATGCAGTTTTGTAGGACAGTAATTTCAAGCGACATCTGGAAGCAATGGAAAGCTAGCATTTCCTCATAAATAGCCACAGCAGACAGTGCTGAGATACGTCTACACTTTGGCTGTGGCCTTTGACCTCACTGGCATTTTCCTGTATGCTTCAGGATCAGGCCCTTGGTCATTGTAAACATGCAAAAAATGCTTTGAGCTTTTAGGCACAAATAAATGATCAAGGTGAGACCTGCAATCTCGACTTCACTGTCCAGTCAAATTAGGCCCTAAATGGAAATGATGAAAAAAAGAAAAGCTATTGAATGAACCTGCCATTAAATAAAAATGCTTTGTGATTTCCTTTGAAAACTGGAAATGGATTTGCAGATTTTTTTGGTTGCCTGCCTAAATATTTGCTTGTATTAAATATTCCTCCTAGGTGAACACTCGCACATGTGCGTAGCAAACAGCTCCAGCGTTGCATCATTTAGCTCAGATGCCACTGTGACGGGCACTGTCGAAATAGCTCAGACAGGGACACAGACAACACTAGGGCAGAAGTAAGACCGATTAGCAACAGGAAACCTGAGGAAGGCAGTTTCCATTCATATTTCAAGGTGAAGGGAATGGCAAGCAATGATAAAAACAAGCAAACAGCCTGAACGACCAGGGTACTTTTTACTCCAGGAAACTGTTATTTTAAAAAGCAGGTGGGCTTCTATAATGTATCTGTGATTTTAATGTGGTCCATTTTAAAAGAACCCTCCAGGTGGGAGTCCCTCCTCTCCCCACAGAAATCAGATTAACGTTTCACGTGTAATTGCCTTGGCGTCTGCTTTATTCAGTCTATTGAGAACCAAGGGAGGAATTTACAAGTCATAACCCAAGGCAAGCAGAGGTGTAATGTTTTAAAATACCTCCCCACCCCTCACCAATTCCAGTTGGGAATGAGGGGCCTGACACTAACACTAAATAAGGTCTGAGGGTACAACTGGAGGGAAGATAGATGCCTTATTGTGGCAACTGCATGGCTCATGGCCTGGCTTTGGTTTTATCTCCACTGCCAGGATTAGCTCCAAGACCAGAACTGGGATGGAGGGAGCTGGAGAGAACAAGGAAGGGATTTTAAGCAGCTTCCTTACTGAAACTTTTCCTCCAAAACACGAATATCACCTGGTACCTGGGGCAGAAGTTAACCCCTTTTAAGGAAAAAAGAAATCAGATATTTTTTTTAACCACATTGGGGGGGGAACAAAACAAACCCCCTTCAGAACCATTATGCATAGACAGGTGCTTTGAGGCTTATATGCCCTTGTAGTGTCTCCTTCTCTTGGGGGTGTGGATTATTTACCTCGTCCAAGTACAAAGCTAAAAGTAGAGGAGAAATGCACTTCCTTTCCCAGCACAGGGCACCAGGGCAGGGACCCTGGGACACACTGCCATGGTCTAAGGGGACAGGGGCCCTTGCTTTGCTGGGAAACCACAGGGACAGAAGTGTGGATTTGTGGGGGGGGATCTTGACACTCACTTCAGGTGCCTTTCAATGACTCCAGTCAATCACAGCTGGACCAGGGTGGAGGAGGCTCCCCCCAAGCTGGGACCCCCACACTGGGTCCCAGAGGTGCCGGGGGGAGGCCTGCAGCTTGCCCAGGGCCAGGCTTGGAAGTGCCTGGCTGGCAGCAGCCTGTGCCTGCGCCCACATGGGACCCCAGGCAGGACGGAGACTCCTGTTTGAGCCTGAATGCATTTGCCAAAATGCAGTTACATCGAGGGTGGGGTTGTTTTTTTGGTTCTGGCAAGTGGGCTAGTCTCCTGGGGGCGCTGGGAGTGCCAGGGCCGGGCTCCTCCGCTGAAATGGCTGGAAGGAGCCCGGTGGGTGATAACAGAGCCCGTCCTTTTGTGCAAGAAAACAGCATCCCTAGTGCACGCGGCCCCCGGGACCACCCCCCCATCTAAAACTTCGTTTTGCTCCTGTCGGGGATGAAACAAACAAACAAACAACAAATCCCCCTCGCCCCCCCAAAAAACCCCAACCCCTTTTGCCGCATCCAGCGACGCCTCGTTTCTTTTGAACCTGGTCTTGGCTGGTGCCTCTCTCTAAGGGAGCTTTCACCTAACATCTAAAATCCTGCCCCCTGCACAGCCCCCTCGCCCCCAGCCTTTCGGGGCTGTTACAAACTTTTTTGGGGGGAATATTTGGGGAGTTTGCAGGCCCCCTGACCGGCTGTGCGGGCCCGGCCCCGTCGGGGGCCACCGCGAAATGCTGCGGGGCAGGGAGGTGCGGGGAGCCCCTAGCCATGCTTCCTCCCTCCCGGCCTCTTGGTAGGAAGCGAGCCCCAGAGTCTGATTTTCTTTCTATTTTTTTTTTTTTAGACCAAATACCGACTTCAGCAATAAATACATGACCTTAATGGGCTTCCCGGTAAATAGCACAGGTGAGTCCCGAGCCTGGAGATGGAGGCTTGCCCCGCCTGGGCGCTGGCAGCCATGGGAAGCGTGGGTGGGGAGATCCGGAGCAAGTAACAGTTTTTTTCTTATCTTGCTTGAACTCCGCCAAGGTCCTGCGGGAAGCCGGGACCTGGGGCCCGAGCTGGCGAGCATTTAGCCTGGGTGGAAAATCGCTTATTTTCCACCTCCGGCTGCAACAGGGATTCCTCCCAGAGCTGCTTTGGCAGCCAGACGTGCCCACTCCGAGCAGGATCAGGCCCGCGGGGCAGGGATCCCCAGCTCGGAGCCCTCGGGTGCATCCCCGCGTCCCCCTGCCTTGCTCCGCGCGGGACGGGGCTCCGCACATGCCCCTGCGGCCGGCTGCAGCGCGGACCGTATCAGCGCAGCCGGCTCGCTCCGCTCAATGATACTGGTCTGTGGCCAATAACCTGGCAGCGCCGCAATCAATTGAATCACAGCCCTCATTTGAACACCTCGCTAAATGCAACCTTGCGAGACCGCAGCTTGGCTTCGCAACCGGGCTGAGCTCGGCTAGCTAATTGTGAATCCCAAAGCGTCCCAGCCGGGCAAGACACAAAACGGGACTAGAGCTCCAGGAAGGCAATCGTCGACTTCAGAACATCTACTCGGGTTTTTGTGTGTGTGTGTGTTTGTTTTGGTTTGACATTTTGCATCGTACACATCAGAGGATTATCGTCATTTTGGTGCTTTAAATATAAGACGAAAATACACCTAATTCTGTCGTCATATAGATATAATATATTTCACTCTCACCACATAAATACAAAACATCCAAAACATTCAAAACAAAAGTTAGTAGCAAGGGCTCAGCGCTGGAGTCACTCGTTATTTTCTCCACTAGTTGCCTAGAAACTTCAGACGTAAATAATTTACAATAAAATTACTATTTCGTTTTCTGTCCCGCTCTCTCTCCTCACTTCTGGCCTATCGTGAAGTCTACGCACTACAGCAACCATTCCACTTTTTGTCAAGTTTTTCTCTCTCTTTTTTTCTTTTTTTGGTTAAAGTTTGGTGGCACGTATGTATACCGTTTGTAAACGCCGGCTGTTAAAGTTTAACGAAAGAAACGAAACTTTAAAAACAATCAAAAAAAAAAAACCCAAACCCACTAGCTAAATACAGCAGTCCTTTTCTTTCTTTCTTTCTTTCTTTTTTCTCTTGGCAAATTCAAGTACTGGAATTTAATAGGCAAAATAGATCAGAAATGCTAGGAGTTGAGACACGCGTCTTGGGTGGAGAGTAATAGGTAGGTTAAAAAAAACAGCGAAGGAGAGCTCGCTGCAAAGTACAAAAATAACGATTAAAGAGAGGTCCTTGGTATTTTACTTTCGTTTTAATTGAAGTGTGAGCAATTGGGGAGAGGGTTATTATAAGCAGGGGGAAGGCTAAAGATTTTTCATTTAGATCCACTTTGAAAAAAATCACTTAGGAAAAAATGGCCATCGCGACAGCCAGAGAGATGCCCATCGCGTCGCTCAGTCTCCACCGCGTCCTTTATTTCGCTGGAGAGTTTATTTTGCAGCATTTAAAAAAAAAAATGTTTCGATTTAAAGAATTAGCTCGTGAGATGGCAAAAGGGGGGCATTGCGTTACCTCTCCTGCTTTAGTAAATGTCTCCCAGGGCAGTTTTCTGGAGCCAGGTTTGAACGCAGGTAGTTTAAAGGCAGTCTCCTCCGATCCTTCAGAGTCAAAACGCAACACACACGCGCACACGCACACATACACACACGAAAAAAAAGAAACCCCAAATCTTTAAAAAAAAAAAAAAAAAAGCGGATGGACAGGTTTGTGACTCGGATCTGTATCCAGGGCAAAATAAAACAAACCCTAGACTCCTACTCGGTGAAGGTAGTGCAGTGAGCATGTGTAAATGGGCCACGAAACCTCGAGCAAATCTGTGCTTGGAGTCACTGGAGAGTTGACAACACGCATCAATCCACGGACGGCTCCGTTTCTAAGTCCGCCGGGAATCGACTTCCCCGTGGGTCTGCGCGAGTGCGGCTCAGCCTGCAGCCGAAATGGCCATTATTCAACTGCCTCCCCCCACCCCCTCCCCTCCATCCCTTTCCTAAATCAAACCGCAGGCCCCGACGAGGCGGATTCAGGGCGAGGGCAAACGGTGTGGCTGGCGGGTTTGGGAACCAGTCTCCTCCGTTTGCCCTCTCCCCCGAGCGGATCTGGGCCGGGGCCGTTCGGGAGCTAAACTGGGCCGGTTTAGTTTGTTTCGCTTCACCGATCCGACGTGTTCGCTACCGCTTGGGCGACCTTTCCGGGTCTGGGGATGGGACGGGCTGGGGGTGGGCAAGCGGGGGCTGTGCTGGGGGAGGCTGGTGAGATGCTAAAACGTGTCGTGATGCCATAAATACCGCCACAAAGAGAGACTATAAATTTAAATACATAGAGTTACTTAGAGTCAGTCCAGGGCTTTTTTCTCAGCGCCTTCTTTACTGCTGGTCCGCGAGTAGGGCTCGAAGGCGGAGGAGCTCAGGTACCTGGCGGACAGTTCCTGCAAGTTCCCTGCCAGAGACCCGGCCATTGTCAAGGGATTAGAGGAGAGGCGGCTGGCCACCGAGCCCAGCAGGGTGGGCACGGGCAGGCTGAACAGGTTGTGCCCCGCGGGAGGGGAGGCGTGGAGTCCAGCGGCCGGGGGCGGCCCCGCGGCGCTGCTCACGGCCGGGGGGTGCGGGGAGCCGCCGGCCGGCCCCGAGCCGGAGCTGGTGGTGCTCGTGGTGCCGATGGTGATGCTGGGCGCCCGCAGCGCCGAGCCCAGGGCGCTGGTGGCGCAGGGGGGCAGGAGGCCGGGCAGGCCGGGCGGGGAGAGCAGCCGGCCTTGCTCCAGCAGCCGCAGGACGCTGCAGGTGGCCGCGGTCTCCGACACCACGGACCGCAGCTCCGAGTCCTTGCCCTGGTCCTTCTTCTGCTTGGTGCGTCGGTTCTGGAACCACACCTTGACCTGGGGCCGGGCGAGAGAGGCAGCGGGTCAGCGCGGGGCCGGGGCTGCCGGGACCGAGGGCCTGGACGGGCCCGGGGGGCAGCCTGGGAGCCCGGTGGGGTCGGGGACACACGTCGCCCAGCCCCTTAAGGAGCAGCAGAGCGGGCACAGCCTCCCCTGCCCCGAGCCCATGCCCATGGCCAGGCGTCGGGCAGCGGCCACGATCCTGGCGCCTGCGAGGTTTCTTCTTGGCTGCCCCGGGGTACAGCGGAGCCCCGCACTGAATACAAGGCGGTGGGGGTGAGACCCCAGGGAGAGGCACTGCAGGCCCTCGGGAGCCGCAGCAGCTCCGACGGGGCGAGTCTATAACGGGGACCCTGCGCGATGGCAGTGAGACCCCCTTCCCCCCGGCTGCCTTCCTGGGCTGCACCCCGGCCTCTCCCCCAGCTCCAGCCCGGGGGCCCCTAAGTGACAGCGAGCGGGGCCCTCCCTGTCCATGGCTGCAGCCCGGGGGTGATGGGGGGAGGTTCCCCCTGCCCCGTGGGACGCCGGCCTCATTCCCGGGCGACCCACGGGCCATTTCCGACACTGACCGTCGGGGCAGTGCTGCAGGGGAGGGGGAGGCCGCGGGGCCCTGGGAACCCGCCCGGTTCCTGCCCTGGGCTGACCACAGAGCACAGGAGCCTTGTCGCCCTCCCACCCCGTCATTTCAGCTCTGGCCGGGGACCAGCAAGGCCAGGCCCCGAAAGCAAAGGGGTGGAGGAGAGACGGGGCGGCCCAGGGGAGCGCTGCCCCGCTCCTGCGAGGGTGCAAAGCCCCCCGCGGGCAGGGGGCTCCCAGGAGCCTGCGACGGCGGGTAGGGACCGTGCCACGAGCCCGGGGGCGATGCGAGATGTGCCCGCCTGGCCGTGCCGGGTGCGGGGCAGGCCCGTCGGGGAGGGGGGGCATGTGTGCGGGGCCGTCCCGTCTCGGCGGAGCAGCGGCCCGGGACCCGGTCCTACCTGAGTTTCGGAGAGGTTGAGCTGCCGGGCCAGCTCGGTGCGCTCGCGGCCCACCACGTACTGGCAGCGCTGGAACTCCATCTCCAGGCGGTACAGCTGCTCGGCCGTGAAGGAGGTCCGCGTCCGCTTGGGCCGGTCCAGGTCGAGCCCTTTGGGCAGGATAATCTCCCGGATTGAACCTTTGGCATCTGGCAAAGAAAGGCGCAGTCACGGCCGAGGCAGGCCCCTGGCACCCGGAGGCCCGGCTCTGCGCTGCAAGCTGCACCCGGGCAGCGGGAGGGCAATGCCGGCTGCTGCTCGGGCCGGCTCCCCGCGGGCGTGTGCAACAAGGAGCGGGGGGAGCCCCGGGGCAGCTGCGGGCAATGCAAGCAAGGGCTCCGCTGCCCCCGGGGTGGTGGGGGGGAGCATTCACGTGCCTCCCGCCCGGGGGGAGCTGCGGGAAGCTCCCCTGTGGGCCCCGCGGAAGCGGAGCGAGCCGCGCGGCTTCAATCCGGCCCGGCTACACGGTGGTTTCCGAGGCCTGCGGCCCGTCCAGCGCCACCTCCTCCGCTCCGGCTCCGGGGAGTGGAAGGAGCCCCCGGGGCTGGCGGGGATGGATGCCCCATTGGCGGGGCACAATCATGCACCCAAGCCGCTGGTCGCTATTGCGTCCGGAGCACCGGGAGCCACCCCCGGCTCCAGCCACCGCATTCCCGCGCCAAGAGCGACCGCAGCCCCGCCAGGAGCCGGCAGCGGAGCCCTGGGCCGTACCTGTGGCCCTGCTCGGGGGCATTTGGACACCTGTCGGGCAGGGCTAGCTGCCCCTGGGGAAGACCCGCGTGAGAGCCGGCAGGTAGTGCCCAGCCAGCCGCTGCTGCCACAAAGAAAAGCTGGGGAACAAACGCGCCGCGGGTCAACTTTTCCCAGGCGCCGCGGAAGTAAAAGCAGCAGAACCGCGGTGCAGGGAAGGGAAACAACACCCAAGGTTTCGGAGCAGCCAGAGGCTTTGAGCATCACATGCCAGGGGGAGCCTGCAATGCGATCTGAAGGGGGAAAGAGGGGGACCAAAAAAAAAAAAAAAACCACCCCAAAAACCCAGGGCTTAAAAAAAATTCTTGAGCCCCCGAGATTAAACAAACAAACAAAAAAAGACCCTGCCTGTGCCACGGGAACGCGGATCACACACACGGCCGCCCCAAACTCCTACCTCTAACTAGGATCCTCCTGCAATAGTCCGGATCGGCCGGACTAGATTTACTTTTATTACAATCTTCCGAGGCTGCAGAGGCAGAAAAAGTCCCTTGCTGCTCCTTCAAAAAAGAAGTGGAAATATTTCCTTCAGACCCTTTGCTTTCCTTGCCCTCCTTATGTCCGTTCTTCGAGACCCGGTTCGCTTCAGTCTCTGAACTGCACCTAACGTCCATTTTGTCTTGTTTCCCAAACATGTAGTGCAATCAAAATAATTAATTGAAAGAAAAAAAAAGAAGAAGAAAAGAGAAGAAAACGGAAAAAAGGAGCGGGGTAAAAAGAGAGGAGGAGGCGACGAGGTGCAGGCGGAATATTGCACGGCGCAGGGGCAGATCGCCGGGGAGCTGCAAAGCACCTTTGGGGAGGATGGTCGGGTCGGATCCCACTGCAAAGGCAGGAGCTTCCTCGATCCCAGCGTCCTGGAGTGACTGTCCAGCGTCCCTGAGCCCCAGTGATCAGGTACTTGCCAGTACAACTCTAAAATGATTTAATGCCTGCCTTATTACCGAGACATGCGGTGGTTAGACACACAGAGGGACGCGCACTCGCTGGTTCCATTGATTACGGGTAATTTTGCAGCCTCCACATTTAGGTTACCTCATGAATACACTAAATTGTTTGGATAATATATCAGATCGTAATGGATGGTTTGTGTGCTTGTCCCCAATCAAGTAGAGTTTAGCCAGTGAATAAACTGAAATGATTGGTCTTGCTTTCAGGAAACACACAATCAAAAGACTGAGACTTCCAGAAAAAAAAAAA
>JAGPOW010002742.1:15214493-15241414 GCA_030014935.1 Caiman crocodilus | reverse complement strand
GTAGCGTGTAGGGATAGAGAATGATAAAACATCAGGGCCTGACCCAAATTCCATTGTAATCAATGGCAGTCTTTCTAATAGTTCATTAGCCTCTGGATGAAGTTCTCAAAGTTAATGAAAATTTCAGTCTTGTTGATTAAAGGAGAAACATTTGACTTTATTCACATATTAGTAGAAACCCTATTGCTTTGTAATTGTACCTAATACTGACCAAGCATATGTTACTTGGAATTTCAAAAGATTTTCAATAAATTCTTGATGGAGGTCCTTGGTATAAAACAAGGAAGTCCTTGGTAGTAGAGAAAAGGAAGGCAGAACAGGGTAAGCCCTGTTACACAGCAAACAACTCGTAAAGTGGTCATTCTAAAGGGCTGCATCTTAGAGAAACAAATAGTCCAGAATCTATGGAATTTCTGAGGGAAAAACCCCATTATTTTCTAGGAAAATTAGTTTTCAAACTTACTGTACCTCCGCCCTTATCTCTTCATGTTAAGGACCCTCTAGAAACTAGATGTGCTACACAAGAGAAGCTCATTAAGGACTTCGCTCCCTGATATGCTCAGATACTCTCTAAAAGCCAGAACAACGTGACAATCAGGAAACTCAAGGTCACTATGTATTCCTTCAGATCCTTGTCCACTATGCCCAGGCACTGACCTGAGCTATGGGATATGGCAACCAAGACATTTTTTAACTGCTGATAAGGCCTATTTGTTTACATTTTTTGCTGTTTTAGTAGTCTATCAAGTGGTCAATTCTTCTGCAAATTTGAAATGTAAAAAAAAGAAAAGAAAAAACAAGAAAAATGTTAAAGCTGTTTCAGAAAAGTTTTTTCTAACCAAGCAACTTGGGTTGCAAGTTGATAAAGGCTGAAGTCCTATTGAGAGTTAAAGGATGGGACATGCCAAAAGATAATTTTACTTACATTTACAATACGTTCTTGGATTCGACCTATGGCTTGGGCATCGAGAATTTCATTACCCTCAATACACTCATTCCTCAAATGGGTGCTCCTAATAGTTCAATAGAGCTGCTAATGACTTGCAGGAGAAAGTAGATGAAGAGTGTGGAATGGCCAATAGCACAGACATTTGGGTTATTAAAATCTGTGAAGGGTTGGAGGAGGATTTGGGGATATTTCACCTTGTGATGGCTACTTTACCAGATGGTCTTAAGCACACTGGGAGATTGGGCAGCACGATGGCAGATGACATTGATTGTGGGTAAATGTAAGGTAATGCACATTGCCAATTATTAGTTACATTGCTCGAATAATCTGAAGGCCTCTGAATTTGCAGGATCCTCTGAGGAAAAAGAGGTGCAGCAGGAATCATCAATGTCTATTTCTTCTCAATTTGCAGTGGCGGTTTTAAAAAACTGCCGATAGGTTGCTTGTCTGCATTTAAAGAAGGTAGGTAAGAATGCAGATTACTTTATGAGGTAGAATGACAGTATCGGCTCATCTAAATACTGTGTTCAGCTCACCTCTGTGTTCAATACACCTTATGAGATATTCAGCAGAGTCCAAAAAATTTGGGGAAATGATGATGAATAGCAGCATGGCAGGATTTATAAATGAGAGACTGGAAAGTCTAGAATCATTTTGCTTGGAACAGTGAAGAATTTGAGGACACGTGATTGCAGCAATCAATATTATACTGAATGGATCTTCTTTTTACTTGGCTGTCTATTATAAGAACAAACTCTGGATTAAATTAGAAGTCAGTGAACTTGGAATGAAAAGTCTATGACTGTGCACATGTCTAGTTGACCTATGGGATTTGCTACTGCTGGTTATTGAAGGAAGGAATCTGGATCTGTTTTAAAAGAGACTGGGTTGTGTTATGACTGCCCCACAATAAAACAGTGGGCAGTGATCTGACTTATCAAATCTCATACTTCAGGCTATAAATGGACAACGTGTAGAAGACGACAGTTGAAACTACCTTTCACAGTGTCCTCTTGCCAGTGAAAGTTTATCTTTTTCTCTGTCTTTTTGTTCGTAGAGATGTTAGGTAATGGCTCCTGCCAGAAACTGGATATGGGACCAGCCAGACTAATGGTAGCACATGATGAAATATTTAACCTTCTCTTAGCCTCAAACACTACATTTGTTGTAATGACATTATTTCTCTTCCAGGAAAACATCCTTAGGGAAGATGAGCAGCAGAGTACACTTACCTATATCAGTCGGACAACAACATGGAAGAAAAGCCAGTCTGCAGTAGATCTAGTTCCAAAGGCTCCCATATATTTTCAAAAGTAATTCAAGCCCAAGTCTGAAGACCTGGCCAAAAGAGACATGAGAATGGGTGTGGGGAATATGGGCCTCTTAGAAGCCTGCCCACTTGTAGTCTGAAGGTTTGGACTAAGTGTTATCTGGTCACTGGCAGATCCTTCAGATTCACGGGGTTCAGCTTCTGGGGACCACACTTCTTAGTTGTGTCATTGGAAGGGGATCAACTGCATCCTCTTGAAAACAATGGGACCACACTGTTCCCAAGAGCATATATGGAGGTACACCACACTAAAATGATCAAGCCTTTGTGTCTTGATACAACCCAGAATTTTTGCATGGTCTATAATAGGAGTTGGATTGAGCCCAGAGTGATTTGTACCTCCATGGCTTTGTAGAGAGAAAAGTAGGAGAAAGAGTTACCTAATAAGTAGAAAGTCATCTCATAAATAGAATGTTTTTGTTTTGGTCTAAAACATGAATTTTGTCCTGAAGGGCAGAATTTGACCCTTTGGTGTCTAATTTCTCCATTTATCAATGGAACAAATTTATTCTTCTTTGGCAGAACTCCTGTTAATGCCAATGGGAATTATCTGCATTGAACAAGTGAGAATGCATCCATAAGTGTTGAAGAATTATCCTATTAAAACAATACAATGCATTGTATTTTTACATAGTGTACTTCACATGAAGTATCAAAAATGCTTTGTAGAGAAAACATATAATAGGGAGATAATGTCTCCATGAATTGTTTAACATGACTCTGATTCAGATGGAAAAGGACAAATGTTGTACAAAGGTAGAGGAGAGCAATAGAAAAATGGATTTTCAAAGCAGTAAAGATGTGGCAAGAATTCTCACAGAATAGATATAGCAAGGGAAAATGGAAAGATGAACTACTGAAGTAGGTTAAGTATCAATTAGGCTAAAGAAAACAGGAAGTTTTCATCATTTCATTGAATTTAAGGCCAGAAGCGACAATTAGATCATCCATTCTGACCTTCTACATATCACAGGCTATTAAGTTTCACCCAGTTAGCCTTGTAACATAGCCAGTAACTTATGTTTTTCTAAAGCACAGCTTGTATTTGGCTAAAGCATACCTTCTCAAAAGACATCCAAACTTGGTTTGCAGATATCCAGAAATGAAATAGAAACCACTTCCTTTTCTTATTGTCTCCATTTGCAAAGCACACTTAACGCTAAGAAATCACATCTTACCTCTTATCTGATACTGTCTTGCTTCAGCTTTTAGCTCTGGTTAGGCAGATTTGTTATTCTGGTTTGGGCAGAGCCAGATAACAAGTATGGATTATAAACAGAGCACAAAAATTCAACCTCTGAGATTGTGAGCTCAATGAGGTTTTGCCATTGATCATATGTAAAAAAAAAATGGGAGAGGGGCCCAGATTGTGGAAGGACAAAACATAAAACTGAGGACCAGAGGAGGCATGCAGGTGACCAAAGAGATGGTGATACCGGCAGCTCCACAGATAGTCTATCTAGCACAGGGTTGTCAAGCTCATTTGGCCCTATGGGCCACAGGAAGGGTGTGGGGTTAGTTTGCATGATGGGTTGGGTCCACAGACTGACCCCATGTGCCACATTCAGCATCCGGGGCCAGTCTGAGACCCACAGGCAGCACTTTGGGCTGCATAATAGGATTCTGCAGGTCGGATCTGGCCCGCAAGCCCTATCTTTGACACCTCTGGTCTAGCAGGTGCAGTGGTGAAGATGAGTAGGGTTCAAAGCACAGGAGACTAAACTAAACAAGGCTGCTCATGGCAGAAGTGAATGTAGCTGAAGGCTAGAACTCATGAGAAGGAGGAGGTCAAGTGATGTAAGGTTGCTGGCCACAACAAAAGCCACTAGCTGGGACAGAAAGGGAGGGTCAGGTTATGATAATGGCACTCAGGCTTAAGGACACGAGGGTGATAGACTAGCAGATGTGGGCAAAAGTCCTCATTAGCTCACATCTTAAGTCAACATAGCCATCATGGTCCTGGGATGGGCACACAAGGACAGAGTTGGTAAGCTAACCATGTGCTCTCAATACCCTGGTACTTCTGGTTGGTTGGAACAGCCCTGACATGCTTCACCCTTTGGAGAATAGGTCTTTACTATAGTGCCTTTATGAAAGGAGTGGTCCTGTGCTGGAGTACGCCGATGCCATTTCTGAACCACCTCTGGGACATCTAGCCCCGAGAGAGATCCATACTACTGTGCTAATATCACTGGCACTATCTGAGACAGCTAGTTTAAAGCCAGCTCAGGCATGGCTCAAGGCAGTGACAGCAGGGTTGAAAATAGACAGAGAGAAGGGTGGGGTGCATTCCAGCCAGTTCACAAGAGTCAGCTTTTCACAGATATCCCAGACTCAGAAGTATGCTATCCTGGCCACCCTTCTGCTAATGCACAATATTAAAAAGCTTCGCCTGACCTAATTTTAAAATGACTCCAGTGTTTGGACTACTGCCACTTCAGCTGGAAATCAGCCATGCAGTATAGTGAGTTGTATTGCTGGGAACTTTAACAAATACCATATTTTCTCACATACAACATGCTTTGGAATAAGATATGCACTTTGTTTTTGAAAGGCAGAATAAAGAAAAAAAGATCTTTCCTTGTAGTAGGCAACCAAATAGTAAGCAGCAGCTAGGGAGTTGAGCCTGCTCGTTGTTCTGCTCCTAGAGGATTGCTTTCACCTCGTAGAAACTTGGAGACATTGCTCTGACTATATTTCCTCACTTATCATGCATCCCTAAATTTCCAGCTGCTGTTTCTTTTAGAAAAAGGTATGTGTTGAATGTGAAAAAATACAGTACTGATATTAAATTGTCCTTCAATTAATTTAATCTCTGAAGCCATGTGGAAAAGAGTCAGCCAAGATAGTTTGGAGAATCTCCTTAGGTCCAGCTTTATTTTCTTTCCATTAAAGAAATATTATAGTTCTTTTTATTTTCAAACCATGATTCAAACTTTAGCTAAGTAGGTAGCCTGAGGAGGAGGAGATAATAATGCGTCCATTTTGCATAGGTGGAAGGAAAACAAAGGAGGTGAAGTAGACTTGCTTAATGCTAGACAGCAAATCACTGTTAGCACTGGGATTACAACTCATGTCTTTCTGGGCCTCAGGTCCAAGCTCAAAGCACTTTACATTAAACAGCCTGAAGCAAAGTGATCACAGCTTAGAGCTATCAGGCTACTTCACAACACTCAAAATAACTATGGTCAAAATTAAACACCTGAGAAATAACAAATCCCTAAAGTAGACAGAGCATGCTTATGAGGTCTATGATTGAGCTTTGGAAGAGGCAAGACTGTCAAAACTACAGAGAAAATAATGATCCTATAGTATTTCAAAGATGAGAAACTGAGGCAGAGAGTTATTAAATTACTAGATCAAATAGCAGAGGGAGTTTGTGGTAGAGCTGGGAATTGAAGTCAGATGTCCTGGTTTATAACCTAGTGATTTTACTTCAAGACAAGCGTTCCTTCTCCGCATAGCTGCCGGATCAACCGTCTGCTCAGCACTTCTGACAGAAGCACCACGGCAATGGTTTGGCCTGCCCTGGCAGAAATATGCCGAATGTCACAAAGCAGTGTCTCTTTTTTTATCACATAGTGTCATATATTTGCTTTCCCGGTGCCTGGATGAAATTGGCATTCGGACAAGGAAGCTGCCTGCCAGCTAAACCAGCTAACTACATTGATATTAATAGGTTCAGGGAAGGATTTGGAGAAGACTATAATTAGGAAGGAATTTTTCTCCAGTAATCATGAGCAAGTTCATCACAATATAGAGATGATTTTGTATCTGCTACTCCTGGAAGGGTGGTCAGCATATCACCCTTTTGCATTGTCAGCTAGTTAAATGCCTGCAAACTCTTCTCTAAGACATATGTAGCATGTCTGTGATCTGTGTTGCTGTGACTTCTCCAGTGTTGACATGTGACCTTATGTGGAGCAGTACTTGAAGGTCCCTTAGAAGCTGCATCTTCTATTAACTTTTTTGTAAGATAGCTATGTGGCATGTTATTAGACCTCTTCTTCAATATTTTCAACAACTCCTAATTTCCTTTTGGATGCAATTCCAGGGATTGAGTTTGTCCTATAATAGTGCAAACCTCAAGGACTTGGCAAAATTGCTTCTTTCCCAGGAAGACTCTATACACTGGCTGATTTTAGTAGGGGTGCTTCACTTCATAGACCCTAATCTCACACCTTTAAAGTCAAATGGTGTTTAATGAGTATAGCATCAAGTTTGTTCCTTGGAATCAGTTCTCTATTAATCTATTTCCTTAACATATTAATGAAAATTAGCTGAAAGTAAATCCCTAACAGATTGGCTGATCTTATACAATAAGTAGTCAGAGATGGCTCAATGTCTAGTTGGGAAGGGGTATCAAATGGGATTCCCCAGGGGTCTATTTTGCATCCAGTATTATTTAGCACCTTGGTAATGATTTGGGTAATAGGACTGAGTGCACATTTAGCAAATTTGCGGATGACAGCAGGTTGGGTGGAGCTGCAGATACTCTGGAGGGCAGGGCTAAGGTCTAGAATGGCTATAAATTGAAGAAATCACCCAAAATGAACCACATGAAATAAGTCGGTGATGATCCTGCCCTGAGCAGGGGACTGGACTAGATGACCTCATGAGATCCCTTGCAGTCCTACTTTCCTATGATCCTATGTCTATGGGGTAATCACAAGGGGTTCTTAATAAAGAGGCATGATCTCTGAAATTTATTGCCCCATGTTCTCTGAAAAATTTTAACATCAAAGTAAGGGGCAAAAGTTGCCTCTTTCTCCATTTTTTTTATCAGAGGGGATTGATTAGGTGGATGAAGTATTGCCTTTTCTTTTGTTTTAGGGCAAATAATGCCCATTAGTAATTTATACACACGTGTCTGGAAAAGTATTTTTAATACATTGTAGAAAACTAATAGGCATGTTGAAAAAGAGGAAAAGTTATGTGACACTGGAGAATAGCAATAAAAAGTAAAAGCATGTGGAGGTTCAAAATAGGCCAGGTCGAGCCATTTAAAAATTAGTAGGAAGAGAATTGAAAGAGAGTTTATCAGAGCCGTATCCAATGGTTAAAACATAATTGTTGATAGATAAAAAGTCACAGATGTGTGTGCTCAGTACAGTCATTCAAAGGGGAACAAACACATTTTTTAAACCTGGGACACAATAGGAGACTTAAAGGACTGACAGATTTGTAAAATGCAAGGTGTTTTTTTTTTTTTGAAGCTATAGTTTTAGACAATATCAAGGGAAAACCACTGTTGCAAGTTGTTTAAAATATTTGATTAAAATGAAGTGCAGATACAATAATCTTAACGTTTCCAGACAGTAAATCGTACGCATCCGTGCTTTACTTTAAACGGATGAGTGGTCCCATTGACTTTGATAAGGCTACCCAATGCTTAAAGGTAAGTCTACGCTTACATGCTTTGTTGTATTGTGGCCATATGGATATAGGTGTAGAGAGAATCATTATACTCTTCAAAAAGAACTTTAAATACACTCTGTTTAATGAGAGCTAGCTGATTGGATGTAAACATATCTAACAAACTCAAAGATCAAGAATAACTTTTATGCTGAAACACTTGACACAGCTTTAGAAATTACTTACTGCTAGAGTTTGGTTCTCAAAGAAAATAATGATCCACTTATTTTCTAAATGAAATAGAATTGTACAAAGACCTTGATGCCTAAGTGAAGGAATTTTAGAACAAATGAAAAGAAAGGCAACCACATTGGATAAAATAGAGCATGCATATTGAAGGACATGTGAGGTAGACGGATTATTAGATTCCTGTACTTGAAAGGAGAGGCAGTAGATAACGCACATAATAGGATTTTCAGATAGTTTGCATGATGTTCTGAGATCAACAAAGCAGAAGAGCCGGAAGGAAAACTCAACACAAATACAAATATTCCACAGTGCTTCTCTTCTGATCATTTAAAAAGATCTAATCCATAGGCCCTTGAGTCAAGGTAAAGGCTCTCCATTGACTTCAAGGGGGCTTGATTTGGTCCCTAAAACTCCAATCTTACAAACATTGCTTCAGCTAGTTCATGTGAATAGTCCCAGTGACTTCAAAGCGACTAGTCTCTTGTAAACTGGTGTTTTGCCCACACTCCTGAAGGTAATTGAGGAATGAGTTTCTACCCCCAAATCCTTTGGTTTATATGACACTTCTTTATCCCCGCTAGAAATACAAGGACTCAGAATTTATTTTCTCACCATGTGTTGGTTAGGAAGCAAAGCAACCAAGCCACAAATACATTCTGGAGGTATTTTATAGGGGTAAAAATTGTAAAAACTTTATGAAAGATTTCCATTTTAAACATTACTATTTACACTTGTCTGGTTGAGGTTAGGTCAGAAAACCAATAGCGAATGCTATATAAAAATTCCTGCCACAGAGGCCACAAAACAAACAAACAAACAAACAAACATCAGGAGGAAAATGAGGAATTTATTTTAGAGCAGGAAATATTAATCCTGTAACTATGGTGCCTTCTATGACCTCTAATTCTGTTGCAATAATGAAGTGATGTCAATAAACCTTTTGTCTCATACGTTGTTTATTGTTCCCTACGCACTTATTTAACTGCATTCATTTTGGCCTACAGAAAAGAGTTGTGTCACCCCATCAGAAAATGTTTCCCGAGTCCAAATGCACATTTTAAAAATGGTGTTTGCTTTTCATCGAGCACAGTTCTGTAGTCCTTCGACTGTAAGTAAGACTAATGAATTAGTATATTTTCCATGTGGTATCATTGCGCATCAGGTAAGTAAAGCGTAAAGTTCTAGATGAATATTTTAAGAACTTAATAAAAAATTCACTCGTCTAATACTCAATTAATCTTAAAAACAGTCTTATAATTTAACACATATTCCTACTGTGTTATAAATATGCATCAAATGTATTAATAAATTGCCTTTGTTGAAAGAGTTTTGAATGTGGATCAACGCTTAAATCAAATGCTACTAAAAATGTCCTAACATTTAGGAGCAAAATAACATGCCATCTCAACAGTGTGTTCACAGGATAAAACAGAGCAGGAATTTGGACACTATTACATATTCAAGTTCCTACCTGGAGCAGTGAGCAGACGTGAAGTCTTGCTCCTTAATTTAACATTTTTGTAGAAAAAAATGAAAGCACAGTGTACATTTGAAGACTGTTTTCTTTAGCAAAAACGTGGTAGGGTCCTTCATATCTGAAGGAAGAAAAACAAGTACAATATTTAGGATGGCATGGGGATGTGTAACTTAAAGGAATAACAAAGCATAAGCAAAGAAAATGTAGATTGAATGCCAGGAAACATTTTCTAACAGCCTATGTTATATTTTTTCTTTTATTTAAGATCCTCACTGGACCAAAATCTGTAAGAAGCTATCAACTATTAACTGGAGATGGATGTAATGGCTTAATAGCTACTAATTTTCGTCTATACTTTCTATCTGAGATATTAGTTTGAATGTTGTTTGCACCATATTAGTGATAAAGCACTTAAATGAGAGCCACACCGCAACTCCAGCATCACAAATATTTATTGTGATAGCAGTAGCATAAAAATCTTGTTTCTCTTTATAACTCCGTATAACACCACACCCCTGCGAGGTGGTAAATTTCTATTATCTCCATTTCAAAGTGTTTAATTTGGTTCAGAATGTCTGGTTTCCATTCCAGCACTTAGGAAGGAGTGGTGTAACATAATCCATATAACACACTCCTTTGTACAGTCAGCTTGTTAACATGCTTGAGGAATGTGGTGCTCTGAGAGATTTCCCCCCCATATCCTTTGATGCACATATTCACTACCAATTTTAAAAGATCCCTCATGATGTCTTAGGACTATTTCACACACGAGTGAGTTTATGTATATTTACACCATATATGTGCGTGCGTGTGTGTGTGTGTATAAATAAAATAGGCATGATATATATCTCTCTATATAGATATATCTATATATAGAGAGAAATCTAAATATATCATATATATTATCTTTTATCTATAGAGATAGATAATATACATGATGGGTATGTCTAATAAAGATATTATCTACATTAAACAAAACCGACTTTTACAGAAAACATATTAATTGCAAAAGAAAACTATGTCCCTGACAAAGTCCCATTACTGCTTGCACCTTCCTCTCAGTTTGACATTTTCATTTGTGTATTTTCCTCTTGAAACACTTCCCTTGTTCTTGTCCCTTAAGCATCCTCTCTTTTTTGTCTGACAAATCCCTCCACAGAAGCCCTAAAGACCATGAAATAACCTCATCTACAATCAGGAACCTAAAGCTGGAAAGACCCCTAGGGTAGAGAGTCTTGCTGTGGCGAGTCCTGCCATGGCTGTCAGCCGTGTCATAGGACACGTTAAAAGCTTTGCTGTTCTTAACTATGCTGCTAAAATTCTCATTCACCCACAGAAATGTCTGCAAATAAAAAAAATAGAAGTGATCCCAAGGAAGGTGTTGCAGTTCGAGGAATGCCACAAATATCACAGGCATACCCAGCAACACATATGGTACCAGAGTCCTCTGTGACCTGAGTCATCATCACTTGGAGCCAGATTAGGAAATCCATACTCACACTGAGTATTACTCATCACCTAGATTACAGCATCCAGCCCCATTGTGCTAGGCACTGCATACATCTGTAACAAAGAGGCTCTCCCTGCCTTGAGGAATGTATCTTACTAAACAAATAACCCTGCCTGACTTCAATCAGAGAATTTATGGAGTAAGTTTATGACAGCCTTAGCTCTCCATTTACCAAAGGAAATTAAAATTGGCCGGTTCTGTCTGCTTTAGAAGGCGAGGACTGTCTATTAGTGTGTGCATGAGTGGTGAAGTGCTTTTCCTAGCTCAGAGCTATGACAAAAATCAGCACTGACGGTCAGTAATAACCCACGGCTTCATTGGCTCATAGATTCCAAGACCGGAGGAGACCACTCCGACCACGCAGGCTGCCCTCCTGCCAGAGGAAGGGCAGTATGTGCAGCAAGCCAGTGACTTCTGCTTGTGCTAGGCTCTAGAAATAGGAGTGCCAGAAGACTATTAGGCCAGCGCAGAATCCCAGAGCCCTTAAATTTACTTAGTTAACCGGTGTTATCTGCTTATATTTATAACTCAGTGGAGTGGCTTCTGTGTCCCTTTGGGATTTGCCTGTCGTGGACATGCCCTCATCCCTCCTGTATTTTACTATATCCGCTGTCGGTTGCAGCCAGAAACCCAAGCTGCTTTCCCCGTGCCCTGGGGCACGCAACAACCCTGTGGTTCATTCACTGCCCCCAAATGCTTCAGCTCGCTGCTGAGGTCCTGGGTCGGGCGGGGCAGCAGTTCAGTGGCTCTGGTGACCTCCCTCCCTTCCCCCCCAGCGAGCCCGTGTCCGACCCCTTCTGCAACCCGGCCGCGGCGGCAGCTCCCGCCGGGGACCCGCTCCGACGGCAGCAGCGGGTGCGGTTGGGAGCAGCCCCGGGCTGGAGGGTATCGCTGCTGTCTCTTCCGACGGCGCCAAGAAACCCCTGACCCAAAGCCAAGCCCCCTGAGAAAGCAGCAGCGGCTCGGAAAGGGTCCAGGCGGGATAACACGGGTCCCTCGCCTCGGGGGGCAGAAAACACGCACGTCCAGACACGACCCCCCGACAGGAGCCCGCGGGGCTGTGCCCAGCTCGAGGCGCAGCTCCTGGGAAGGGACGAAGCTGCAGCCGGACCCGACTCCAGCCTCGTCCCGGGGGGACATGTGGAAGCTGCTCAAGTTGTCAAGCGCCCCGCGGGCGAAGCTCCCTTCGCTTGCCCCAAGCCGAGCGGCGGAGAAGGGCCGAGCCCGGGGCAAAGGGGAACCCAGAGGGCCGCCGGCCTGGCCCCGCGGTGCGCTCCCCCGCGGGCCCGCACCTCTGCCCCGCGGGATCCGGCGCGGGCCCGCGCGTGGGTCGCGCCTCTTTCGTGTCTGTGGCTCCCACGCGCCGCGGCCCGGCCCCCTAACGCAGCGAGACCCCAGGACGGGCGCGGGGGCCCTGCTGGACGAGCCTCCCTCAGCCCCAGGGACGCGACGGAGGGCACCGGGCGGGCAGTGGCAGGGCGGGACGGCGCAGGCAGCTCTGGCACAGCCTCCGGGCCCGAGGCCGCGGCTCTGCCTCCCTCATCGGCCCGGGAGCCCTGCCTTGGGGGCACTCGCTTTCCCGCACGGCTGCGAGGGGAGCCCCCGCCCCTGCCAAGGCAGCGGCACCGGGACGGGGCCCGCAGAGGCTTACACGGGGCCGGGGGTGCGACAGCCCACTGCCTCCTGCACCGGCACATGGCTGGCACTGGCACTGTGCACACGCACACGCACATATACACCCACACACTTGATCTTAGCCTTACAAAACGGCCGAGAAGCCATACACACACAGAGAGAGTCTCTAGCCACACATACACACAAACGTGTGTACACACCTGATATGCGCGCGCGCGCGTGTGTGCATGCGTGTAACCTGTAGCCCCCCACCCCCGCCCTGCACACTTAGAGAGGTCCCATCACCCCCATCTATGTAACGCCCCCCCGCGTACACCCATGCCGCACCCCCCGCGTGCACGTGTGTCCGCGCGTGCAGCCCGCGGGCTGTGTGCACACTCGTGCCCTTGCGCAGGCGGGCGCGGGTGACCGTGGCACGGCCCGAGGCTGCGGGGCGGGGAGGCTCGGGCCGGGCCTTTCCCAGCCGCCGTCGGGGCTCGCGTCCAGGGGCTGCGGGCAGCCACAGCCACCTGGGGCTCACGTCCAGCCGCTCCTAACCCGGCGACTGGCTCCACGGCCTCGACGGGGCGGGGTGGCGCTGCCCCAGCCCGGCCCCGCCGGACAGCGGCCCGTGGGGTCAGCAAGCCCCGGGGCTGAGGCCTCCTGCGCTGGACGCGGATGCCCGGCGCCGTCGGTGCGGCTCTTACCTTGGTCCGGGAGCGTGGAAGTGGCCTCCCAGCCGGAGCGGGGCCGCCAGACGCCTCCCTCCTCGCTGTCCCTGTGGCCGCCCTCGGCCCGGGCCCCGACCCGCTCCCCGCAAAGGGCTGCTTCTGCACCGCAATACTGCGCCCGGGCTCCCCAGCCCGACGCGCGCCCGGGGGAGCCACGGGGCGAAAAGCACCTCCGCGCAGGCTCCTTCCCAGACAGCCGGGGCTGGAATAAACACAACGGCACACATGGCAACAGCGTGTTTTGGAAATCAAAACTTTCCCTCCACCTGGACTTTATTCAACAATGTGGAAGAGCCGGGCAAGAAGCGGGTGGTGGGAGCCCAGCCAGGGGTGCGGGCGCTCTCTAGTGGCAAGAGCCGCGCAAATGGCCAGAGACCGCAACCCCCGCAGGCACCAGCTTTTGAAAATCACCGTCACACCCGGGACGTTTTTCCTTTTTTTTACCCAAAAAGGATCCGTTGAGTAGATTCGGGGCCGCGTGATCCAAAGGCAAGTAGAGGTATCAGAAACAAGGTGTTATTAGATAGCTAGATCTATCTCTATACAGATATATCTATAGAAAGACAGATATAGATATATCTATCTCTATATCAATATAGAGATAGATATATCTATAGATAGGTATATCTAAATAGCTATAGCTATCTATCTATATAGATATAGATATATAGAGTGTATCTATACTAGCAATGTGCCAGTTATTTAAAAAAAAAAGCCAGTTATTTATAATGCCATTTATTAAAAAAAAGAAAGCCAAACATTTATTTACAAACTATTTATAAGATATTAAGAAGCCACCAGCAGACTCTCCCTATGCCTGAAGGAGGGGGCTTGTGCTGGAGAGCTTGCACAGAACAATTTTTCCAACTATGTAGTTGGCCTAATACAAGATATCACATTTACCCAAAGAAGCTTGTCTGCATTAAAAGGCTAGTCATTTATAAACCCCAAACAACATTTTGCTTGTGGACTTGAATTATTCCCAGCACCATCTCCCAGAGAATGCCATTTTTAAGGGAAAAATGGCACTGTATTGCTCCTTCCCGTTACAAGAAGGTTAGTAAAGAGAAAGGGCTCTTAAAGCTACTTCTAAAACCCTCCAAGGGAAAGGAAATAAAAGACCTTAAAATTCAGTCAGATCATATCAGCTAAATCCCTGGGCTCACTGCACATTAGAGATACTTTTAAAACGTGTGGCATTTTGCTTTGCTTTTCATTTTCCCTCTCTAATTTGACTTAAATTAAAATAATAAATACAATAGTGGTGATTCTAAAGCGGTTTTTACCTTATTGTCTGCAAGTGCTCCTTTCTGGCACTTTTCCTCTTTCCCCTCCAAAAAAAATTTAAAATTGCCTCAATCCTGCTCCTATTGAAGTCAGTAGGAGGAAATCAGACCCAATAGGATTTAATTGCTATTCTCCAACAAATATGTTTGTGAAAATCTAAAAAAGAAACTATTGTGTATGGAAATTAATGGCCATTCTTAGCACTTACCTGGTGCTTTTCATGTCTAAAGTGTCTTACGAATGGTAGGCCACCTTGTGCTCCCACTGAAGTCAATGAGGCCTCCATTTTATAAAGCAGGCATAAACGAAAGCTGTGGTTATATGAATGTAGGAAATCACAGGCACGTATAGGTTGGGCACTGGAAAAATGGGCTTGATCTTAAAAATGCTGAGGCCTTGGAGGGGTTTTTCAGAACCCCATACAGAAGATCAGGATTAAATTCAGCAGCTGTTTAGCTGCAGATCACCCCGAAAGTCCTCCTCCTGTTTTGGAGGGGATAGAAAATCTCATTTTCTAGACATGTCTGTAACTAGCACAAAGCTACAGATGGAGCTGATGACAAAAGCTTGAATTGTGACTTAAATTCCTTGTGTCTATGCTCTAGCTCACAGCTTCCCATTATTTTCCCCGACTCTGAGATTCAACAGGTACTAAGGCACCGCGGGAAATGCAGTGGGCTAGGATCAGGTTTAGGATTATCGACACTGGCTCTGGAAGGCAACATCCTTGGAATAACCCTGCTCCCAGGAATACTGAGGTCTCTCTCCAGAGAGCTTGATTGGGAGCACGCTAACCTGTACCTGCTCTCTTATGCAAATGTAGTATTTTTACTAAACATCAACAGGTTAAGGAATAAAACATACATATCAGTGCAACCTTTAGAGAACTGCATTTAGATTTACAAACAACGCTGTAACTGGGATCAACAGGCTATAATTAGAATTTAATAATCCGAGTGGAGGAGTAATATGCACGCTGCTTGAGAAATTGGAGCCTTTTTTCTGCAGTTCTGAGCATTCTGCTTTGTAGATTGGACTCCAACTTGCTCAGCACAATTACTGTCCTACTGAGGCAAACATGTTACAAATAAGAACAATAAGATCAGCAATAGTCTAACTCTAATACCATAAACAAAGGGAATAATCAGCACACCTCCTGCCCTGATGGAATCTGCACAATTGGGACAAATAATTAGCATGGTTATTTAAAAAATCAAAAACAGTCAGGGGAAGAAATATTTCCCAGACTTTGGAAGGATAGACGCTGGCAAGCACATTGCAGGCTCTCTGTGAGAGGGAGAGATGAATGCTAGAATCAGCCTATCATTTATATATAATGTCCACCCGAGTATGGACACACACACACACACACACACACTTAATGCAACAGATGAAAAGGGAAAACAAGTCTCCAAATGACTAGAGTAGCCACACAATAGAGGCCACACACAGAATGGACTTAATACGGAGTGAATAATTACCCATCGAAATCACCCAAGAAGTCATTTTCAATCAATCACGACATTTGCTGGACTAATCATTCGCAAAGTATTGGCCCACTTGAGGAAAGAGTTAAAACAGTAAACACATAAAGGATTTCCCAAAATATTGGAAAAGCATTTGGTGAATATTATTTGATCAATTGTACTAATAACCCCTGATGCTTACAGAGTGCCTGTTACCTGAAGATGGCAGAACGATTTCCAGCTACGTTCACTAAATGAGTCTCCAGGGTACTGTCTGATACGGAAGTAGTAGTATCCCTATGGTAAAGATGATGAAATTGTGGCATTTAAGTGGCTTGCAAGAGTCTCAATGTGAATCAGTGGCAGAAGCACCAATATAATACAGGCATGCTGATGATTTGACTCCTAGGCTGTGTCCAGATGAGTAGGGCTGTGTTCTTGCAGCGTCACAAATAGTAGCAGCACAAATCTGTGTTGTTACTTTGTGCCTCAGTGTATGTCTCTACATGTGAACTTCATTGTGCAACACATTGTCCCACTGTGGGCAAACCACCCCTGCCCAGCTCCTCCCCACTTCCAGTGTGCTGGAGCAGCTGTGGCACGAATGGAGAATAGAGATGCTCTGGCTGGCTGCCAGGGCATGGTACTGGAGGACCAAGCCTCAGTTTGTTTCAGTGCATGCTATCGTAGTGTGTGCTGCACCATTTTTTCCTTGGTGCTTTCTTTTGCCTCTGGGAAGTCCTGGTGGGAAGTCCTGGTAGCAAATTTTGCCCCCGTGCTGCAAATCTGCAGTGCGGGGCACATTTTAATGTTCTACGCATGCAGTTTGTGGTGCCACAAACTGCACGCCCCGGTCATCTGGATGCGGCTTTACAGTCTACAGACTACACACACCTATTTGTCAGTAAAAAAGCAACATAAATCCTATTGAATTTCAATAGGGGTTGGGCACCCTAGCTCTCTGAAACCTTAGTGAGGCTATTTGAAATGGGATCATTTTCTAATGCAATTTTAAATAAATACTCAAGCAGTGTGCTCGATCATCAGCCTGCTTTGAGCTTTCCAATCTTGGATCAGACTGGTGACTGAGAATAATCTGGGTTGTTCTTAACACCCCATACACATAAAATGAACTGGGGAGGGGGTGGGAAGGGGCATGTTGTTACTGTAGGGGACAAAACAGCTCCTCAGATCTTAGGTAAGGATGCTTCACTTTCCACAAGGCATACAAGCTCATATTAGTGTTGTTTGGGGATTTTTTTTGCCGAGTTCTCTTTTCGTCAGAAAAAGCCAATTACTTTAAGCCAGAGCTTTTTGAGGGTGCACATCAGCTTCTACGAACAATTGATTCTGGACAGGAGTTTGCTTGCCAGTGTGATGATATGTCAAGTCAAAAACAGAGCCAGCAAGCCCCACGCCGCAAGTCCAAACTCTGCAGAGCAGGGCACTCACCTGGCTGCAGGAGCTGCATTGGGCAAGGCAGAAACTTGAGCTCTGATCTCTCATAGCTCAGGTGGACATCTTAAGCAGCAGGCTATTGCCTGTTTGGGGCTGGGGTTGAATATCAGCTTCAATGCAAGGTAGGTATATTAAACTGAATGAGTTTCCACGGGCCTGCCATCAGCTCTCTCTCTACTTTTGTTGTTTCCTTATCTATACTCCAACCCTTCCTCCTCCTTTACGCTGAAAGGGTTGGAGAAAAAAGAAAGGGTGTAGTCAGGAAAATGCTTGTGAAGCCTGGTGCTGTGGGGAGTGTGCTTATAACCGATGAGCTTCCCAGACAGATGGAAAGCCAGCTTGGGGTCCCCTAAAGCTTTTGTGATGCACAAACAGCTGGAACCAAACACGGAATAAAACGGATTTCTTTCCAGCACCTGAAACCCTGAGGGATTGCGGGACGTGGTGTGGTACCAGGTGTGAAAAGGAGCTTAAGACCCTTGCTTGGGGGGGAAAGGAGGGGCTGAAAGACCCACCAGAGGTGAAACTCAGGCAATATGGAAAACAGCAGGGTAAACAGCACCTGCAGGGAATGAGTGCCAGTGGGAAGGAAGGGGTGTAGTGCTGCGATAGCTATGATGGCCCAGAGAATATATAAGAAGCAGGGTTTGTTTGGTAGTATCTCTTACTTGACCGAGTGGATCATTTGAGCAGCTGTTCGAATGAGCTTGTTTTCTGACAATAGCTAGTTTTGAAGCACCAGATACCCTTAATGGTTTTCAGTTAGACTGAGAGAAAGGAGGCTGACTATCCAACTGTAGGCAAGAAGTCAGGACAGTGCTGCATTCCAAATAAAAAGGAAAAATGTACGAGGTGTGTTTTTAACCATACAGTAAAAGAGGAAGGCGAATCCATGCAAGAGTTTGTGACTGATCCTAAGTTTAGAAGCCAAATTGGCAGGGTTTAGTCCCTAATTATTACTGATCGCATTGCAATTAAGATCTGGAACCAAAAAAAAAAAACACTCAGAAAAGACTCTTGCAAGACACAGGACTAACCCTTGGACTTTGCCAAGCAGAGGAAGTTAAACAGTGCAAGCTGAAGCTTCTGGAGAACAGACAGAGGTCTCCCATCCCTGGCACCATAGAAAATTCAAATATAGAAGGAGATGTGGACATAGAAAAGCATATGGAGCTCCATACTTGAGCCCACTAAGTGGGAACTGCACCCACTGTGACAACCAACCCAAGAGAAAGCAAGCCCAATCCTATAGGCAAAGATTGGAAGGAAGAAAAGGCAATGGACTACATCACTTTGCAAGAGTTTGCATGAGCCAGCATAGTATGCACAGCATGGACAAAGATGATAGCACTAACTCAGGAACTATTCTTCAGGGAAGCAATGGGCAACATTGCCGCAATAGATGATTGGACTGACAGCCCAAAACAGGGAACTTTATTCATTTTGGGTTGCACGCAGACACGCAAGCTAATGTGTTGCCAGAAACTGCACTGTGAGAGTGCTGTGGAGATGTTTTTGTGGATATCCACAGACAGTCAGAGCCCTACAAGGATAAAACAGATTTGTTGCAGGCACTTAAGAGAATGATTATAATTGTGGTTTGTTATCCAATCTCAGGAGGTCAAAAGGAGAGCCTGATTCGTATTTTGATTTCCAAGAAGAACAGTTAAGTAACAGCTAAGTGAGAATGTACCAGGATGTGTTTTGTAAATGAGAGAGAGAGACCCAATTTTAATAGAAATGTTTTCTGCAGAAAAAAAGCTACTTCTGGCACTGGTGTTTACTGACCCTTTGGATTCTTTCTTCAGTTAATGAAGTAGTGTTTGAGTAGAAATAAGTAATATAAAAGACACGACCCAGGAACAATGGATAAGACCAAGAAGGTAAAGTAATTCCAAGACCAGGTTCCTGTCTCTGATATTTCCTTCTGGCTCTAAAAAAGGTAGATTTTTTTTTTCTTTTAGCTGAGAACGGCATTAGAGCAGCATTTGAAAATGTAATGGTAGGGCCCTGCTCTGGCCTTTCAAAGAGATGACCTCCAAATATTGCAACAATCTGAAAATAAACTGTTTACTATTTACCTTCCATTTCTCATAGGCTTTCCTCCATTGGACTGGATTACAAATGGCCCAATTCTGGAAGGATTCGCAAGAGAGACAGATTTTTTTCAGGGAGCATTGCAGGATTTTATGATAGAGGCTGCTCAGTAAAATAAGGCATATGACAAACAGGCTCTTGGATTTGTCAAGCTGTCTGCAAAGCAGCATGCCCAAGACAAAGAAATACCCAGCCTCTTATTCTCTATTTCCATACAGTTGATACCATCTGTCCAGCATGTCTGTCCATCATCATGGTCTCTGAAAGCCAGGTTCCCCCCATGGGATTCTGCAAAGACTCCTAACTATTCTTTCCCAAGCAGTTAGCTGGTTTTCGGCATGGTGCAGGTTCTTTCCATTAGGAGGCAAATGTGGTGATGGAGTACTTAATAGTTTTATTTACATGAACATGCATAAAGACTAATTTCTCTCTGTAAAGCTTCCTTGCTATGTTCTCCGTGAGTCTTTGCAGTGGTCCTGCCGCATCCCTCTTGCACACATGGGAACACAGCTGAAATCAAATCCATTCCCCATCACAGGCCTAGGAGCCCCTTTCAACTTTTGGCTCAATCGCTATCCTTTCTTTTGCATGCTCTCTGATGGGGCTTTGCCGTTATTTAACAAAGAGCTCTCGTTTAGCCTGAATGCAAGGTGAGTATCATGTCCAATAGCTTCAGCCAGGTGCCGGGATTGCTGGACTCTTAGGATAACACTGCATTGCAGAGTATGCTATTTCCATTGCTAGCTTTTGTGAGTAGCTTGTACTAAACGCTGTGCGGACGAGCTTGTATTTGGGAAATTATATTGCGAGAGGCAAAAATCTTTGTGGGAGATACCTTTTATTGGACCAGCTGCATGATAAAGTCAGAGAAGCTTTTGAATGCAAGGCTTTCTTCACCCCAGCCAACTTTATCCCAACCAGGCAGCTGGTCCAATAAAAGATACCACCCACAAAGATCTTTGCCTCTTGCATAATTCCTGGACCATCACGGCTACCAAAACATTAAATTATACTGGACTAATAAATACTTAAGGATGGCACGCAAATTTGTGAAGCGAAATAAAATACTCACAGATTAGACTGAAGGATGGGTTATCAAAAGCTAGACAGAAAGACTGTTAATTAAATGAAAACTTACATGTACATTGAATTAGTCAGGGTAGAATTAATTAGACACGTGGTATGGATGAGTGCAGCCCATTCATTGTGGTAGGAGCTCAAAATCCCTTGGGGAGTGCCAGAAATCCACATATACTATCCCTCATGGTTGGAGTTTGGCTCTGGACCTCTGAGCTACGTAAAAGACGTGTGCAATCAAATTGCCCGGAGGTAGACAATTCCCTGCTGACATTGTGTCTGACGGAGCATGTGTATGTTGTTGTTCCAGGTCCTTGCAGGAATAACATGTTGTGCTCATGCAACAGGCTCCTGGGGCACGAGTGTCACTCAGGGGTATGTGAATAGCAGGTGCTTAAGACCTGTAGCACGATAGATTTACAGATCTCAGGATAAGGTGAATGCCTATCCTACTGCATCTTTGGAAGATACTCCTGGCCTGGGCCAGCCACTTTTTCAGTGGAGGGTTTTGCTACCCACTTAAAGAGCATTATCCTGCTTGCTAGTGCTGCCTGGTGAATCCGAGCTAAGAAAACTTACTGCTGCGTCCAGATTTCACATCACTGGGACACTTAGGCCAGACCTGGCATAACCAAATACAACAATATCAACAAAATAATCAACCCTCTGGGAGCAGCGCTTCTCCCTATCAGATCCAGAAGGCCTGCCGGTGGCAGAACTGGTAGATTTGCTGTGAAAGACAGGTGGCTGTTTCTGGGGGCTGGGGAAGCCAAACAGAGCTACATACCCTGGTTATGTATCATGAAATCTGGATCTCTTTTCCCTCTGCACACCTACAAAGCAGACCAAAGGGTATTTCACTGGGGACATGCCAATATGGTCACACGTGTCCTCAGTCACATTGACTGTTCCAGCTGCGGGTATTGCAGCAAGCAGTGGGTGAGGCTTTTGTGTGTCCTTCCATAAACCAAAACGCTCATAAGCACATCTCATGCTGTGTATTGCTCTAAATGCTTCCCGGTATGTCCCTGGAAAAAAACAACCCCCCAAACAACGCCCCCACCCCAGCACCAAAAAGCCCCAAACATATTGGGTCACATCCTAAGCTAGAGGAAACTGTTACAGCCCTTCTGCCAATCTATCCCGTACACAGCCTCAACCGGCCGCTGACTCCTACTGGCATTGTCAGGCCATTAATAAGAGTAGAAGTAATTACGATTAATAGCAAGTAAGTGTGTGTGTGTCTGAAACAGCGGTCCAGAAGCCCACGGCAGTACGTCACCGAGGTCAGTGGGACTACAGTAATTTCTACTGCTGTATCTCGGGCTCGTTTCGCCAAGGTTTTGGATGCTTAGTTCCTATTAAATTAATATATTGCATTATGCTGCTTTTTGCCTGGATATTTCCAGAAGGTGAAAGCTCCGTCTCTAAGCGGCCCAGAAACCATCCACCAAACTTCCTGCTGCCCATGGGGAGGGAGAACCCCAAGTCATGATTTAGAGCCCATGTTTGGACAGGCACGTGCCTTGAGCTCCCTCTTGTGGCAATTTTAAATTATTTACTTTAGCTTTGAGCTTTTACCTTGGTGCTGGCAGGCGCATGGCCAGATAGTCAAAGGCTCATAACCCACGATAGGGCGTCGATTTTTAAAAGAGTGAAGCCCTTATGTTGGGAGCTAACTACAGGCGATTTTTTCCGGTCGACAGAGCTCTGGCCCAGCAGCTCCCACTGTGACCCTTTGGGACGCTCGGGACACTTTGGGCAAAAAAGCTCAGCTTGAAAATCTAACCAAGAGACCTGAGATCTGCCCTCCTGTAATTGGATGTGACTAAAGTGCAGAGGAGTCTAATCCAGTGAAAAACAGCTGCATCTCCCCAAGCCGGGAATGCTGCACATGTGAAAAGGCCCCGGAAGACTAGAAACTGCAGATGAATCAATCCTGTAGTAACGGAGTTGTGGAGATTCATGGAGAAATGGTCAATTCATGCAAATCATCTCCCAGCGGCCTACAACCAGCTACTTGGGTCTCGAGCTGGGGGGGCGACTTTTTATTTTTGGGCCCATTAAAATCCAGTATACCATGGAAACTATTCCAAGGACAGTTTAACAAGCACGCTTAGTTAGAGGCTAGGATTATCTTGGGAACAGCCCTCCGCTCCCAGCCACAGGTCCCCGTATCTGTTATCAAGGTTCCTTGACACTTTGCATTATAAACCTCTGTTTTTACTTGCTTATATCTTTGCCAAGGGATCAGGATGAAATTTTCTATGCCACCAAGTGGCTGCCTCAAGTTGAATTTGGGAAAAACGAACCTCAAGGAAAGTTTAAGTAGCCATCTGATTACGTGAACATGATCCATTCCAAGCACTGGATGAAGCAGAGGGCTTGTAGGAAAAAAAGAAGCGGTCCTCTAATTAAAGACCGCACAACAATGCACACGCATAAGGGATCTGAACAAAGGCAGCGTTCACGTTGTCATTTCCTAAGCTCAGAGTGTCTGACTTTTAACAAAGGGTAAGCACATGTGTATTTATTTCTATTTGGGGCAGAGGATTTCTCCCTATAATGTAGCAGAGAAAAGCACGTTTTTTTCCCTGGGATAACCCACATGAGAGAGAAGGCAAAGGAGAACAGGAAGGCTGTTGGAGTGGTAAGTCAATATTCCCACTAAGCCTTCTGAGAGCAAGTGCAAATCCTGTGCTTTTCTCCCATTAACTACACTGTCCAGGTTTAAATGAGAGCAGAATTGACCATCGCGTGGCACCCAGGGCAGTGTTTAATATGAATAAAACACATATTTCAGCTGTTAGCGATGTGCCTCAAATAACCTCTCAATCCCAAATTAATGAACAAAAATAATGATGGTACTTTCAGGTGGGCGAAATAGCTCTCTAATGGAGTGGCTTGCTGAGCTAATCACTTTCATTAGTATAAACATCTGATGATACCAAAGGATAAAGTGTTTGTGTGCTGCAGTAAAGTAACTTCAGCAAGGATGATTCCTACTGGCATGATAATGTATGCCCTTCTGCACATTTTTTAAGATTGATTTTAATTATACATGAAGCTGATGGTTTCAGGATGCCCCCACCAATTAACTCTTTCTTTAGTTCAAACCTTTCACTGGTTGTGTGAAGCTGATTGTAAAATACTCTGTTTCTCAATAATTTACAAAGTAATCAGAAGCAAAGCATTTAGGCCCCCTGAGCTCTGGATTTGGGAATCCAGCCCCAGCTCCCGATATATGGCACATATATAGTTACATGCTCCCGATATATGGCACAAAGACCTAATGTAGAGATGCTTTGTGTGTGCTGTCATGGGAACATATGGATGCCTGGGGTGGATTTCTAGTTCTTCCCACTCTTGACAGAGATAAAAGGCATTAGGTTCATAATGGCTTCATAGGAAGCCATAAGACTGGGCCCTGTTTGATCCCACAGAGCCACCAGTGCCCCACCAGGTATTAGACAAGAGATTTGTAACCTAGGTAGGTCGTTTCCTTGTGTGCTATATAGGTCAGACATATTTGCAGAAGGATGCATCGAGAATTAACTGCAAGCCCATTAAGCGTAGCGGTGGCACATGCCCCTCATTCAGTTCTGGAGACATGTTCCCTAGGATATTATTATAAAGCACACCCTAGTAATATGCTACTCTGCAGTTTCTGTAAGTCAATAAAAGACATCAATAATTCACCTAAAAGCAATGGTCATAGTACTATAACATCAAATGGAGATGACTTAGGATACAACAGACATTATTATACATTAATGTTTAGAAGAGGGGGGTTGGAAGACAATGTTCTTCTTTTGAGGAGACGGGGATTTTCACAGCAAGCGGGCATTTGTATGGTTAATATTTCCACGTCCTAGGTTTGTTGACTGTCAGATGCTTACACTCAATGTTTTGTGTCAAATTCAAGTTTTTTTTGTCTTGGAGAATGAACGGGGGGGCAAGATTCATTGGTGATGAGGGTCACATCTTCATCTAAGGGAAGAGAGCTTGCTCGGGTTAAACAGATTTGCCTGTGGGGTGGGTTGACTTCAGCCTGGAGCAACTATCCTGGTTGTCCAAGCTTCAGCTGAGCATATTTTCTGTCGGTATGGTAGGGGACAGGCTCCAGGCCCACCTCTCTTTTCTGGCGTATCTGCCCAGGGGCACAGAAAATAAAGCCTTGGATTTAAGGGTTTTACATTTTGTACATAGATGATCCTTTTGTCTTTGGCAATACATTTGTAAAGGAAGATGGGCACGTGTTATGCTGCTGTTTAGGAGCAAATAATTACTTTTTTCAGTTGGGGGCAGAATAAAGCTCAGGTTGGGGTGAAACAGATGCCCGTTTGCTTTGTGCCAACCCAGAATGTTTCATTTGATACCAAATGAAACCTTCTGCTTTGTTTTGGGATTATTTTCATTCCCTTTTTTTTTGGAACAGAGGCTATGTTTTCCCCCTGCAAAAGGCCAATTTTAAATCAAACTCAAAAAAGTGTTGTTTAGAAGTGTGAACAGCGTTGGAATGAAAGCTATTCTGCATCTGCCTCTACCACAGTCACCTGGGAAATTCTGCTTCACAGCTCTTTAAGTGCTTCTCCAGGGCAACCCTTTTGTGACGAGCTTGTCCTCCTGCCTTGCACTCTGAATGGACCCACAACGGTCCCGCTGCTCGGGGACTGGGTTTCTACCCCCATTGCTCAGCCATGGCTAATGTGGAAGGAATAACTGCAACTAGTCTAACTCTTGTATCCAAAACAGAAGCACTCAATCTTTGGGATGCATTTCAGCCATCCCAAGGGGAAACCCGTTCCTTAGATCCCAGCTCTAGACTACCCATGCCCTGCTGGAAGGCAACCAATCCCACAGAGCCCAGTAACACATTCAAGACTCCCAACTAACCAGTGCCTCTTTCTTTCCTCCTGCAATGAAGGTAGGTTGGCTTTCTCCGAGATGTTAGTGGGTTTTCACCACGAGAGAAAGCCCTGCTCTCACAGCTGCATGGGCACCGCTATATCAGCAGATCTCCCTATTGGATATGCAGCATACATTGCTGGAGCTGGTACCGGGTGGGAGCAGAATGGCTTTTGTGCCAAAGGCTTTTCAAACCTCTGCCTTCATACTTCCTATGATGCTGTTCATCAGTAAGCCAACTTACTGCAGGGTAATGTCCTAGGAAGGAGGGCCTGCTTTTGGGTCTGCCTATCAGTCAGCAGCTGGTGAGGGTGCTCTACTGAACAATACTGTGGCTGATATTTGGTTTCCTCCAGGGCCTTTTGGAAACTGGCAGCTTCCAGGATGGACTGCATTGGTCCTTGGCTGAGGATTCCTCTCATCTCCATGTTGACTCAGGACAATGGTATATTCTCCCTATTTCTGAGGCTCAGTGGGAGACTAACAGTGTGAAATCTTTAGGCTCTTTCCTGTGAGAACAATCTAAGCGAAGCTATGGTTATCATGGCCAGGAAATCCTAGCCCAGCAGCATATACCCCCATCTATATTTAGAATATCCTCTTGAAGAACACATAAGAGGTAGCACAAGAACTGCTACCACCCGCAGATTTTATGAGCAGTTCACTGGAAATGATATGAAATGGCAGCAATATTCCCTAGGCAGCCTGCCAATGTTCTTTCTTCATTGCATGTTCAAGTACTGCTGGGAAAGTCCTTGTGCATGATGCTTATTTTTCATGAAGGCTCCCTTGACTTGAATCCACCTGTTGCACACGAATACCACTGATCCTCTTCATCAGCATCAATGTGCACTCTTATACCGTGTGGAGAGGCCGGAAGGTAACAGAGAAGGACACTTCTGGTGCTGCAAGATGCGGAAATGATGACGCCTGGTCTGCTCCTCCTTCCTAGAGCTCCCAAGCAGAACGCATACGTCTCAACTTCTTGCACGATCCCTCCATGCTTTCTTCTGCATGCCTGCTTAGGCATGGCATGCTCTCCATAAGTTTATAGGCAAGGCGCCGTTGTCCTGTCCACAATCAAGTCTCTATTACGGACTCACTTCTATTGTGCATTATTACCATGAGTTGCATTGACTTCAGTAAAAAGGGTTACTTATTGTTCCCTTTACCCTGATGCTGCCTCTCTTCAGGTTGCTAGTGTGGCAGGGTGCCTGTCCTTTCAGGGGTGGCCGTGAAGCCCCTGAAGTCCCTGCAGCCCTCGCTTCCTGGGCAATGACCCCTTCAGTTGCTCACCACACCTTGATGTTTATTACTTTTATGAGGGAAGTTGCCCCAGGGCTTCTCTAATTGCTCTTAAGTGAGCACCAGGTGCCAGTGGTGCCTTATGGGATACTTGCAGGAGTCCCTTCC
>JAGPOW010002742.1:15190517-15204709 GCA_030014935.1 Caiman crocodilus | reverse complement strand
CAACCACAGACCATGTACGTAGCAACACCATTCAGTAACGCTCGTGAGTCACAAATTTCATGGTATTATGATTCCTTGTTCCAACCTGTTGCACAGAAGTGTGCCATGTGCAATATTTGGGCTATAAACAGATGTCACACTTATCTTGGGATAACCCAATTAATCTTGGGACAAAGGACAATCATTCAGGCTACAGAGGTAGGGTTTATCCTCGGCCAGATTGTCTCTCACTGGTTCTGACTCGCATTAAAACCGGTGCAGGACAGTCATTTACACAAGCTGTTTGAATGGCAATTAAATTATGCCCCCACAGTCTGGGGGTTGTGGGTGGCGTGTTATCTTGAATATATCACAGATACTTAAAGTGGGACAATGGGCTTGTATGTCTGTACAGTCCCTGAACAAGAGGCTTTATCTATGTTTGTCTTGGGATAAATCCTAAAATAATTTCCGAAGTTAGAGGTAGCAACAGGTTATCCCAGGATACAGCAGAGTATGTGTGTACAATTACTTTGGGATTGCACCATTGAATCATTGGCAGAATCACTGCATCAACGGCAGAAAGGCAGCATTGCATTCATCTGCTCATTGAACTCTGATTAGAGGGTCGTCGTGTTTACATGCCAATCCCGACATATTTTCCTCCTCACAACTGATACAGGAACAAATGCAGTGTCTGTTACTGGCTGTAGATTCAGACCTGAACTTTCTCAAAGCTCGAGGAGTCTTGCTCTACTCTTACATGGTCATTCGCAAGTAAAAATGGAGTCCAAACTGCGTTCAGGTCAGTACAAGCGCTATGAATGTGCAGATACGCTTTCAGAGAGAATATGGAGAAAACCACTCTGTGCGCTGTCCTGTCCGGTACAACGGACCAGATTGAGTGGTCAGGAACTTAAGGAAATCTGAAATCTGAATCTGAAATTGCTTGCCGCACTTCCTCAGAGCTGCTGTGGCTTGGGTTGGGCACCAATCCCATGGCTATGTCACATTTATACTCCCAGCCCTTCCATGGCAGTTCAAGTCCAACTTACACAAAAGAATTCACATCCTCCTGGGTTCAAACTTCCCTGCTGACGATCCCAGAAGTAATGACTAGTCTTGTTGCTTTGAAAACAGCCAGTCTCCTTCTCAAATAACTCCAACTGCTGGGCTCTTTCGCCTTCAGTCCAACAGACATACCAGCATTCAGCAAGACTAACCAGCATCCCATAGGTAACAAGGCTGCTCGGTTAGAAGTGCTCGTGTTTCTTCCGTCTCAAATGTTTTAAGGTGTGTTTTAAAGGCTTGAAAGGGATGTTAATTTGGACTACAAAAAGGTCGACTAAAAATAACCCCCTGACACAAACAGCACTGCAAGTTCAATTATCCGAAGGCCAAATAAATCACAATGTCCTGTTTTCTGGTTTTGTTTTTTGGTTTCTTTTAGGTTATGGCCACACCTACCCTATAACGAAGCTTGGGAAATACTTGTGTATGTTATATGCTTTCTTTGGCATCCCTCTGATGTTCTTGGTTCTGACTGACATGGGAGACATCCTGGCAACTATCCTGTCCAAGTCCTACAATGAATTCAGAAAACTTCAGTCCAGAATTCTAACTTGCCAACCGTGCTGCAAGAAGAGCAGGGACACCAAAGATGAGCTGTCGCTACTGCCGCAGCACAGAATAGTGATCCGCGAACCCCTGAGCATCACAGAAGTGCTGAAAAGTCAGTCCTCCGTTATCAGGAAGTCACAGCAAAGCCGCAATGTTGAAATATTTGAAATGCTAATTGCCAGAGAAAATCAGTACCTTGCGCCACCAGTAAATAAAAAACTTGAAAGATGGAGCTCATGTCCTGAACTAGATAGGAGAAAGATGATGAGCCATGTCATTGACAACTTTGACAAAATAGGAAAAGAACTCGAAAAGCTAGATGTGCCCATCATCTTAATGGCACTGATTGTCTTTGCATACATCTCCTGTGCAGCAGCTATTCTTCCAAACTGGGAGGAAATGAATTTTGAGGAAGCATTTTATTTTTGCTTCATCACCTTGACAACCATTGGGTTTGGAGACATTCACCTGCAACATCCCAACTTTTTCTTGTTTTTTTCCCTCTACATTGTAATTGGCATGGAAACAGTCATCATCGCATTTAAGCTGGGCCAAGATCGATTGATCTCTTTTTACAAAAATTTGATTTCATACTTTGGTCAGAAAAAGGCAACCCGATATAAGCGGGCTCCACTCACAAAACAAGTATTGCAGCAGCCCCTGACGCATTCACTGGCAATTGCACTCAAGTGAAATTGTCACTTCCATTTCCTCTCCCTCCCTTATGGAAAGCTGGCAGGGGACATATGTTCCTCGTTGCTTTAACACGTGCCCCACTTTCTCCAAAATCAGTGGGAACGTGCTGTACATGAATTATGCACAAATCAAGTTTCATAGTTTCATAGTAGTTTGGGGTCAGAAGAGACCTAAATAGATCATCTAGTCTGACCCCACCCCACTGGCTGGAGCACACGCTGGGATCGCACAACCCCAGACAGGTGTTCATCCAACCTCTTTTTGAATTTACCCAAGGTAGGAGCAAGGACCACTTCCCTAGAAAGTTGGTTCCAGATCCTAGCCACCCTAACAGTGAAATAGTGCCTCCTAATCTCTGAAGCGTATAACTAGAAATAAGAACCAAAACAACACGAGGAAAAAGAGTAGACTGCTTCCACATCTGGGTTCACATCAGTCTTATGACCCCTGGCAATGGACCTTTCACTTCCCGCACGCATGGTCCCCAGGTGAACCAACTTATAGGCCAACCCCTGAGCATCTGCACAGGCAAAATTCATATTCACCTGAGTCAAACAGTGCCTAGTCCCCTGCCTGCTTTTTGTCGTATTACTCGATCCATCGTGAATATTAATGTTATTGTTATTGGGATTATCAGAGTTGGGAAATGGAGATACTTCCCCAACTGCAGTTTGCTCATAACCTTATACATTGTAAACACTTACGCTCCACAATGGTCAGTATGAACTTGAAATAAAAATAGATAAAATTTCAGTTCCTCCCCCATCCGGCTGTTTTACAGTATCAGACAGTGCAAAGCAGCCAGAAAGCTGCCAATCTATGAGTAACTAGAGAAGGCCTAGTTACCCCTTAAGTCTTTGTAATCTGCATTATGTATGTACGTATGCATGCAATGTATGTATGCATGTATTCATGATGATGTTCACTGTTCAGCTATACTATTCAACCACTTTGCAAAGTTGGTGCTCATGAGATGAGTAGTAGTGGCAATGCATGTTATAAACCCCAAAATACATCCCATCGTAAGAGCAATAGCTCCTGGTATTAGAGAGGCAGCGCGGCCTAAGCTGCCACCAGAGGAGATTGGAATCCCAAACTTCTAATCGTAGCTCTATCACTGACCTGATGTGTGGTTTTGGGACAAATTACTGCTTTGTGTCATGTTCCCCCATATACAAAAAATCCCCTATCTCCTTGGGGTACTGTGAGGATTAAACAGTGTATGCTTGCTGAATAGTGTGAACATATAAAGCATGAAATATGTGATAAGTATTATTCCTAATAGGTTTATGCAGAGACCCCAGCATGCTAACAACGATGCATCTTTTCGTCTACCAAACATTTTATCAAGGGAGCCACTGCATTTAATTATGTCTTGGCTCATAAATTATGTGAATAAAAACTGAAGATGAACAAAGAGAGTGGGTAATGTCGTGCATTTGATCATGATATTAAGTACTATATTTTTATTAGCATGTTTGTCTTTGAAGCATAGTATGATGGCATGATATGAGTTATGATAGCTTCTAATAATCTTAATGGGTGTTGGCAATTCATATTCAGTCCTCCGTATTAATTAGTAGTAAGCAAGCACCGGTGCTATATAAAATATGTAACGTATAACAGAGATGGACTGATGATGTACAAAAATGTACCGTATAATAATAAACATGCCAGCCTCCACTTAGAAAATTATTTTCTTCTCTCATCCTGTGTCTGCATTCTGCAGACTTGCAGTTTTTCCATAAAGTTTTTCTTCAGTTAGTACTCAGTGCTACAGCCTCTTCTCAGACCGAGTCCTTAACCCGTGTGAATATCCCTCCTGATACTAGGGAGACCCCATGCATGCTTAACAGTGGGTAGAGGCTCGGCTCCATGTTGTTCCCTCAATAAGGCGATGCACCTGTGTTTTGGTGTTCACTTTTAGGCCTTATTCAGACGTTTGACAGAGCTCCACATTTTCAGTCCCTGCATCAGGACCAGAAGAAAGGTTCTGAGCACCAAAATATTCTGCGTAGAACAAAGACAAGACTACACTGAAGCAAACCATGTCTTCCAACAGCAGATTCAGATGTTAGAAAAGCATGACAATCAAATGTGTCTGGGTCATAAAGCTAATAAAAATATTCAAGTGAATCTACTTTTTTTAAAGCTCGTCATCTTCAAGTTTATAGCTATACACCAGGCAGAAAAATGCTCTCTTACATGGAACGTAGAACAAGGGTAGGCAAAAACATCAAAGGCATAGGCAGGGGGAGGTTTCTGCAGAGCTTGAAAGCACTGAGCAGATGCACAGAATTGAATACAATGAAGGCTGTCCCTTCCGTTCCCTCAGCCTTGTAAGAAGTTCTTGCAGCAAGGCCCTAGGTGAAAGAAATGCAAAGGAAACAGCTGTCAGACCCAGATGTGCATGAGTGACTGGTGCCTTCTGGATCTGGGAGGGCACCCACAGAAGCTGCTGATGGCAGCTGCCCTGTCAGGGGGCACCAGCCCTACTGACAGCATCAGAGTTGGCCATCGGGAGGGGGGCACCAACTCCATCGGGGGGCACGTGCACCCCCTACCAGTCGCCTATGCGGATGTGCGTCGCAGATGGAGACATCGTTGGCCTAAGGGCCTGCACAAAAGAGTCTCAAGGGATAAAACAGCAGTAAAAGGACGTCCCAGGACTGAAAAACCATTAAACTACCAAAGCAAAAATATATCTTCTCTTTCAACCAGTCATTTAAAGAGCCACAGCCTACGCCAAGCATCCCTTCAATTTGCACTTCATTAGAGCAGTCCAAAAAGTGCTAGTAGGATGTGAACCTTGCCTCCCCTGCCCTACAGATGAAAAGCTTTTAGCAGAGAAAATAGTGATCATGCCCAACAGACTTTGGGGTTTTCCACTTAGCTCTGGATGGAGGCACGTCAACATCAGAAACACACAAGAGGCTTGATAGCAGCCTCAGCGGAGGCTGAGATCCCACATAGAAGATCCCCTTGGATCTCAACATTTCCACATCCCCAGAAGGACTTTGACTCCAATCCTTGTGCTAGTCAGGAGGTGGAGCGAACCATGTAGCACGCATGTTCTGTGAACAAAATAAGAGTGTGCTTTGTTCAGGGCTGAAGATTTTCACAAACCCAGTATTCATTTCTATAGAGAAAAACACCACAGGCTGCACAAAGCAGTGCTACAGGATACACTCCTGTATGGTAAAGCAAGTGCCAAGTGTGTTGCTAGATTAAAGTTTGCCTTTCTCTTACCCATCCTACACACATATAATTGTTTAAAAAGAAAAAAAACCCCAAGCCTCTGGGGTATCAGAAACTGTATACATTGCATTGCATATAGAGAGATGGAAAATCAAATTGCCCAGAATAAGTTCCAGTCACATATGTTCAAGTACATAAGCACAGATGGTGAGAGAAATACTGGGAATCAGTTCTCTCAACCACAGTCAGAGCTGCTAGCAAACAGTCAAGAAATCTCTCATATATCGGACTTTTTTTTTTTTTAATAGAAAGCCGAAGTCTGAACACAAGGATGGTTACACAATTTTGTTATTATTCCTGCTAACAACTAGGCAGGTATTTGCATATGCTATGGTTTGGGACACTAGTAAAATGTCAGCAAGCAACCGCATCCAATTTTTCACATGGCTTTTCTTGGGAAGTTTAGCCCCGTCTCACGAGGTGCAGTCGAGACTGTGCGAGGTCAGCGCAGGCTGACTCAAGCTGACACGACTGTAACTCGTGGGTAAGGCAGAAGGCGCTGGAGAACTTGTCCACAAAGCCCTGCTGGACAATTCTTTCCACCTAGCAACATTGCAGATCGTTGTGGTGTTACAAAAGCGGGCGTCATGCCAGGCGATGCAAGCGTAGAGACGAAACGCAGACGGTTCAATGACCAGAAAGAGAGGGAGGGCAACTTCGTAATGAAAAATCAAACAGCTTTGCGTCAACTATTCATTGATGAGAAACCCAGGTAATAAAGTTCAGTCTAATGACATCACCTCACCACTATTTGCTTCCACAAAATGCTCCCAGAACAAGACACTGAGAAAAAGTATACTGCGGGTAAGCATATAACATTGCCAGCGTACTTGAGTCTCCGTGCAAAAAGAGTTGTACTTAATCTAGCATGCTGCAGGCTGCCAACAGGCTTTGTGTTGAGTGCTCTGAAGGAGAAAGCCACTGGTTTGTCAAAGCAACTGTTGACATCCGCTGTCTCTTTTCACATGTGAAGTAGAGGCTCCAGAAACCAACCAAGGTTTGGGATTTGGCATTATTACTGTATTACTATGTGGTACTCATTCTACAAGCCTACCATCCTATTATTTGCTTACAGAGAGTTAAGTTATGATTGAAAGCAGATTTTAAAAGCATTGCAGTATGTATTCAGGTAGAAGCCCTTCAGTCTTCGGATTCATTCTTACATTTTCTCTTATTTGAGCAGAGCACAACAATGCTTCATCTCAGTGGTGAATGAATGCCCCCAAGTGTATGAGGAGATTATTGATCAATAGTGCCGGCTGCATTATACCCAGCAAAAGGCATCCGGCCACACTGACAATTACTGAGCAGCTTTTCAGACACACCCAAAGCAAAGAGCTGACAAGTCAGGAATAAGGAAATACATTTTCATAATGATCCATATTATAAACTTCAAATAAGGCAGTAAATGAAATGGCATGAAACAGATAAAATGTATAGTAGGGGAGGGGAAAAGATGCATCATAAAGTGTACCAGGATGGAAAAAAAAATACACATTACCAAAGAATACAAGAAAATGAAGCCATGTTAAAGTGATGGTAGCACAAGTCCTGTTCCTAGCCATTGCACAGAGACTTGCATTGGCAAGTCTGAAGTCATGGCTATGTTTTGAGCACAAAAAACCATTTCTTTCCCTTTGTAGTTTCAAAGCTGTGGCTGGGAAAACTGATCCCTCTGCTTGCTGCAACTTGCTGAGAGCGTAGATTTGTCACTAAAGTTCCTAAATTGTGCTGGACGAGACTCTCAAGGGTGTGTGTAGCTATATCTATAGATATAAATATAGATACACAACTGCATACATATGCATATACATACATATATACAAACACACATATATATGCATATGTATATGCAACCAGGGGTATATGTAAAACTAAGCCCCAAAATGTGACTTTTGTGAAGGCTATTTATGTATTGAAGAGCTGGGCCCTTGATATTATTGTGAATGTAGCTGTAGCAGAGAGGACATGAAAATAAGAGGACAAGGTGAGCTAGAAGCAGGGGTAGCCAGCAAGTTGGAATTAGCCCTTTAAAGGATCCAGATGCTGGGGAAAGGGAAGATCTCTGAAGGTTTTGGGACCAGGCTGGTTGTGGCAGAGACTCCGATTCCAGCTAGCCAGAGGGCAAAGCTTGTTAGCAATAGAAGTTAAAATGTGTGCAGAAAACCAAGACAAAAAGGGGCATCAGTGTAATTCAGCGCTCAGTGCCACACTTCCCTGACTTCTGTGCCTCATGCAGAGAGGATATGAATCTGGTGTAGCTCAACTATGGAGCCTAGCCCTTCATTGCCAGTGATTTACTTCTGGAGGGTGTCACCTGAATTATCCATCCTGAATGCAATGGTTGTTATTGCACAATTAGAGGCTAAACATATTCTTCCTGCTTTTGAAAGCTTGTTCCTCAGTTTTCTTTTTAGTATTTGTTAGGGTCTAGCAGTGACACTTGATACCTAATTAGTAGCTTGATGAAATCATCAGTCCAGGCTCTGGCGGACAAGGCTTAGCAGCACTGGAATGATTATTGCACTGAAGAAAGCTGGTTTCTCTACATAGATGGCAAAATTCCTTATGAAGTCACTGGGAGTTTTGCCTCTGTGATGAGTCCAGGGCTTTAGCTGGACTATTGAGCTTCTTGAAAATATTGATGGACTATTATGATGATATTATTGTTGAAAGGTGAAAAAATGACATGAAAGTGTGAATTTAGATTAAGAAAAGGCACAGCAACACTTGGCACAGGAGTTCAGGCTCATGAACTTGGACTGGAGTTTGAAGGCAGCACATGACCAGCTGTAATCAAAAGTGTACTTTACTAGCTGGTCTGTGGATAAAAAGCACATGCTTGGGTCAGTGCTCGCTGCTAACAAAGCCTCTTTTCAAACCCGGGTTCCAACACGGAATAGTTAAATCGAGTGCCAAGTAGTTGTTATAGCAATTTGCTTCGGCAATGAAACAAACTTTGTGCTTAATGAGATCAAGGGCCTGAATGCCTACTTTTTTTCCCCTGTAAAGAAAACCTTTCAAATGCTACTTAAGTAACCGAGGGCTGAATCTGGATCCTTTGGAAGAGCAAAGCCCCCAGTGGCTTCCATGGAACCAGTTTGGAAAACGGGGCATGTGCTGGGAGTAATCTGTTCCATTCAAACTTTAGGAGGAGATCTTGTCTCACTTGTAAGCTAGCAACTGCAGGAAAGTTTTCTTTCTAACCACAGGCTGGACAAGTTCCTGGGGGGAAAAAGCCTATTTGCACGCGTAAACTGTGCAAAAGAAAACAAACACCGATGGAAAGGGTTTGAATCTGTCTGCAATTATTCCTATTCTACTCCTGTTGCCCTCTTGGAAGTACACCCTATTTTTTTAGTCTCCCAGGAGCAATTATTTATAACTGAGGCCTGATTACAGACTCCCTAAGCAGGCAGAAATCCCATTGAAAGAAACATGAGTTTTACCTGCCTAGCAGCAGACCAGCCTGAACGGTGCCAAGTGCCAAAAACACTGCATTACAACGTTCCTGAGCTTCTTAAGTCTTGAGTGGCCTAATGGTCTCCCCAAATCTTGTTCAGAGCTCCTCATTTGAATCCCATCGTTATTATGCCTTTTTAAGAACTCATAGACAATATTTTGGGGCCATAAATTAATTTGCACACGGGCATACTTGACCTCGATACAGAACAAATCAGATATCAGATATGGATAATATTATGAATGCAGCCAGGAGAAAGAGCGCATTCAAAAAGCATCTAATATCCTGCCTAGTTCTTTAAAAGTAGCTATTAGGGCTGGAGAGGCAAGTCTGCATGGGATAACTACTGAGTTTTAGTGAAATGATCGCTATTCCAGAATATTTCAGAAGAAGTGTGCCAGTGGGAGGAGTGTTAGGAGGGGATGAGGGAGGGACTCAGAGCCCTTTTCTTAGCAAGAATTTTAACACATATTCAGGGTTTCATAATATGCGTGTTCAGAGCACTCTTCCACTGCAAGAATATATCACATGGACAGTTCTCATATTTTTTATGTCAGAAGTAATCAGTAGGTTTACCAGCGCGAATTTTAAAAAAGAGGATGGAGCTGGACTGTTTCCATTGGTAGCAGATGACAGAACAAGGAGCAATGGTCTCAAGTTGCAGCAAGGGAAGTTTTGGTTAAACATTAGGAAAAACTCTCTCATAAGGAGGGTGGGAAATCACTGGCAAAGGCTATCCAGAGATGCTGTGGACTCTCCATCCTTGGAGATTTTTAAGACCTGGCTAGACAAAGCCTTGGCTGGGATCATATTGTTGGGGCTGGTCCTGCTTTGAGTAGGGGGTTGCACTAAATGTGACCTCCTGAGGTCCCTTCCAACCCTCATTTTCTATGATTCTGTCATTTTATCAATATTTATTATGCTCTCTGTGCAAACCATTAGGAGCACTTCAGTCAGTACTGGGAAAAGAATGCAAAAGCATTCATAATGGGCTACTCCTTGCATGATCTGGATACTTTTGTCGCCCCCACAGGTGACTGCAGCAGGCTCCCAGAATGGGAGGGGAGTGTAATTCAACAGAACACAAACACGAGTTGAGCAAAGATTCAATGCAATCTATGTCCCTTCACTACAATGGCAAAAATAATGAGAAAAACATAATGTCTTTGTATAAATGTAAACTCTAACAGGAAGATTTTTCAGGATTGGACTCCCAAATCTGCCCACCAAGGATGCCTGTAAAAAAAGGGCTCCCATAATTGCACCAAGTATTACCACAGTGAACCTGAACCTACAGACTCTTGTGCATGGATCTAGCCCCTGAAAGACAGGTTTTCTCCATCTTTCAGGAATACATATTAAAGGTTCCTCGTGTTATTCTGGATGGCTAAAACACCGCGGGAAAAAGATGCAAGCACTGACAAGACACAAGCACGTTTCAAACGACCTGCTTTCCCATCACACAGAGTATAATGTGAGGCACAAAATACCTTCAACTGGTGGAAGGAAAGAGATAACACTGCAGACAGCCCTTTTGACCCATGGTGTTATTTAGTCTTCCATAAGGACTAGCCATGGCACATTCCTGGCCTGAGGTTTTATGAACAGGTATTGTTAAAAGCAGATTTAAATCTCGGATTTGCCCCATGGCCTTTGCACAGGCATAGTGCATCAGGCGGGATGATCCTACGGGCAGGATCATCCTGCAGCACAGGTCTGGAGGCAGCTGTGTGACTGCAGCATGGGTAATGCAAGATAGATTAGCCTGGCACAATGTGATATACTCCTTGGATAAGATAACCGACATTTTAGATGAGAGAAACGCAGAAGATCTAATCTATCTGGACTTCAGTAAGGCACCTGACAGTGCTTTATGGGGAATTATTGGTTCAATTTGAACAGATGGTGATTAGTACAAGAGCAGTTGGTGGGTGAACAAACTGGCTAAAGGCAAGGACAAGTCATGCTGGAAAGGGAACCACCGGGCCCAAAGGAAGTTACCGATGTCTTAGTCCAGGAGTGGGCTATTATATCATTTCATTAATGACTTTTGGCCCTAAAAGTAGGTGTGAGCTAATCAAATCTGTGGATGTTATAAAGCTGGGAAACATCATCAGTGCAGATAAGCACATTATACAGGAGGGACTGAATGATCTTGAGGCCTGGAAATTAAAACCGGGATGAAATTTAATAGCACAAAATGCAAAGCCATGAGCTTAGCAACTAACATGAATTTCTGCTGCAAACTGGTAGTGGCAGAAGAGAAAGACCTGGATATGTTGGTCAGATACACGACGACCTAGAGGCTTTCCCTGCAATATGGTTGCGAAAATGCTAAGTGTGATCCCAGGCTGTGCCAGGAGCATACGTCCAGTAGAAATAGGAAGGTGTTAATACCATAGATCCTAACTTTATCTGGACCAAGAAGGAGGACGTAGATGCAGAAAATAAGATGCTAAGGTGACCAGGGGAATAGAGAGCTTATTTTACAAGAGGAGACTAAACGCGCTTGGCTCGTTTTACTTAGCAAAATGGATCCTGAGAAGGGATGCTATTGATCTCTAAATACATGAGAGAGGTAAACACCAGGCAGGGAAAAGAGTAACAGATGATGCTGGGTAAAAACTGTCCATGAATAAATTAGGCTGGCAGTTAAAAACAGGTTTCTAACTCTCCGAGGAACGAGGTTTCAGAACAGCCTCATTGCAGCAGCCGGCCCAAGCCACCCCCATGCTCGATGGAGCTTAAAGTTTCTGACCAGGCTTATATGGAAGGAGCCTCCAGAAGTCCTGTTACCAGTCCTATGCTCCACACAGCACCATGGCAAGGTTTCTCCTTTGCATGAGCTGCTAGTATAGGTCCCAATTTCTCTGCAGATTCAAATGCTCTCTGCAATTTGTTTGCAGTATGGGAGGGAAATAGCGTTTCCCTCCCATACTGGTTGGGCAGCAAGCCCAGCTCCAAGATTATATTTCATATATACATTTAAATATACAAAATGGTTCCCATTTGACTGCCCACATCTTTTCCACGCCTATAATCCCTTTCATTTTAATCTGCAGCACAACAAAAATTTGCTATAGTGCCCTGTCTATACACCTCTCCTTTTTAAATTGCAGCTCTGGACCTACATAACATCCACAATACTCTTCCTTCTCTAAAATAAGCCTCCATTTTAAATTGCTATCTGTATCTGGGATGATTTAGTGCACCGCAGGGTCAGTGTTCAATATCAGCATTATTAGCCTTTGTATCGTGCAAAGCTGATTTGATGTTGTAGCCATGAGAGAGGCTCAATAAGAAGCCTCAATAAAAAGCTACTTAAGTGCTCAGTAACAAGCTACTTAAGTGCTCAGTAACAATTTCCCTTTACTCATGGCAATCAGGAAAAAGCTTCCAAAAAGTCTAAGTATGGTAGATCACATAAATAGTGTGCAGTAGCTTGTGCAAGAGCCAAATCCTCTAACTGCCACTTAAAAAATAAATAAATAAATAAATAATAATATCCAAACTCCTGACCCCCTCTGGGCTATTTAGCTCAGCCCTTTTTATTCACAGACAATTACCCACAATGCTCCACTCCCCAAAAGTAAAATCTTTCTCTCTATCAAAAAAAAAAAATCCACCTAAATCAAAGGATTAGCATAGCAAGTAGTTAAATTTCCTTCACACTGCACTGCAAAAAAAAATCCCCTGCAAAATACCCTTTAATTTGGTTAATTACAAGCAACATGTGTGCAATAAAAATGGCTGCTCAGCTACAAAACTACATTTCCCAAAAGGCCACAGTTTAGGGTCAGAGATACGCAGCTGAGGTTTAACCGTGCCCCTATCCCATTTGCATTATCAGCTATAGCTGCTTGCTTCACCTACGATCAGTGTAATTATGTTCATATATATACACAAGAGCTAATAAGACAAGGTAGATTTAACAGTATATCATGTATTACATTATAAACCATCCCTCTTGGGGTTGTCCCACATTCAGTCTTTTATTTAACTGCTGGCGCTCAGGGTCTTTCGAAGATTTCAAGTCCTTTTAAAGGCACAGAGGTTTTCAAACATTCTTGTCACTCTTCTCATACGCTCCCCGATATGTAAAATTTGCAAATTGAGGCAAACAGCAAACAGCTGGCATTCCTATGCACTCCACACAGGTAAGGATGCTGACGTGCATTTCCCAGTGCTTTACGTATGACATCAGCTGCTACCAAATTTCATGCATTTCCCAGACCAATAATCATGCCCTCCATGACTAATACAACATCATATGCGAGCATCTTTCAAGCACCTACCTACGCACACCCTCATTAGTTTCATTATCATTTTACGAATAGGAAACTGAGGCACAGAGCAATGTAATGCTCTGGCTAATTCATGCTTTAGGGCAGGGGTGTCAGGCATATGGCCTACGAAGCCTGGGTGCTCCTGCAGAGGCTGGAAACCGGGGGTCAGTGTGAATAGGAGGCTGAAATCTGGGATATGATGCCTGTTTGCAGACACATGTCCATAATAGGCGGCTAGCAATGACTACATTAACCCCCATGCTGCCACAGCTTGCCCGGTCACTGAAGGTGGGTCAGGATTTGGCCCATGAGAAGACCCACAGTCTGGATCCTGCCTGGGGGCGCTGGGGAAGTTTTGGCACCCCTTCTCTAGGCTCTGCATCGAGATCATATGACTGTCAAGCCCACTGCTTGAACTGCAAGTCTGTCTTTCTTCCCAAGTAGCCAGTGAGACTAGCTGCGTAGGTGAAGATCTGGAGCGAGTACGGGTTTCCAGAACTGTGTTCTTCGATCACAACCCACTGATACCTTGACAGCCGGGGAGACACTTCTGCGCTAGATATGCAGAGTTTATCCTATATTTTGGGCTTATGAGGACAAACGTTGTAACCTGTTATGATTCAGCTATCGCCCCAAACTAACTAACTAATATTCTCTTCTCATCTATGCTATGAATAATTATGAATCTGTCAAACATCTGCTAATGAGGGATTAATTCTCATTTTAGTGCAGTAATGAGGTGAGAGCCTCTGTGCAACGAACATTTTACAAACACTGAAGAAGCAGCAAACTGTTTACTATCCAAATACATAACTGCTCCAAACTCTTTATTATCCGAATACATAACTTAGACAAAGGGTGGGAGCTTATTTGATGTCTCCCCTTCTAAC
>JAGPOW010002742.1:15145164-15158227 GCA_030014935.1 Caiman crocodilus | reverse complement strand
GTCCATACCTCAAACACTGTGCTTAGTTCTGGTCTCCACAACTCAAAAAAGATATAGAAGAACTAGAAGAGGTCCGGAGAAGGGCAACAAGGATGATGAGCAGTATGGAGCGGTTTCCATATGGGAAGACATTAAAGAAGCTGGGTCTTCCTGAGAAAGGGAAGGAGGAGGATCTGGAGAACTACAGACCAGTCAGCCTCACCTCCGTCCCTGGAAAAACCATGGAGCAGATCCTCAAGGAATCCATTTCTAAGCACTTAGAGGAGAAGGTGATTAGAAATGGTCAGCGTGGATTCACCGGGGCAAGTCGTGCCCGACCAACCTGAGTGCCTTCTGTGATGAGATGACTGGCTTCGTGGACGTGGGGAAACCAGCGGACAAGAAATACCTTGACTTTACCAAGGCTTTTGATATGGCCTCCCGAAACATTCTTGCAAGCAAACTGAGGAAGTCCGGGTTGGATAAATGGACTGTAAGGTGGATAAAAAACTGGCTGGATCACTGGGCTCCAAGGGTACTAATCAAAGACTCAATGTCTAATTGACAGCCATTATCAAGTGGTCCTAGGACTGTTCTTTTTCACTGTCTTCATCAGCGACCTGGAAAATGAGATGGTGTGCACCCTCCGTAAGTTTGCACGACAGCCAACTTAGAGGGTGGGCAGAGGGGGAGTAGTAGATATGCTGAAGGGTAGGGCTAGGATTCAGAAAGACCTGGACAAATTGGAGGATTGGACCAACAGAAACCTCATGATGTTAATCAGGACAAGTGCAAAATCCTGTACTTAGGACAGAACAACCCCATGCACTGATACAGGCCGGGGACTGACCGACTAAGCAGCAACTCTTCAGAAAAGGCCCTGGGGGTTACAGTGGACAATAAGCTGAATATGAGCCAGCAGTGTGCACTTGTTGCCAAGAAGGCTAACGGCATCCTGGGCTGCATCGGTAGGAGGGTTCCCTGCAAGTCAAGGGAAGTGATTATTCCCCTCTGTTCAGCACTGGTGAGGCCACATCTGAAGTCCTGTGTTCAGCTTTGCGTCCCTCACTAGGTTAGACCAGCAGTTCCCAATCTGTGGTATGCCTACCACCAAACCACCTGTCAGTGGTACACCTTAACAGATTTATTATAATTACTTTATCTGACAAAATCTTGCTGGTGGTGCTTAAAGTCAAACTGAAAAATTTGCTAATTTTGCGGGTGGTACTTAGGGTTGTCTCGCTTTCAGCTGGTGGTACAATCTCTCTCAGAGTTTGGGAACTGCTGGTGTAGATACTAGGAGAAACTTTCTCACTAGGAGGGTAGTAAGAGGTGGTGGCATGAACCCCATGTGCCCTTGGAGGCTGGCGGGGCACAGCAAGCTCCCGCAGGTGGCCACAGCACCGTTGGTGGCGGAAGCATGGCAGCAGCATGTATGGAGCTTCCACACATGGCCGCGGTGCTGTCTGCGGCAGGAGCGTGGCAGTGGTGAGCGAGGAGCTCCCGCAGGTGGTGTCGGTGACGGGAGTGTGGCAGTGGTGAGCGAGGAGCTCCCACAGGTGGTGTCGGTGACGGGAGTGTGGCGGTAGTGAGCTCCTACAGGTGGTGTTGGTGATGGGAGCATGGCGGTGGTGAGCTCCCACAGGTGGTGTCGGTGATGGGAGCGTGGCAGTGGTGAGCGGGGAGCTCCCGCAGGTGGTGTTGGTGACGGGAGTGTGGTGGTAGTGAGCTCCCGCAGGTGGTGTCGGTGACGGGAGCGTGGCGGTGGTGAATGAGGAGCTCCCACAGGTGGTGTTGGTGACGAGAGTGTGGCGGTAGTGAGCTCCCACAGGTGGTGTTGGTGACAGGAGCGTGGCAGTGGTGAGCGGGGAGCTCTCGTAGGTGGTGTCGGTGACAGGAGCGTGGCGGTGGTGAGTGAGGAGCTCCCACAGGTGGTGTTGGTGACGGGAGTGTGGCGGTAGTGAGCTCCCACAGGTGGTGTCAGTGACGGGAGCGTGGCGGTGGTGAGCTCCCACAGGTGGTGTCGGTGACAGGAGCGTGGCGGTGGCGAGCGAGAAGCTCTCGCAGGCGGCCAGGGCACCGACAGCCGTGGGGAGGACGGTGTGGTGAGCGCCGAGCGGTGGTGGGGTACCACTGGCATGCCCCGCCGGCCGTGGGGGACCGCCGGCAGCCGCCACCAGCAGTGTCCGCGGTGTCTTTTTGCAGGGGCTGCCCCCGCCACGCACCCGCGGGCACGGCGCCCTCTCCATCCCCGGAGGTGGGGAAGCGCCGGAGCTGGGATGCTGCAGCTGAGCGACCCTCCCTCCTTTCCCGGGAGTCGGGGAGGGGCGGGGGCGGCGCTGCGCGAGCCCGTCGGAGCTCTCCCGCAGCCGAGGCACCGGACCCCCCCGTGCCGGGTGCCGGTGCCACGTGCGGGGCTGACGTCAGGGGAGGCTGTAAGTGGCGCGGGCAGAGGCGGGGGCTCGGGACGGCAGTGGCCGGCCGGCCGGGGCGGGGGCAGCCGCGAGCCATGGCGTGGAGGGAGCCGGCCGTGCTCAGCTGGCTCCGAGACAGCCGCCAGTCGCGGAGACTCATCCTGCTCATCGTCTTCATCGCGCTGCTGCTGGACAACATGCTGCTCACCGTCGTGGGTAGGTGCCCCCCGCCCCGCCTCGCCTCCTCTCCGCTCCTGGGGAAGAAAGCATGGTCTTTGCAAGTCCTGGCTCGGGGATGATGCCTTAGTAGCCCGACTAAGACATCTCCACAACAACAACCCCCCCGTTTCTGCAGGGGGTCTCGGGGCTCAGGGAGCAGGACAGGTGGGGAAAAGTTCCCGTGAACTTCGTGGCTGCGCAGAGGCGGCGGGGCCGCGGTCCCCTGGGGCTGGGCCGCTTGCTCTGTGACACCTCGCTGCTCAGCAATGAAGCTTGAATCCAAAATGGGCTACAGTTCAGCGTCTTCTGTGCGTCAGGGGTGTATTTGGTAGCCGTGTTGGTCTTTTCTTTATTATATGTATTTTCAGGAAAGTTCCCTGCAGCACTTTTTTCTCCATCAGCGATGCGGCTGTCTGCACCGGAGGCCCCCCGCCCCGTCGGCCCAGCGACCCCATCGGTCCTGGTTGAGGGCTTCTGCAGAAAAATATTTCTAGTAGGAAACTCCCCCCACAACCCAACACTTCTATCTCATTTTTTGAAGTTTTTTGTAATGATGCCTTCTTCCTGCCTTCTCTCTGCAGTCATGAGGACTGAAGGGAGGGCCAGATAACACACAAGGCGCGTGTTTCCCTTTGATAGGGTTCCCCCCTCCATCATTATTGTTATAATAGCTTCTGTAGCGCAGCAGTGATAACTAGATTAAGCCATCTACATCAGTTCAAAATAAAACAGAATTAGATGGAGTAAAAAAACCCCAATCAACTTTGTCCAGAACAAAGATGAAAGGTCCAATCCTGCATGGTTTAAGGCAACAGCAAAACTTCCCTTGACTTCACGGAGTCAGGACCTATATGCAGGCGTGGCTATAAATGCATTTATATTATAGTTTAGTTGCTTGAACACTAACTAATCGTTTTAAACAGTCTTCTCTTAGTTTAAACTTTGATATAAGGATGCAGTCTTTTAAAAAGTGAAAACAACCAGAAATACTTGTTCATGTAACCCTCAGACATAGATGCTACAGGTTTGACTCCTTGAGTGCACTGTGAACTCATTGATGTCAATGGAAAGCTCAGCTCAAAAAGCCTAGTGTCACAATAGGATTTCAAATAAAGCTGTGTATATATTTTAATTTTTTTTCTATCTTTTTAAAGAAAATCATTCTCTCGTAAATGTATTAGCGCCTCATTTCTTATTCAGTAACCTAATGTTAGAAGACCGTTTCAGGTCTGATGAATATTCACATGTTGCCAGAGGTGACACAAGTAAGCAACTGTTGCTTGTATCGCTATTATTCCTCTGCAAAATATACTGCGGTATCCGCTTTCAATAATTTTGACGAATGTATTTTTATTTTATATAAAGTATTTTCAGGAAAATTATACTAAGAAAAGAAATTCATATTAAGAATTTCACTTCTGATTTTTCTGTTAGGTGAATTTAACAAAAATCCACTGATGAAGAGAGAATGAACATCAATGTTATAGCTTCCTCTGTTATTATAAAGATGGTACAAAAATTTTTCCCGTAATACTTTTGCTCGTGCAGCATTTAATGGCACGTAATAAAACTGCATGTTACTAGACCATTTTCTTGGATTCTGTGGCTTTACACCTCAATAAGTGTTCTTTAAAAAAATATGCATCAGATAAGGCTGCACAAGCAATTTCTTGGGTTCTTCTCATACTTTGCTTGTTAAATAATATCTATGGAAGACTTTGCTATACTCATGCAAACCAACAAAATCTAAAGGTCTTTGGTAAAAAAGCTTACAGAAGCAGGTTATAACTGCACTGCCTAGATGTCATCGATACAGCCAGCATACATCTTCCTGGTACAATTTTTATTACTATAATCCTGTGCTGTAGATAAAAATTAACAACAGAGCTCTTAATAATGTTCCAGCAAGATAAGCCCTATTTTTTTTAACTTGTTCTATTATCATTTCCTTATCAATGATAAAGCATGCAGGCTAATGAAGTGATGTCATTTGCAATGGGAACTGTAGAGTAACCAACGTCCTCCGTTTGTTTTTTCCAGTGCCAATAATTCCCAGTTACCTCTACAGCATCAAACACCACAAAAATGCGACTGAAAACCACACTATTAGGCCCAAGATAGTCTCATCAACACTGGACAGTTTTCAGAGTATCTTCTCCTATTATGACAACTCTACAATGGTTACTGGAAATCAGTCTGATAGGACAAGACTGAAAGATTGGTATCTTGCTCAGACAGAGCGAATGGTTTTGAATGCGACTGATACACCCTCAGATTGCCCTAAGGAAGAAGACAAGGACCTTCTAAATGAAAATGTTCAAGTTGGTTTATTGTTTGCTTCTAAAGCAACTATGCAGCTAATCACTAACCCTTTCATAGGGCCAATGACAAACAGGTATGTTCTCTCTCTCACGCTATTATGATTTTCTACTGAAATTTTACTATTCATCGGTATTTCAGCATTATTTCCTTTTGTGGCCCTGACTCACTGGACTTCTCATGTCATAGCCAGATTCTAGTGGAATATGTCTGACTAGCACATCTTCAATGCATCAAAGATTAAACCCCCCCCCCAACTGGTGTATTTTACAGTGACCAATTGCTGATTTAAGTATTATTCACTTTCCTGCCCACTCTTAGGTCTGCTGTCCCTTATAGAGGCTATTATTTAAAGGGCAGATAAAGCTCTCTGAGAACTGGTCATGTAAAAACTCCATTATGTTGGCCTGAATGGCAATATGCTACAACAACTGAAATGGTCAAACTATTGGAAAGAGATGGCAGGTTGTAAGACCGTCCATATTTCTAATAGGAAAAGGCTGTGCTGAGGTTGTTGGCAACGTTCAGATTTTTTTTTTCTTTGTACTTGCACTGGAGGCATGTTGTTTATAAGGCAATTTGAGGATCTAGGATCTGAATCATGGGCCAGGATTTGGGGATAAGAATAGAAGGTAAAACTGCTATTGACTTCAGCGGGAAAGGGAGCAAGTCTGCAGCATGTGTAATTAATGCTGTACTGCTCTGAGTCATGTTATGGGCGGCCAGATCCCCAGCTGTTTTAGTTCGGTTTGCATAACAAATCACTGGAGTTACCCCAGTTTACACCATTTTTTGTATTTTCATTTAATGTCCTCAGACAAAGTGCTCTGTTTCGATCGCAGATGCATGGGAAGATTGAAAGGAAGTGTGTTGAAATGGTATATTTTTGAAAGCTGCTTTGAATGGAATCACAAGGAGGGCTATAGTACTTAACATCAATGTGATTCAAAAAGAAAATTAAAAAAGCACTAAAGGTGTTTATTTGGAGCTAAACTAAGATTGTAAACAGGTTTTTAACACACAATGTACATTGAACTAACTGTTCAGATAATTGTAGCGATAACAACTCAAGTGCTCTACATAAATGATGAAGGTGTTATCCTAATAAGGGACATGATGAATACCTGAGCAGGAGTGCCATGTAAATGAATCCTTAAACAGCGGGGGTTATTATATTTTTGTTTATAGTTAAAATTAACATCATTATAACATTTGGTTTTATTAATAACAACTTGTGTGCGTGCGTCTCCACTGAAGCAGTGGTACCTGGATATGAATATGTGAATATAAAATATTTTTATAAGGTAACATCCAATGAAGAAAGATGTTTGGAACGTGAGCTGTTCTTTTAAAAAGTCTCTTTCAGGGTTAAGCCTTTTTTTGTAGAGCTCTCCATTTTATTATTATTATCAGATGATTTTCTTTTTGTTGGAGTGTGCAACCCTTGTCATGCATACCAGTTATGCAGACAACCAGATCATGTAAAATATTAGCTATTTCCGTTTCTGAAGTCAAAACCTATTCTTGAATCCTAGAGCTTGCTTATATGCAGATGTTGGAACAGGGAAACTAAATCTAGGAACCTTCTTATTTGTGGTGGTTTAAATCCATTGATCAAAACTTTAATCTATGGTGCTTTGAGACTAGCCTTTAAAACACTCAGTCCACAAGCATGAGCTCTGCATGCACACACGGAGCCTTTCAAAATTAATTTTATGGAAACACTTGGGCAACTCCGTTTTTCTGATGAGCAAGCTGTTCCAATTTATGTATGAAGATTTGTCGTCATGATGGAAAAGGGTTAGCATAGCAAGTAGATGTTGCAGCTAGGTTTTTATTATACTTTTGCAAGGATAGATCTCACATGCACAGAAACACTGGTTTAAAAACCTCATCTTTTCATTGCGTTAGCTATCAGTACACTGTTGATTTTTGTTATTGATCTGAGTAGGTTAGCAACCCATCCTACTTTTCTCTGACTTCTTACGTTGGCATCATCGTTTGTACAAGCCACAAATGTGAGGGAAATCAAAACACACTTTATATGAAATCATGTAGGATTTATCAGTAGTGTGATTATGTCACATTTTGTATGCCATTTCCGTTAGTTTCTGCAAAAAAAATTTACAGTGGAAGCTTTTGGAACTGAGGGGGACGTGCAAAGATCTGTTTGTGCGTTTGTATGACCAGAGCCCTAGAGAAACCGAGGTAGACCCTGGATGGCATCACTCCTTTTAAATCGTACTGTAGAGATTGGCTGGTAGGTGTGGTTGGATCTGTGGGTCCACACTCTCCTGTGGATACGCAAGGATCAGCTAGGTTTGGAAATGGCCCCCCGTCCGACCCATCTTCAGCTTTGCCCGCATGCTTCTTCTACCGACAGGATGATGTTTGTCAAATGAGCTTTGCTGAGATTTTCTCCAGAAACTGTCTGTTTTTTTACTGTGAGAGTGGTATGGAGCGCTACAATTTCTACCCCCACCCCTTTTTTTTGTTACAGGACCCAGACCCTTAAAAAGCAGGAAATGAATAGTGAATGACAATGTATATTTTGTGGCCCATATAACAAGAATATCTTTTCTTGAAAGAAATGAACTCTGAGTTTGACTGATGGGCTTTGAAACATTTTTCTCTTTGTCTTAGGGGAAGATACTTTTATGAGGCAAGTTTAATAGAAAATATAGTTTCATATATTTAGCCACTAACAATGGATGTTTTAGGTGAAGTACTTCTAACTACTGTTTCTTTAAAAATATATATGTAGGTTAAGCGTGGGCTATTACAGGTGGACCCGGCAGTATCTGCTGAAGTTAAGGTTGTCCTTAATTTATCGTTAGAAGGACACAGCTTTCAGCTGCTTACAGGTTTGTCAAATTTTTGCTGGTCAGCCTGAAGTCTCTTTTGAAACGTTTCGTCAAAAGAGTTCAGCTGAGATTAGGAAGGAAACTCAAATAAATCCAAAGTGCCATCTTGCACATGGGAGACTTGTTAGGCAAGCTCTTCAAAATAATTGTGCTTATGTATTTGCCTTCCTGGTGAAAGTATGATGCTGCGTTGTTGTTCATGGGTTTTTTTGCAGAGTTGTATGCTAGTTTTTAAGTACTTGACGTTGCATAGGATATGGCAGCCTGTTAAGAAATCTTATTCTATAACTATTACCGGTCCTTTCTGTTGTTTTGGGATCAGAGTTGCTTTTCTATTCCTCTCCCTCGCCCTTTTTGGAGACAGGGTTTTTAAAATTGTAAAGAACTGCAGCGAATGAAATGACCTGATCGGTTAACTTAAGGAGCGAGAGGTATGCACGCTCACAGAGCATCTTTCAAAGAATACCTGACAAAACACACACGTGCCCAAGAGAGAAGTTGGCTACACATGCAGGGTTAGTGTATTCTGCTTTCAGTCTAAATGTTAGCAGAGTTATCACGAATTAAGAACTGGATTGCGGCTTGGACACAAGCCCCGAGCTACACACGGCACATGGCAGCCCTGCTTCAGTGGCAGACCCAGGACAGTTTTACAGCAGAGAGTTGCAATAATGTCCTTGTTTTTTTCACCTTCACCTGTAGCAAGACTGGAGAGAAGTAATCTGCACTCTCTCAGCCCTTAGAGTAGTTGCTTTTTGTCCATGCAGACAGAGACGGAGATAAGGCTCTCTTTACTCACTACTAAGTATTAAGATTAGCCCTAAATGTCCCACACATACTGTTCCTCTCTGCCATAATCACCTAGCTGGAAAAATATAACGTCAAGAATATTATTTTGCTGTTAACCTCACCTTGATTCATCTGTTGATCTGAAAGCCCTCCACAAAGGGAAACAGTCCGGGCAAATAGAGAGAGATTGGAAACAATTTGCGCAAGAGGAACCGTGGCATAAAAGCTGAGGACTGGGGCTGCTGTTTCTAAGATCATGTTTCTGTCCCCAGTTCAGATGTAATTTTTGGCAGGCTTCCTATAGCTGTCAATTACCCCAATGGGAAAAGGGACCAGCACATATTCCACCTAGGACAGGGAGCATTTTGATAGAGGACACAGCAGCGGGAGCCATCACTTACAAGATCCTCTCTCTGAGCCTCCAACTTGACTTGACTTCATTTCCTTCCCCAGCTTCACTGATGACAAATTACCATAATCTAATCTATTGAAAACTAAATAATGTCACTCTTAACTTTGAAGTCATTATGTTTTGAAGTGACAGAGGTTTTATGACACCAGGGGAAATGCTGTTTAAAAAGACCCGATTTAGCCCCAGCTGCTGCAAACAGCACTTGTACATTCATAACTTGGAGCAGTCCCTTTTAACTGAGCCGACTTGTTCACTGAAATACAATTACATACCTGTACAATTTAAGCAAGATATCACTGGTAGACTTTTTTCAAAACTCAGACTTTATAAAACAGTGCAATTTAGAAATGATAGATTTATAATGTACAGTAGCAGTTTATCAAATTAATTTTACAAAGCAACGTGATTTTAAAAATAAATGATTAAAAACTTATTGAAAATCTATTATTTTAATTGCTCTGTCTTGTTGAAGTTAGCATGGCAGTGGTAGCAGTAGAAGGTAGGGTAGATTTGCACTTTATAGGCTAACTAAATCAGAGATGCATAGCATAAGCTTTCATAAGCCTACTGCTTACAGATGCTATGCATCTCTAATTTAGTTAGCCCATAAGATACACATCTACTCTGTTTTCTGCCTAATTTCAGAGTAAGACAGCTAACTACCGCTCTCTGCTCAATAAACTGGGGAAAATGTGTGTTCTCATTAACAACCCCTCCAAATCTCCCCCCTCCGATGTACAAGCATAGAGACCAATACTTTTGCCCTTCAACACCAAAAGCAGCTTAGAAACCCTTGAATAAAAGGAAATCTCTGTTTGCTTTCTCTTATACCAGTGTGTTTATGTCTTTATTGTGCAAGCAGCCTTAAAGAGCAACAAGTGCACACTCCCTCTCTCTAACACATGCACACATGCGTGCGCGCACGCACACACACACGCGTGCACACATACACTTAGGACATTATTTTCAGAAAGGTCCTTCAATGGCGCAGATCTACACATTCATTAATGCACTTTTGCTAATGTGCATTAAATTTAGTACCTCGATAACTTATTTTAATGCGCATTAGTGAAAGTGCACTTTTTGTGATGCTTTAATGCACGTTACAATAAGATAACGTGCATTAAGGTGCACACGTAGGCACACCCTGTCTGCCCAATTTAACCGGCCACCCAATATCAATGGCCACTTGGGAAAATTTTGGCCATCGTAGCTCATTCAGTTCCCGACATAATTACACTGAGCTTTTATGTCAACATTTTTCACGAAATGAGAGAAGGTCCTCAAAACTTTCTACAAGGATGATAACTCCCCACACATTAACAGCTTTGCTTAATTTTAATGTACGTTCTTCTAATATAACCAGTGCATGAATCTGTAAAGGTAAATAAACTATGTGAAAAGTATGAAAGGATAGTGCCAAGGCAAGTTTGGGGTTAAGCTAGAAAATAAAACAAAGCCATAGCTTCTCAAATCCAGGTAAGTTTGTAATTAAATATATTAATTCAACCATCTGACTGATTTCCTTCAGACTTTGAAGAAGCAATCTCCTTTGCATTTTGCTATCTCTAGCAATTTTCTGGCTAAATTTTCCAAATCAAAGTTAGAAAAGCAATTAAAAAATCTTCACAGAAAGTGCTAGCTGCAACTCGTATATGGAGAGCAATGACTTATCGGGAGTGTTATGAGCCCTAACAATTTTCAGGCTGAGTTTTCTACTGCCTTGTATAATCGTTTACATGAAAGCAAAGTGAATTCAAATGCTGGGTTAGGAATGCAGCATTTTATGCCTAGTTTGCAGATGTTTACATGCCTACCAAAGGTAAAGGATGTGAAAGATTCAGACCTACTTCCCTACGCAAAGAGACTAGATCTACAGGACAAAAACCCAATCAAAAAATTAAAGCCACCAAAACGCTGAAGTTTCGAATAAAATCTGGCTCAGCCTACTACCAAAACTGTGTTGTAACAGTACCGAAGCCAATAGAAGAGTCAAATAAGATCCTGACTCACAGTTACTGCAGGCATTGCTTTGTTTCACTGCAACACAAAGCCCATCAATGGCTTCTCTCATCATAGGGTAATCTGTGTTAATAAATATACTCACCACTAGACAATCCTGTAATCATGGATCCATCTCGTCACTGAATCTTAGCAATTTGTACTGTCTCCATCTGTAGCTGCCTTTTCCCTCTCAGACTAATGATAGGCACTTTTCCTGAAGTCAGAATACTTGTAAAAGCTTTCCTGAGTGCAGAGAGCCCTTTTCAAACATGTGGGATTTTGCAGCTGTCTCAGATTTACTACTGAGGCAGCAATTCTCTTTTAGTGGATTTAAAGGGGAAGGGAAAGCAGAGACGCTGGAGAGAGGTTAGAGACAGAAGACATTTACAGGCCTACGTGTTTCCCTCTAGTAGAGGTGTTAATGGGGGTGAAGAGGCATTGTGAAGAAACAGAAGCTTTAATATTTACAGCTTTCTCCTGTACGAACAACTTCACACAGCGGTCAGACTAGAGTGGCCCAGAAAAAAAGTGGAGCAACCAAAGATTTGTTACTTCTGTGGCATTTGAGGACTTCAGCCTGAATGTAGGAGCCGCTCCTCTGCTAGCATGCGTCTTTCTGCAAATGTCAGAATTCGAACTCAGTGCCCAGGTGTGAGTAACAAGCTGCTTCATCATAACAGGAATGCTGCAGGTGGTTGGGGTTTCTCTACTCGCAGGGCTGAACCTGATCTTTCCTTCTGCCATGCCAATAATTGCCCATTAGGGCTGTGCAAAACTTTGGGTGCTGATTCAATTCAGAGGAGATTTGGTCCGATTTGGTGGCCAAATCTCTGAATCTGAATCAAATTGGGAGACCCATAAAAAGGTCTGAATTGATTTGAAGATCTCTGAATCGATTTGGAGAGCTTCGGAGATTCGGGCAGTCCCCACTCACCCTGCAGGGAGCTGGACCTGACTCCATGCTCATAAGTAGGGGGCGGAGGAGGGGACCATGCCAGGCTCCATCCCCTGCCTGCTCCCCCAGCCCCACTGAGTGCCCTGACCCCTGCCTGCTCTCCCAGGCCCCCCTATGGCTGCCCACCCCAGCGTCCTGCATTTAAAAAAAAGAAAAGACAAAAGCCCCACAACCACTGGCTGCTGCATCGATGGGGCTGGGAGAGCAGGCAGGGGATGGGGCCTGCTTGATTTGGAGATTCAGCCGATCTGGCAGTGGCCGAATCTCCGAAGCAGATTTGGCGAGTTGATTCGGGACGGTGATTTGAATCACCAAATCAAATCATTGCCCCCGAATCGGCCAAATTCAAATCTGAAAATAATACTAACCACTTTGCACAGGCCAGTTGCCCACCATGGCTGTCCCTGTGGTGTCACTGACAAGCACAGGCGATGCCTGACTTCACGATGGGAGATTGCCGATCTCTCGTTGTCACAGTATAATCGTGGAAACTGTTAAGTCACTGGCCACATATATTAAAGTCTCATATTCAGGTTTCCTCACATGCTTTATTTTCAAACACAAAAAGCTGCTAGACATATTGTTGCACATTTGCACCTTGTTACCTACACAGAGGCCTCAACTGAGATTTGAGCAGGGAACAGAGAGAATAAGTGACATACCCAAGGCAGCTCGAGAAGCTGGACTCAACCAGTTTGCAACTCCCTATTTCATTGTGTAACCACAAGACGATTTGCTTTAACTATCATTTTTAATACCCATTTACATTTTCTAACTCTAAGAATGTCTATATGTGATTTCTACGGTATTGCTTTTAATAAAGAGGCAATATTTAGGGCAGAACTTCCCTTCATGATCCTGATTGCAGATTTCTGTTTAATATTTCATGTTTCTTCCATATAAGACAGCTCCCACGTATACTAGTGGGATTTCTGCACGCGGAATGAACACAAAATACTCCATAGAGTGCCACATTTCTAAGACATTTGCATTTACTGTGGCCCATAATTAAGCAAAAATCCCCATTAACAACTACTAAAGTGTTGTTCAATTCAGGACCACGGCATAACCTAGTAGCATGCTAGCGCTTAAAAGTGCAACACATGAA
>JAGPOW010002742.1:15124548-15137372 GCA_030014935.1 Caiman crocodilus | reverse complement strand
AGGGTTTGATGGTGCAGTTCTTGAGGAAGTCTTCTTCCAGGTGGCTCATAAAAAGGTTGGCATACTGCGGGGCCATTTTAGTGCCCATAGCTGTTCCCATCATCATAAATGAACCAGCATTTTTTTTTTTAGAAGTTGTCCTTATGGCATTTGGAGACGTTAGTTTCATAGCTACGGTTCAAACTGCACATCAGGTATGCAGGAATCAAATACTTGACTCAATTGCTTGCTGTGTTTTCAAAGGCACGTGCATTTTTCCACCTAGTTTGGGTCATCAGTATAAAGAGAATCTATGAAATTACTTCTCGAGATCTCCAAGAGGCACTTCTTGCAACCTGGCTTGCATCCAGCTTAGACTAAGGTTGTTACAAATATCAAAAATAAAAATACAAGCTTAAGCTTCAGTTCTAATGTGGAAAGATTTTTTCCCCCACCCTCGCTATGATCTCTTGCACACTGCACGTTGCACTCTTATTCCTTGTCGCCGATATGTCCATTGTAACGAATATCACGGCACGTAGGCCAGTGCCGTCACTGGAGCACTAGCTCGCTGTGGTCCTTGTGGCCAGCCTTGCTAACCAAGTTGGCGTGTAGCGTTCTTATTCAGTGCCGGCCGTTGAATGACTTTCAAGTCTGTTTTCTGAATATGTTGCAAGAGTACATTGCAGGAAGTGGGAAAGGCAGATATCTTTACTGAGCTTTATCTCAGAAAGAAGTAGTCACAACTGTTATACCAAATGAAAACGGGAAAAAAAATCTTGTCGCCAAATCATCCTGAGACTTTAGAAGCAATGGGGGACTCAGAAATACCGTGGTGTGGGCTGGCATGTAGGTTGGCTAGATAGCATCTTTGCTATCTGTCTTTTAACCGACATCTCCATATTTTTTGGATTAAGCCTCAACCCATTTAGTCTCATTTAAATCCCCGCTTTATTCCGGGATCAAGCAGGGACAAATCCATTAGGATGTGATGAAAGAAAAGCATGAAACCGATAACACTGAAGGCCAAAACTACCCGAGTACTTCCTTCAGTGCCTTGCACACGATACATAGAATATGCGATGGTCACAGACTGCAGTCCTGTGCCAGATTATGACATGCTAAACTATGTCCAGTTTAAGAGGCCCCATATGATCAAAATAATCCAATGTATGGATATTTTTGTTATATTAGAATGAAAATGTCCATATTTAGAAAGTCATTTTCCCCCCATCTCCTTTATTTGCCAATATCAAGTTTTGTAAAAACTTGATATTGAGTCAGTTGTTTCTTATTTAGAGGCCCCTCATTGTGAGCCCCTAAACTGTAGTTTAAGTAGCTTAAACCTAAATCCGACACTGCTACAGTCCTATGCACTCTCATATGAGAAATTCCTGCCAGAGAAAGGGGTTGTGTGAGCAAGCTTCGTACTCAGATTTTTGTGCCAGCAAGCTGCTGCCACTTGGTCTTCCTTCAAGCAACTAAATGTTTCTTGGTCAATAATCTCAATGGTTATTACAAGATATAAAAAAACCATCCAGGATATCTGGGTTTATCTGGTCAGTGCTAGAAACAGGTCAGTCAACAAGTGTCAGGAAATTCCTATATCTTATCCAGAGCTAAAACCGGATTGATAAGGATGAAAGAAACCCGAGTGCTGGATGTTCATAGGATCATAGGAAAGTAGGACTGGAAAGGACCTCATGGCCACATTCAGATGAGCACGGCTGTGTGGCATGTTTCATTGCTCTCCACGCTGCGAGGGAGCAGCATGGAGGGGGGTTTTGACCCCTGCATATCCTGAGGCCCCCAGGGCCCCAGGTAAGGCTGCTGGAACCAGCCCAGTGCTGGCCTCAGCCTCCCATACCCCATCCGGGGCAACTGGCCATGTGCCAGAGCACGCATGGCACAGGCATTCCCCGGGCAAGGTGCACTACCGCTAGTTGTCCCCAGGGAACCAAACATCCACGCACATCTGGACGTGGCCTGCGAGATCTTCCAGTTTAGCCCCCTGCTCAAGGCCGGATCATCCCAAAGAAACAATCCCAGCCAAGTGTCTGTCCAACCTGCTCTTGAAAATTTCCAAGGATGGAGATCCCACAATTTCTTCGGTAGTGCTTGACCACCTTCATAGTCAGAAAGTCCCTCCTCATCTCCAACCTAAATTTCTGCTGCAGCTTGAGGCCATTGCTCCTAGTCCCGTCCTATATAGTTATGGAGAAAAACCCCTCCCATCTTTTTCATTATCACCTTTCAGGTATTTGAAAATTGTTTGCAAATTTCCCCTCGGTCTTCTCTTCTCCAGACTAAATAACCCTAGTTCTCTCAGCCTTTTCTCTTAAGTCTTGCCTCCAAGGCCCCTGACCATTTTTGCTGGTCTGCACTGAACACTTTCCAAACTGTCCACATCCTTCTTGAAGTATGGGATCCAAAACCAGACAGTACTCCAGGTGAGAGGCCTCACCAGCACTGACTCGAGTGGAAGAACCACTCCCCCAGATTTGCAAGTGACACACCCGTTAGTACTACCTAGCGTGGTGATGGCATCTTTTTTCTGCCAAGGTCACACTGCTAGCTCATATACTGCTTATAAACTACTGATCCCCTCTCCCTCCATCCCCCAGGTACTTCCCTCTTGTACCGCAGCTTAGCCACTGATTCCCTAGTCTATAGTTGTGCATGCAATTATTCGGTCCCAAGTGCAGGATTTTGCATTTGTCCTTGTTAAACCTCATGTCACTGTTTATGACCCATTTTTCCAGTCTATCCAGATCATTCTGGATCCTACCACTGCCCTCCAGAGTGTCTGCAATTCAGTCCAATTTGACGTCATCCACAAATCTGCTAAGTGCCCATTCAGTCCCAGTGTCCAAATCATTAAGGAAGATCTGTACTGAGCCAGGAGAGATCCCTGGGAACCCCACTTGCTACCTCCTCCCAACTAGACATTGAGCCTTTGAGGACTACTGGCTTCTGGAGTAGGCAGTCGAATAACTTTTCATCTGAGGGAAGTTGGTACCTTCCTTCCTTTTAGGAAACCATTAATAGTCTCCAACAGGAATGTACCCAGCTCCTCTCTATTTGATTTTCTCATCCTTGAGGAGCCAAGGTCCAATTAGAGGTTCAAAGTCAAAGGTCCTCCCAAGGCCCATGAAGCTAGTAGGATTATTGCACACCATTTCTGTAGCCAGTGGCACAGAGAGGCGTGTGCACACGACACATTAAAGCGGGCCAAATGCTTTTGCACTGCTTTAATGGTGTCGGTGTTTGCACACCTCGGTGATGTATTGAGCATTAATTTCAGCCACTGTAAGAAATTCGTTGGCGTAATGTGCCTTTAATGACTTGGGGTGCAGCGAACTAAAATGCATCCAAGGAGTTTTAGTTTGCAGCCCGTACAGCCGTGGAGCAAAGCACCGGGCTCTGTGCGGCTCTGCAGGAAGCCCTGCAGGCAGCCTGGCAGCAGCCCGGGAAGGCAGGCCTCCACCCAAGAAAAGCAGCGAGCCTGATCTTTTTTAAAATCCACCGCTTCAACTTAAAGTCCCTGTTTCATTTACACATGCCCCAAGAGAACGATGTGGCCAGCATCATCTCCAGCCACTTGTGACTACCAAGCCAGCATAACGAGGCACCCACTTACAGCTGGATCAATTCAGGGAAGCTTCTCGCATAAGCCCAAAGCAGGGATCAGCTTAACTGCCTGAACCACAATTAAATGCTTCAATCATTCTGCCCTCGTGCCTCAGCTGGAAGGAGCAGCCTGAAATCTTCACGTCATTTTAGAGCCTTTGCAAGTCTGATTATTGCTATAATTATGAGTCATTTATTTACTAGAAATATGGATTTCTTTTCACAAAAGATTTTGCCAGACAGGCATGACAAAACCTAGTTATCTGCCTCCTGGGGATGGTGTGGTAGGTGGTATATAAGTAAATACCAGGTCTAGCAAAGGCAGAAACTCTCATTCTTCTATTATCCCTTCGGACTATATCCTAGATGCTTGGGCTGAGACTAGGGCTGGGAGGCAGCATTGCCAAGGAACGATTACAAGCTTGTTACAGTCGCTGCGTCGTGGCAAATCCTGGTGACATTTTAAGTCCTGTGCTCACAGGAAATCAATGCAATCCATGTGCGTGTGTCTTTCTAACAAAGTTTGGGATGAGCTGCATGAAAGTTTTGCTGCCTGAGCTCATCGTTCAGTAAAAATAGCATTTCTTCCTAGAGCTGGACTTCATTTGGCCTGAAATGGTTTTCCTGCATCGATGAGTTCTTTCAAGCTCAGCTGGTTTCTGGTTTGGGGCAGGGCAGCTCTGAGGTATTTAATTGGAACTGCTCCTGTAACACAGACTATACTGGAAAGGTTAACAGTTCCTCTTTATTTGCAGAGCATTGATGAGCTGTTGCTTCTTGCCCCGGGAATAGGTAGGGAGTGGGTCTTCAAGATGGTTTTAGGGGATCTTAGAGGCATAGTCTAATACATCTTGGCATTTTCAAATGAAGAGTGACAACGGTGCTCATACAGTGCTGAACTGCAACATGGAAAACTTATTCCAGAAGAAATACATTTCTCTTTTAAGACAAGTTGGACTCGAATATTAAAAAGTAATAAACTCACTGGTAAATAGTTATAGAGAAACATGCGACTGTTCTTTAACGTTCGTCCAAGATGGCACCAGAAGTACTAGAAAGAAACCTTGTGAGGCCTGTGTGGCTCAGGGTGTTGCTTACACTGATGGTTTCCAAACTTCCTGGGAATTCATTTTATACTGGATTATGCCCCTCTGCCCTGCCTTCTCCACGTTCTCTGGAAGACTGGAACAGGCTCATCCACTCAGAGAATCAGTAGTAATACTATATCTCTTCCACAATGTACTAACCCTAGTTTTAAACCCAAAACGCACCACAAGAAATGTGGTAATGGTGCAGACAAAACGTACAGAGGAAGATTTGGTAGGAAAGACTCCTCCTTTTTCTGGCCACTAGAACTGAAAAAGAGAAGTTAATTGGTAGACTGTAAAATTTGCGATATGTCCATAACTGAGACCCGTTATAGCACAGCATGGGAAACCTTGCACCACAACCTATTGTGTCAAATGCCCCAGGAGCTTGGAGGATTTAAGGCCCAAATCTTTAAAGTCTTTAAGTGCCTGATTCCCATAGATGTTTAATAAGTTAGGAGCCTAAATATCTAACTCCCCAAGGCTGAAAGTTCAGTCCTTGTGAAACAGTTAGATGAATACATAGGTTTGGGGTTTTTTTCCTGGTTTAGGAGCAATGGGCACCTATATATGAGCAGTAATACAGTGCATTACGATGCACTATAATCATTGTGTGTCAGAGCAGGCTCGATTCATTGAGTCTACTGGAGCGTGGTAATTACTGTGCTCCGGGAGACTCCAGGGTCTTGTGCATCAGTGTCCCCACGCTTAACACGGTGATGGTGGGAGGGGGCAGCGGGGCTTTAACCAAAGCTCACCGAATGAGGTTTAGTTATAGCTGGGGATGCTGGTACATGAGACACTCTGGGAACTTTAATTCAAGCAGCTGTCAGAGCCACTCTATTTAAAGCATCCCTCCACCCCACAACTCCAAGAGCACGTGTATAAATACCCAGCGTGGCCATTAGTGCCTTATGTAGACATAATGATTCTGCCCCAGGCTAGAAACATTTGTTTGGTCTGGAGGGGAACATCATCACCGGGCTAGAAATATCCAGAGGTGTGGGGAATCCAAAACAACCAATCCTCCGCTTCCTTCCCAAATCCTCCATTGATCTGGGACCCTCTCCTTCTCTTGCTGGGCTGGTGGAGCTTGCTGCTACAAGGGGCTGATTAGACCAAGATAGGCCCCTAGGGTTTATATTAAGGAAAAATATACAGAATCTCTTTTCTGGCAGGACTGCTAAATATGGGTCCCCCTCAGTCTGCCGGAGCGGGGCAACTTTTGCCCTCGGGGCAGGGTTCCTTCCTTCCGGCGGAGCAACAGGTCCCTTCTACTGAGAGGGTTACGGTTGTCTTCTGGCTGCCAGCTAACTGCGGGAACCGGTCACCTCCCAGTGAACTGGCAGTAAGGACACTTAGCCCCAGGTCTTCAAAAGGTCTCTCTCTGCACAGCACCGTGCCAACTAAACTAGTCAGCCTGCTGCCTGGTGCAATTCTAGGCGTCCAGCGAAGGGGCCAGACTGCCCACGCAATACACGGAGAGGGTTAGGGCATGCAAGCGAGCAATTTTCAGCACACGGCTAGCGGAGCACGGGAGCTGCCTAAGCAAACTGGAAAGAAATCACTGAGGAGAGTGGCGGGGCGAGAAGGGGATTAGATGCCGAAGTGGTCAAGCTGCCCCACAGCGCTGCTGAGCCAGAGGCTGGCGCTTCCCCCTTACTCCTTGCCTGGAGCTGTGTGCCTTACAATCAGAAGTGTGCTCCCTCAAATTCACCCTATATTTCTGGCTGCTTTTTGCACAACTGCTCTGCTGCCCTTTCACCTCTCTGTGGCCTGCCTCCAGGTCTCCCAGACCGGGGGCTAGCACTGCCAGGGTTTGGGCATGCTCCGAGCTGGCTGGCGAGAGGAGCGTTCCCCTATAACCTTGCTTCAGAGCCTCTGGCTTGACTAGAGCCCAGAGCAGGCAGGCAGCAGCGAGGTGGTTTTACAAGTGAGGCTGCCCTGTGAATGCCAACAGGCAGAAACTTGGGCATTGAGGGTACTTAGTTGCCTGCAGGAATAGGTGGCAGCTGAGCAGAAGCTTTGCAAATGTCAGTGGTGCCAAAACAGGGGACTTCTTTACCTACGTATTTTTAAGGAACTGGATCTCCGTGTCCCCTCTTAGTCATCCTTGGATGCTTAGAGAGTGGGGTCAAAGTCATGTGCCACATGGTTACAATTTTGCCCCCAGAGAACAGCTGTAAAGACCAAAACAGTCTCGTTAGAGCTTATCCTTTATCGAAGTCGGAACTGCTGCACTTTCTAAATGTCACCGAGTTCGCTGACATCTCTGTTTTTCTCCTATTATGAAAATAGCTTAACCTTTATTGTTCAGTTTCTTAGAGAACTGAAATAAATAGGAAATCAGTTGTGAGTGGTTTTGCACTCCCTGCCATTTCATAGCAATCAATATTTGGTCTATGACAAAGAGCACATTTTTGCAAACGCTGGCCACCTGTATTTGGCTTCTGCTCAGCATTCAAGTGAAATAATTTCTGTGTTTTTCCTTCTTTAAGGCTCAATCTGCTTTGCAAACATGGCCATTGCTATGCTGGAGCCGGCACTGCCCATTTGGATGATGGAGACCATGTGTTCAAGAAAGTGGCAACTTGGTAAAGTACAATGTTGTTCATTATTTGGTTCTAGCATATTTTGTCGCAAGACTGTCCCATTTCTGGTTTGGTTGGCAGGGGTCTTGTGAGCTCTAATCATATTAAGATCATCACTTTTTTCAGCCTTTTGCCATCAACATGATAGCTGTGGGGGGTCCCATCCCTCCCCCACACACATACCTTGCACTGTTTCCAGCTAATGAGTCTTTTTATGAACCGTCAGATCTTGGAAACCAGTGAGTAAGAACGAATATCTGCTTTCATTTTTTAAATAAAACGTTTTAAGTCATGATTCTGGAGACAAGCCAGAAATTTTACTTACGTGCCTAAAATGCTCCAAACCAGAAGGGAGTTTTTAAAAAGCCCCCTATTTCTTATTATTTACAGATCACATGATTTTTTTAAGCTGGCAGTATTGTATTTGTGTCTGTACTAGTGAATTTTATAGCGGGGGCGGGGATGGAGATGGGGACGGGGGAAGCTGGCTAACCCTAACCGCACCCCCATGCTGCCACTGCCACCCAGGAGCAGGGGGTGGACGGGGAACCTGGCCCTGACATCCCCTCCACCAGCACCCCATGCCACCTCCAAGGAGCAGGGCCAGGGGGTAGGGTGTGAGGCCACCAGTGCTGGCTGTGCCCTCCTGCTCCGCTGCCTCCAAGGAGCAGGGCTGGGGAGGGGGGTGAGGACAACACTGCTGGCCTTGCCCCTGCCCGCTCCATCCCCTCCATCAGTGTGGTGCTCCACCGCGCCGCTGCCATCTCCTATCCATAACGCTCTTGGAGCACTCTGATTGGTTGCTTCAGTAACCAGAGTGCTCCAAGAGTGTTATGGACAGACAGACAGACAAAGCCATTTATTGTTAGACTATCACACAGTGGTGTACACACCCCCAGAACTATTGGCTTACAGCAGTAACATGGAGGAAGTTGTAAGCCAGTGATTCTCAAGCAGGGGACCATGGCACCCTGGGCGCTGAAGGATCCTATTAATGATGCCACAGGATACAACATAGTATTAGTATTGCTAGGTGTGCAAATACTTACACACGATATGCAACATGAACCCAGAGATTTCAAATAGGAATCCAGTGTCAGAAATATTTGTTACATATTGTGGTCTTTGAGTTCTTTGCAACAGAAGAATTGGGGGGGGGGGTTTGCTGATGAAAAAATAATACAGCAAGTGATCGCTAAGAGCTGGCATTTTCTGAGGGGTGCCTTCAGTTTCTAAAGATCAAGGACCAGTGTTCCTAAGTCATTATTAAAATTCAGCCACCAGCATGAAGTGGTAGGGGAATTTCCCTATGTCAGGTAGATTTCAAAACGTCTTGAGTTATGATCAAATGATGCCTACTGAAGACGATTTCCTGCTGGAGTTGACAAAACTTAAAAAGAACAAGAGTCTGGGTCCTACTGAAGTCAGTTGCCTAGTAGTAAACAATGGGGAATAGTGCAGCTCTTTGGGACAAGCCCACCCCAAAGGGGCAGGGTTTGGCTCTTTGATCCTTTTTTTGAAATCTTTTGGACTTCTCCGTCTGTTCAGCTATCAAGTTCACTGCTTCTGTCTGAATGTTGTGTTCACGAAATGTAAGCATTTAAAGCACTAACGTATTTATTCCCTTACACACCCTTGTCTTATTACAGTAGTACCTAGACAAAAAATAGGGTTCCCATTTTGCCAGGCACTACACAAATACAAACTAAGAAAGGAACCCTGCCCCAAGGAATGGGTCGCAGAGAATAAGTAGTTGAGGTAGAAGGTGGTGGGTACAGAGAATACGTTCAGAGGGCTATGAAGGTGTGACTAGCCGGAGATGAAAACTGGCTAGTCCCGCAGGCAGATTTGGGACTTGAACTAATGTCTCATATGTAATGCAAGTAGGAAGATGAGTAGAAAGGTAGCATCATCAGCACCTCCACCTCTTGCTTTGATTTTCATTTTGGTGCAAAAACAATGAAGGAATAATATAGTGTAGGCACTCAACTGCAGAAGAGGACGTTCTGGAGGAGGGCTCAGGAGGATGAATCCCCCAGCAGGCGAAGACACCTTCCTCTACCCAGACGTAGGCACCCAGCTCCTTTCAGCATTTTCTGCTCAGTTTGTAGCTTTTGTGACTCTCCTCTGTGGAGCCCTGGGGTTGTATAGGGGTCCTCAGCGACTAACATGGAGTGGTGATGTCTGTTAAGTGACAGGGCATCTAGAAGTTAGGTGTTGCAATGCTAAGCCTCATTTGATGTTAGCTTCTGGAGTTCATTGCTTACCTTAGCCTAGAGAGTTAACATTAAAAAGGGGTTAAGTCAGGGGTGGGCAATTATTTTGGGTGGAGGGCTGCATGACAGGCAGCCAGGGGCAGATAAATATTAATTTTTAAAAATTTTTAAGGGCCCCATAGGCCGGATAGAATGGCCTGGAGGGCTGCATCTGGCCTGTGGGCCGCATTTTGTCCACCCTGGGTTAAGTTCACTTTATGAAAATTCACATAATTACAATTATAACACGTTTTCTTTGGGTTTCATCTTTAGCATTTATACATGACATTTTGTAACGAAAGAAGAAATCCCATGACAAAACTACATTCAACTAAAATTAACATTGTGCACACAGGCATGGCTTACAGGTAGCATTTAAGAAACAGTTTTATGCACCAATAAATTATACGGTATCATTATAAAGCACGTGTGAAATTTGGTCCCAATAAGAGCGCACCCAGAATCACAGTGGAAGTGGCTATCTGTCATTACAAGGTTGCTGTATTGGTCGCCATAGTAAGGAGTCCTATACAGTAGTAGTGTGCGAACGTTAGCGTACAAGCTCAGAGATGTTAGAGCCTCCTTTGGAGACGAAAATAGAATTCACCTAGCAGAAAAATAGATTGCTCGAGGGAGGTAGAACAGAGGTTAATATTATTGATGCAGTGGAAGTGAGAATTTCTTATTTAAATAGAGGTTGTTATGAGGAAACAGCCGTTCTAAGTTGAGACTAGTTTTACCCCACAATGATCAGATTAATCGGTTCTATCAAGCATCATCTAATTCAACAGCATTAGAGTTTTAAAGCATTTTAAATTACATTGCCAAGTGCAGGGTTTGAAACAGATGTTTATTTGCATGATTTGAGAGTCCTGCTTTTCGAGGTCTGATCTGAAGGAACTACAAGAAATCCTGATTTTGAATCAGTTAGTTTTATACTCCATAAAACTCATCAAAGAAAAGTGCTGCCTACCCATTAGGCCTGTGCAAAGCGGCTAGTATTCACTTCAGATTCGGCCGACTTGGGGGACAGCGATTCGATTCGATGATTCGAATCACTGCCCCAAATTAATCTGTCTGACGCCAATTCGGAGATTCGGATGCTGCCGAACCACACAGGCCCATCCCCGCCTGCTCTCCCAGCCCACCAATAGCTGCCTGCCCTCCCCAGCTCCCAGCACTTGGAAAAAAAAAGCCTCAATTCACTGGCTGCTGCCGGGCTGGGAGGGCAATTCCCAGTACCTCCTGCTGCCCCACGCTGCATGGGGGGGCTCTGCCATGCGACCCCCAACTCCCCCAGTCCTCCCCCATGGCTGCCTCGCCTGCCTCAGCTGCAGCCCTTTAAAAAAAAAAGCAACAAAAAAAAGCCCCCCCCAGTTCCTGCCCAGCAGAGGGTGATCCCTGCTGCCCCCCACTGAATGGGGGGGGGGCTCTTCCATAAGCTCCCAGAAGCCCCGAGGCTGCTGCAGCAGCTGGTGAGTCCTAGGGTTTTTGTTTTTTCTTAAAGGGCCAGAGCTGGGGCTGCTGGGCCAGCCATGGGGGGGTGGGGTGAGGAGGCTGGAACAACAAGGGGAGGTTTGAGGGCTCATGGCAGAGCCCTTCATGAAGTGCAGGGCAGTGGCAGGTAGCAGGGATCACCCCCCCTGGCCCGGCAGCACCCAGTGAGCACCAGGGCTTTTTTTTAAACAACCAGGAGGTGCAGCAGGCGGGGCAGCCATGGGGGAGGCTGGGTCAGTGGGTGGGGCATTGGGGGCAGGCGGGGGAGGACTGGGGAAGCAGGCAGGGGTCTCCCCATAGTCCCCTCCTCCGCCCCCTACTTACCAGCTTAGAATCCGGGTCCAGCTCCCCGCTGCAGCAGGCGGGGATTGCCCGAATCAAAGCTGTCTGAATCTTTTCTGAATCAATTCAGAGAGCTTCAAATTGATTCCAACCTTTTAATTGGTCCCCTGATTCAATTCGGATTCAGTGATTCAGCCACCGAATCGGGCCGAATCAAAACCTAAGTGCACCCCTTACAAAAAGGCACCACTGACACTGTCGGCAGCGCCTGCAGGTGGTCACCACTTGCTACCCTGCTACCAGTGACACCACTGGTGGTGTCTGCGGTTGGTCCGCAATCCCTGCTGGCCGCTGCAGCCAGTGATGGCTGTGAGTGGTCGCCGACTCTTGGTCAGCACTCACCACCCCTCCACCCCCACTGTCAACAGCACGGGCGGTATCTGCGGGAACTCCCCGCTTGCTGCCACCGAGCTCCTCCTGCTCCCGCTGCCGCTGTCAGGTAGAAGGCAGGGTAGCTTTGCACCAGACTAACCTAAGTATGTACATATATATGGTCTTTCATGGTCTAACGCTCACTTCAGACGTTGTGAATGAATTCGTCAAACTCCAGGACATACAAAGCCTATGCAAGTCTCAGCTTTGTTGCAAGGCAAAGACGTGTACAAATCAGTGTCTTGTGTAAACTTTGCATGTCGTGTAGACTGATTCATATTTTCACAGATCTGATAAAATGAGCTTAGCCCATGAAGACCCGTGCTTGCTATATCTGTTTATATTAATTATACCAACTGTGGTGCAAATCTACTCTGCCTTCTCTTTGATGAGACTGTCAGCTTTAGATAACAATTCAGAAGCATCAAGTTTGATTCAGAGTTTGCTTTAGTAACAACAATAGTAAGATCTTGCCATCCTTGCCCTCCCTCTCAATATCTCTTTAACTATTCAAAACAGTGATTCTCAACCAGGATGCCTGGCTCTTCCCTTGCTCTCACTGTCTGGCCCATCTGCAAGGAGATAAGCACCATAATAAATTACTTTGTGAATTGGTGCTGCTCAATTCATAGGAAGTATGGAGGGCGCTGCTATGCATCTAAAAAGGTTGAGAATCACTGGTTTAAAATAGGACAGAGTTGCATAATTAGTCTTGTTCTGGAAAGAGCATGTTATGAGCAGTGGCAGATTAAGATCTATTGGGGTCCTGGGCAAACAGAAAATTGGAGGCCCCCCCACCAGGAGAGGGCAGGTTACTTCTGTGCATACCAGGGGGCTGTGGCTGGGCCCACCTGGCCTCCTGGGCATATTTGGGGCAACCCAAGGGTCACGAGCACCGCTGAGTTGATGGTGGCCCTGACCCCAACCCAGCCGGGTCCCTCCTCCCGGGGAGTGTTGCACCACCCAGGCTGCAGGCCCTCCGGGCTGGGGCTGGCCTGAGGGTGGGGGAGGATGGGCTCTGCACCACCCCTGGCTGCCCACCCACCCCTCTGCCAGCCCTGGTGGGGTGC
>JAGPOW010002742.1:15068008-15124448 GCA_030014935.1 Caiman crocodilus | reverse complement strand
GCCATTTCTTTGAGGCACATTTTCCTTCACATGTTTTGTCTTGGCTACGCTATTGTACAATGCATTAAAGTCAAGCTCAGGGGCCTCCAGCAAGTGCCGAGTGCACCCTGCCAAGCGGTGTTAGCTGCATCAAGACTATATAGCACGGACGTGCTGTTTCCTTCCAAATACAGTCCGAGTCCTGGTTGTCTGTCTGGAAGGTCCAAATAATGCAGAAAGCAGCTGCCCATCTCTTCAAACTACCTGCCCTGTATATGCCATCCTCTGCTGAACCCTGCAGTGCAAATGCCCCTAACTCTGCATTCAGGCTTAGAAGACAAACTATGTAGCACCTAAGTATCAGGCTCAGGTGTATGGGAAAACAATTTTATAAACAATGTTTTCAGACTCACATTTTTAAATACCGGCATCCACAGCAGGTCCCTACATGTGCTGCAGATTGTTCTAAGCATTTTTGGGAAAAAAAGATGTGGGTAGTAGATTAGTTTTACCAAACCTTTATAGGAGCCTAATAACAGCTTACCTGAGCTGGGATCAGGACCTCTCTTCTGCCTCAGCTTCCTCCTTGCTCGATGCCCCAGTTGATTTGGGAGTTGTTGACAGCTTGGTGCATTGACTGGAAGACTAGAGCTAGAAGCTTCTCCTTCCAGGTCAAAATAAGAGTCTGAACAAGAAAAATGACCTTTCTAGAAGTTCCCAGGCTCAGTAGTTACTTTTTTCTCGCTGCAGCTGTTTGCTCTCTGCTCTCTCTCTAGGTGATCAGAGCAGAGCTAACATCTTTCTGCTACTGTGTTTCCTGGGATCCCAAAGTGGGAAGCCATATACCTTAATGTTTCTCGACCTTTTTAGGCTCGAGGCAACGCGAGAAAACATCAGCCCTTAGTTTTTACTCCTTTTTTAACTATGGAAAAATAGCATGGCAGTTTTTTCTATTGCAGAGAACTCAAAAAACCAACCCAACCCACAACAGGTCAGACTTTTTTAACACTATGGATTCTTATTTGAAATGGTTGGGTTTCTCTTATGAATCATATTTGCACACCTAACAGTGCTAACATCTGCAGTGCTGGTGAAAGGATCTCAGTGCACCCTAGTTGAGAATCGCTGCCTTCAGTCTACCGACCCTGTTTGATTGTTTCTCAGAGCTAATTCCAGTAATGCTTTCTTCTCTTACTCTTTGTGTCCTAGCTTCTTCCACTCGCTGCCCCCATCAGTGTTTGCCCGCAGGGCATCTCCAGCAGAAGTCCTTCCCTAAACCCTGAAGACCCTGACAGCACAAAGCTACTTCTAGCAGCACGTCTCTCCTCTGACAGCAGGCTTCCTCTTACACTTCCCATTAGCTCTGAATCTCAGTCACCTGCTGTCCGTCCTGGGCTCTAGGAGGAGGGGAAGACCACGGGGGACAGGTCTTGAACCCAATAGTCAGAGCTTCCCTCTAGCCAGGAACAACTCAAAGTTGTCCAGCAAACAACTATGTAAAAAAAAAAATGTATCTTTGCTCCAAAATAACAGGTCTTATAGATGAGGCACGAGGGAAGCTGGTGCTGCAGGGTCAGAATGAAAATGACCCTGGATGACTAACGTGCTTAATTTTGTTTTCAAATTGAGTTCTAACCACCTTAGCTGTCTACATTTTTAAAAAAGAAATAGTGTTCTTTTAAAGTCTTTTTTTTTTTTACCATTTAATTCCCTATATGTACAATTAGCTTTAATTTCTACCTAGCAAAGGGCCACACCGGCATTACAATCTCACCTCTAAGAAGAAGCATCGTTACACAGCCGCTAGAGCTACCCTTGGAGCGAGATTGTGACTTGTGAAGTCGCAGTCCTTCTGCTCCAGGAAGGACATCAACAGAAAGCAGGCTCTGCCTCCTCCTGGTTCGTTTTGCCTGATTTTACCTGTAGAAGACAGAAGCTCCTTAAAAACCACAATCCCCTTATGTGTTGGAAGTTGTAGTAAATTGCATTGGTGCAAAGACCATCTCGTAATTACAATGGGCTTCGTCTGGCCAAAAGATGCTGCGTACATGGGAGGAGTATACTCTTGTGTTTCGTCTCTTTCATAAATCCGCCCCACCAGATCCTTATAACTGATACTGAAAAACTCTTTTCAAAGGCACCACGATGCTCTTGCATTTGATGGGTAATCGCGAACCTCATTAGACTTCGTGAAAGGGCTGAAACACACCGGATATTTGATGCCTTGGGCCAGACACCTGAACTCTGTTAGATGCGCCTAAATCAAAATTGTTGTGTCTGAATTTATTAGTTTTTCTAGCACTTCATTGAACTCATGGCTGATAAGCTGTCTTTCATATTTTTCAGGCATCGCTTTTATTCCAGCTAGTATCTCTTATCTTATTGGAACTAATATTTTTGGGATACTCGCACACAAAATGGGAAGGTATGCTTAATTAAAAACCTCCTTTGACGTATTCTTGTAATATTTCTAGTGTTTCCTAAGGTCATTATTTAATAATAGAAGCCATTAGATTTTACCAGAAAATTATGCCAAACAGTTCATTAAATAAAATTATGTTAGTTTTTCTTTGGTTATGAACCTCTGCACTTCAGAAATAACACTGAAAAATGCAAGACTGCTTCTGTTGTCTGCATTTGACTGCTGTCTAAGAAAATGTTTCTTCTTTAATAGATGGCTTTGTGCTCTGCTTGGGATGATAATCGTGGGAATAAGCATTTTATGTGTGAGTAAAATTTGTCCTAGCAACAAAACTAACTGCCAGCTCAACTCAAACTTTTCTGCATTTTGTCCAGTAGATTTTTATTGCAATTGCTGCCTTGTGATACCTTCTAAAATGTTGTTTTAATATGTCCTAGTGTCCAATCCTCAGTGCCTTCTGCTTCCATTATCCTTAATAGTACTTATCTTTTGGCAGGAGATTATAGTCTTGAGGAATGAGGAGCCCAATTTTGTAGTGTACTCATCCAGTCAATTATAGCTTACTATATTAAGATGTAATTAAATGCAATAATTACATTAAAGCTGTTATGGAGCAATTCTGTGAAACAATACAGAAGAGTTACTCATGTTTTAATTTGCATTTCTGTGCAAGCAGTTCTATAGTTCCAGACAACACACTTAATTGCTTTGAAGAGTTATTTGAGAGAAAGACAATAATGCAATTAGCAATATGTGATAGGATATATTACATTTCTGAAATTTAATTTTCAGGTACCGTTTGCCAAAAACATATACGGGCTCATTGCACCAAATTTTGGGGTCGGGTTTGCCATTGGTAAGTAAAATGATATGTAACCTGCTCTTTGCTTTCTGTTGCCGTGCTGAAAGACAAATAACCATCCCTGGACTCTGATCTGAATTTATCTGTAAGCTAGAAATCATTTCAAGGGCTACACTCAAAGTGTTCAGCCAAGAATCTCATTAGCCAGGCTAATTTAAACCCAGAACAATTCCATCTTTCAAATTAGCTGGCCATTTAGATCATATTTTTACAGTTCCAGAGATGCATTAATTGAAAAAAAATGTGTGAGGCTTTTTTTTTTTTTTTTTTTTTTACTATTGCCTGGTATTTACCTAGAAACAGGCACATTAGAAACAGATGTACTGCTGACCCAGTATAAGTATCCTGGCATAGCTATATATACTCTTTCAGTACATTGCATATAAAATGTTTAAAAAAAACAATGCTTTTTGAATTTTTAGGGTTTTGTTATTTTCATTAAGAGACAGGAGCAGACAGATGCCTAATTTGATATTTGACGGGCTCTCTCAAGTATCTGCAGAAACAAAGAACTTGCAGTAAGCACGGCTATTATAGTATTCATTACAAACCTCGAATCTCACACAGCTTTTGGATCTGATAAACAGCTCATGCTGTTTTCTCATTCACAGTGACGGCGTAGCTCAGGTGTCATCCATGTGAAGCACAGTTTAATAAGACTCCAAACTAATATGAGCCTTTGTGTGTGTGTATAAACGTGGACAGAATAGTTTATTTCCTATAGGGACAGCTTTGGAGTGTTTTTTAAGATTAAAATCTTTCAGTTTCATTTAGATTTTTTTTAGCTTATATGAAAGCTAGAGAGAGAGAAAAAATGAAAGCAACTTCATTAAATACATTTTCCCTCCTATCATCACCAGGAATGGTGGATTCTTCCATGATGCCAATTATGGGCTACCTGGTAGATCTGCGCCATGTTTCGGTCTATGGCAGTGTGTATGCAATAGCTGATGTTGCCTTTTGCATGGGATTTGCATTAGGTAAGGACGAAATTTTCTCCTGTTTGCATTACAGTTGTGAGAAGAGAAATGAAAAAGACTTTAGGGCAGTGACAGCCCTGTTAACTGTAAAACCGGTGTGCTCCTGCAGCCTGGGATTGGTGTGTGGTGGAAATAACATAGAGCGCCAGCGAGGATTGCACGCTGCCTGTATGCCATGGCTCTGTGTCCTGCACAAGACGCATCCGTGATGCTAAAGATGTTTGAGGAAAGACAGGCATTGACTACAAAAGCTGCCTGCAGTGTTGGGCCACTGCTGTACTTGAAGCTAAAGCAATGGCTACTACAGTCTTCCTGACGGAGGGTTTCATTCTGTCCTCCCTCAGGCTACTGTGGGGGAACCTTATGTCCAGCCTTTTGGTTTGGGCTTGGTGCAAAAAAAAAAAAGTGCACGAAAGGTCTGGACTAGTGCCCGTTGAAATCAATGGGAGCACCTCTATGAACGTCAGTGGGTGTGAAATTGGGACCCAGAAAAGGTTTGTGCTGAAACTTGGATTTCCAATTCATATTAACATTGCTTACCAGGCTTGTTTCTCTAATGACTGTCAGAAATATTTTGTACGTGCAGCATTTGTAAATAAGCTTTTTTTTCTAAAAGGCCCGTCTGCTGGTGGTGCCATTGCCAAGGCCATCGGTTTCCCATGGCTCATGACAATTATAGGGATCGTGGATATTCTCTTTGCTCCTCTGTGTTTCTTCCTTCGAAGTCCTCCTGCCAAGGAAGAAAAAATGGTGAGCAGATTTTCTTTAAAATCAAAACAAACAGTACTGTCTTTCCACTTCCTTAGCACTCATTTCTCAACAGCAGGACCTAAAGGTTTTCTGATACCTCTACCCTTTCACACACGGAGTATAAACTATATGCTCTGTGCATAATTTGGCATTCTTTTGCCCTTTCCTCCTACCCTTTGCAGTATTTTTAACCAGACCCAATTCTTGTTTAATCCTGCAAGACAATCAGCAACGTATGTTTTCTTGGGCTTGGAGCAATAAAGGCCCAATGAACAGTCCTAAAAAAGTTTAATAACTAGATTCAGTATAAAAAGCTGCACCTCCTCTGGGGTGGAAACTTAAGTTTCCATAAGAGGTTTTGCCATACGTTGATTTATTGGATGTCTTGCCTTCCCTACTAGCCCCAGAAAAATGTTTCATGGGCTCAGCAGGTGCTGGCTTTTTCCTGTGTCCTTTATGATGCTGTTTCCTCCAAGGGGCTTTGCAATATATTTTACTCCCCACCCCAGTTTATCTACCTGCACGTGTTAATCTCCCTGCAGACTCAGGCTTCTTGCTGAGTTTTACCTCTCGTACTGCTGCACACAAGTTTCCAGAGCCAGGCTTTGCTTTGAATACCTCTTCCGTCTGTTTGGCAAGCGGTCTGGGAGTTGCCAGTCTTTCGGTGCTACAGGGGATATGATAAAACGTTAGTAGGTCACATGTAGCCATCACACGTTTCTTGCTTCAGCACCGGGGTGATCTGCAAAACCCGGGGAACCCATGCAGCATCTCTCCCCGTGCTGTACAACAGCAGGTCTTGCTCAGCCCCTCTCCCTAGGTGCCTCGGAGATCTTGCCAAAACTGAAAAAAAAATGCTGTTCTGGCCCCAACTACCCTTTCAAAGCAAGAGACTTGCAGTCACCAAATGGCGAAAACCAATTGTCCGCAAATCCTTGCGTTAGAAATGCAGTGGCATATCTCTGAAAGGTATGAGCAGAACACAACTGATAGGAGCCTTCCTGTTTGGGGGAGGCACAAACAGAACGCAACAAAATACGCGCTGAAATCCCATCAAGCCTGGTTGCAATGGACCTGCTGGCTGTAGAGTCTAAAGGCAATTTCCAAGAGAAGCCTTTTGACTGCTCAGTCTGATTTTTCCGGACTGCACCGGTCATCTTACACAGTGGTTAGACTTGGGCAGCAGAAAAGAGAGCTGCTGCTATTTGCCAGGCGCATGGACTTTGGCAAATGTACCCTATAACTTTGCTTCAGTCTTTGCTAGTTGCAGCTACTTGCATTTGGAAACATGTGCTGGAAGACAGGAACGGGCTTGGCGAGTACCAGTATGCGGGAAGAGTACCTACCAGACTGCTCAAGGGTTGATTCAGGTTTATGAGTCTCTTCAAGAAAAGATCCTAGCGGCAGCCAGGGAAAATAATAAAGGGTTAGCAAATGGTGGCCTGAGCGCAAGCCAGAAGTTCTGGAAGACCGCTGCTTCGAGGAGCGTATCCGATGAATGCAATGCCAGCATCGTGACCAGCCAAAGTGCACTTCCTGGAGGGAATCCTCCGCTCCTGCAGCTAACGGGCCCTTGCGGGGCGAGGGGGAGGAGGGAGCACGTGCCACGTGAACAGTCTTGGGCTTGTGAATTTTTGAGCCTTTTAGTTTTTCTAAAAAACTTGCGCTGGTTTTACCTGATCAGACAAGTCTTCATGCAAGGATAGGCAGTAACGGGTAAATTCCAAGGCTGTGGCTAGGCGCATCACCTGTTTCCATTGACGTTTTTTGCAGATTATCTCCAACATTTCCCACTGCTTTGAAACATAAGGCAGTAGTACAGGAGGGGAACGCAAAGAGAACCACACTAGGCAAGGAGAAAACACCACTTATGAATGAATGCCAGTTTTCACCTGCCTGTGGTGCAGATGAATTAGAAAGAATTTGTCCCATGGTGAAGACAAGCTTAGTTTCAGCTGCCTTTTACAGATAAAAGGCCAGAGCGACATTGCAGTCATTTCTCAAACAAGTATTTAAACCTACACAAAAATACCGGATTTTTTAACCCTCAAGGACCTGAAACAGCGCGCATATTTTACAAGTGAAATTAAATCCTGACCTCACTGCCTTCTCGAGGGAAAGGGCCTCACTTCAGATGTTTATCCAGCAGTACCTTGATTGAGGCCTATCAATACTATTATATACATTATAGCTGCCAAGAACAACACTCTTTCAGCAACTTGTCCCTGAACTAGCATTGTTCAGCTTTCAGTTTGGAGGGAGAGTTCCTACTGTCCTCTATTAATGCTACACGATTAATTGAAAGCTAAACCCATCAGGCATCCCAGAGACTCGGATGTATTTAGTTCATAGACTGTGCTCCCAGTCTCGCAGAAAAACTTTGCTGAGACATTAAGAAAGACAGAAGGCTAAAAAGTCAACGTTATGCTCTTGGCAGGTCCTTTGCTGCAGTAAACGAATTTTATAGGGCAATTAGAATTTGGTGGCCAGTGATTTCAACGCAATCAGATTAAGATCACATCACGGATCTTGGAGTCATAGTCGACTCCAAAATGAACACGAGCCGGCAGTGTAACAAAGGCAATCGCACCTTGTTGTGCATTAGCAGGTGCACGACCAACACGCCGAGGGAGGCATTGGTCAGGCTGGAGTTGGAGTACCGCGTCCAGTTGTGGGCGCCACGTTTCAAGGGGGACATGGAGAATCTGGACAGGGTTCAGAGGAGGGCCACTTGCATGATTAGGGGAAGCTGAGGGATCTGGATCTCTTCAGCCTTCACAAGAGCCGTCTGAGGGGAGACTGCATAGCTGCCTATAAGTTTATCAAGGGAGGACAACAGAGAATTGGGAGATGTGCTATTTACCAGGGCGTCCCTAGGAGTAACTAGGAATAATGGGTGCAAGCTAGTGGAGAGTAGGTTCAGGTTAGACATTAGGAAGAAATTTTTCACAGTAAGGGTGGCCAGAATCTGGAACAGGCTGCCAGGAGAGGTGGTGCCGTCACCTGACTTGGAGGTCTTCAAGAGGAGGCTAGACAGGCACCTGGCTACAGTCGTCTGACCTCAGCCCTCTTTCCTGCCTGGGGCAGGGGGTCGGACGCACTGATCCTTCGTGGTCCCGTCCAACTCTACAATCTATGAACCTATATAGGGTGCGGTTCACACGTGGACCATTTTCTGTCTTGGATTAGGCACACAAGTCATGTGGAGCTCAAAGGATTTTATTGGCATGTTCCTGGGCTTAATCCGGACTTTCAGTTTCAGCAGAAGCAGCCTGTCTCGCTGTAAAACGCTATAAAAGCTGTTACTTGCTTAATGTGGAGCCTGAAACCAGGGAAAAATGTTAAACGTACGTTCGAAGCAACTAATAAAATGTTGAATAGCAATAGCACAGACTAGTCCTATGGCTTTGCAAAGGCAGCAAAAGTGGTAAGGAAATCAAGCAACAGCCAGAGCCTTTGCTCAAGGCAGCAGCTTTCCGCTTTCTTGCAATTCACATAACTAACAGTGATCTGGACTAGAACCAATTCATTATCCGTAACGCATAAGAAAGATAACACAAGCACCCCAACTTAGCTACCTGTGGTGAAAACCAGCTTCAACTGAAGTCACTATGGGAGGGGGGGGTAAAGATTCAGTTTACATAGCCAGCATAGACAGGTCTGTCCTAGTCTTACTGAAATCAGGGATGCTTTCCTGAAAGAAATGGAAGCATCTAACTCTGTGGCTGCAGTTGGGTAGTTACCTGCAAACCCCCCACCATATAGCACAACCGCTTATATCTATGCTCTGTTTTCTTTTAGGCAATACTCATGGATCACAACTGTCCCATTAAAACAAAAATGTATACTCAGAACAACATCCAGTCCTATCCCATAGGCGGTGACGATGAAGAGTCTGAAAGCGATGAATGATACCAAGAGCCATACCCAGTATTTTGGTGTTCAAAAAGCAGTGTTTCATGTGAAACATTTCATCCAGAAATGTGTTTTAGTTTTACTGTACTTTTAATGGTGAAATAGTCAAGAAACCAAAGGTATATTATTAATTTCTGATGGCTATAAAGCAGACTGCTAACTGCCTTATGAAGAGGGAAACTAAAAAGCTTTTATAGGGGTTTGTATAAACAGTGTTAAACTTCATTATTTAATTTTATTAAATATTATACAGTATATTTTTGATTAAACGTGTAGTATAAATCTATATAAATCTAGTTTTTTTAAAGTTCACTTGTGGACACCCGCACAAAACTTCATATTATGCTTAGAGTCATTGGTGGGGCAAAGTCCAGTCAGTAAAACTCAATTTATTCTGCAGATTGAAAGAGTTTGAGGATGACACAGCTAGCCCTTCTCGATCCTTTTTTAGGGTTAGTGCGCTCCTTCAGGCGCACGCAGACTAGGATGATGAGACAATGTTGCGTAGGTTGGGGTCATGCAGGGCCACCTTTTCATTGCTTTTTGACAGAAGGCCTCTGCTGACCTAGAGGCGAGCTCGGCTTTCAAAACTGGTGGCGCAGCGAGCGCGCTGGGTAGGGAGGGAAAAAATACCCCACTTTTTTCCAAACACTTGTGTTCACACAGGTCAGTCCATTTCTTTTACTACTTTGATTTTTAATACAGCTTGAACCCATGCGCCAGTTACATGAATATACATATTTAATTTTAGGAGTAGAAGAATAATAATGGAGCTAGTGTATATTAAAGAAGGTTGGTGTATAAGATTTACCCTTTTTATATTCAGATTTTTTATTTTGTCATATCTCTGAAATTTTATTTTAGATACTTACACATTCATTTAAGGTGTTTAATAAATAGTTGATATTGCAGAATCACAGTATTCGTTCACAATGAGTCCTACAAGTAAGATGATAAACATCCGTAGTTGCTTTGAGCAGATTCGATTTTCAGGCTGATAGTTGGCTGGATACCTAGACATGTTTATGTTTCGTCTGTTTGAAAATTAAGTCAAAATAAAAATTACACTTAATAACGGAAAAGGAACAGACAACTTGTTGCCAATACCTCAGATTATCATCTGATGAAGCTAAGTCTAATGGAGAGAAAGTACTGCAGTAAACAAATCAATCTATACATCTGCACTGAGGAAAAGAAACTTCGGAAGTAAACGCTCAACAAAAAACAACATGCACTTTTATCCAGTGTTGTGCGCATTTTGGTTTTATTTGTAACTGAATCTTAATGTGCCTTCATGTAACAGAAGATGTTTTATGGACTATAGCATAGATATTCTGTGTTTACATATAGTTTTGTAAAGTGTATATAGTATGCTCAGAAAGTATTGAAATGCTGTGGCTCAAACTTCAAGTATCTCTTTGTTGATAGTTATGCATTCAGATGCCAGAAAAATAAATAAAATACAACCTAAAATACATCATGATTTATTGTAATAAAAGCGTGGTAAAAGGTTACCATCTTTTGTGCCAAATGGAAAGACGGTATGATGGACTCCACCTATTCACAGGAAAGCAACACTTAATTCATGTAGTGGATCTGTGCTTTCCACTAATGGGATTAAACACTTTACCTCAAGGAGACAAGCTGTCTGCACATAACCTGCTAATATAAAACAAGATATCCCAAATTATCTGTTGCTGAGTGATTACTGATCCAAACTTTTGTCAACTATTTAAATAAATAATGCAGACAGATGTAGTATGACACAGAGACTATTCTCTTCTGAATGGACATGTGTAAATAAATGGGAATTGAGAAAATATCAGTGGAAGGAGGGGAAAACAAACCCCTGAAATGGTATGAAGGACTTCAGGAGTAGATATATAGTGCTTTTGAAGACTGACTTCATATTAGTAATATCTTTTTCTTCTAATCTCATTTTAATGGATGCATCTAAAGAATCTTTTTCATCCCTTGGAAGCTTATGTGCTACAACATGATCATTTAAATTTCAATTATCAGAGAATATTGACAATTGAGTGAAGTGTTATTTGCTTACTCAATAATTGCATTAACCAATTTACTGCTTAAAAGCTCATAAGGTTTAGATAACATTTACCTCTGTAAAATGAAACACAGTAACTTGCAGCAAAGAAGAAAAGGCAGAAGGTCTTGCTCACTGATTGTTTTTACATTTTTCTTGGGGAAGAAAAAAAAATATAAATTAAGTTGGCACTGCTACAAAAAAATAAATCAAAGTAACTGGGCTGTGTGGGACGCCTATGGAGAGACACGGGACCCTTCTACATGAAATGCTGACTGCTCAGTGGTGTCACAGCACTAACAGTGCTAATACATTACTATACGTTATTATTCAGCTACTGTGAAGTGGCATCACTTAAAAGGCATTTGCCAGCACTTCTGTGCAGTAACCCCAGTTACTGCACATTTATGTAGAACTTGATTATACAAAGTACTGAATAAATGCACAGGAACCACTGCGTAATAGCGTCTCGTGTAGACACGCACACAGGGGTTAGACTCCTCCTTTAACAGCCAAGGGCAAGACACAGAAACACACGGGTCCTTGCTGTGACTGACCTCAGGTACTACTTCATCACAGAGTTTTGGACCCAAACAGCACAGAGTCAACTGGCTGTGCTACATCACCCTGCGCATCCACAGGGATGTGTGCTGAAAACTGGCATAGGCAGAACCATCTGTACCACTGCCTCTCTCGCTCTCCTTCCAACGAGCAATAAAACACCGGCTGTAATGGTGTGTTTTTGCAGTTGTGCTACATCGGGCATATTTGTGTATTTCTCCCTAAAAGTATAGTGCTTTAAGTTATCATACCTTAGATGATAAACTATTGTACTGCAAATATATTAAATATAACATAGTGCAAAGAAGTTGGTAATGTAGCAAAACTATTTTATTAAAGCTTGTTCTTATGATAAAGTCATAGCCAACAAAATCATATCAGGCAGCATTTCCATAAATGTGTGTAGCTGCCACCTATCTAGATAGCACTAAGTCAAGATTCTGTTTTCTATGGTATTCTTTATTTTCAGCTATTTACAGTCAAGCATGGAAGCAAGGAGTACATCAGGAATGTAGTATTACAACTTTTCCCTCAAGAGCCAGCGCTTGCTGTAGTTAATGCCAGATAAGAGTTTTATGTTCTCCTTCTCATCACTAAAATACAACTATTTCACCCCCACCCCATTCAACATATTTAAAAATATTGCACTACATTTAATTTACATCTTACAATCATCATTAGCAATGCTATATAAAGCAAATTCTATCCAGCTTCTCATATCCATTACATTATACATTTATGTCATTTAAAATCCTGAATGTGTTGTTGTGAAATCAAAATTTGCGTTTTCTTTTTTCCTGCAGCTCCTTCACATCTGGCAGTATATAAATGAAGTACTTGGATACACTTGAAAACTCCTATACTAATCAATAATGAGCAAACACTGATGGAGATTTAATCCAGATCACCACCAATGAATGGTAAGATACCCAGAAAATGACAATGGAAAAGACATACTATGCATTTCAAATCAAGTATGGGTTAAATGACTTTTAACCAGTAAGGGGGGATTTTTTTTTTAAATTATTATTTGCTGAAGCAGAATTTCAAGAAGTGTTATACATGCATATTTATAGGATGCGTAATGTTTTCACGTGTTGGCCGAATAATTATCAACTGCTGAAAATACTTCACAAAAAAGTGCAACTAGTTCCAAGACTGACAGTAACAGCTTTTGCTTAAAGGTAGAAGTAGTATTTTTTTACTGCTGGATCTACTGTTTACTATTTTTACCTCCCTATTTTGTAGTGGACAAATTTAACAGTGTAGTATGTTAGTGGCCGCCCACCAAAATTTTTTTTATATTAGTGGTCTAACCGAATAGTTTTGCCTCTGATTCCACAATCAGTGATATCATAGTACAGTACTTAAACATAAAAAATTACGGTATTTCTGTATTAAGATGAAACTTGAAGAAATTCATAATAAATAGGAATAATGTATTTAGTTAGACGATGCTTAGATCCAAAATTTACATATAGCACATGATCAGACTGGTTGCTAAAATTCCTCCTTATCTCATCTGAACATATTTGTTTGAATCCAGTGGGAGAGATGTATGTAGTTTAAGATTTTTTTTTTTTTTTTTTTATAAACTGGTCTTTTTGCTCTTAGCATTTCTTCTGGTTGAGTGGCTGAATGCAGTTCTCTAACATCTGATGATCCCAGAAGTGTTGACATACATAGCATTTATTGATTCTGTTCAACTCCCATATTTATTCTGCACTTAAAATGTGTGGCAAAATATTAAACGCTCTTGAAATAGCAACGTTGCTGCATGCCTTTCATAGAGAGTGATAAGGATAAAAAAACCCCCAGCTTCTGAGAACTTCAGTTTTCCTTTTGCAGGTTAAATATTACATTTCACAGCAGGATTTATGTATTATAAGGCTGCTGCCAGCTATTTATCTCAATTAAAACAAACAAACTTGCTACGTTTTCTGGCATATTCCCCATAAAATTACTACGCAGCATCAGTCCATATTGAATACATGAAACAATGTTTAATATCCCAAAGGTCTAACGAGGGATGCTTTTTAGCATAACAAGACCATATTTCAGACTAATCATGACTTTTTCGAGTCAGGGTGTTTAACAAAGTATGGAAAGTGAGTAACGTGATATGTAATGGTACTTTTAATTAAATATTAATAATAGAGAAAAGGCCACCGTGTTTGGCCAAAAAAATACACGACTGTTTAGAAGACATATTAATGCACCATGATCAAAATTTCAAAACCCAGTCCCTTAATGACTGCTGTGTTGTCACCAGGTTAGGCATGCAGCAAGCTTATAACTTTTTCATCACATGATGGAAATTAAACATTTGGAAATCCTGGTGGTTTCCTGTTCAAAACACTAGTTCAAAGGAAAACAAACAAACAAACGGAAAGGTCAATAATGCTCTAAAGACACCACACATACATTAACGTGAAATGTTAAGGTTACATAATTAGAAAAAGTTAAAAATAAATTATTAAAAATAAACTCCCAGTATAAACCCAAAAATGTACTTCTAACACAATTTGAACCAGCCAGTTTAACAATATGGTGGTACCGTAGCTGGAAAAGAACCTCTACTAACCATACTCTTGCACGGGCAAGTAACTGTGGAGAAGCTGGCTGTATGCATTATACCAGTGTTTAATTAAGCTCTGATGTGTTTTTTGATTAAGTGCAAAATATTCTTTTCAGTCCATCCTTCTGAAGGCTAAGTATCAGTCTGCTGATTGAGGTGGGTCATGTGGTTCTTCTGATATGCTGCTATTTAATGTTGGAGCCTCTGTCAGATTGACGTCTTCGTGATCCATTTCTTCTGCAGTGCTGGCTTCCTCTGTGTTTTTAGTCATTTTTTTGGACTGCTGGTCTAAAGATATATTTTCTAGAGACTCTATATCCTCAATACCTGCTCGGTAGTGGATCATGAGCAGTGTAAGCGCCTGCAGTCTTTCAGCTGATTTAATCAATGCAGCAGAAATTAATGCTTTTTTCCTTGCGTCGGTTGTTTCTTTTTCTTCTTTAAGCAGCGAATTGTTACTTTCTAGTTCTTGATCTATTTCATTCTGTAGCTTATCCAACATGAACTCCAGTTTCTGGAATCTTTCCTCCGTAGGCAAACTTCTATAGAGGTCACGGCCAATTTCTTTAACGGCAATAAAGACACTGTCATCTAGTCCTCCCTCCTTTCTTGCTAATTTAGTTGCACGTTTTGAAGGACTATTTGAACCACTGATTTCAGTGTCACTGCTTTCATTATCCGAAGTGTTTGGGGTGTGCTTTGGAGAAGGTTCTACGGCCTCTGTTCCTGGTTCAGCGAGGCGAGTTTTAGGGACTTGACGAAGATTTAAAAACCGAGTGCTCGTGTTGATAATATGCCTTGTTAAACCTGTTGTTTTGTTAACAGACTTGGTTTCTGAATCAATGCGAGAGGATGCAGGAGCCTGATTTTCCTGGATTTCCGGTTTAAAGCCTCCCATGGTTCGATCGAGTTTCCTTTCAGCTGCTACACAAAATGGAGTTTCAGTCAGACATTTTTCTTGACATTTTTTATGGCAAACATAAGCACAGAGCATGCATTGAGAAGCGGCTTTAGTCCAAACTTTCTTTTTGCAGTAATCACACCATGTTGGATTCTGAAACTGAGTATCTTGAAAGTTATGCTTGTTTTCGGTAAACACCATTTGTCCCAGATACATATGCTCTTTTGGAAGCGCGTGAATTTCTTCTTCCGCGTTAGACTCCCGTTCTTGTTCCAGCAGAAAGCTTGAATCTTCAGCTTCACCGTCTTTTAAATATTTGAAGTGCAAGGTTACATCGCCATAGCAAAACTTTTCATTGAATCCCTTATGCACTGTCAAATTGCGCAACGCAGTTCTAGTGACGGCAGCTTTAGGCGCAGGGGCGTCTAATCTAAACGTTCTGATGTATTCCATGGATGATGTAGCTATACAATCTAAAGCAATTTCTTCAAGCTTTATACTTACGTGTCCTAAGCAGATAAGCCCACCCATTTTGAAAGGGTCTCTGCACCAAAGTGCAACATTAAGGTACTTATGGTAGCCTTCCACTTCATATACGCAGGAGGATGCTCTTGTCCTTGCCCATCTACCTTGTCGGTTGCGATATGGAATTTCTGGCGATTCCCATATTTGATCGTCTCCGCTATCCTTAGAACCACGTGCATTTTCTAAAATTGGATCTTTTAATATTTCTTGTTTTGGTACAGCTGTTACTTTTGATAGCGCTGGGTCTTCCACCTGATCGCTATTTTTTGTTATCTTCTCTGAACACTTATCTCCGTTATTTGCAGGCGGAGGAGGCCTTTCTGGTTTTTCAGAAGATATGTCGCCAGTTTCTATTTGAGTTTCACTAGAAGACAAAGTAAGTTTAATCTGTGGTCTCGGTGGGACAGGAGGTTTAGCACTGGATCCCTGTGGCGGCCTGACTGATTGCTGGGTTGGGTCTTGGCTCTCAGAACTTTTGGGTGCTGATGGTTTGGCTCCATCTTTTGGTTGAGTTTTTAAATTTGTTTGATAATTTCCTAAGTGTAACTTGCGATTTAGAATTGGAGATATAGTTCCAAGTGGTTTAGCAGCAAACGTTACTACTGATCGTTTAGGACTCTGAGTTGTTGGGATCTCTTCATTCAGCTCAGGTGATTTTATCTCACACGCTAGGTCTTCAAATTCAGAATCCAAGTCTTTGCTGTCAGCATCTGTTGAAACACTAACTGGGTCCTCTTCTTGGTGTGTCGAAAAAGTAGATTCCTCTAACTGTGCAAAACCGTCTTGCAGCGCTGCACCATGCTGATTATAACCCACAGGTCTCTCATAAAAGACTAAAACTCTATCGCCAGCTTGCTTGATAAGCTTTAACACTTGAACAGTTGAGGTGATTTTAACACCTAGGTAAAGAGTAAAAACAAAAATTACAAACTCAAAAAGAAAAAAAAAATCTCTTATATAAATGACCAAAAAGCAGTATGTGAACAATTCAATTCTGCAATATTTGGTAACTGTATCACTGAAAGCAGCTATAAGGTGTTCTAGACCAGGGGTTGGCAGTATCTTCTGGCAGGGCGTTTGCATGACCCACCTCTAGTTGCGAGTCAGCAGAAAGACTTTTAAGACCAGAAGTTTTTGTCATTAGTTCCTAACTACAGCCTTGTATGCTGGACAACTTGATAGCAGTCTTATGTAGCGGTTAGATTATAGATTGTATAGGATAGTTTGGATAGGGATGATCCTGCCTCAGGCAGAGAGCTGGACTAGATGACCCCTGGAGCTCCCTTCCAGCCCTACTTTTCTATGATTTCATCCCGCTTCCGTTACTTCAGACCTCAAAGTCATTCTTGTCTGGGTGTCTCTATCACAGTGCTTCTACATTTATGAGCCAAGGTCATTAATGAAAATATTAAGCTAAGTCCTAAAACCAGTCCTTGAGAAATTCCACTATTAACCTCTCTCCTACTTGAAATTTCCCCTTTCATTAGTTCCTTACCCACCTTACAGTACTGCACACCACTGTTTTCTCTATCTTAACTAGTTAACTCTTATTTTGCGCTATATCAGATGTTTACTGACATTTAGATATATGAGATTTCTTTTCTGGAAAAAAATCAGTTGTTTTACCAAAGGGGGGGGGAAAAAAAAATCAGGTTATTCTGTTGCAATCTACCTTTGGCAAACCTGTGTTGCATTTTATCCTATTTACTCCCATGCTTCTGTGTTATCCATTCCTTCAAAATTTTTTACCACAATATTATGCCATGTTTTAGAAAAATAAGTCTGTAATTGCCTGGCTTACTTTTTCAGATCTAAGTAACCTATTCTCTAACCATATGGCTTATTTTCAACAGACTATGATTTCATATGCCATTTCATAATCCTGGGATGAGACCGCCTCGTTTCCACTCTCATTTTGAGTGCGTCGGTCTCTTAGTTTTGCTTCCATGTCAGTTATGGTATCTGCATTTCCATACTGTCATTCCAGTTAGCCGCCCTGCTACTGCCTCAACATGCTGCATATCATCATTCTTACTGAAAGCTATGGCCAAGCATTTATTTGTTGTTTGGGCTGTAGCTAGGTCATCTCTAATCCTTACAAAATAATAACTCCAATTCTTCTTTCAATGTTCTCCGTATTTATACGTCTTATCAAGCCTTTTCTTTCTAGTTTAATATCCGTTGTAAGATCTAACTCACCTTGACTTTTGCTACTTCTTTATCCCTATACTTCTTGATCTCAAAGACAGTTCTCCTTCCTATACATCTTGTCTTCCATTCCTCATAGCTCCCTTCGTATCCTAAACATTTTTCTTGAATCAGCTTTTATCATCCTTCCCTAAAATAATTTTGGCTCAGATTATTTCATCCATTATTTCTTTGGTCTGTGTAATGATTATACTATAATCATTAAGAAGAACTACTATGATACATACTACTTCTACCTTTGCTTCCATCTAGCCTGAATAGTTTTATTGAATTTAGCAATATTTTGGTGATGATTGCTATTACCATTTTTCTGTTATTCTTCGTATATCCACTGTTAGATGCTACAGAGGAAGTTAGTCCCATCATTTGATTATCTGGGCTCCTTGCATTGATATATAAACACTTCTGGCTCCTTACTGAACATATTCTGCTGACTAGCTGGGTTAAACACTAACTTTCACTGACAGTACTTCATACCCGTCTAGTTTTCATCCATATTAATACTTCCTCTTTGTTGCCCATTTTCCTGCCCACTGATATTCTTTTATCCATTGCTGTACCCTGGAACTCCAGTTTGAGTTTTAAAAAACAAAGATTTCCAGGATCAACATATGTACGTGCTTCACAAACAGAGTACTCTGGACAAAAAACCCATAAATCTATCTAGACAGAGGTGTCAAGGTGTACCCAAAGAGAATTTGAATTCATTTTTAAATATGGAATATGAGTCAAAGTGCCTTAATCCACATCGGGATTCCTAATAAGTCTGGGAATTTTACACAAAAATCAAGAGTGGAGTATAGTTTCTATGCAGCAACTAAGATTTTATAGACATCACTGGCCTACATGTTCAGAATCTTCAGGGGCATAATGTTAAACGCTTACATGTTACTTTAGTTCCTAAACTGGAAGAGAAAAGGTCTAACAGGTTAGTACTTTAGAGCTAAAACTTGAATGTTTGCCAGGATGGAAAAAGGCACTTAAGAGGGCATAGCAGCAGTCTTCAAATACCTGAAAGGCTGCCATGAAAGGGGGGAAAACAGTTTTCCTCTCTTGCTGCAGCGTAGGACATGGACCAATGGCTTGAAGTTGTAGCAAAGTAGGTTTCAATTGGATATCAGGAAAAACTTCTTCACTGTTAGAAGCAGGAAGCAGTGGGACAGACTGCCTAGAAAAGGTGTGGACTCTCTATCACTGGAGGTGTTCAAGAAGAGGTTGGATAGGTACTGGACAGGGAATGATTTAGGCGTAGCTATGCCTATGTTCAACCATGGGTATATGTCCCATGATTCTGGGCTTTGCTGGTTGCCACATGCAGCTGGGAGGGTATTTTTTCTTCTCCTATTGATACATTTTCCTCAGAAACAAGGCTGGGGATTTTGACTGGGGTCCACCAATGCTCCTGTTGAGATTTAAACTCAGAGGTTCCTGGCTAGAGCATCTTGCCCCTTTGCACAAGGTCAGACTGATGGTCATATTCAGGGTCAGGAAATAAATTTTACCCCGTGGTCAAATTAATATGGGCCTCGAGGAGTTTTGTCTTCTTGTAGCAGGAGACATGGCCCCACACCTGGGATTTCTCAAGTGTATTTTAATAACCTTTGCAGCAGCAGCATATTGGCCACCATGTTCCCCCTGCTTTCTCTGTGTCAAATTGGGGTGTTAGGTCTTGTGCTGTGTGTGTCTGGCTTGACTGAGCAGTTAGACAATAAATAAGATGGTTTGCATAGGGATGATTCTGCCTCTGGCCAGGGGCTGGATCAGACAACCATCCAACCTTACTGCACTGACTCTAAATATTATTTTCCTTGCAAGCTAAGCAGCTTTAAGTCATCAGAAGAAAACAAATAGGGAACCCCCCGCCATTTCTTGACTGTTAGAGCATGACGCTTGAAATGTTTCTTCAACTTTTTTTTTTTTAATATAAAATTAAAAAATAGATATTAATATGCGAAAAATGGGTCTTAAATTGTATTCCTTAAGGAGACATAAGTACAGAAATGCTAGTGTATCAATAGGGGTCAGATTGATTTTGCTCTCTGTTGCGACAGTCTAGATTAACAGAACTGTATATTGCCATTCAATAAAGACAGATGCCTGTGTTGTTTTAAAATAAAAGATTTGATTACTTACCTCCAATAGCTATAAGTCTATCACCCCGTTGGAGATCAGCAGCTGCTGCAGGCGAGTTTGGTGTAACAGTTTCAACAACAACATGTCCTCCAATTTCTTCTTTAGGCTGCACTAAGCGCAGAGTGAGTCCAACACTTTGTAAGTTCCCTTTAATTAGTTCTGCCTGGAAAAAAAGTATGGTACAGTTTATTAAATATAGTAACTTCCTGACATTATAGTTTCAGCAGTTAGTGATGATCACATATTAATAAAAGAAAACTTATAAAAACAGGCACCATGAAATGAAGCATATAACTGGATTAATGCTCTCACTGTGCGGGCATCCATTGATCTCAAAATCTCTGGACCACACTATCTGACAAACCAGTTATTCAATGGGTAAAAGGAACTCACAACTCATAAGAACTCACAAACTCTGAAAGACTGTACCATGACTGCATTAAAAGGAGGTATAAGATTCCCATAACTTTACAATATTGATGCAATCCCAGTCTTGAGCTATAGACACACTGGACCAATGCAAGTCTGAAGGAACAGGGTGCCAGTGGGGTCACTTTAACAACACCCCGATACTGAAACTTTGCAGACTTGTCTTCCTTATTGGGAAAAGTTCTGGAAAGGAATATTGAATCAATCTCTTCTTAGACTTGCGCTTTGAGCATAACACATAATAGTAATTATAAAAGCTGTTACCACCACCAGCCAAACATGGAACTCGTCCGGAGTTAGATAAAGGTAGAACAACTGTATTATGTAGAGAAGAAAAATAAATTTGGAGTGATTCTGTATGGCATCTGTTTTACAAGTTTACTAAGGCATTCAATTTAAACTGAAAGCCCATAAGATTCTTAAGCCTACTCCTGGCCTGCACAGAAAAATAAAACCATGTTTTATAACCAGATAATTTTTCTTAAACAAATCTTCAAACAATTCAAATATTAATATTAATATAAAGCGTTACCAATTTAAAAAGACAAGAATTTATTAACTTGGAGTACCTTATTGAACTGGCTCTATTTTATTGCTAAAATCATTATTTTCAGGTCCAAACTTGCACATTTTGGAAGTTCACTGCAGCTTCATTGTTTACTCATCCACCAACCCAAAAGTAAAAAAAAAAAAAAAAATCCAAATGTAGTAGGTGACGTTATCTGAAATTCCTACCAGTGTTCAGTGCTTGATATCTCTATATTGATTCTTGATATAGAATACCTCTGCTAAAAATTAAAAAGTTAATTTTCTAAAGAACATTACTTTTGGACCATTTAAAAAAAAAAATGTCATCATCCCTTTTCATACTGTCAGAAACAACTTTGGTGGAAAAGTTGTTTGGGTCTTTCATTCAGGTAGGATTTACTAAGAATACGTAAAGGTATTTAATACTAATATTTCTGGAAGAAAGGATCACATGCTTATAAAGGAGCTATTAGACGGAAACTAAGCAAAGGATCTTTTAACCAAGTGAGCAATATACACTTCACTTCCTCTAACTTATATACAGTAGGACCTTAAGTTAAGCAACTCTGTATATTGCAAGAGAAAATTATTATTGCTGAGATTTTCAAAGGTGTTTAAGGAAGTCACATAACTAAAATCACACTCAGGTCTCTTTTGAAAATCCCACCTTACATTACAATGCAGAGGGGAGATCAGGGGGAAAATATTTCTGAATCTCCATGATTCTGATAACTGCTAAAAGACTACATTGGAGAACAGATACTGCCCAATACCTTAGGAGCAAAATATGAAGGAGCCTGGCCTATGCTGTTTAGACAGCAAAAAAGAGAAAGGAATCAACAGGCCTCATTTTCATAGCAGATTATGCGTTATCCAACTGCAGCACATGGCACTCTTTAGTAGAAGTGATAGCAAAAATGACTCTGTTGGAAGTGGTAGGAAAAAAAAGGAATGATCCCTGATTAACTGTATTAGGTTTAGCAGGTTTTGTAAATTTAATTGCACTCTATTAATACTCCTTTAGAGCCTTTCTGCCATCTGCTTTGATGGTTTACAGTCCCTTGTGAAATCTAATTTAGAATTATGACTCTGGGCCCGAAAGCCTGGAATCAATTAACAAAATTTGACATTTTGAAAACACAGGACAAAACGGCTGGGTTGTGGGCCAGTCTGTTAGTTCTGTAATAGTGAAGAAGAGGAAACTGCACCCATACTCCTGAGTTTCCCATCTGTTCTGATGACAAAGCAGCTAAAAAAGTTTGGTTTTCATAAGATATTTTTCTGAGAACTTCTCTTCTGACCGGTTCAAAGTGGGAGTCGACAAATGTCAATTATTTTTAACCCCTCTCCCCCACCTTTTTTTTAAGCTGAAAATTAGTATCTCACAAGAATTGGGCTCTACCACACTGGGATTCTCTATTTTTCTGTGATGGAGCAAAGACCACTAACAGTATACAACTCTCACTTATGAACCACTACAAACGGTGTGGTGGGGAAAGGAAGAAATGGATGCGTCCAGCATAGTAGGTTCCCTTTCAGATTTCAGCCTCTCTCTACCAGCTTAATGAAGTATGATAAATATTTGAATACATAAATACCAATAAGTCTAGGTTTAGAGAGATTGCTGCTATATACCCCATTCTTAAAAGAGGCCTACCTGGGAAAGTAGGGTTTGCAAACCAGTCAATGGAGTGGTCAAATCTTGTTAATTGCATATTTTTGATCAGTCAAAGATTATAGTAATTTAACTCCCCCCCCTTACTTTTTGTAGTTTTGTCGACAGAAATATTTTATTTTAGACATTTCTTAATGGTAAAATTGTGCCTTTTCTGAGTATTATTTGGACCTATTTGTCTCTCTCTCTTTTTTTTTTAAACGGATATTATAGACCAGTCAATTGACTGAACTTTATTTGATCAGTCAAACATTCAGCCTTAAGTCAAAACGTTTTAGAAACCAGGGATCACATGAACCACACACATGCACTTCATGCAGAATATTGCAACTAAGGACTTTACAAGGGAGCAAATCAAGAGAAAGTAAGTGATGCAGAGATGTTTTTATTGTTCTTCTTGTGCCTCTTGCAATCCAAGGACTCCTCTGAACTGGTGGTCTTCAAGGCAATAAACTTTCAACAAAGAAAACATTCCCTGCTCTGAATGCCTAGATGTTCAAAAGGTAGATGCCAGTAGGGAAAACCTGGACTTCTATTCTTGACAAATGTGAATGGTGAAGACTATGGGTAAGCCAAGTATCGCTTTGAGGAATCACTTTTACCAGTGATTTCTGGAATCAGAAATGTTGTCTAGTTCATTATTATTGGGCTTATGAAGATATGCACCTGTTCTTCTTAACAGGATCTGTTATAATGAAAAACGCCAAAAGGCCAAACAAGCCAAAGGGTATTGGAATCAATGAACACTGAATGTGGGAGCAGGAAAACAAAACTGAGACTGAACTTAAACCTAGAGAACACAAAAGGTGCTGATGATAAGCAGGTTGCAATAAAGGAATGGAGAAAAGCATGGGACCACAGAGGCAGATCCAGGGGGTGTGGACTGGCACAGCTGCCCCCCTCCCACCCCCACTTCGCTTATCTGCAGAGTCTGAGGTGTGGTTGTAGTCTTGAGCTGGCAGGGGGTACTGGGGGGGGGGGAAGACACCTCTTCCTATGCCTAGAGGCAACCCTTGCTGGAGACTTGATGGTGGGGCTGGGAGGGGAGGGAGATGCCACTGTGCACTAGAGGGGAAGGGTTGTCCAGAACAGGGTGGTGGTGGGACAGGGGTGCAGGAAAGTCTTAGTTACCTTGGGGCCTCAAAAAAGCCACCGGCAGCTGCTGCTTCAATGAGATCTGCCTGTTGGGGGCAGAGACTAGGAGGAAGGTAGCTTCAGCCACCCCCTGCAGTGCCAGTCGCATCACCCGCACCCCCTTTTCCAAGTCCTAGATGTGCCCATGACCACAGATACACAAATATTGTTGGGTCCGAACATGTGGGCTTTGATAAGGAGGCAATGAGTCTAATCATTGGTAGCAGAGGGCCCACAGTGTAATGAAACCACTTAAAGGAAATCTCTTTTTAAAAAGAGCAGATAGCTCCTTTGAGCACAGCAACCCCAGTTCATCTTATGCTCAACTATAGAAGTTAAAAAAAAAAGAAAAAAAAGAAAAGAGGCCAAACAGATTCAGACCAAGCTGATTTCTTTCTGGTAACTTTTGAGAAATTTCTGAGTGGCTCTAAAGTTTCTGATTTCTCCTTTTCAGATGCAGACAATGAATATGAAAAGATAATTACAGCAACCTTCCATTTCTTTGCTGATTCAGTTGTGATCTATTCGGGCATTGATGAATAGTTGGATTTCTAAAGTTTAACTTCATTTTTGGCATTAATGTGCTTGAAGACAATTCTCACTGTGGGATCTTTTTATTAACTGGAAAATGCAATAAGCTGTCTGCCTGCAATAAGCTGTCTCCCCCCCCCCCCCCCGCTTTTTGTTGTAAATGTAATTGTGATCAAATCTGTGGGTGACACCAGGTTTGTTGGGATAGGAAACATGCAAAAGCAGGATCAATGTGCTCAGTGACAGTGATTACAACAATGAGGTTAAAGGTCATGAGAGATGGTTAACGAGAGGAAAAAAACAGTAAATACACAGAAAGGGATTTAGGGCCAGGTAAACGAACCAGACGCATTAAATTAAGTTTATTTTCTTTTGATTCTGTTAACTGTTAGTCCCACAGTTGCTTTTGCATGTAATCAATGACTAATTCCTCAAATAAGATAAAGAAATTTCATCATAAAAATTGGAACAAGCGTGATCAAACAGCATTCTCCTCCAGACTGGTCACAAAATAAAGTAGGTGGCATAAGGAGCATATGGAGATGGGACTAGAACTGGGGCTGGCAACTTGTGGCTTGTAGACCGCATTTGGCCTACAGAAGTCTGATCTGTTCTGCATTTGATTAATGGCATGCTGATCCCCAGCTGTCCAATATGTTCAGTGTTTTACTAACAGTGTGAAAAACCCCTCTAGCCACTCTGGCCTTTAGTGCTCCATGCAAAAGGCTGCTCTCCCTCTCTGCAGCCCATTTACCATCACCACCAAATTAACACGCCAAAGGCACATTTACACGTGCTCCAGGGGTAGGGTGGCACTTTAATTAGAGCTACTCTAATTAAAGCACCACTGCATCTTTTGCATCAGTGTCCCCGCACTTAAAAATGGTGGCAGGGGTGCTTGAGCTAAAACTGTTCAATGAGCTTTAGTTCAAGCGTCCCCACCACCATTTGGAAGCACAGGGACACTGATACACAAGACGCAGGAGGCTGCTGCAGCACGGCAATTACCATGCTACAGCAGACTCAACTGAGTCTGCTCCAACTTGCTGTTATTACAGTGCGTACAGTGGAGCAGCCTCCATACTCGTATATAGGCACCCAACATGGTTGCCTGCCATGGTTTTCAGTCCTTCTCAGTGCCTGGCTACAGCTGGGGATTGAATGTGATTAAGTCAATTGAAGTTTGATCTGGACAAGATAATGGTGGGCAGACCACAGTCTGGAGGGATTGGGATGTCTATCACTGATGAGGTTCAGCCCTCCTTTGTCATTCAGGATCAGCCTTGTGGTACTCCTGAATCCTTTGCTACCCTGGATCTTCAAGTGAAAGTGGTAGCTAGAAACACCTTTAACCAATTCTCTCTCACAAAAATGCTATAATGTTATTTCAGATTTGGACCCGGCCACCATCATCCATGCCTTTGTAACCTTAAGGCTAGACTATCACCGTACACTGTCTTCTGACATGGATTGGTCACCAGGACCACATGACTTCAGCAGTCTGAAGTCTACACTGGCTTCCAGAAACTTTCCAAATGCAATTCAAGGTGCTGGGTTTAACCTAAAAAGGCCCTAAATAGTCTGGGGGCCTGATAGATGAAAAAGGGATCAGCTGCTTTCTTGATGTCCCTTTGTGACCGTAAGGCAAGCCGAGAGCAATCTCCTGCAAGTTCCATCTGCGCACCAAGTTCGCTTGTTGAAAACCTGTGGAGGTTGCTCTCGGCAGTCCCCCCTCAGCTCCTTCCCCCTCTGCCACGCCGCAGCCTGAGTCTGAGCCCGAACATCTTCCAGACCACTGCAAGAGCTTTTGGGCAGGCATTAACCAAGCAAGGGTAGGGTGGAGTTTTTGTTTTGTGTCATATTTTAATAACACACCTGCTTTTATAAGCGAGTTATTTTGTCTCATTGTCTCTGTGATATCATTTGAGCTGTTTGCCATTTGAACAAAACTGTGCCTGTAGAATTGGAGGTCGCTTCTGGAAGCATGGGTAAAAGTCTCTTCAGTCATACTGTAGGACAGTGGTCACCAACCAGTGGATCTTGATCCAACGGTAGATCTTGGAGGCTCTTGGAGTTGATCTGAGGCTGGGGTAGGGGCCTGAGTGCCCGCGTACATGCACGTGCCCCAACCCAGCAAGTCAGCCCATGTTGGAGGGGGCTAGATTGAGGCCCCCCAGGGTAAGTGACAGTGCCACAGAGGCAGGAGCAGGGGTAAGTTGAGTGGGGCCCCAGCTGGATGGGCCTCACCTGCTGGGGAGGTGTGCCCCCAAATCATTTTTTCTCCCTCTGTCTCATCTGCTCCCCCCTTCCTTCCCCACAGACTTACATGCTGGGTGGGAGATGGGGGAGGTGGTGGTGGCCATGCACAGTAGATGTTGGGTTGCTTTTAAATGCCAAAGGTGATCTCAGACTTAAAAAGGTTGGAGACTAGAGCTATAGTACCATAATCAGGATATAAAATGAACAGTATCGTCTGAAAACTCAAGAATCAAACGTTGGTTATGGGCTGTTCTAACTTTTCTTTTGTAGAGATTCGAAATGGAAATGTAAATAAGGCTCATCCATTAGACCTTTCAAGGCAAAGCAAGGTCATCATTTTAACTAAACCTCTGGAACCTTAGGACTGTACCACAATGAACCCTCTGCGTATGCCACAGGTTAAGAGATCATTAAAAAGAGTACAAGCTGTAAGTTGTTTTCAACAGTCACATGAACACTGCCCGTCAGAAGTTTAATCGCATTCCCCATAACACATGGGCACATGTGTTGGTTAGTTATTTGAAAGGCTTCATAAAAATTAAATGCAACTGTTAAGACAAAAACAATATTGATTTCCTCTCAAACACAAATTTTCTGGAAAGTCCTACTTCAGTGTTTTTTGCATGAGCTTTTTTGATAAGCTTGACATTTCTTTTTGTTGCTGAATTGGCTTTGTATGTTAAAAGCCAGCTTTTATAAATGATGGATATTCAAAGATGTTTTTCACTGCATGAAGATAAGAACATTTTTGCAAATAACTCTTACTAACTACTCACCAAGACATACATATTGATTGTTAACTATGTGGCCTTTAGTGTAATTAGCAGCAATTATATCTTAAGCTGTTGTCATTACTGAGCTAGATGTGCTTGTCACAAATGATTTGAAAGTAACTATCACTTTCTTCACTTTATGGCGATTGACAGCATTCACAATAGTTTTTCAAAACTTGTGAAATATTATGGTTGAATCTTCAAACTATTGTTTTCCAAAGCTGTGGAAAATAGTCATGTGGCTTAACATAGTTTTGCAAAAAGCAAAAATGAAATTAAACATATAAGTCCATAAGCTCTCTCTGAAAGTACAGCTGACAGAGCAGGAAATAGCATAGATATTTTATACTGATTGTAGACAATCTTTTTGGCAGGGGTGCCAAAAGTTAAGCAGTGCCCCTTCCTTGAGTGCCACCCTCTCTTCACCCCAGAAGCGTAGCCAATTAAACTTGCACTATGGGGCACCAAAGTGGAGGCAGAGCCCTGGCCAGGCAGAGAAAAGCAGGGTAAGTGTTAACATCTGGGTCCAGGTTAACCCTTCGCTGGCTCCGTAGCTGCTGCAGTTTCTGGTGAGCAAGAATCTGAAGTCCTGAACTCAGCAGTGGCTTCAGGGCCTGGGAAGCATTAACCTGGATCTTGGGGGGCAAACACTTGAGATGAGATGCTGAGTGTTATAGCCATCGCTGGAGTGCCCTGTTCCGTCTCCATTTTAGCACGTCCCTTTATTGAGTGCCCGTGGCTCACCTGCCACATAGCAACTGCAAGTGCCACTTGCACTTGGCCACCCCTGTTTTGTACTAAAGCACTGATGTCACTATTTGGGAAGCAATTACTTCTCTTTCCTTGACTTGCTCAATTTTTAGCAAAATTTCTAAAATACTTTATCAGCATCCCGCTCTAAAATTAATATCCAGACTTATACTTCACAAAGTACACTTACTATATAGTCCTTCAGCACTCCTGGAAATAGATTACAGACCTCTAGTTCTAGGCAAGGGGGCTAGGGAAGGGATCAACAATGTGCTATGAGATAATATCCAGTTCTACTTGACACCCTAAAAGCCTTTCTTAACAGATACTCAGTGGGGATTGTGACCTACAGGTTACAAAGCCTGTCCCCCCGTGGCTGGTCATAAAAACAAGGCATCTATAGGGCCAGGGAAAGGTCACTGCAATTCAGCTCTGCAGCCTTCCCTTTTTTACTATAGAGCTGTAGTTCCCAACCTTTTTTATACTGCAGACCAGCTCAGCAGTGGGACGAGGCACGCAGAGCTAGCTGCATCTCTCCTGGAGCTGCCCAGCCACCCAGCTTTAACCTCGCGTGTGACTGCCAGCAGTGGAAACTGCTCGCCCTGGCGGACAGACGGAGGTCCGAGCAGGGCGGCTTATCCCATGACCCAGCAGTCAACCCTTCGTCCACCATGAAATGCCAAGGACAGGAATCGAAGCAACAATTTTTCACAGAAATCCTTTGAGATAAGGCAGCCCACAGCAGAGCCTTCTCCCATCTCCAAGTCAGAGACAAGTTCCATTGACAGAACAGGACAGAAACTCCGTGCACCTGGAGGCCAATTAAATCCGGCATGCTTTACAGAAAGCCATTTAACACAATTTTCAGAAATAAATTAATTCTTAATTTAATAGGCTATTTTTTAATTTATTAGGGAACTAGGTACCCCATCCAACTGAAATTCGACAGGCACTGGCTACTTACTCCTGTCTGTCTGAATATTATCCTCTTAAAGTTTACATTTCTTTCATCATAACCAGTATTTTGGCAAGTGTATTGGTGAAATCCGAGACAAGACAGTATAAAAAATAAGAAAGATATATTACTGAATTATTTTGTATCCATTTTCTTACAAATCATGAAAGAAATTTTCCCTCTGATTTGTATAATAAAAATCATTCCAACTAAAACTTGCATCTTTCCTGAAGTCTTTTCTTTACCCGAAAAATGTACATATCTGGTAATTACTCTAGAGCACTTAGCATACACAGTGTTTGATAATTCAATACAACAGACTGCGTGTATTGGTGTTCTAAAATTAAGTGTATTTCATGAAAGTTCCTGTTGGAAAAACACAACTCCCAGAGAAACCAGAATGTACTGGTGATTTATATGAATTTAAATGTACCAGAGAACTGTCATTATGAACTAGGCTATGAAGAGAGGATGACAAAAGCAAGGCACAATTATATAAAGCAACATTAATGAGCTTGAAAAGTGAAGACAGAAATGAAAATGGGAGCTTTCATTTTGCAATGAGGCCTTAAATAAGCAACTCCTAGCTGATCTCCTTGTCTAGGCTGAATTAGGAAAGATGATTCTTACATACACCCACACGCAGAATTTTCAATTTCATGATATTAACAGCATACACTAGCCTTATAGTTATATGATGTTTTCAGTTGTACAAGCACGAGATTTAAGCTGGGGACTAAAGCAAGCAATTCTCAATACTGGAAGGAATTCCTAATTACATGTGATACCAGAAAGAAAAATGTAACTTCCAAAAACAGACTCATTTCATGGATGATGAAACTGAACCATGATATTCCTCCACCAGGAAACATGCAGGGTAACCTCCTCAAGAAGCCTGAAAATTCAGCTCAGAGAGCATTTATTACACTAAAGAAAATGTCCTCACATTTACTGAGAGTCCTGACTTAGTAATGAGTCCTTTGCTACTTTTAAACAATTGGTAAAGGCAAGAGAATGGGCATTCTTTGATAAATGATGTGCTATTTTATGGCTCTTCAGAAACATTGTTATTATTAACTGTAGGAAATACAGTATTCAAAGACACATTCAAATCCTTGAGAGGAGACCTAACTTCTTTGAGCTCAGGTAGCCTTAGAGCTGGTGTTGGCCCAGGCTGCAAAGGAGTCAGCTGACCTCCAGCCCCAGCTGGGGCTATGAGCCTCCCCCCGGCTCCTTGCAACTTCTGCAGATGGGGGTGATCCCAACCTGGGGAAGGCATGGGGAGCAGCAGCTGCTCCATTCCTCCTAGCCTCTGGGAGCAGAGAGAGCAGTGGGGAATTTGTAACAATTGGTAGTGATCTTCCTTTCCTCTCCTGATCTCTGAAAGGGGAGGAAGAAGCAGGACCATGTCTTAGGGGCTGTCTCCAGTCTCAGGAAAGTTGGGGGGGGGCGGGGTGGGAGAGGGGATGGGGACAGAAGGCAGCAGCAATGCGACTCCTCTATGACTGGAAGGAGTTGAGCTGTGGGGAAATGCCCCCTGCCCCTCTAACCTGCCCCAGACTGGAATCCCCACTCTCTACATCACAGTGCCAGCAAGTACAAGTGTACAGGCATTCATTATAGTGAGAGAGACTCTCTGCTACAGAGGAGATCTTCCAGGGGTCATCCTGGAAGATGTTTATTTCAGATCGGGCATGATTCATCCTTTCAGGAGAAACTGGGCAAATGAATTTACATTCCTAGTTTTCTACCAGAAGAGAGTGGCAGTTCTCTTGGTACCGCCCTAACACCTGGACTCGGTGGCCTAAGGACAGATTTTTCATTTGTCTTCCTCTCTTTTTGCCAGGTCAGCTTTTAACTGGTTAGGGTCCTTATAGTTTAGGCTCAGTCTTTACAAAATAAATCCAGTTCTCTCTGCTGGTACCTGGAAGCAGCAAGAACCCCAGTGTTCTTTCAAGAAATGTCTGCGTTACAGGACCTGTTATGACCACAGCAGAGCATAAAAAGTTATCTTGGAGGAAGCTAGCAGCTGAGCTGTGCTGACATCCAAGTCCCCCCTGGAGGAAGTTATAAATCCTCCTTTGCAAGGGGTACCTGAGCCAATTAGTTTCAAGTTAGCTTAGGTATGTCTACACCACATCTGATATTTTTCTGCTGTCAATCTCTATGTACTTGGGGCTCACTGACTTCACTTCTAGCCAAAGCCAACAAACAGCTCAAGTAGGAGTTAACCTTATAGAATTCAAGTAGGCTGCTGAATTCAGTTTTATAATCCTGCCCAAGTCGCATACAATACTCATAAATACAATACAAGCCCTTTCCCCAAATTTTTTAACAGTAAGCCAAGTAGAACTCCAATGACTAACACAAATGAGGATGCCACTATAATAATCAGTAAAATTTCCCATTAGAGTACTAAGCTTATTAAAAATGGTTACTTGCAATCAATTACAATACAATTATTTTAACCTAGATCATTCACATATTGCACAGGAAATATGACACACATGATATGATATACAAATTGCATCTAATTTTATTATTATGTAGTATGTATAAGATAAAATCCTTCCTTTCAGATTTGACTGTAATTCTGTAATCAACAAAACTGACTTATGTTTTTCCCCCCAGGAATTTCATTTTGTGTGAAATGTCTGCCTTCCTGTTCAGAATGAAAGTTTCATTAAATGTAATCATGGACACATATGATATCTTATGAAAAATCATGTCTGTTTTTCCACTGAAATTGTACCGAACTAGCTGAACGAGATCATTTCTTTTCCTCGGGAAACACTGGCCCTTTGAAGAAGCCACATTAACAAAAGACAGTTTGTACCCTATTCCTGATTATCTGCTAACAGAATTATGCCACAGAAGACAAACCAGCTTTAGAAGCCACTGAGAACAGAAGGTCGAAGCACAGATTTAGACTCCATTGTCATTATACTACATAAAAGGAAGTTTTTCAACATAGCACCTTGACCTGCCTCTTCCCCCTGAGAAACCCAAGACAGTGGCCAGTCTCACTTCCTGTGGGACATACGGGATAGTCAGACAAGTACTCTTTTTCAATGTGTTAACTGTATTACTAAGTTGATGAGGTTTTAAAACTCTTATTCTGCAATTAACAGTGTACAGAGGACCTACGGCAACTAAAAGACCCTTTGATGATTACAATTAAAGCCTTAAAATCACTTATTCATTAAGTAAGAAAAAGAAGATTATGTGAAGTCAATTTAACACCCCCCCAAACTTCCATGCGTCAGGTACCCAGCAGGGCTAACAAGCCACCAAAGCTGTATTCTCTGTCATAATGCCCTATAAAACAGAGAGGTGGATGTTACATTCTGGACTGGGATGGAAACAAGCAATAATTCATTAAAGCTTTAACCCTGAAAACACGCACATGCTTAACTTCATTAACGCAGGTTATTCTACTGCAATTAAATGCGACTACTTGGGCTAGTAAACTTAAATATATACACGTCTGCAGGATAAAAGCCAAAAACTTCTGACGTCAAAGTGTGAACATGTTAGCTGGGCAGAACAGACTAATTATTATGGAAGGAACAGGGTCTGCACATTCTTTTTTCTCAGTATTTATGACACATGAGGAAAGCCAGGGCAGCCGCTACAAAATAATACTTAAATACTGCAGTTTTATCGTTCAGAAAAACAGTGTCTGTGACATGCAAAAAGTAAACTGTTTAGCAATTATCATGAATTGCTGCGACACTCTAAACAGCAATTACAGGAGTTGAATAGAGGAGTTAAAGGCAAACAAGGCAGCAGGCAACCTGCATTTAACTTCAAAATAATGTCAGAGGCAGGTAAAATGCAGACCTTCGGCTTTATGTGCAGCTCTTCCTTGGAGAGCAATTTAGCAGAAACACCAATATAGCTCTTCTTTAAGTGCTGTAACACACTGACATCCTTTTAGTCTTTATTAAACCCAACTGTGATGATTTCCCTCAGCCCTGAAAAAAATGGAAAAAATTGATTTTTTTCAACTCTGATATTACTGATTATGCATTAGATAGAAAAAAAGGCTTCATCTAATATTGCTTGAGCATGACTTAGTCAGTATATGAATATTTTGTAAAAACCTCAGGAAGTTTAACAACAAATATGAAAGCAGGTTTGCAGAAACTGAAAAAAGGAAAACATCTGTGAGAATCATTTTGGATTCTAATATTAGGTACAAGACAGAAGCCTAATATTAGTTCCCCTTTCAATAAATTTCTTATAGATGCTCGTGATAATGTTCATATAGCAGATATCGGCGAGGAACATCAGACAAACTTTCTTCCAAAAGAAATTTTTAAAACAGATGGAGAAGAAAAAATACATATACAGGAAAAAATGAGTACGGCTTTTACTAACATAAAGTCTAATATTTTTAACTTGTTTTTAAAACCACTCATCTTGCAGAAAGATAATATGACACTAATGCTCATCTTTGGAAATTTTCCCTTCAATTGCTGTGATCATTCTGTTTTCCTATTTTAATAAGGTATTTGCCATGTAATTAAAAAGTGATACAAATAAACTTTCCAAAGGGGGAGGGGTGGAAACAGAAACAACATACAAACACTCACAATTAAAATGTTATTGTGATTTTTTAAAAATATTCTTAAATTTCCAAATGCCTTTGAATACATCTACTGGTGATATTGTTACATCCCTTCCTACTGCATTTTAAACTACCACATTTCTAAAGAAGCAGATGCAAAGAATAGCATACTGGATTGGTTTTGCTGTGGTTTCCCAGCAAGGAGTTTGTAACCCCCGTTTAAATTAAGTAAATAAATAACTTTTAGAAAGTTATTTGAGCATTTCCAAAACAACAGCAACATATACACAACACAAAATCAGTCACCCCATTAAAGGTCTTGGTCAGCGGGATCTAAGCCTTAGTAACCGTCTTGGCACAACTAGTCAAGATGACAAAAGTAAGAAATATTATCAGTTTGAATGGCTGAGAGTCAGTCTGGACCAGAGGTGTCAATCTCACCCGTGCTCCCAAGGCAAGATCCAGATCCCAAGGGACCTCCTAGGGCCAGATACAGACCCTGTGGCAGGGTGAGTGGCAGTGGCTAATGCAGCTGTTGTTCACCTTCTCCTTTGCCACCCACTTCCACCAATACACATGCCCATCAGGGCTCCACAGCTGGGAATCTGGTAGCAGATCTTGACCTGGCCCTGAGTTTCTAGCCTCTCTAGAGCCTTGTAGGCTAGGTAAAATGGCCTAGACCAGAGGTATCAAACATACTCATGAGCTAGATCTGGCCAGTGGAGCCACTTCGCCTACTGGGTCTGCTATTAAGCTTCTGTGACAATTAACATGCAGGCTCCTAGGAAATAACTCATATAAGGCAGTACTATACGCCTTGCCCAGAAAAAAAACAACATTTCTTACTAATTCATATAAATACTATTCTCAGCATACAGTATTTTAATATCACATGTAGTCTGCATGCAACTTCTACAGAAAAACAACCCCTCCCCAAACAACCTACCCATTCAATTTAAAATAGTGCAGAACATGGATGAACGCGGTTTGAGATTCTTACAATACACAGAACAGACCTCCTGACCTCTTGATGAAAACCGGCGTTCTACTATGAGGGTTAATAAAACGGCTTGAGTGATACTACAGAAAATAAGACAGCAAGCTTATTTATCTGCCAAGTGAATAGATTACTGTTTCAAAATCAAAATTATATTAAAATAGTTCATGTCAAAAGGAATGAAAACATGCCGAATAAAATGTATCCACATAATTAGGGTTCTTTAGAAAGTTTATCAAATACTGGGTAGTATGAAAATGAATGGTTACTAAAACATGAAAAAGCTAAGATCTCAGTGTTATGAGACATTATGAAAGCTTGATTCTAACCACACTTTGAATAATTACTGTTAAAAGGTCAAAATCTGCAATACATTGTCTCTTTTCTATTAAAGAAAAAAAGCACCTCACTGAGCCTCTAGAAATCTTGACTTGATAAACACTGAAGTGCACACACACACAGAGATAGGCACAGTAAGGAATGTCTTAGTCAATGGTTGTGTGCCTATTTTTGGTTATTTTCCTGAACGTAACATGTCAAATCAATTTGTTTATGGTTATAGGGCACAAGTCGCTGCCAGGCAGTGAAACAGCAGCTCACTGTCACTCCTAATTAGTAGCAGCAAGAAGACAACGCACCTAGGGCCAGAGTTTCATAATGTTACCATCCGTCACACGTAAAAAGTTGCAACAACAACTATAATTGAAAAGTCCTTTACGTCAATTAAGTCCAAAGCTGAAAATTCACTGTGCAATAATATGTATGAATATTTACTTAGAAATTACTTGAATCAAGACATTGCCATTTTGGAAATTTCTTTCCAAACATGAACGAGAGCATCGATTCATCAGAAGGAACATTGAGGAACTGAACTTCTTCACACCGATCCCCATTTACAGCAACCAGGTTGTCAAACTTTCTGCCTCAACATATACAAACAGAGTGTGAAGAGCAAAAGTCTGGATGTTTCTTGGTCTTTCATTTCCCTTTCACCATAATCAATTTGGTTGCATAACTGGATAACAATAATAGGATTCTGTTGCTTGTAATCAGAAGTTTGCCTGACAAGGAAACAAAGTTGATAAAACTTCTCAATTTGTCTGTTGAGCCAAATTACTTTCATCCTTAAGATATAAAAAGATTATTTTCAACAAATACTTAAAAACATCATTTATATCACAAGCTTTTTTTTTTTTTAAACTTGGGAGGGGATTGTGCATTACTAATGCGCTACAATACTGTTTTAAAAGGAAATCTAGTCATCTAATCATTTTTTCCATTGCCAGTGACCAACCAAAATGAATTTCTGGAGGTGGCTGGGTAAGAATCTATTCCATGATGGAGGGGGAGAGAGACTCTTCCAGGAATAATCTCACTAGGAGTTCCCTCAAATGACTGGCTGCCTGTCACCTGTGCAATCATTCATGTCACACCTATGACCTTGCAAAAACCTGTACACCAATTCTGCATGTGCACCCCACTGTACAATTAAGAATGGAAAAAGCCAGTCTGAAGACAAAACATACTTTCTAGAGCAAATATTTGACCACTGTTGAGTAGTCTAGTTCTATGACTATTAGCCTTTATGTAATAATTCAACTATATCAATTCCCAATGAAAATTTAATAGAGAGAGAGGCTTAAGAGTAAAAATGTCCAGCTTTTCAGTTCTGCTTTTCTTTTCAAATAGAAAGTGGGACTTGGCTGTTTGTTTGTTTTTTTAAACCAACTCTGCTATGTATTTCATTTTTCAAAACAAAGTCTCTTGGGAGCTACCTCACTACACAACTGACTTGGAGCCATGAGAAATTACCTTGTATCAAGGTATCCATTGCATTCAAATGGCATCACTGAAAAACAAACATGGTAAGTCAATGCACTTTAAAGAGCAATCCAGGAAGAAGGTGTCCAATTTGATTTCTTTCCAATGGGAGTAGTGGGAACTCAACTTTAAGGTGGAGTTGGATAAATTTGAGAAACATTATATGTGATGCCTGATAGATCACAGGACTGGACCTGGTGGTACAGCTTGGTGTTCAAGACAATGCTTGTCTCTCAGTTACACTGGTACAAAATTAAGTCCACTAAAATCAAGGATTTACACACCAGCAAACCTGAGAAAATAATCTGGCCTATGCATTGATACAATAGAGATATCAGGCAACAAGTCAAATGACTGATGTGTTATTAGAAAAAATATAGGTACTATCATCAAGTATAAATTTAAATATGTATCTTCCCAAATACACCCGTGCTAGGTATCTGCATCAGGTCTGAATGCATGAGGGTTTTTTTAGATTGCTTGGATTTGAACAATAATTTTTTGACCGTGAAAAGCTTTATCAATGCAGAAGAAAATGTGTTCGCAGCTTGCTTTTATTTGAAGGCTGGACTTCCAATGGTGCCCTATATCCTCTTCTTTGCAAGTCCACCGAGATTTAAGGAAGCAGGCAGTGCCAACAATGCTAGAAAGGAGCCAACTCCTCTCAATTCATAAAAATGGTCAAAATGGAAATGCACCCAAAATGGTGCATTATTTGCAAAAGTGCCATCTTCACCAAGTCCTAAACTCTAACCCTAAAATACTCCCTCTCAAATAAACGTAACTCAGAGCTTTTGGGTGTACATCGTAATTGGGTACTAAAAACTTCTGCCTTTGTCCACTTATGAGTTATTTTAAGGTAAAATATTTTTTCTTTTCCTTTAAGGTTTCTCTACAAAAAATAGTCAGCATGATTTTTGTCACCAAGTCTTTGAATTAAATTTTTTATAAAAATGCAGTTAAAAGCAATCAAGTTGAAATCAGAATATTAAGGTTCTGAAGATAACATATATATGTGGCCTGATGAATGGTTAATAGCTCTTAAAGGTAAGATGTATGGAATCAGCCTTCAGCTCTATCAGAACTAGTTAGTGCAACCACCTACTCGCCTTATAGTTATGGGAGAATAAGGACTGTGTTAATTGACGGTGAGCAACTGATACCTGTTCTTCCACAAAACAATACTTTTTTCCAACACAATCCAAAACAAACTGAAGAACTATTAAAAACAGTGACATATAATAATCAGATCTTAGAGGAAATTACAGAGGACAGGAGCAGAAGACGATAATCATCTGGGCCTGAGGACAGCAGTCTGCTTGTCACCGTCTGAGAAAATTGCTGCAAACCACATTTCTTGGTTCTCGTTGGCCCCCAACCTTTGGGTCACTAAAGACAGTTGAAGTCTATGTTTAAAAAAAAGAAAAGAAAATCTGGGCTCCAAAAGTCATAAAAGCAGCAGCTGGGACTACACCGATATACTTAGTCTCTGGGGTAACAACAGCCAGACTATTGTTACAGGACATTGTGCTACATAAAGGTAGAAAGCACTCATTTTGGTTTGTCCTATGCAGACACTGACAGATTAAAATGTTTAAAAATCATAATAAAAGTAAATCACAATACTAGTAATTTTGCATTTAAAAAATTTTACAAACATAAAAAACAAAGAAAAATGAGCATTACTATAGACCTTTACACTTTGCAGAAAATGTGAAAATCAAGTTGTTCTTTGAAGTTAACTTGACAGTATAAATTCAGCCCGTTAGACTATGGGCAACATAAACTATAACTACATAAATAATATTTTTAAACCCTTAAGAAAAATTGTAAAGTGATCACATCATCACTGTTTGAACTCAAAAGCCGTGAAGAAAGAAAACCTACTGTATTTGAATTATTACCCTGCAATACACTCACATTTCATCTTTTTAAAATCCTATTGAAGTCTCATTTTGTGCTTTTGATTTGTAGCTAATTTAAATTTTATTTGGGCCTTCCAATAAGAATTGAGCTCTAAGTGAAGGATGTTAGGCAGAGGTTGTTATGGAAACTCTAGCAAGTGTGTGCGCTGGTTTTGCCCTTTTCTGTCACTACCTGCAACAAAAAAGCGTTCTTTTTCTGTATCGTGTAAATAACACTGAACTGTGCAGATTACTTACCACGATGCACCAGTAAGTTGCTTTATTTCCTACTGACAAAATTTGCCATCCTTCAAATGTCAGGAGAAAAATCAAGGGAACAAACCCATGGTTTCATCATACAGGGCTTGCTTTTCTTGTTGATCTCTCAGGGTTCATAAAAATACCATTTGACTTGCATACTTAAATGCCATCTAAAGAACAGCATAGTAAGATAATTAAAACCAAAGGAATGCTACACTACAATGCATTTTGGTATTTATATGACTTAACAGCTTAGATCCCCAGAGTGGAACTATAACTTGATTTCTATGCTATTTTATTGCAACAACCCTTGGATGGATTGAATTGGAAACAACCTTTTGCATGCAGCATAGTAAAGTTAACAGCAGTGGGTAAATACAGTATTATTAAAAAGTGATGAATTGCAGTAGTGTTTTGTTTATAATTATTAAACAGTCATCATTTTAAAGCATGAACAAAATTAATTTACTTATTGTTGTGAAAGACATGCAGGTGTCCCATAATTGGCTGTACTGTAGTTAAGTGCTCTTACATTTGTGTTTATAATCTGCATTTATAATTTTATGAATCACTGATACTTCCTTCAAAAAGGAATTAGATATTTCACTGACACCAACAATATTCAAAGTTACCAGAATGAACTACAAAACATTTGAGAAAAGATATTACACCTCGTGCTCGAGGGTTTAAATGTTGGTGGCAGAGTGCAGACAGTCCTGTATGGCCAGGTACAGACATTATACTTGTACTAGTATAAGAAATCAGAAACCGGGCCATGCCTGTAACAGAACAGAAGTCTGGGACACAAAACCAGTCTATATGCATAGCAGAACAGAAGTTAAACACGGAACTAGTTTAAAAATGGCAGAACCTAGTCTAAGACTTGCCCCCACCGCCACCCTAGCCAAAAGGTGAAGGTGTGTTTTGTTTGCTACTGATCTAAACTATGCTGGTTATAGGAAACCATGTAATTCAGATCAATTCCACCTTGGGCTTTCTGAATGTCTGACACCAAGCCCAAATGCCTTTTGTAGAGTTCTTATGCTGGATCACACAGACCTCTTACATAAACCCCTGATCAGTACAGCAACACATATACAGGTGCACCTTTTAAGTTAACCTTAAGAATTTAATTTCCTCTGCTGATTTTGGGTGACTTCTCTTTGGCCCAGGAGAGAAGAACCTGTGATTATTTTTATTAGCATGAAGCATGGGTGATTCTATACTGGACCTAAAGGGGTTTACTACCTTTATCAAATCAATTCAGAGGGAAAAAGGAGTCTTTTCATTTAAAAAAAAATGCGCAACAAAAGGTAAGGTTTTGATTAAGTAAGTAAATAAATACCAAAAACCTGGAACCCAAGAAATAAACCTTGGTCCTCTCAGTAATTACCAAAGCAATGGGTGCGCTGGCTGATCACGTTAAGGCACCTTCTTCCATCTGCTGATGGCAGCAAAAGGCACGAAGTTTAACACAGGGGCATTGCTAAGGTAATTTCTTTATCTTTGCCACCAGAATTTTGGTACTAGTTACAATTTTGAATTACAAGCTTTAAAAAGAAAAAAATTCTAAAAGCGCACAATAAACTTGACTATAAGGGAACTGAAAATAAACCTTACTAAAACACTTAAGATACCAACACCCCCCCCAATTATCTGTTAAGTTAAATCAAATGCACAAAGGTACTTTCACACTTACAGTACATGATAATTATCAAGCAGGGATTTTATTACACCAACTATTCAAAATAAATGGCAGTGACACTACTTATCTAACTGAACCAACCAAAGTGTATAGATAATGAAGACCACTGCACAGAAATAATGTGTTTTGCATGTGTAAAATCCATTTGCTCTCAATTTGCAGTTCAGCTACATGACCTTTGGGCAGCAGGCACCATTTTAAAATGCTTGCTCACAATACAGTCACCAAATGCCTGTTCAGTTTAAAAACTTAATAGTTTTCCTAACCTCTGTTCTTCTCAGAAGCTGATGTGTATGATTACTCCTTAATCAAAGTGCAGCTTAAATTCTGGACCTCTTCCGTGCAGTTTTATTTAGTAATTTACTTGCAATTCTTTTACAGTCTGGATAGTAATCCCCTAACAATACCTTCCTGTTTCAGCTTTCCTCTATTGCCAGGAATTAAATTCTGTTTTTATAAAAATCATATTGTTCAAACTATATTAATACTCATGTTGTCACAGTTTATATTCAATTACATACAATTTTCAAACCTCAACCTAACCTGTTAAGTAGGCAGTTACTATCACTAGCAGTAGTTGAAAGAAAAAAGATGCACAACTACTAGCTTTCAAAGCCAGAATTTTATGCAGGTTTCATGTGAATGGACCAATTTCTTTCAAATGTTTCTAAAGCTACTGTAAAATCAAGTTGAAGCAAGCCAACATTCATGCCAGTTTACTCCATCATATAAAGAAGTATTCTCTAAATTATGGAAAAAAGGCAATCAAATTCACATATTGCATTTGTTGTGCTACTTTGACCAAATACGTAGCCAAGTATATTGTTACACTGCTGGAAATTTAAGTCGTTCTATATATTAGATTTATTTCCTGCCACGCAAGTTTCCTAACCTATTTGTACCTTAGCACAAACCAGGTTAGGTTCATTCATACCTCATCACACAACACATGAGTTCTCTGTACAATTTAACTTCTTTTTTTTGAAGAATATGATAATCTACCAGGCAGGTGAAGGAGTCATGATTTAAACATATATTGTAACTGTAGGTACTTGCACGTCTCCAATTCTGCTCCATGGTGGAGAGATGCCAGATCAGCACTGGATTTCCTTAAACAGTTCCCCCTTCACTCACTGCCCCTATTTAGCGTGTATCAATAGGGAAGGAGGTCACAGCCTTTTTCTTAGGCATACTTCTTCCTGACTCCAACATACCTTGCTCCTCGCACCAATCTCACCTCTGATCCCTACCCTGCCCAGGTACCCACAAATGCCCTTTCCAGTAGGATTTCTGTGGAGCAGACTTGAAACTGTGTAGGGCGCCACGCAGCATCAGCGAGAATCCAGTGGGAGATACGCATGCCAACTCTGTCCCACTACGATACTTTGGGAGTTTGTGGAAGGGTAGACTCTCTTCTACGACTACTCTCTATTAATTCCACGCAATTCCAGCTCCTGAAACATGACCAGCAGAGAAACTAATTTCTGTGAAAGTCAAATTCTTCATTGTGGCTAGAAACTGTTTATTTCTAATGATGAAAGATGAGAGGATAAGCCTTTAATGAGCTTTTTATATTTCCCTGGTTGCTGTATTTAAAGCCTATGAATTAGTGATACTCAGGTAAGCCCTGTATGTAAGCAGATTGTTGGGTCTAAAGCCCTTGTGCAGATCAAATGTTAAGAATCTGGAGGCTGCTAGTGCTGGTACATGTAAGCAAGGAAATTACCGGACAATTTGTTCTTAATTGTAATAAATTTAGGTTAAAAAACCCAATCTATTTTTAAACCCTCTTTCTGTATTTGAAGTACCAATGCATGCAGAGCAAATACAGGAAGGACATACACTGACCCCTGTAAAAAACTCTTCCTTTGAAGAGACCAACAGCAATTCTTTGTCCAACTGCTAATTTTTAAGGGATTAACTCCAGTGTAGCTGCTTCCATGTGCTAAGCAAACATCTACTTGACTCAAGCTCAAGCAGTTTAGAGGAATCAGAGGGGCTTTTGTGCTGTCACACGCAGAATGATAGCCAGACGTATGAAGTGTGGAGTCATGCTATGAGGCGAGACGGCCAGCTGCCAAAAGCAGACCACTAACTAAAATGTTCCTTTCCAGAGTTTTTGGGAACCAAATGTAATGTAGCATCTCTGCCGTAGGATTCACTTATGACAGCACAACCTGTCACTTGTGACGGGAATCCAGAGAGGTGACCTAATTGTTCTATTTTTTCCCTTAAACTGGTAAGAAGATTCTTAAGAGATTTGTAAAATGGCCTATTTTTTAAATTTCAGGAGTTGGCAAAAGCAGAAAAATAATCTTTTGTGACAGGGAAACCAGAATAATTCAGGTAGTTTGTTGGATTTTGTGTTTTGTTTTTGCCAATTTCCCAATGAGAGTTCAGTCAGGGAACACCAAAAGAAACTGATTTTACTCATCTGCTATACAGTAGCACCGCGAGCTCCCGGGCTAGCTAAACCTCCGTCTCCTAGGTCCATGCCCTGAATTCACCTCAGACGGGAGTGAGAGAATGGTGGTGCTCCAAGAAGGACCTGGGTTATACAAGTCTGTGATGCACCTGTCCTTACCAGGTGGTCTAAATGAGTATGGGTATCTATCAGACAATGACACTGAGTAACTTTTTGGCCTGGAAAGGACACAGATGCAAGGAAAAGCACTCTGGCTAGGGACAAAAGTTGCACAAACTGGTTCAAGTGATCAGAAACTGGTTTAAACCTGTAACACAATGGAAGTTCAGCGCACATAACCCAGTTTCAAAAGGGCTGAAATCGACCTGGCTGAACATAGTATGAGACTTAACTGATTTGGGTCCACCCGGTTTATGGAACTTCTGTCCCAGACCCCTTCCTGGTTTAAGTTAAACCAGAGTCCCCCAGCATCCCAGCACGCTCTGCAGCCCTGGGTTGGGCTATGCCCTCTACTCCATACAGCAGGGCCGACCCCGCCCCTCTGCTCTCTAGCCAGAGGCAGGTATGGCCAGATACCAGCCAGCATGGCACCCCAAAAGCAAAGGGAGCAGGGAAGGGGGTTATTCCCACCCTACCCTCTCCTACCAGGGGACAGCAGCTGAGGTCTCCATGGCCAAGATGTAGTAGCCTGTCAGGCATTCACCCCATTCACACTCCAGTGGCAAGGGTGGAGCATGGCTAGAGCCAGCAGCCATGGCACCGCCACCCCCCTGCCTAGACTGTGTACTGGCTGGGGCTCTTCTGCTTCCCTTGCCTCCAGCTGCCATCGCCGTGCAATGTTGGGTAGGCAGGTGGAAGCTCTAGCCCTGTGGCTTCTGCCCAGCGCACAGAGCTCTGGCTCCAGCTCCAGGCACTGGAGAAGCCTCTGAGCTGTAGGGAGGAGAAGGAGGAGAGGTTGTAGCCACTGGAGTTAAGGGGAAGCTGGCTGGGCCTGGCAGAGCTGTTCTCCCCTCACCTCCAGCTGCAGTTCCTGCTTCTGCCCCTGCCCCCCTGCTCAGGGCAGGGGGAGGCTTTAGGTCAGTGCCTGGAGCTCTGGCTCCAGTTCCAGCTGCTTTCTGCCCACTCCACCTGTCCAGCACAATGAGCAGCCCCCATGGGGGAGCAGGTGGAAAGCAACTGGAACTGGAGCCAGAGCTCCATCCGCTGGGCAGAAACTGCAGAGCTAAAGCTTCCACCCACCCGGAGCTGCACAGCAGCAGCTGGAGGTGACGAAGGCAGAAGTCCCCTGCTGGCCCCGACCAGCACACAACCTATGACGTGGCTGCTGCACCGGGCAGAGGCATGGTAGGGGCTGCAAGCCCCTCTGGGGGGTAGCTGCCAGGCTCCGGGCCCACTGGTGCCTCCGAGCCAGCCTGAGCGACCCTCTGCTCAGCCAGCCACCACCTGGGCCCCAGCCCAATCCAAGGGCCTGGCCCCCGTGGCCCAGTCCAGGCCAGCCCCTGTGCATCCACCCTCAGTAGCACCTGCAGGTCGGCCCAGCTCAGCACTGCAGCCCTAGCCCCAGGCAGATGGCAGGGCCATGCTGGATGACTCTGGCCAGGGCCCCCCACTACTTGAGCTTCGGTCACCGATTCGATTCAGCAGAGATTCGGTCCGATTCGGTGGCCAAATCTCCAAATCAGAGGACCCTTTAATCTCTCCAAATCGAATTGGAACCCTCAGAATTGATTTGGAGAAACTTGGAAAGATTTGGCGATTCGGACATGGACACAGCTTTAAATGTCTTTTCTATATAGTCTAAGTAGCAGGCGGCTCATGAATGCAGAGATGCTGGGGCACAGAGTGTGTCCCACAGGAGTGTGGGGGGCTCCCCCACACACTTGGCAGCAGACCCAGAAGTGGACCAGAAGCACTTCCGGTTCGCTTCCAGGTCCACTGAAGAGTGCGCAACCCTACCCCACCTCCCCCCAGCTTGGTGACTGGTGCCTCCTGGGTTGGGGGTGGAGGGGCACCCAGGGTCCCCCTTGGCCAATCGCCAAGCCAGGGAGCACTGAGGGGGCCCCCCACATGCTCCCCAGTAGACCTGGAAGTGGACCAGAAGTACTTCCGATCCACTTTCAGGTTTACTGCCAAGCACATGGAGGGCCCCCCCACGCTCCTGTGGGACACTGCATGCGTCCCAGCATTGCAGAGTTCACAAGCTGTGCCTGGTACCTCAAAGTATGTAGAAGAAACATTTAAAGCTGTGTCTATGTCCAAATTGCTGATTCTCCAAATCAACATTGAAATCTTTAGATTTACTCCAAATCAAATCAGCGATTGTTCAATCAACAAATTGAATCACTGTCCCCGATTTGGGGTGAATCTGAACCGAATAGGGCCCGATTCGCAAGCCCTTAATATTCACACATTACATAACTGTAACTATATTACACTAAAATCTTTGTTATCTGGCATCCCCAGGGTAATATTGCCAGTTATATAAAAATTTTGGTTATCTAAAATAACCTGGCAGGGGTTTTTATTTATCACTCTGCTTGACATCAAATCTGAGAAAAACTTGTTGTCCTGGGCTATAGCATACTTTCTCCAAGGGCTATATTTGACAATCAAAGTTTAATGACTATCCTTCTAGCTCTATGCCAGGAGCGAGACCATCTCCTGTGGATTTTAACCCTGTATAGAACACCTGTCCCTGGTGCCCAACTTCTTAATAAATGAGGCTGCCTACTCATTTCTTATATTTTCTTGATGCACAGTGCACAAGAACAACATTCATATATATATATATGGGATTTTTCATGTGCATCTTCATACCATTTTACTGCTGTGTGTTGTTCAAGGGGAAAAAAAGGACATTTCCAGAAAAAAGAGGAAGGGGGAAGCAGTCTCACATCCTTCCACCCACCAATTTTGTTGGAAACGAGAAAGAAATAAAAAAAAAAACAAACGAGATGCAAGATGAACTAACACTAATAGAGAATGTGGACACTAGTTTATAGTCACTCTTGCAAACCATGTTAGATGCCAAATCCCAGAGAATACAAAAAAAATACAATGGTAACTACTACTCTGTAATCACTGATGCCTTTTGGCAGGGTACTTTTCTACCCTTCAGCACGGAACGGGAATTTGATAAGGATATTCAGTCATATCTGTATTCGTAAAGAGTTTTTTCCCCTGTATCATCCACGAGACTGGCACTCCATTTTACTGAAAATGGAATGGGCAGACTGCAAAATGAGCTAAAAAGAAACCAGTACTGAGAAAGGAAGAAAAATAAAAGAGAAGAAATGCAGAAAGAAAATCTGTAGCAACAAAAGGCCGAGCGTCAGACTTCTCAAATTATAAAAACACTAACAACAAGTGGATTCCTATTTAAAAGAGTAAAGATGCAATGTTGCCCTACTGATTGTGAGCGTCTCTTTTTTGGTCCCCACCCTTCAATATCTAAGTCCTGATTCCACCCTCCCTTCCACCAGGTACTCAGTGAAAATAACCTCTTATGGAGCAGAGGAAACTAGATCATAATGGCTTTAAACTGGGCACCTGGAAAAAGAAACATCCCAAATTAGTGGGCACTTGAATAATTTGATTAGGTTAAAGGTGATTGGGACCTACAGATAGATTTATTCCACTTAAAACCTTGTAGAGGGAGCATTTTAACTGACAGTATAATACAAATACTCCTTTTTTCCAGAGATATTCAATCTGCACCGTCTAAAGTGCATAAAGAAAACCTGAAGTCTGCTATAGCCGACTTTATTAACTATAAAGCAAATCTGGTAACCATTCATTTGCATTACAGCTCTCATTCTGCAATTTTACTTTGACACCAAAAGTTTTTTTTCCAGTACATCAACTAGGTTTTTTTATCAATATATATATTTTTGTTTGATACCACTGCAGAAGGCCTGAAGACACGTGTAACATGTACCTGGCTAAATACTTGCTTATACACACACTGAAACATTAAATCCAAAAGTGACCTTGATTTTTTATAAAATGTTTAACACCCTCCCTCTATCCATTGTTATGGAAGGTAGGAGCTGGCAACCACTGAACATCATTAATTCTGAGTAAGAATTGTAGCTAAGAGCCAGTAAGATTTCCCCCCTTCTTTGCTGCAGAGATGAAACTGCCACAGAGATCCAGCTGTAAAAATGGAAGTGATGAGAGAGGTAAGTACTTCAAATGCCACCTTTTTCTCCTCCTCTTTTTCAGATGTTGGCTGGACACAAAAGTTAACAGCAATTAACCTTCAACTGCTATTCAGCTCATGGTCAAATAAGGAAAAGCAAACAAAAGCAAATAGCTATGTTTACTAGATACCAAGAATTAAATTATCCCTGGCTTGAACTGATCATGATTGAGTCTGCCTTATGCATATGTGCATGCTATTTAATGTTTTGTACCCTGCTAAGGCCAAACATAAATCACCTGAGTTCCGGGAAATGAAAAGGGCTTAACTGAATATATATTCAGCTTTAACAGAAGCTATAATGATATTATTTTGCTACAGCCAAAAACAACAAACAAAAAACCAACAAGGGAAAGCTAAGAACCGGCATTTCCTGAGGGGTGCCTCGAGTCCAAAAAAGTTGAGAACCACGGAAATACTGGAATGGAATCTTTAAAAGCGGTACAGAAACTTAAAAAAGGACTTGCAGTTCCAGTAACTTGAAATTATGGCAATTCTTCCATACTTCACACAAAATGCACTTCTTTCTAAAGAGATTTTTACTTTTTTGCTATATGTTAAGCCATCTGTCCTGACAGACAGGAAAAAGTTCATGCTAGACTAAAGAGTTCAATTTTCATAATATTGGTTGAAACTAGTGGTTACCTGGCACCAAAAACCAAGAGGTCTTGGCCATTCTCACAGTCTGGTTTCTGTCAGTCATACGTATTTCTTTCACATTAAAAACTCTTAGGTCTTGGTCAATATTATTTCTCCACCTTCTCCTTGGTCAGTCAAATCAAGTATCATATGGATTCATAGATTCAGATCACAAATCCATATAAAACAGGCCTTGCATAAGTGAAGTATGGCCTCTCTTTGTAGTTATTTGGATCTTGACCAGGACCATGTTTGTCTTGCCAAGGGAACAATCTTAAAGTTGCACGCCCTAGCTTTAAGTGAATATTATATTTAGCTTCGGTACCAATTAAGGGTTAGTTACAAGGACATCCATCTTATTATTCTGCTTTTTTTTTTTTTTTAAATGTTTCCAACAGTTAGTAGCATTGAAGTTCCTAAAAGATATAGCTTAGAAGGCAATGTGCAAGTCCAAGTGACCTGTGCATATATAAGTAGGACCCGGTTTCAGCCCCAGACAATGGCTTCCCTTTAGCAGTATGGTCAGCTATAGGCTTTTTGTAAAAGTGGACTGTTGTGGATTGTCTTTTGAAAACAGAGCAATAGAAGGGTAGTTCTTACCTGATGTTTTAAAAGAATAAAAAGTAAATATTATCAATTTTTGCTTTGCTTTTTTTGTTTGTTTGTTTGTTCGTTCATTACAGCATCAGTTTTGATGTACTTTAATTTTAGGATTTTGTGAACATGGAAGTAAAAATATATATTCAATCATATACATTTGTAGTGGGATTAGGAACAGTTACTGGCACTGACTGCAATGTCCTAATATTTCCCAGTACGGAAGTAATTTCCTTATGGCCAGCTGCCTCTGCTCTGAGGCTTCTTCCGTTTATCTTGCTCTGAATCAATAAACAGATTTTTGTTCAGTGACTGAGCTTTTTCAGCTAACCTCTTCCCCCTGCCCCCACCTCTTTTTTGGCAAGATGCAATCACTTGCAAAAAAGACCAGTAGTCGCCCAGGCCCAGCCACTAATCTCTCTACTTGATCAGGTTCTGACATGGAAGGAAATGTTACCGACAGTTGTCACATGGCAGATGGCCAGTCTTTCCTGTACATCATAGCTTTGACATACTAATGTTTCAGTAAGTCTTCTAAAATTTCTCCCCGGCTTTTTCTGAAAGCATTACACTGATGAGAAAATGGGTCAACAGCATGTGGATGCCCTTAAAACAGGAGTAATAAAAAGTGAGAAGATAGATAGATGATCATGGGGAAGAATCATCCTTAAAGCATGTTTACTATTAGCACATCATGCTCATAGTAAAAAAGAAAGAAAATAAGCTAAATACTGATGAGATATCACACACACACACACACACACACACACACACACACACAGCGCGCAATTGGGAACAGCAACAATGAAGTCAGTGGAATTAGCACATACAAAAAGATCAGAATCAGTTTCAGTATGCTGCTCAAAAACTGTACCAAACATCTGGGTAACTAAAAGCTAAATTTAAAACTTGTGGCCTTTGTAATTATGAGTGTAACTTGGTGAAAACATTTTAAAAACTAAGATTACATTTGCAGAGAAAATTATGACAGTTTTTCCTGCACAAATTTGACAATTTTAGGTGGAATCTCTCTATAATCTAGCCCTATTGAGTTGCTTTTGTTCACTGAAAAGATGCTTCCTACTCTAAAATTCCATAAGAAATCATCTAAAATTAGGAATACAATACTCATAGAAATAAGGACTGTTTTCTCATTTGCAAGAAATATATCCAGTCCATGATTTGATAAGGAACAATTTTAACTTTAATGAAAATTATTGCCAGAGGTGACTGGGCAATGCAGCTGAAAGAAAGCAAGCTAGATGTGAAAGCAGGAAATGCACAAGCTGGCAGTGATGCTGTCATATTTTCCCTGGCGAGACCATGAAAGTCTTTGCATAGGCAAGAAATTTAAGCCATTAGAGGCAGACATACAAGATCATGCCCCTTTGGATGTGGATACGAACCGATAAAGGCTTGGACAGATGAAGAATTAAAAACAAAAACAAAAAAATCAATTAAAAAAAATCATCACATTAGTGTTTATACAAATGGGCTTAAAACAATGCTTAGGCATTTCATAGACATTAGGGCTGGAAGGGACCTCAGAAAATCATCAAGTCCAGCCCCCTGCCCAAAGGCCAGGAAGTCAGCTGGGGTCATAAGATCCCAGCAAGATAAGCATCCAGTTTGGTCTTGAAGGTGTTCAATGTAGGCGCCTGAATCACCTCCAGTGGCAGGCTATTCCAGACCTTGAGGGCTTGGACAGTAAAGAAATTCTTGCTTATGTCCAGCCTGAAATGGTCTTGTAGTAGTTTATGGACTGTTCGACCTAGTCATCATCCCTTGGGGAGCTCTGGTGAACAAACGTTCCCCCAGATCCTGGTGGTCACCCCGATAAACTTATAGGTAGCCATCAGATCACCCCTGAGCCTGCGCTTTTCCAGGCTAAAGAGCCCCAGGACTCAGCCTGTCATCATAGGGTCTGCTTCCCTGACCTCTGATCACGCGCGTGGCTCTTCTCCGGACTCTCTCAAGCTTCTCCACATTCTTTTTGAATTGTGGAGCCCAAAACTGGACACGATACTCCAGCTGCAGCCTCACCAAGGCAGAGTACAAGGGGAGAATGATGTCCCAGGACTTGCTTGAGAAGCATCTATGGATGCAAGCAAGCATTTTGGTCGCTTCACTAGCCACAGCATCGCATTGCAGGCTCATGTTCATCTTGCAGTCAACTGTAGTTCTAAAATGCATATACTTGAACAAATTTTGTTACTGGATGATTCAGTGAGGTAGATTTTCTCTTGTAACTAGGAGGTTCCTAATACCTCACCCATTGACTCCTCAGTCTACTTTACTTCTTTACTTTTCAGGAAGAGCACACGCCAACAACTGCAGAAACTTCCTTAGCCTGACAAAGGGTTTTTGAACCTGAAAGCTCGCTTAAAAATTGTTTTCCAAGTATTTAAGTTGGTCTAATAAAAGATATTAGATTCATCCAAAGAACCTTATCAGCCTTGGAAGTGTCAGTGCACTAAGGGAAGAGTGTGGGTGACATGAACCATGTTAAAAAAAAAAAAAAAAAGTAAGACCCTCTGCCACCATCCTAACCACAAGCAACAGCCAGTTTGAGCATGATATCTGCAACACTTTGCAGTAGGACACCACACAAACAGGTGAGGAAGTCATTCCAGAAATGCAGTGAATTACCCAGAAACCGTCTTGTTTACACGGGTCAATAAAACATTGTTATCTCTCTTACAATAGGCCACACTGTTTATTCAAACACAGTTAGCTTTCAAGCACAGGCCACCTATTTATTTAGTGAGATCAGCTATCACTGTAAATCAATTTCTTTGCAAACGAGAAATACAGCCGTCTGCAAAACCTACTTAAAACTCCTTCCTGCATCCAATATTTATATGTGTAGCAGAGCAGATTACCACGAGAATACAAAAAAGGTCATCAGCACAGTGTATCTGGGAGAGTGAAAATGGTGCTGCTACTCTTCAATTGTATAGCTGATCTGAGAAACAGTCCTGTTGCATTTACTTTGGTGTGCGTGCATGTGTGCGTGTGCGCATGCACGTGCATTTGTGTACTGCTTTACAAGCAGCTTTATTTCCTTTTTTAACTGTGTGTGTAAAACATTATCATCGCAGGTACAGCACTATTCTATTAAAAATATATGCAATTCAAAGATTCACAAAACAAGTGTGATATCACCTCAGTCACCTTTATAAAGTTTGGTGGTGTAGGACTCCACTGTTCAAATAATTTTGCCTTTAATGTGTTGAAATGCTTTAGGAAAGGGGAGGCCCAGTCTCCTGACCCTGCAGGAAGCTTCTGCGAGGTTCTCCGTGCTGGAACCGCTATACAGAACGATGCCCGTGGAATTAAGATTTAGCTCCTCCCAGAGATCTTCCAGGTTGTACACATTTCTTAGGGGATCAGTAGGACTACTACTCTTGCAGGGAATGCAGCAATTATTAAACATCAGTTGTAAGGCCTTCCTAACATCTTCTATAGGAAGATAAAGAGCAGCAGCCATGTTTAGGGTATATATTCAAATCTAAATCCCCAGCAGTTTGTGGTTGCTTATAAATTTTTGACTCTCGTTATTCAGGTGGAATACTTTTTATTTTTACTACTTTGTTATGTGGCTGAATGTTCAAAGTCTGAAAATTATTTAAAAGTCTGGCTAATCAAGTGCAAGAATGCCATTTTCATTTCAAGATTTTCTGACTTTTGACGTGCTCGTCTTACTAGCCAGTTTTCATATGGCATGTTTGATCTGAACAGCAAGCTAGGCTGTATCCTACAAACCGCAGCCACTGGTTGGGACTTGTGCACTGTTCCTACATCTCAGGAAGACCTGAGAGGGATTGTGTCTTGAAGGAGGAGGAACATGAAATTTGGAAGCCAAGCGTTAGCAACGATGAGAATGACAAAAGCTAGCCTCTGCAGAAAATGTCCCTGGCCTTGCCGGCTGGCTAGTATCAAAAAGCAGAGGCATGGCCACAGCTTTGCTCCTCCCTCATCTTCTCTGGACACTGTGTCCCCTCATATGCAGAGTCCCTGATTCTCAACCAGGGTGCCGGAGCATCCTAAGGTGCCATGAGACCTTTTTAAGGGTGCTACAAGGTATAAAGAGATAAGGGGAAACTCAAGATAGTCCCTGCCTGGTCACTGAAACACCCCAACTACCCTGACTCTCTGCAAAGAGTTAAGCACTGTAATAAATAAATTAGTTTTTGGAATGGGGTGCTGCTCAATTCACACAAGGTCTTGGGTGAATCTGATATCATTCATTAGACCAGCCTAAATAGTTGGGGGCGGGGGGAAAATGTAAGCAAGTTTTGGGGTTTAAAACCTTTCATCAAGCTGAAGAAGTTTCTGCAGTGGGTGTGTGTTCTTCCTAGGTAGAAGGAAAAGCCAAGCCAGAGGCTGGGCTGGTATGCATACGTGGCAAATGAAGGGTGCCTCAAATCTGAAAGGCTGAGAAACACTGCCTAAGCACAGGGCCTGCAAGGGTTTCTAACCTTCTCACAAATAGGCAAAAAGAGGTGTGGTCTCATGTAAACCAAAGGTTCCTCCAGGCACAATCTGGCCCAGCGTGACTATGTTCTTAAAGGCTATCACACCTTACAGGTAAGAAGTGGAGGTAAGGTTGGAGAAGCATGCAAAAACAGTTCCAACAATGATGCACAAAACACAGTGCAACCCAGTTTTGCAGAATGTCTTTGGTTAAACAGGAAAAAGAGTTATGTTAAGCCTGAAGTTAAAATGCTCAAGATGAGAGGAGGGAAAAACAACTTGCTGGCCTTCAAGTTTATTTGAAAGATGGATTACCAAATATTATGTAAGGCGCAAATCTCAGAACTATTCCCCATTGTATTTACAAATATTATCAAATTTTACAAGACCATGAATTTTTATAAAAAGTGACATTTTCAAAAAGCAAAAAAAATATACGTGAGCCTTCTTGCCTAAACCCATTAAAAAAATTCCACAGACAGTTTGTCATTCAGGGTCCAATCTGCTCATATTATCTTGCAAAAAGGTGAGATCATTGCTAACCTATTCATCTGAAAGGATGGACTGCTTGCTGTGGATGTCCCCCTCCAGTCTTACCCAGTAGAAGCTGTTCTACCAGGTAAAAAGTTCAACACTTGCAGGCTGATGCTCTATGACCTTCTTTTCCATTCATCCAAACATTCAGAGGACTGACTCGACTGAACTTAAAGGCGGCAATAGTACGAAGAGAGTTTCTCAGGAAAATATAGTCGCGGGAGAGAAATGTATTCATCTAAAACGACACCATTTTCCACTGGGATGCAGTCTCAGGAATACAGACACACTGTGAAACAACTGCAATGGCTAGGTTTGCTAGGACCAAATTCCGTATTTTATGGTGTACAAGTTGACACCATATATCCAATCAAAAAGTTAGGATTTTCATAGATCCGGTGTATAAGTAGTCCCTGCTACTACAGCCAGAGTCCAGGAGTCACAGTTGCAGCCAGGTGGGCAGCAGAGGAGCTCAACATGGGAGGCTGAGAGTGGCTCCTGCCCAGCAAGCACTGCTCACTGCTGCCACTCTGTGCCCTGGTACTGCTGGTGGCAGGTGGGGGTGCTGCAGATCCTGCGCCATCAGGTGGTAGCTCCACCCCACTGGCTGAGATCTACCTGTGGGGCAGCTACCAGGCCATGGGTAAGTGTCCCCAGGCCAGACTTGATGGGTGCAGAGTTCAAGCACCCAGCCTAGGTCCGGAGCATCAGGAGCCTGGCCTGGCCTCCATCAACATCGGGGAAGCTCTTAGATATTTGTTTGCTGCCTCCTGGCAGGATGCTAACACAGGGTCCAGCTGAAGTACCGATACAGTATATAAATTGAGAAGGAAATTTAAAATGGACAAATATTTTGGCTTCAAACCTAACACTGTGAAATATGGTACTTTACCTGTGTTTTTGTAATGGAAAGTATTTATTCTGCAAAATACAAAAGATACTCTTTACACCGCTTAAATTTACACAGTATATGATTTATTTTGTTTTGGATTTTAAACAGCCCCAGATTATTAAGACTGCAATTGGAAAATCTGTTCCTTGATTGGCACAAAATACACCCCCCCCCCCCGAATGTCCTTGGGACTCTAAGCATTACCTGAAAAATACTTTAATAACACATCTCCTAATATTTCTCAGATTATCTGCCTAGCCATTTTCAAATCAGATAATTTCTTATTTAAAAACCATGGTAAAGAAGTTTCATTTTTAGTTGTGAATAGGTCTGGATTAATTTCTTTCAACAGATCTTTAAAAACTGGTAGCAGAGGATAGAAAACTCCCAAGGTTAAAAAAATTACAGTATGAAAATGTGTACAAACCCTCTGGCTAGTCAATATTTTGACAATCTTGCAGTACCAATAACAGTTGAATATTTGTTAGCGCACAGATTATGAAGGGAAGACAAGTAAGAGTTAGGTCTCAGCTCCAAAAAAATTGAATCAGATTTGATACATAGCCCAAAGAAATGGAAGAGGTATTAGTCCAGCTACATTTTCCCCACTCCTGGCATTATTAAATAACTCGATAAAGTTATTGTTTTGTTTAGTTTCCAATACAACAGAAAGCATGCATACGTGGAGAGAGAGAGAACACATTACAAAATATGGATTCACACTACTATTTGTATTATTTTCCATTCATACAAATAATACAAAGGACAGACTCTCCATATTCTACATGCCTTCCCTGGGCAGGACTTGCACAGATAAGTAGCTAGTCAATTCAGCTGAAATATCCTTTCTTCCCATTGTAGAAGAGAGGATTGCAAAACCACTTACTGTATATACACAGTTCTCACTTCCAAGCTTCTTTCCATTTTGCTAGGATTATACACACTACTGCTTTTTATACTTGAAGAGGCATGCTTTGAGAGCTCCTGTGGAATTAGGCAGCCCTTTTGGGAGTTTTATAAGAGTACCCCGCTCAGGACAGGCATTCATCTCCATAGCTACAAAGCTGAATTTGGACTACCAGTACTCTGTAGAGTAAAACTGGCACCTGAGTGTTGCTTCAAGTATTACACAGAAGTGTTAGGTGGAGCTATTTTCATTTTATTCATGAGTTTGTGGAGAACAAAAAAAAAAGTAATTTTATGCATTACAAAGAGTGTGAATAATTCAAGCGAATAATTCCCACAGAGCTCCCTTAGGCCACAAATTCTCTCTGTAAATACAATTCAGAACAAACCCCAAATTCTCTCTTATTATGTAGTCCTCAAACTAAAAAGCTACATGTCATTTCACTGGAAAATTTCTGAAACATAAGGAGCTGGTGCAAAGTATAGCTTCTTGTTAACACAAATATTCCAAATAACTATCCATCTGGATGAGAAATGTAGGAAGCCATCCATCTTTAATGATCCGCTCTTTGAACATGGACCCTGTTTATGCATACAATAAATGTGTACATCAAATCCATGAATAACATTTACTGCAACACTATCTAACAGTACATTTAGAAAGGCTGCAAACAATTTTGCATCGGAATGTGTCAATTCATTTCTCTGAGGTCACATACATTTCTCAAGTTGATTTAATAAACATCTTGGAAGCACAAGATACCCTTGTACTACAACATCCAGTGCATTACTGAAATGTCTAAATTTAATAACATAGCATCATTTTTCAAAACTGACACGTACTAATATTCCATAAATAATGAGATCAGATTAAAGATTCACCATTCATTACAAAATATTAAAAACTGTCTAAACTTTTATCACTGCTAGCATAATAAAGAAGAATGAAAATGCCAATAACTACAGCAAGTTATGAATATTTTCCTTAGGAATACTGTAGAACACAGTCCAAATCAGATGCTGTGTCTTCATGTAGATATGCAGCTGTAAACTGACCACATTCAGCTATCTTTCATTTCTCATGAGAATAATTTATTACCTCTCTTGTGCATTTCTAGTCTTGTTATCAGTTCCTTTTCAGTTGCTACTGAAAGTTTAACTGGTAAAAGATACTGGACAATGTAAGAGCATCAGCTCTCCATTGACTAGTCTCTTTCCATTACAGCGGAAAGCCAACAATGCATACAGCGCTCTCCGAGGGTACTGGGGCAACTGTTACTGACTTGTGTTCCCAGGAACCCTCAATTCAATGCTCTGACAGACTTGCGCAGCATGGTCCTTGAGCTAGCATGAAGGCAGAAACTCGTACGTTACTTTGAATCTACTCCAACAGTTTTCAGTTTCCAACTGAAGGCACCCTTAAAAATGCCAGCTGTTAGCTCTGACTTGTTTTTCTTGACTAAGGAAAAATAAAAGAGCATTTTTTTTGCAAAGAACTCAGAAAGACCACAACAGGCGAGAATGTTTTTTGACACTATGGATTCCTATTTGATCTCTCTGCATTGAGCTTGTATATTATGCGTAGGGGTTTGCAGACTTAGTGCTAACATTGTGCAA
>JAGPOW010002742.1:15011714-15058088 GCA_030014935.1 Caiman crocodilus | reverse complement strand
AACTTTGTTGTTGCTGTATCTTCACATGACAAGGGTGCAGTAATGAGTTCCCTTGGCATTGCCCTTTACTGGAAAGCAAAGGGGAAGGGAAGCTAAAAATCCAAGGAGATATGTAAAACAGTCCATCAAGGTGGCAGAAATTATCTTTCTAGCTCTTAAATGAGGCAGGCAAGGGAGTCCAATCTCCCCCCCAGTGTTGCCAGTATTTTTATTCTACACCTCTCAAATAGCCCTATGTGACCCTGTCTAACTTGCTGAATAGAAGAAGTATATTGCTTGGAAAACTGGAAGATATTCCTGACCCACACAGCATGTATCTAGTGACTGAACTATGCCAACAGGCTTGGAAATTAAAAAGGTGAGGTGCTAAGAGCTACCATGCAGAGGAAATGTTTAAGTACTAAACATGTGTATGTGCTTTGTATGCACGATAGAATGCATTTTACATACTACAGAGTTGTTTGACCCATTACATACATTTAAACAATTCTGGAGGGAATTTAGTGTTCATATTTGCAAAATAATCACAACAGAAAGGAAATGGACATTTAGATTGTGCTGCAAACCAGCAAACCCATGGTAGTTTAAAAGGCATGACCTTACTGCCTTTTATATGCTATGTCTGCTTTGCCAAGCAACATAAAGATGGCATGCCTACCCCAAAGCATCTTTCAATCCAAGTGATGATGAAATCAACAAGAAGGAAAAGGGGAAGGCAAAAGTAAAGACGATACTTAAGTGATCATTTGAGAAATTCATGTGCCTATCCAGGGTCAATTCCCCACTTTTTTCCACCAACTTCAAATATGACTAGTGCTTAAGTTTCCCTGAGCCTGGAGGAATGACTTAGGAAGATTTCAGAGGTATGATGGACTGATTCTGCAAGGAAGTTCTAGTCACGAGGGAAGCAGAAGAATACGTAAAAAGCTTCTGGGCTTTGCTGCTTACGTGTAGAGGCCAGAAAAGACTTTTCTTCTCTTTATGTACTATCTTCTGGGTGTTCCCCTCCCACAACCTTCCTCAGCAGCACTGGACATTGGACACATCAAAGGCTGGGGGTGTGCTGGTGCTCCTGTCCATGCCTACAAGTCTCCGTTACCTTTGGTGTTCTTTACTTGCGGCATATTATAGGATAGTGGTGCTCAACATCCAGCCGACAGGCTGATGTCAGCCCTCAGGGCTCGTCACAGGTCTGGCAATTTGGTGCTGGGGGAACAGTGGCAATGCTAACAATTAATACTGCCACTACTCGCCTATAGCGCCAAAATTTCCAGACCTGTAGGGAGCACTGTGGACCGGATGACATGGCCCCACACACCAGATGGTGCAAAGCTGCTCTATGTCTGTATCTGGGATGCAGGGCCAGGCCAGCATGCTAGACTGCACCTACGGACTGACCCCACTCACGGGATCTGGCCTATAGACTGGGCTCGCACTGCTCATCCAGCCCACAGGGCCAGAAAGTTGAGCACCACTGTTACAGAAGGTTTTCTGTTTGTGGGCCTTGCAGTTGTGGATGAGGCTTGCAGGGGGTGGTGTTTAGCTATCTTTGGGTAAATGGTTGCCTGTGAATTCAAGAAACTTTGGACTATGACCTTGAAGGGCTCTACCAGTCCTATGTTGCCATTATGTCTCAAAATTACAGGGGAATTTACACATTCATCAGCGACGCTGTGTAAATGTGGTCAGCAAATAAACGGTGGCCTGATAGCTTTAATTCTTAAGCAACCCAAGGCAAAGAATTTCATGCAGAATAGACTGTCCTGGGGAAACAGGGATAGGTAAAGGGTTATCAAGCCTGTTGCAACTAGTCAGGAGATTGCAGAAGTCCGGCTGGTCTCCAAATCTGAAGAAGAACCTGTTTTGTTGGAAGAGAGGGCACAGAGGTCTCCATTCACAGGCTCGTTTAGGGGAGCTATATAGGCCAAGCACACTTTTCCTTTCTACTCCCATTTCTATTTGCCCACCATTCCAGTCCACATGTGTTTGAACAAACTGAAACGAGCAAGCCCAAACCAAAAAGGATTTCCAGCAGTGAAGAGCCTCTGCTAACAACAAAAAATAAGCCAATTAAAAAAACCCTGCAAAACATTCCTCCTTCAATTTTAAAAAGAACTGTTGTTCTGCGGCAGGCAGGTCCAAATGAAGTCTGCCTGGAACTGGCGAGGCAGAAGGAACTTCAAAGGCTCAGCCATACTTCTCATGTCAACAGGTCTGGCTCCTTTTGAACTGGTTCCAGTTTCCTCTGGAAACTGCATATGGGTAAATGAGGAAGGGATGGGGTGAGGGGAGGGCTGTTTTTTTTTTTTTTTTTTTTTAGAAAAGCATAAACTCTGTTGAAAGTTAGGAGAATTTGAGCACCTAAATCACTGGAGCCTTAGAAATATTTTATCGTTTAAAAGTTGATTTTTCATACTTTATGCAAACCACAAATGGTTTTAAAAAACCTGCATGTGATTGATTGTCTTTAGTTTGCCAATCCATATTTGATGTGGTGAACAGAATTACTGAAAAATAAAGGGGATAACTCAAACTAAATGGGCTTCAGAGTTTACTCCTTCCCTATGAACTGGATATTGAATTGAGATTTGACACAAGAGACGTGTAAAAAGTAAATATGGGCAGTGCAGCTACTCTTTCAGACAACTTACCATATTTACTCAAATTCAAGACTAGGTTCCCCCACCCTCATCAGCATAGGAGGAAAAGCACTTCATCTTATAATTGCATACAAGGAAACCTCATCAATACACTGTCTATCATTAAACTGCTGTCAAAAGCAGCATGTACTCAGCAATGGAACCCAATATGAAGCTGATTAAATGCAGCCAACATGGAGCATGGCCCACATTGGGCAAACATCCTGATGGGAACCTACCACAAGGATAGGTTAGTGCAGCCCATCTGAATAAGATACACAGTAGTGCGCACTGCATGCAGTCTCTCTGTGCCAACTCATTTGCAAGTCATGGTGAGCCACTTCACTGAACACATTTCAATATCCTCTTCATTCCTACAGCTGAGCTGTGCCTTTCTTTCCCATTTCCAATCATTCTTGTTTCTCTACCACCCTGAAATGTCTGGCAAACATGAAATGGGGTCCCAAATAGTCCATCCAGAATCTCTCTAACATCTCTCTCAGCCTGGCACATGATTAGTGCGGCCCTGCCCTCCACGAGATGGAGCCAGATCAAGTTGCCTTGTGCTTCACCTGCATATACATTTCTGTAGGATCCTGGGACTTGTGACAAGAACACCCAGTTCCTGCCATGAGTCAAGGGCAAACTAGCACATGGATCCTTTGTTGCTGGCGAGGGAAGAGAATGGTATCTTGAGTATACACATACTGAGCAGCACTGAGCTGTGGGGTCACCACGGCTTGAAATGCTGTTGACCCTACTAGGGTCCACCCCAACAAACTATTGTGATAATTCATGAGCCTTTTGGCTTTGAACTAATATCATGCATAGCTTGTATTATGTAAGTAGATATAAAAATGCTGCTTAAAAGTGTGTGTACAGAAGATCTATGCTAAAACTTGCAGCAGTTTAAAAAAAGGCAAAATGCATCTGTTCTGGATGAACTAAGTCTGTGGGTACCTGTAATCATTGAACTATTTCAAGGTCAGCCTTTCAAATTTGCCCCTCACCTCCATGTGCTCAGGGGAAACAGTCTACTAGTAAGGAGGCGGGAAGGGTGGAAGCAGAGGGCAAGGGGGCTGACCCTCCAGATTTAAATTTTCCTGTTGAAGCAGTGGGAAGGGGACAGATTAAAGGCAAATCTCCAATAATTAGATACTATATCTGGAAAATTGTAACAAATGTATACATTTCCATATATAGAAACTAATAATTGAAGGGTCATTTTGTATTCAAGTAAATATGGTATTTCTTTAAAAGCCTTTCTCTGAAGTTTTTAGGAGACGAGGAAAAAAAAAGATCCAAAAGACTATGTGCACTAAGCACCAAGTACCCTCACTGGTTTCGAGCAATTTATAAAGGATTTTTCGTAAGACTACCACAAACCCTTTGAGGGACATGTCTGTGAAAATATGGATGTCTGCTATCAAATTTTTTAACATAAAAAAAGTTCAGTGTTATAGGGACTAGGATATCCCTCAAGCCAAATCGCTAAAGCATTCCTACATTACCACATTCTGCACCTGTTATATGAACAATGATTAAAGAGCTAGTAAAAAGACTGTCCAAGGTCTAGAAGTAACAAAAACTTGTTAAAGTCAGCAATGGGACATTTGGTTTTGGTGGAGATCAGATTAAACACCTTATTTATAATCTATTTTTATACAACTAACAGATGCTTGAAAAATAACTCCATACTTTCATATTTTGCCTTTATCCCACCCAGTGAAAAATGATTCTTCAGCTGAATTATAATGTGACTGTAAATAATAGTTCTTGTTTATTCATTTGTGCACTATATTTATGACACTGGAGGTCCAAGAATCCTCACTAACTGGCTGCTGAGTCAACTTATGGGGCAAAAAAATATAATAGATTTTACTTTTCTACTCTGCTGATTTTCAGCTAAACTTATTTTTACCCCTACAATATCTCAGAATCAGTTAAATATTCCTCAGATTACAAGAGTTTCAAAACTAAACCATTTTTTGTGAATTGTACAGTGAATGCTACACAAAAGACTAAAACATGCTTTCACATACCAGTGTTATTTGCTACTGTGTTTTTTCATTTAGAGTTATTTTGTCACGTTTGTCCACCCCTGAATCATGCATTTCAGTTATTTTACAAATGACATATATTGTAATATTATAGGAGCTAAACATTTAAACCTCTTTACTTTACAAATATGAAGTTCTGCAAGTAAATATTCAGGGGCAGATCTAGAAGAGCTGCAATGACACAGCTACATCCCTCTTAGGCTGTGCTACTGGTGCCTCCGAGGAATTTGAAAGAGTTCCCAAAGCAGAAAAGAATCCCCTCTTCTGCTCCGTTCTCAGAGTCACGTCCCCTTCCTTTTTGTCCATCCCCCCAACCTGCCGTCTTGGGGCTGGGGGTATGTGCAGAGTTGTTCCTGATCACTCCAGCTGAGCTGCATGGGGCTGGGCTCACCTAGGGCAGCAACAGCAGCTTCCTGTGCCTGCTCCTGTCAGGACTGGCACTGTGAAGCAACCCACTCCCTCCCTATTGCTGTTTCTACTGCCTCCCAGCTAAGCCCACCCCTTGCACTGTCTATCTGAAGCAGGCAGGAGCAGCTCTTAAACTGAAGTGGGGGAATGCTTACCTGCTCTGGGAACTTTAACAAGTCCCTAGAGGCTCCTGCAGCGCAGTCTGCCTGCACTGGGGTAGAAGGCTTGGAGCAAGCCTGCAACCACCTCTGCAGTGTGGGTGGCTGCCTCTGCATCCCCCACCTTTGCCACCCCTGTATGTGTTAGTTTACAAAATCTATTTGACAACAAAATTAGAAGGGATTATTTTTCATATAATACAAATCTAAATTCATATAGTTTAAGAATAAAATGTTTATACAGTTTGATAGACAAATCATCTGGAAAGAGTGAGACCTCAAGAAAACAGAAAGTTATAAAAGTTGTCTGTCAAGACTTATTTCCTCGCCCAGTTCTTAGAGAACTCTCCAGAGTAAATTATGTTTTCCCCCCCTAAACACTGACTAGATCTCTCTCTCTTTATACAAATGTTTTATTTGTGCAGTGATAAAACTTCTAAGATCATACTGTACTGGCAAAATTAAGTCTTCACACCAATTAATTACATTGATAAAAGTACATCTGCCTACTACTGCTTTTTCATCGAGGTTTTGGGTCCTTTGTTCCTCTGTTTAAAAAAAAAAAAAGTTGTTTTTCTTTGTTACATTTCTCTCAAAAGTTTAAGGGGATACTAAGATGCATTCCCTAAGTTCAAAAGCCAAAATACCCAAAACAAGCAAAGCCCAACACTTACCTTGATTTAAGATCACAACAGTCCTGTTAGCATCCAGGGTTCCATAACTTGCAAGTAAGGAAAAACTCCATTGGTTTGCAAACTATTATCCCAACATTTTTACAAACTAAGTCTTACATTTAATTCTTACTGATATGAAAAAACACCTAAATATTACTTATCTATCACTGCAGCCAGTGGGAAGAAGTTTAAAAATCATTTGAACTTTATGCAATTGTATGTCTCAGAGGCTTGGTAAAGAGGATAACAACATTCCATGTTCAAAGGAAATTTAAGAAACGCAAAGATCATTCAGTGGTTGACCATGTTCAATTCCAGGTAATGGTGCAATAGAAGAGATCTCCTCCTAAAATCCTTTCCCCTCACATTTTGAAACAGAGATTGAGAGCCATATGAAAGGAAGTGAACTATATTCCTGAATCTTAAGACTCTATTAAGGCTTGTTATGTACTTAGAAATCAGCAACAGCTCGTTAGTCTAGAAAAACAACCAAAGAGACCTGGTCATACCTGGTACATTCTATTAATGTAACTTTAAGTCGGCCTTCTGTCAGTGGAAAATCTTGTATGCTGAGATCCCGATCTTCATACTCTTCAGGTGACATTACTTGAAATGGAAAAAATGGCTTGAACCTGACAAAATAAAATATAAGAACTCTCAATTTTTGTCAATATCTTATCTCAAATAGTACAAAACACACAATTGAGAAGGAAGGCACAAAGAATGCATGTGTGCATGTGCACATACATATTGTCTCTCTTGCTCTCACTAATAGGGCAATAGTGTTTCTTGAAATGAGAACACCTTATTAAGAACTTGACTAAAAGTCTGACAACCAAAAAAAGCCCTTTGGAAATGCTGTAAATTAGCTCATGCAGAAGAAGCTGAAGACTGTTTTAAACAGCAGAAATACGAATGCTTCACTTCATTTTGATCATTTAAATAGCATAATCAACAGGGCAACTAATTTTGAAAATAAAGAAAGCTTATCAGCAGTTCACATGATAAATGTTTATATTACCAGTGTATTTTATTTGAGACTGTCTTATTGCAGTCATCATCTCTTGAGAAGATTAGTATAAATTTGCAACTTATTTAAAAAAATCAGTGGATTTAGCTGATCAAGGAGAAAAAACTGCAGAAAAATATTTAAATACCATGGCATAAGTTTTCATATATTAAGATACTGATACACTTAGAAAGCTGGAACCTGACAAACAAGATGCTATTAGTATCATTATGTAGATTAGTACTCCATTTTTCAGGCTAAACCTTGGCATCACTTGAAAGAACCATCTTTAGAGTGCTGTTTGACTAAGCACTCAATGTAAAAATAAAACCAAATATTAAGCCACCTTCCTCTGCCTGTTATGTGCAGATTCTGTATACCTCCATCTGCATTTTAATTCTTTTTTTTCCTCCCTCTAAAACTGATAAAGAAAAGGAGCAGCATATTTCCACCCATTTGCAGGACATGCTCTATTAATGAATTAAATACAGAAATATCAGGGGCTATGGTAAAAATCATTGCAGTGTCACTCTGACAGTCTATTTACATTCTTAAGTGATCTTACCTTAGATCCCATTTTTAGTCAACCTATTTCTATAACAATGTTTTGGAAACAAACGTTTAATTTACATGCAAGAACTTTTGGTTTTTACTGACTGTATGTTCATTTTCCACTATGTTTTTTGTCCCCATTCTGTGTCAGTGTATTTTTAGTTAACAAGTACTCTAAACCAAGCTGATAACTGCAATATATGAACATCCCTGCATGTGTAAGGCATTTGGTATTTCATTAGAATAAACAGACATCTTTCATGAACACTGTTTGACCACTGGAGTCAATTGTTTATTACATTCTGGAGAACAGTGTATACAGGAAACAGTCGTATGCATCTCAAGTGACTTTTCTTTTATTTGATAATAAATAATCAAATCCCCTTTCACCGATGACACAGCCCTTAAGAGGAAGCAAAACATTCTGACTTGAAACCCTTTAATTTTCATCCTACCTTTCACATATTCTCATTCAGAATAGCAGGCCCCAAATCATGTCTGAACACAGCATTTTTTTTTCCTGTTCTTGTGAATAAACAGGACTTAACACTTCAGTTATTTTATCAAAAAACAATTTAATTCCTTACTCCATCCAGAAGTCAGTTTTTCCCTCTTGACTGTGGCGGGACAGGGGGACCATAAACCTTGTTTAAGAGTCGTTTTAAGAACTAAACTCTCAGAGTACTCCATTTCTAAAAATGTAATTGCTAGAAGGAGGTAGTAACAGTGATTTTAAAGTAAGTCCCACACCTAAAGCCTCCTTGCCCCCCCCCCTCTTTATAATGATATAAGAATATGAAGCAGTAAGGAAGCTTAACATTTTTACTACCTGAACCTTTAACTCCCAAGTGCAGATCTCACCTAGCTTAAGTCTGGCTTGTTATTTCACCCTTAATTCTACTTCAGTGTCTTAAAAATTGAGACAAACTACTCATCCTATTCATTTTGTATTAAAAACAGAATTAGCAACGTTTTAAATTTAAAAAAAAAATCTGTGAGCTAACAAATTTCCTTGCCTTGCATATGCCATTCTACCATCCAGAGGTCTTGATAAAGGACCAGGACCCATCTGTGCAAGCACAGTGTGAAAACAGAGACAGTCCTTGCTCCACAAAACTTACAAATTTAGTGTAACTGACCGCATTGGGTCTGCATTATGAGATTTTTTTTTTCCTTTTAAAATTATGCCTTCAATTCATGCTTTGTTAGCTTAAAATTATCTGTTTCTGCAGCTAAAATGAAGAATGCTGTCAAACTCTGAGTAAGCAAATACTTTTAGGCTTAGGATCTTTCAGTGCGTGTATTAGCTTCATTTCCAACAGAATGAATGTGAATAAATACGGAAATGGAATAAACTTTTCCTATTACATTCTAGTTCAGGGATGGGCAATGTTTTCAGGTGGAGGGCTGCTTACTGAGTTTTGTCAAGCCATTTTCTTCTAACCTCCATACACAGACCCTCTACAATAAGCCTGCAACAGACTTCAGTGTGCATTTTTTCCCCTTTCCACTCACAGAAAAATCCTTCAGCCCATTCCAGTCTTAAAAGGCACACAGACCCCAACAACAGTTGCTGCTTAGTGGCAGCATTGCCTGTAGTGAGGAACGCTCTCCTATAGAGCTGTCATTGGTTAACCAAACAGGATCGCTAGAAAACAATACAAGATGCTCTCCATTTCCAGCCAGAGGCCAGGTTTCCTATTTCCATGCCTCTGCAACAGACAAGCCTAGGAACAATCTTTATATTATGGAACAAAAGATTTGCAAAGATGCACATGGTGTTTTAGTCAAAAGACTATCTTAATATTAATATGCTTTACAAGACTTGGTCAGCAGATCCAACTTCTATTTCCAGCTCTACAACAGATTTCTTGTTAACTTAGTGATTTAAGATCTCAATGTACCTAATTCCTACCCTTCCACCCTTTAACGAGGGGACAACATTTCAGTAGTATGACTGTTTTCAGTTTGATTTAAAATTAGATTTAGGCCACCTGTCTTTATCAAAACTTCATATTGAATACAAACATGAGCAGATCCAGGATTCTGTAAAAGCGGGGTATGGAAGCAGTGGCCAAAGCTGCAAGAATGACAGTGCTCTTGCTCCCCCCGCCTCCCCAGTCAACTGAGGCAGGAAGAACAGACTGCAGGAACAGCAGCCATGGACTTCTGTTAAATCCAGAAGCAGGTAAGATTTCCACATCCCTCCCTCACCCCACATACTCTCAAGTCCCTCTTCCCTTTCTCTCCGTGTTGAGGAGCACGTCCCCTTGCTCCCTCCCACACACCATGCTACACTTCTGTCCACCGCTGCTGCCTACCCCGGCTGACCCAGGGGCAGGAAGAACTCCCCAGCTGTTCCTGCCCAGCTCCAGCCAACCTACAGCCAGGGACAGCAGCAGTTGGTAGATTTCCCTCTCCCTGAGCTTGCTCCTAGGGAAACTAGGCAGAGAAAAGGAAGCCATCCTTCTGCTACTGCTGTCCCCAGCTGAGCCAGTCTTCCCAAGAAATGAGTCTGGAGCTTCTCCTACCCCAAAGTCAGCCAGGGACAAGCAGCAGGCAGGAGAAGCAGGGAGATGAGAGGGTAGAAGATGTATTGCTGAGGATGGAAGAGAAAAGGCTGGAGGGAAAAACACTTTGGGGACTTGAGAGTCCCTGGATGCTGCTCCTGCAGTCTGAAAGAGGGTGAAGCCACGATGCTGCACCTCCTCTGGATTTACCCCTGAAAACAAATCCTACTCATTTTACTGACCTAAAGAGATCCTGATACATAGGAACACTATAGTACACTGCTTCATCTTGCTGTCTTCCTTTAAGAGGTGCAATTAATTCTTCTAGCCTTCTCCTCCCCAAAGAACTACGCAATATGGTTTCTTCTCTTTACACATGAAGACCATAACTGAAACCTGATGCTTATGAAGGGTTTCTAAGCATCTCCCTCCCAAGATGTGCGCCATAAAAGCTTGTCCACATTATTATGACCACTTTTATGTTGATTCCAGTCTATCAAAACCCATACCCAAGACATTATATATACACAAGATCACTCCAAAAATGCAATCTGTGCACTGCAACAAGACTGCATCTCTATTTACTCTCTGTATGTGCTTTCTCTGAGGTCTAAAACAAGTACTTGATACCATAGACAAGCTCCACTCCTCAATTAAAAAAAAAAAAAGACTACCTAAGTTCATAGGTGGGCAATTATTTTGGGCAGAGGGCCGCTTACTGAGTTTTGGCAAGCCAACAAGGGCCGCACGATAGGCACCCAGGGGCAGATAAATATTAATTCTCAACTTTTTAGGGGCCCCATGGCCTGGCGGGCCGCCATCTGGCCCCCGGGCCGCGTTTTGCCCACCCCTGACTAGTTGACAGTAAAGTGTCACAACCTATACATGTTCTGATATTACGGTGCAGTAAACGAGCTCCACTGTAAGATCGTACTGTTAGGGGCAGTACTAACTTACGGCAGAGTAACTGACCATGATGAAATGCACGCGACGATGGTGACCGCAGGCGCAAATTGCACCTGGTCAGCCCAGGCAGCAGGAGGCCAGACTCCTGCCTGCCGTCCAGCGATACGGCTCTGCAATTTTAACACTCTTGTGCTCCTGCCGTTGCCCAACACCACCACCCCAGACCCCCAGAGCTGACTTCTCTCCGCCCCCCAACTCTGCTGCCAGCTCAGGCCTCCTTTCTGTCCCAGATGCACATGTAGATGCTATGCCAAGGAGCTGTGTTCTTGGGATCAAAGTGCTCCTGAGTTTTTTGTGTTCCACTAATTGCATGTGAAGATGTACCCAGTGTGTCACTGTACTAAAATATAAAAAAATGCCATTTCCCGGATCAGATTATAGGTTCATCTAGCCCAGTATCCTGTGTCACACAGTGACTTTAAGACTGAGGAAAAAAAATGTCCAAAACATTAAGATAACTGAGTTAAATAAAAAATTCAAGACAGTATAATACATATCCTGTACTTTTATAGTTCATGTCAGTGGCTGTCACCCAAGGCGCTTTCACGGGTGCCATGGAGCCAACACTGCTATGGCTAGGTGAAACTGTCTGGCATGCCTTTTTCCAGGAGGAGCATACATAACCAGTTTATCATAAACCTAATGTGCCTGCTTGCATCTCAGATGCTTCCTGGTGTAGTTCCACATGCCCCTCCTATAAACTAGGATGCTGGGCAGAGCAGCAGCCTGCACCTAGAGTAGGTAACCTGAGACGTGGAACAGTGGTTCTCAACTGGGGTGCTGCTAAATTCAGAAAAGTTATGCAGAAGCACCTTAAGTCTAAAAAGGTTCATCATCACTGTTTTATGCTAATGCTTATACTTAAGGAAAACAGAGATGAGAAATATAGAAATATCATCACAGCGACAAATCTTAACATGAGGAATTCACTGACCTCTATTTTATTCTCTCAGTTTAATGGCTTATATAATTTAACCACCTCTTAGGAAAAGAATGAGAGAGATAGATTTCTAACAGCCTGAAAGGTGAAGCAAAAGGAAGGCAACGTGGGAAGTCTGGGGAGAAGGATTTTCGCTTGTTGGCTCATCTTCAAGCAGTTAGAGACAAAGGGCCTATCTACACCGATTCTGTAATTGTGCTAGAAAATACCATGGTGAAGTACTGCAGGTCTGCTCTGAGCACTACAGTCAGGAAAAAAAAAAAAAAAGAAATAAAACGTAGCTGGTGTTTGGCATGTGCCCAATGCAACCCTCTAGTTCTGCCTCAGGTATGCTTGCTGCAATTCATTCAGAACTGCTCCAGCTGTGGCTGCATGATGTTTTTTTGAGCTGCAGTATGGGTGGCACGGGCGTGTAGTACTTCACTGCAGCACGTCCTAGCATGAGATGGAGATGGTAAGGGTGTGTCCCAAAAGGTTAAAAAAATTACGTCTTGGAAATTTAGGACTTTTGCTTCAGAAAAAGCAGACAGATCATGGACAACTGGAAAATCTCTCAAATGCAAAGTGAAATCAGAGTTTGAAGAGGAGCAATTTTTAATTACATTGCTCAAAACTGAGTTAAACCCGAAGAATCAGTATTTCAGAACTGAAAGAAAAGCTTTCTGCAAAAGTTTCGGTACTCCTGATCTTTCCTTTTTGAGACTCAGATAGTTCCTAATTTGTCTCCAGTTCTTCAAGCGCCTCAATCAAAATTGGGAAGAAAAGATTTGATAGTCTAAACAAACTAGATAAAAGACTTCGGAACAAGAGTTCTCCTCCACTATTGCAAATATCCTTTCCACATCAAAAAAAAAACCTGCAAAAGCTGTAATCTTATACTTTCAGTTAAATACTGAATTGTTTCCTGTCGTCTAATATAGCTGCCAAAATGAGGAACAGAAAGGCATTTTAACCTAGTGTCAGAAGTATCATATTGACTTGAATACAAGACATGCCCCCCATTTAAACATGGATTGGGGGGAAGCTTTTTCTTATATTTAAATACTGAGCTGAAGCAGGCGGGTGCTATGGCCATGGCTCTAGGACCAGCGACAAAGCTGCAGCCTAGTTATTAGGGGGTCATCTAAAACTCACAGTTTGGGATTTGGATAAACATGGTAGCTCTTAGAAACTTAATAAGGTTTTTTAAGACAACATACATTCATTTAAGCAAAATGTATTGTTAGCATAAGTAGAATAAGATTGCTCTTACTTTTTCTGAACAATCAATTTCAAATCCAAATGACAAGGGCATCAAATAAAGTTTTAAAACTACACTGAACAGTTACTATGCCTCCTTAAAAACAAATCAACATTTCTTCCCAAACTGAGCTACAAACAACATCAATGCGTGTGTGAAATTCAAGCAGAACACTATTAAAAATCCTTATTAAATCAGGAAAGAAAGGAGCATTTCAGTTTGAGGCAAAGAACATATTTAGAGGCAAACTCATCCAATCAGTCTACACAAGTAAGCGCTGTGAGAACACATTAAGAATTACTTTTACAGTGTAAACAAGCCCTTGAATAAGAATAATTCATTTCAAATATAGCAGCAGAGAAAACAAGCAACAAAATTATGTTAACATAACAGTGACGGTCAGATGATTAGACCAAGGAAGAATTAGACATAAGTGCTCTTTGAGTGTAACAAATTAAAGACAGTACTCTTAAAACAGCCTTAGACTCAGATCTTGTGTGTATAAAACCAAAACAATACTGAATAAATTTATTCAAACCTTCTGTCTAAAACTGGTTAGCATAAAGAAAACTTCATAAAATACATATATATATATATATATATATATATATATATAAGATAACCATCTTCTAAATTAAATTAGAAAAACAAAACAACGTGGCACTTCCATTTTGGGGATACTCATAGTGAACTCCTCCTGATCTCTTTTTTTTTTTTTTTTTTAATTTGGGATGAATCCTCTCCATCTAATGAGAATGCAGTTGTAGTTAATGTTTGCATTTAAAAGCCTGTCTGACCCAAATTAACATTAATGTAGTAGCTACTACACAGCAACTGTATTGTTGGCTTTAAGCCAAATTTTTGTACCAAACAGAAATAGTCTTTTATACCTTATCTTAATCCAATTAGCCCGTTAGCTAAAACTGCTACCTTCAATATCTACTTAGCGGTCATGTTTTCAGTAGCATCAGGAAACAAAGGAGGAAAGGAAGCTCTGTTTGGCTAAAGACAAACAAAGATGTACTTCACTCTTTTTAGTGCAAGGATATCCAGAATCACAGGGAAAAATACTGAAGGGACAAACTCCAGAATATCCAAGCAATCCAGCAGAAGAATTGGACTGCTTTGAGAAAAATCAATTCTTTTTCAATGCAAAAGAAAGGTTAGAATTTTATAGACTAAGTCAGCTTCAGGTGAAAGGCGAGAGCAGGATCACATAGCAATAAGTTTTGAGAAAAGAAGAAAGTTTTAAATTATTCAGCTGTTTGGCTGAGCAAATGTAATGACAGGGATGTCTAAAATCATTACTTGGATTCTGGCTTACCACTTGAGTTATGTAACTGTCAGCATTCTATTACTGTCATTAAAAAGATTAGCTGGTGTTAGGTTCATTAATTTCCAGCAAAAGTAACATATTCCTTTTAGAATATAAAACATATTAACTTAATAGGTAATATTATTATGCCCTTACATGAAGTCTTTAAAATTGAAACAGGACAGGTAAACTAGCACACAAGAGTACAATAATACGTAATGTGCACAAACTAAATGTTTAGTGAAAAGGATTATTTTGTGAGTTTGTAGAAGATATTTACTAAAACATAAGAAAGCAAAAACAAAGCATTTTTCAAGGCTAAACTACATTTAATAAAACATGATTTTTTAAACTATTAAGTGACCCCTCCTCCCGCCCCAAAAAAGGGTTCTGATTACTTTATCATGCTTGAAAGAATAAATTCTACACTTCAATTCTGGGGATACCGATACAAAGCAGTCTTTTTTAATTTTTATTTAAATACTACTTTTTTGGTTTCGACTCAAAACTATCATTCGGATTTTTCATAAATCTGAATTTAAAAATTAGTTACACATTAACAAACTAGATTCTTAACTGGCTGGAAGAACAACAACAAGCCATCCTAGAAGGCATTAAGTTCAAATTCTCTGGCATTTTGTCAGCTGCATGAAAAAACTGCTTAACAAGTTAAATAATCCTGTTAATAACATGGTTAAGAGTGTGTCAGAAGCTGATAAACGTAGTGGATCAGCTGTGCCGAGATACACTGCAGCACAGCTGATCCACTTCATTAGATGCAACGCACTTGCCCTATATCCCACCCTTGATGGCACAGAACAAGAGGTGATGTGATTTACCTCCTTTTGCCGCTCGGGCAGACCCTTCCCCGCACCATCTCAAAGATAGTAAAGACTTCGTATTAGTGTGTGGATCTTCTAGATTTTATGAAAAGAAATACACAAATCTGTTTCTGACCTTTTTAGTATTCTATCCACCACAGCATGGATTTTATTCTCTTACCAATATGTGGGATGTTCATATGCATAAATTCACAACGTACTGAAGAGGCACATTTTAGTCAAAAATCACCACTAGGAGGAAATGAGTATCTGTTTTTCTATGACATTGTAGCAGATGCTCAGGTTACACTCCTCCCTATGACTAAGCAGTGAAACATGAGCAACATGTGTGAAGATAAGGACAGAACTTATCTGGACAGGAGAATTTGTTAGAGTTCTTGTACATGGCACCTGGCCAGATGCTGAAAGGGTTAAATTCATACAATCCCTACAGTACCACATCTACTCCACAGTAGCTCAAAGTAACAGCATCGTTTTCAGTCAACACCTACATTTTCTAGGACAGGAGTGGTCTCCTGCAAGATGTCACAAGGAGCACGGACAGCTTTAGTGCACGGCACATGTAGACTGCATATAGGTCAGGAAGCAGAAAGCAAAGCAGCAGATCCAGAGGGGATACAGGGCTGGGAGCAGAAAACAGAGCCCCAGACTAGACAGAAGAATAGGATCAAAACAGCACGTGGGGAAGGTACAGGGATCACTTGTGTCATGCTTGCCAAAAAGGTTGGCCCTCACTGCTCTAAAACAATTAGTGATCTTAGGTGCTGTACCCAGAAAAAGTAAGCCTGGTGTGGGACACTGTTCAGCATCCCTCCATCTTTAAGGTGTTTTGAACTGGGCATTCAAAATTACTAATTAGTTTTGAATCCCTCGTTGTTTCCTGATACTACTGAAAACATGACCGCTAATTAACTGCTGCCACCAGTATCTAGTTTCAGCAACTGGCTAATTAGATTGAACCAGTGGACCTCCACCCACCTCAAGAACTGCAGACCCCAGAAAACAGCTGAATGCCTGGCTGCCGGGAGACACTCGGTCCTCAGGACTATGCAAGACAGGCGAAGTTTTCTGCTGTTTGTCATGCGCCTAAAATTGTAACTTGCTGTACTTAATAAATGCTCTCTTCCAAGAACAGACTATTTTTATCCAAGCCATTTTCCTAACTTCAGCACCACGACTTACGTTCTAACTCTAAGGTTAGGTAAGAGCTGGTACAGACCCAGTTGCCCTCCAGCCACTTCATCCATTGCCACTGAAGCAGCCCCACTTCCTCAGCCAACACCCCCACTGCCACTGTGCACTACATGGAAATGGATTACACGTGCCAGAGGTATAGCCACCTTCACTGTGCATCCTGCAGACATGAGGTACATGACAGCAGCAGCAGCTCTGGCTCAGCCCTGCAACATGCTACCCCCTACCATGGGCTGGATCTGGCTCACAAGGAACCCAGGGTTCAAGATCCAGGGCAGGAGGTAGACTTGACACCCCTGGCTTAGCATCCGGTTAAGACTTTCTGCAAACACATTTGTGCCGTCAGTGGGTACATCTACATGTTCTAGCCTAATAACTACTGTGCAGTAGCCCATTAGCACGGGTTCTGCTCGGCATGCTACTGTGCAACAACATTAGGCTACTATGCAGTTTGCATCTTGTGTAGATGCACCCAATGTGTTCTGCTTAGGGCTTTAACAGTTCATTTGTACATTTGACCGCTACGCCGTGGTTTGTACAAAGGAGATTTAACCCTGATTCAGAGGTTGACGACAAAGCCCAGTACAGTTGCCTGAAGTTAAGTCCTAAATCCTGGAGGCTTTAAACTAATTTCACATTTTCCACTGGTCCCTGAATTAGTAAAGACTGACATGCTCAAAGAGCCCTGAGTCAAGAAAGCATTTATTGCATATTTAACTTCAAATACATGCTTAAAAGTTAAGCAGGTGCTTACATGCTTTCCTGGACTAGATCATGCTAGAGGGGTTTTCATTCATCTTTTCCTCTGTTTGCCTTTTGAGGTGGGTTGGTCAATGTGGAATCAAAAGACTGTGGTGATGGGCTACTGGGATAACAAAGGGTGAGGCAGAGGGGAATAATTTCCCCAGGAGGAAGAGTATCCTTGTTAAAAGCATTCAAAAGAAAAAGAATTTTCTCTAGTCCCTGGAGGCTGAAAGACTGGACTAGGTGCACCTGGCTCAATAAGCATGCTAGCAGACAGCTTTCAGCTGATCACAAAACAAATATATATAAAAAATGCTACCCAGCTTGACTAGATGTAAATTCCAATGGAAGAGAAGTTTTTTTCAGCCAACAGACAACACAATGTTATGTTTCAAAATGAAGAGACAACTTGAGCACTTCATATCTTATACAACATGCTCACATTTTTTGAACAATATTCTTTTTCAGTGCCCTAAGAACATAAATGCTGTCTCACATAATTCTCTAGCAAAAAGCTCTCTCATTTCTGTAGTACCTTTGTTCATAAGAAAGTCTCAAACCTTTAAACAATCCTGGAGAGATGGGTATATTAACTATATTTTAGGAACAAAAAAGCAATACCACTAGCAGAAATAGCAAGAATGAGGCATAGTTGCTTATTACCAGACTCTGCTCTTAACTCCTAATCCTCACTTTTCACCACCAATACCCTTCTGCTTCCCCAGTTCCACAGGATGAAAACCACCAGTATCCCTCGCAGCAGCTTCTGCTAAGTCTAAGAGTTAACTGTGTCTGCAAAATGCCTTTTTACTCTTGAACATAATGCAACAGTGGTAAGGGAATTGGCATATTTTTTTAAATGTTCCATGGATACTACATTTCAGACTCCACAGCTTTCAATCCAACATCCTCCACAAGCACATTCTGAGAAATGACACAGGTCACATTAGTCCCATTGTTAGTAAAAAAAAAAACCAAAAACACAATCAAACCCATTTTCCATCTATCCATCAAGTCTTCTCTCCTTCAGTCACTTCAAACAAACAAACAGGATGTAACAGTAATTGTAATCCATTATCAGATTCATGCCCCAACAACCTTTCACTATAATGCAAATAAACAAGTAAATGGATGAGTTTATACTGGTCAGTATGATGCAAAAAGTTGGTCTGATCCAGTCAGCACCATGGGACTGTAGAGCCAATGGTCAAATTTAAGGTGAAAAAGTACAAAATCAGAAATTCAGTATACCTGATGGTACAGCAACAGCCAGATGGTTTAACAGTATTATTATCCATCTATAACTGTAACAAGTGCAGATATTCTCAGATGTAATACTTTAACATTTTCTCTAAATTGGCCAAACAAAAAATATGAATTTTTAGTTTTAAGAATGAAGCATTAGGGCCTGCTTTGCCTCCCCCCTCCTGTAATCCAACTAGTTCTATTAATGATTGTGGCACCTGTAACTTCATTAGTTTTTCTCATTTGAATTTCATTGATTAAGAAACCACTTCGGGAGTCTGTCAGCAAGTATGTAAAACCATTAAGAGCAATTAAAACTGGCGCACAGTCTTCAGCTTGGTTCTGCATTGTATTTCCTCTACCTAATTCAGTGTCTTAAATAGCTATAAAATGACAGAGATCTGTCTAATCCAGCTCAATTACAGAGGCAGTTTAGATCATTCCCTGAACTCTCTTGCTCTGCAGTCCCAAGACTCTGATGCTCAGTTTCTACCCCTTCTACAGTTACTTTTGCATGGGCTAATGAGCTTTCTGGTGTTTAGTCATTTGCTACACCATTCAGTTATGGAAAATATTAGTTAGTACAGTCAATCTATCAGGCTTATTTCAAGCCTTGTTTTACAGTATGGAATTCTCTAATCAATATTCTCTTCAAGTCTCAAGGTGGACAGTTACAGAGCAAGTGAATTCAATACCAGGCGGTTCAAGGATTTTACCTCTACTCACACAGTAAATGAGATCCAAGGTACAAAATGCTTACGCATTTCAAAATGACTATCTTGACACTGATAAACAAAACATGATACACTGCTTAATTGTACTGCAAAGCCAGATCTGAATACCGATACATACAGGCTACTTTTCCCCCCGACTGCAGATTCTTTAGAGAAATGATGTTAATAGTTAACATTGAAAATAAGTAAATAAATAAATACATACATAAATAAATCACAAACTGGAACGTTTCAGAATGTCAAGAATGCTACTGTTACTTGTAGGTAATTACTGGAACTTACACTGATCTACTTCACTGATTTTGTCAAAGATATGCAATTATTTCAAAGATTTGTCGAAGACATGCAAAAAATAGCATATTGCACTGAAATGCACACCATCTCCACTGATTCCAAAACGCTGTTTTTAAGTATAAAAGTTAGAGATCACAGTATTATGACTAACACCTTGTTCCAAACTCCTGCACAAAATCTTCGTAAGATTTCCAAATTTTAAAAATGTCTTCCTAAATGGCTGATAAAACTTTAGTTGTGGAGCTATACCCTTGAAAATAATAATGAAGTGTAAGTGGGCACATCTACATGTGCATTAATGTGTTTTAGTTAATGTGCGTCAAATCTAGTACCTCTGGGCACTTTTACACGTTCTCCATTACGGGGGAAGGAGATGGGAAGGGCAGCACTTCAATTTGCAGGGTACTAACGGAGGTAAATTGTTGCCACAGTTTCATGTTTTTAAAGGCACAATGGGAAGTGAGGAAACAGAAACCCTCCAGGTTCTGACAGTGCAGGAAATAAATCCCTGTGCGTCTCCTAGTAGGAAGTCCCTAGAAATAAAGATCCGCTTTGTCCCATACTTTGTCTCAGTAATGTAAGCCCAACGTTTCATGTCATTGTTAAAGCACCGTGATTCATGAAACATGAATTTATGCTTTAAATCAGAAATCGTTTTGCTCATCACTCTAAAAGGGAACATTAGCCAAGGGTTAAGAGTTTAGCACTTCCAGACTGCTCCAAAACAGGATAAGAGATGGATGCTTTCAACACTGCAACCTTTAAATATAGCACACAAATAAGATATGTACGCACCTTCACATTGCTTACATATTTCCATTTTTCTCAAACTGTCCCATTCAGTTACAAACCCAACTGACCAACTCTTTGCAGGAAAGTTCTTTTAAGTTGTTACAGAAAAGTACGGAAGGCAAGTGCTCCGTTTCAACCGTCTCATCTGTCAATTTGCAGCAGATGAGCATTTTGCTGAACAGAGGTACAATTTGATATCACATTGCTAAGGGTTTGATAATGAACTATAAATAGACTTTTAGCTTTGTGTAAAACCAATTCTTTATCAAATTACCAAAATTCAAAAATGAGCATCTCCAGGTACTAACTTCCCAAATCCACACCTGTGTCAAACACTATCTTTACTTTTCAGTAGAATTGATAGGGTCTTCAATTGTTCTATTTAAAATGGTAACCACAGAGAATGATGAAATGGGAGAAAAACAAGCAAGTGTGAACATGAGTTGTGTACACAGAAGAGTGTTGGGTGACTTCAGGCAATCTCTGAAGGAATGTAGAAATAAGCAGTTTACCATAGTAACCCAACAACATGAAAGGAGTAGCTACAATAATGAAACTGTCAGCATGAGACTAAACTTCATAATGACTAGGGCACAGCATTCTGTTACACCACTATCACTGCTAAAACTCACTCCCACTTGCTTTATAAAATATTAAAATGCAAGCAAGAAATTTGGCAAAATTTACAAGACTTTCAGAACAAATGTCCTGTACTTGTACAAATACACACACATCTTTTGCCAGAAAAATCTAAGCACTTCATTTCCACATAAAATTCACATTCTCTGTTTTTACTGGAAGGAAGAGAGAAGTTCAGATATGGATTCTCTCAAGGTTTCAAAAAGAAGTACCAGCTTATAGTCTGATGCCACATTTTGTACCTCGAGCTTCTCCCACTTAAAGGATACCTACTGCTTTTGCTTAATTAGCCCAATCATAACAATTGATTTTGGTTTTCAAGATAAGATCAGTTACTTAAGAGATAAGTTCTAGAGGATATACTTAAAGCTCTGAAAGTATTTAAATTGATGGACCAATTATGAGCCATTAAAACTTATTCAATACTTATAACGTGTAAGCATAACAAAATGTATTTGCTGGCTGTTAGCTAGGAAAAAACAAGCCTTTTTTAATACATGAGAACTGAAAAAAGTAAATATTAAGGATCTCTTTTCATACCAATGTCACAAGATCCTAAGATCATGCCAATGTCACAAAAACCCTAAGACTACCTAAACTTTACCAGATTTCTTTCTAAACTCACACCTTAAAATTCATCTATTCTAGGATTTTTGTTCCCACCTTCCTTTAAATTTACCAAGATTTATTTAATTCATATTCCATATCTCCCACCTCCTTTGTTCCTTCATAGATTCCAAGCTACTGAAGCTAATCACTTTCACTTGAATACAAAAAACTTCTCATACAAGATTTTTCCCCTCATACACAATTTAAGTCGCAAGAAAAAAAATTAATATTTACTTAACAATCACAAAGACCTCTTACCCAACCATAAAGCCAAATAACTTCCTGGCATGTGCTATGGGAGTAAATGACTGCTTATTTGAAGGACAGGACATTTTGAATGCCATTTTTCACCATGAAAGTGTAAAGGATAAGCAAAACAGAGACAAGAGGTTTCATCCCTATTGTCTTTATCAAATTTATCAACATCCATAAAAATTAAAACTTTAGTTTTGACAAGAAATAGACCGAATCAAGCAACATAGGAGGAGCAATGCAGCAGGGATTTTGAAGTAGACTAAGTAAGCATGCTGAAAGGGTGAAAAAATATATTTTTAGTAAGCAAAAGACTGGCAGAGTTCCTTTTAGAATAATTATGCAATGCTACTATTTGTTGTAATATTATTTATGAGTCAGGGTACCTTTGTGAAAATATCTATTTTATTTTTCTTCTTATAAATAAAATAAAGTTACTTGCCTCCAAGCTGCAAAGATAATCTTCCCAATGTGAAATGCTGCTGTCTGTGGATGACTCTTCTGCATCTGCTTAGCAGAGCTTTGCCAAGCGACAGAAGGCTGTGTCTGGTCATTTTCAAAGCTACTATTGAGAACCATATGGACAGCACCAAAGCTATCAAGAGTCCTGTTCATGTCATGCTACCATCTCTAGCAACAACAGCAAGAGCAGCAAGCATTTGATTTTTCCACATGGGAAAAGGACTCGGAAAATGGGAATGAAAAGAATACGGGAATGGGAAGGGGATGAGGGGGAAGAAATAAGTAAGTGTCTCTTAAGATACTAGAAACAGACTTTCAAAGCTGTAGGAGGAAGCTGTTTTGCTAGAAAGAAACATATAAAAATAGCAGTAAGATCCAGAAATAGCAACATGGTAAAAATGTCTCCACATAGTCTGCTTTTCCAGCAGAAAGGCAGCCCGTTTCTTAACAGGTTCCCACTCCCAGATGTTACTGATACTCCCAACATTACCTTTCAGAGGCAGGTTAAGCAGGTGAGTCCACTTGTTAATAGGTATCAGGAATATTTTAAAGCCCCTGATGACCGTATTATGTATGTCATTCCTATAGCAGGGAATAATCTTAAATCACAATATTCCTTGCATGACTTTCTGGCTTATATTTCATGAAGGATAAGGAAGTTATGTAAAAGTTTGGTAAAACATGAATTTTAAACAAGTTAGATTAAAGTTTTTGTCCACAATGACAAATTTTAAATGAAACTACATAATCACTCGCATTATTTTGGAGTTTACTAAGTGCTCACTTTTGGAGTCTAGCTCTTAATAATGAAATGTTACCAGAATGTAGTCTTTTGTCAGGAAAGTTTCTCCAAGATGGAGATACCAAGTAACAGTATTTCAGCCTCCAATAGCTTGCTTTACAATAAAACAAAATATGAGAAGTTGTAAGCTAACATTAAAAAAAACCCATCATCTCTTACGTAACATAATGAAGCACCCAACGTCCTTAAAATATACAGAACTCTATCACTGGTTTAGCTATGCTAAGCAGATTAGGTATCTAAATGGATGAACTTCAAGACCTTGAATGTGGAAACACAACAGCTGTCAGATTTTCAATAATACTGCAGTCAGATCAGGAGGGAGAAGGTAACTAAACAATTCCACTCAAAAGAAAACTTAGACCTTCTTCATTCTAGCACAGCACAATTTAAACTGTCTACAGATGTGGCATAATGGAACCAAATATTAAGGCTGAGTATGTACAAGAGACCAACACCATTCTAGTCTAGAAGTGTAAGTTTCTGATAATTTAGTTGAGACCAGCTGAGCCTGCTGCAAATTTGTGCGCAAACAACAACTTAGTAGTTTTAAAATATTTCTACATCAGCTTACATTTATCAGAAATTGGTTTGACCCATACCAGAATAAAAGTAGTCATCCAAAGGTGTACACCAGGTTAACCAGATCATTTAAAAACAAGTTCCAGTTTAAATGAGTAAAACTCTACTATGTAGAGAAGGCTTCTGAGACTGGAAGGCCCTGAAACAGCATTCATTCTCATGCAGTTAAAAGTAACAATGCAGACATGGTGTGAGAGAAGAATCTGGCTCGAATTTCATTCCTCTCTCTAACATACCTTGCAAGTGTTTCTATACACTTATTAAATCTGCCATGACTATACATGCAGCAAACAATACACCTTCTCTCAAAGTGCTTTTCAATTTTGGTAACAAGCTGTAACTTCAAAAGGAAAAGGGATGAGAGAGATTTAGAAGATTTAGATACTCAGAGCATCAAAGCTACCCAGTGACAACTGGATGTAAAAAGACTTGTTTCTTTTTTCATTCCCATGGCTCTAGCCACTAGGTAATTAGTCTCAGAGGTATAAGGTGCAACTTTGGTAGTGTTATCTAAAGCCATTTAGCACACAATCCTATATGCATTTTTCATCATCTATTTTTAAATACTGAAACTGAAATTATACAACCATGGCACCTCTTTTAATATCTGTCAAAGACAGATGTACACTGTGATTCCCTCTAAAAAAAAAATCAATATCATCTTGATTCAGTGAGCCAATTTCTTATGCTCATGTTTACATAGCTAATGAACTGTATTAAAATTAAGCATAGGTACTTTCACACCATGTTTACACCCAACTGAGAAATCTTTCCTCTTTGCCCCACCATAGGTATTAGCTAGAGTGGAAGCTCAAACAGCTGTCTGTGTTTATCCCAACATGTGACCTAAAAATGTTCCGAGTAAAGTGAGATAATAGTGACAAACACATCTATGCTATGTATGTACTAACACTTCAATTCTCACTATCAATAGATTTACAATAATAGCCTGAAATTTAAGTCTGGAACTTATGGCCAAACTAATGCCAAGCCTAAACTAATGACAAAGAAAAAGCAAACAAAGGTTTAATGTACCTTATATAACCTTCTAGTGTGGGTGGCACTAGGCAAGGTAAAGCCCTACTACTGAATAACAAATATCTCAAAACAAGTCTGGGAGAGAGACAAGCATTATGGAAAGTTGAACTGCAAATAAATAAATAAAGCAAACAGAGTTTGTATGCATCTCTAAGAGCAAATGAAGAGGTTTGCACCCCTCTTCTGCACTACCAAGAGATTGTCTAGATGGGAAAATTAGCGAGCAGTAAACTACGATATGAATTTACAATGCACTAACCATCCCATACTAATTCTCCCTACGAACACTTTTATTGCATTCCAAGCACTGCACTTACTAGATTATAAGATGAGGGTTTTCCCCCCCATTCATCGAGGGGGGAGGGGGCCACGGGGGCACAGCACAGGAAGAAAAAGTCCAGAAGAAACAAAACCCAAGTCTTATCTTATGATCATATCTGACTTAACTGAAACCCAAAAATGCACACGGCCAGCCAGCAGAGTGCCCGAGTTCCCCTCAGTACACGGGGTTCCAGGCCAGATGGCGCAGCATCACACTCCAAGTCGCTTCTTGCCAGTGTGTACCTTCTGGCTGGAAACCCCACACACAGTTCAAGTGACCTGGCAAGCACTGTCCAGGGACTGTCCCATAGGGTGTGGGGTTTCTGGCCAGCACATGCCAAGTCATTCTGAGCTGCTGCCCCAACAAGGAAGCTGGAGCAACTCGTCATGCACTGGCAGCCTGGGCAGGTCCATCTGCACCAGGCTGCTCCAGCACCCACTGCTTGAGCAGTGGCTCAGAGCAATTCAGCACGTGCTAGGCAGAAACACTACACGCTGTGGGGATGGTGCCTGCCAGGTCATTTTGAACTGCTTGCAAGGAGCATGGCCAGCACACACTAAGTTGCCTCGGCACCCGCCAGGCAGCAGCAGCTGGAAGCAACCTGCTCACTTGCCTGCCAGTCACCCAGCATGCTGTGGGGAGAGGCTGGCCAGGCATGCAGCAGAGAGGGACCACATACCACTCATGGAGGAAGAACCCCCCAGGGACCAGCCAGGCACCCTGCATGCTGCACGAAGAGACCCAACTGCATCAATAAGGGACTCTGCAAGGAACCCAGCATGCAACAAGGGATCCAATGCATGGCAAGACTCCAAGCAGCAGTAGGGAGGGGTCCATGCAGTGAAACTCCTAGCAGTGGCAGCAAGGGACCCAGCACATGGCAAGGCTCCCAGTAACGACCGCAAGGGACCCAGCGTGAGGCAATGAGGGATCTGGCAACAGCAACAAAGGAAGCAGCATGCTACAAGGGACCCAGAAGTGGTGACCAGGAACCCAGCATAAGCATGCCAGTGAGGGATCAAGCACACACTGAAGCGCCAGTCAGCAGCAGCAAGGGAACCAGCATATACCATGGCACCTGACAGCAATGAGGCAAATGGCAACAAGGTACCCAGCAGAGGGGCAGGTGGCAGGGGAGCACCTGGTGGGGTAGCAGGGAAATCAGCAGATTACAGGGGCTGATCACAACTGAGTGGTCAAAATTTAAAACCATAGAAACCCATGGCAAATTCTGTGGGGTGATCAGTGGCAGGGGAACCCCCAAGACAAACCACATAGAAAAAAAGAGGAAGTAGAGGTACAAATATGAAGATACCAAAAGGAAATCACCCAGCATTAGAAATAATAAAGGAATTGAGCATTCCTCTTCAAAAATTGAAAACCAATAGTGAGTAGTGTATCTAAATGTCATAGCGGCTTAGCTCTGAGACAAAGAACATCACTTGCACAAAAGTTACTATCAGACAGCAGCAAAAAACTTGCTGAATTTCAGGAGTACATTATTGGGCTACGCAAAACTCAGGACTACCTGCTGGGCCAGATACGTAATGTTCATAAAACTGCAGTCTATCCTGACATGCCATGCAATGTCACCATCATGACAGGCTCAAAAGTCATGATTAACAGGAAGTGAAAAGTCGCAAATGACAGTGATGTTAGCAGTACTGGCAGAGGGAAGCAAATTGCCTTGCTATGTGATTTTAAAATACAAAATTCTGCCAAAATAAAAGTTGCCATCAGGAATAGTGGTTTGATGCCAAAAACAAGGATGGATGTCAAGTGAACTGGTTAGATATTGTATGGAAATGAAGATTGGGGTAGTGCTAAAAGAAAAGAGAAATGTTAGTGTTAGATTCATTCAGAAGGCACTGAAGACCAGATGTGAAAGCAAAAATTTTGGTCAATGAATTGTGATCTTGCGGTCATACCTGCTGGTATAACATCTCAACTCCAAGTTCTGGCTATCATAGCGAATAAGCTATTTAAAGAACCATTTACAGTGTCAGTACTCAGACTAGCTCTTGGCAGGGAACCATGTGGGAAGATTAAGCAGCCAACCATAGCACTGCTTTGCCAATGGATTCTGACTTCTTGAGAAAGTACATCTTCAGGATCCATTACTAAAGGCTTCAAGAAGTGTTCTATATCCAATGCCATGGATGGAACTAAAGATAACATTTTGTGGGAAGATGAGGGAGAAGACAAGAGTGAAGAGTGTGAGAGTGAGGATGCATCTGAAAGTGACCAGTCTTAAATTGCAGGATCCAAGAAAGGGGTAGCGCTCACCAGGTCCCATGCAGAACCTAATACAGATTAAGTTAAGTTAATGCCTGAATTGAATCAAAGCTAATGTTGTATTATGACTTACTGGTACCGCTACAGTTTTTGTCCATATGTCTATTTATAAAAACCAATGCCAAATTAAATTCTTTCCTCATGTGGAATCTAATTATTGGGAGGTTGTGCTAAATTCAGAGTCACCTTAGATTTGAATAAACATGGCATAACGTATTGCACTGCACTGTCAAAGGGGAGTCAGGTAGTTCACACAGGGGCACAAAAACCATTCATGCTGAGTTCAAACAACGTAGCCAGCGCGCTGTAAATTCATGTTCTAGCATACTGTAGCCTAAGTTGCAAAATCAGAATGTATGAAATCAGGAACACTAATTTCACTATAACAAGCATAAGCAGTAATTTAAGATCAGAGGGTCTTAAATCTTTTTTTTCCTGAGCTAAACAATGTGCTTAAGAGAATAAGTTTTGCTGCAAAAAGACTTGCTACAACTAATGTCTCGCTAGGCAATGTCACTTCTTGGATGGCTTGTCTAAGAAAGGGCTCTCTGCCTTAACCAGGAAAAATATTCAGCTACAGAAATTATATTGCTGGTTCCTTCATAGCTTTTCAATTTGCTTTAAAGTGACATTTTTTTTTTTTTTTTTTTTTTTTTATAAAAGAGAGAAGACAGGCATAAGGTCTTTTCTTAGATTATAAAAGAGGGGAAGTGGTAATGGGTAAAGAGCATTACCAAAAACTATTTTATCATACACATTACAACTGGATTCACATTTGGAAAAAACACGCACAAAATAAGCTATGTGCTTATTTGTCTTTAATACATGCAGACACTACATGTGCTCTAACATTTCTATAAAAATGTACAGGTTACAAATTAACAACTAATTTCCACAAGCCTTACTTTAAGACTGACCAGCATGAGCTACTGACTATTGCAGGGATTCTCAGTTTTTGTCAGTGGATATCACCAACAACCATGAAGACTGATGACCAGAGAATAAGTTATCAACTAATATTCTTAATGCATCTATAACAGTTCCCTATATCTTAGAAATATATCTTGTTGAAACAATATATTCTTAGCTTCTTTTAATGCTATTTTACAGCTGGAAGAAGATAACAGCTTTGTAGATCAGTTCTGAGGTCACCTGGCTAGTCTAAAGTCCCTTTTGAAGTGGTTTGACAGACAACTCTGTGTACATGCCAAAACTTACTTTTCCAAGGCTATTATAACTATTCAATGATTTATTTGCAAAATTCCTAGACAGAATTAAGAGAAGAAACCACAGACAGGTCTTGAACTAGAGAGAGGCAAAACAACTTGTATTATTACTAGGTGAATATACATCCAAAAAAAGAAGAGGAAGGGAATAAAATACATTTGGTGTGAAGGAGTAACCATCTAACATTTACAGTTAGGGAACAGGTTAAGGTGGTGTGAAATTCCTGACTGCCTCCTTTACCTCCAACAGCCTTTTACACTGAAAACATGCATCAGAAAATAAATTGGCATTACCCTAAAACAACATCTTACAAACGCATAACAAAAAAGAGCTTACCTTCCTAAATATGTTACCCAAAAAGCAGTATGATCTAGAGTCTAGAACAGTAAGGACACCTGGATTCTAGCCCTAATTATCTGGCCCAAGACAACTGAATTTCATTGACAAGTGATTAGCTGGGCCTTCCAATACATCAGGGTCAATGGGCTGTAAGGTTTAACGGTATCTGTAAAGCACTTCTGGATCTCTTAATGAAAGAAAATTAAATATAGAGCAGGACTTTTTTTTGCCCAATACCTACTGGCCTGTATACTAAACCTAATAGTGGCAGAACTCTTTCACACCACAAGTCTCTCCCCATATTTCACAAGCTAAACTCCCCACAATTTAAAAGAAAAACTAGTTTAAGATTCAGCTGATGTTTTTAAATAGCACAAGTATAGCTCAGACTGGGGTGGCCAACATGTGGCACAGAGGGCTTCTGTGTGTTGCACGCAATAAATCAGGAAAAGAAGAGGCAGCGCAACAGCAGATATGGCAGAAAGCAGTGCAGCAAGTTGGTCAGGGAGGCACAGGGCAGGGGGCAGAAAAGTACAGCAGCAACCTGGACAAGGGAAGGGGACTAGAGTGGCACTCAGGGTGGTTGTGGGGTTAATTTGTGGCATGCCTGCCAAAAAGGTTGGTCTCCACCGTCTTAGACTTTCTTTTCCTCCTTTCTTAAAGCATCACAGCAGACCTCTCCTGTATTGCTTTCAGTCTTCCCACTCCTTTCTCTCCCTAAATAGAGCTCTGCTTTCTTTCCAGCACTTCATACTTTTTCCATTTCTCCTTTCAGAATTTCTCTCCCTCTACTCAGCTTTTATCCAGTTACCTTATTGCTTCCTCCCTCTCCCGCTTGCTCATACTCCTAAATTCAGCAGCTGCAAGCAAAGGGTTTGAACAAAAAAATTACAGAATATCTAATACTTAGGGCTAAATTGAAGGGAGGTGGCTCCTTAGTCCCAGGTCAGACTCCACAACCCCCTTCCTCTCACAGCTGCTTAAAGAGGGGATGTGCTAACAACTGACACATAGAAACTGCAAGAAAAATAAAAGTGTTCTCTATTCCCTTCCCCCTAGCCAAAGTCAGTAGCTTCAATTCTGTTCCAACTGCCACAAACCAAAACTGCCGAGATACTTGTCAGCGTCACTGCCGCTGCAGCTTCCGAACAGCAGCAGTGAAAGTCGTTAGTCAATTTTCATTTTACTCCTCTGTGGAAGAACTATACCTAGCAAATGGAACACAAGAAGTACCTGTCTAAAGGCTCAGGAAGACCATCACATTAACTTGCCAAGCGTCAGATACCTTCACAACCAAAATTCCTACATTTTGAAAAAAGTAGGAAAATTCTGCAAATGTTGTCATCCTGCTTATGTAGATTTCCCAAATTCTAGCTCATCTTACATGCACCCACACATACACAAACACACTTGTATAAGCTGGTCTAAATTATTGGGAAAAAAAATAAACTAGACTACCAAAGCTGTAAAAGCCACTACTTCTTCCTTCCAAGTCTTAGATTAGCTAAGGAACCCAAACCAACTTCTTCAGTTATTTGGGCTGTTTCCCCTGCGGGGACTGTCAAAGAGGTGTTACTGCTGAGAAGTGTGCATGCACAGCACCACATTGTAACATATTTGGCAAGTGGTAATGCAAGCGACAAAAACATGCCAGTAGGGGAGAGGGCAAAGGTACTTCCTGCGGCTGGTAAGCTACTGAACAGTCACAGTCAGAGACCAGGTAGAAATCAGACAGAAAACAGTAAATTTCTTTCACTGGACACCACATTATTTGGCATTTATGTCAGATAGGAGGTGCTCTTTGTTCCAGTTCACCATGAGAAACATTAAATGGACACCCGAAAGTTCCCTGATAGCTGCTGGAAGCAAGACTGTTCCCAGCTAACTTTTAGGTCAGTCCAAGGCCAGACTGAAGGGGCACATAAGAAAGCAGCTTGTGCAAACTAAGGAAAAAGCATCTGTCTCAACTATCTCAAAAGCACATTAGAGAATATGAATTACTGCCTCTCTCACCAGAAGCGCTAGGATTTCTATTTTTACTGGGGGGGCACACAGTGGAAGAGGAAGAAAAATGAGACCAAGAACTCATGCTGTAAAGAAAGAAGTGGGCCCAGTTCTAGCCCACACTTCTTGGGAACGCTTGTAGAAGAATGAACAAAGCTGCTTCTTGGGGAAGTCCCAAAGAAGAGCTTCCCTTGCTCCTCCAAAAAGAGGCAGGCTGCTCCTCCTGTTCCCAGACACATGCCCAAGCCACACCCAGCCCCTGGCGGAGCCCTAGCATCCCTCCTTCCACCTTCTGCAGATGCAGGCAGCTGTGGCAACAGCAAATTAGGACCGTCACCACACCTCAACAGCCACTTCCCCCACCAGCACCCTACGCTCTCATAGCCCGGCCTTAATCACACAGCGTCAGAGCCGCACCACAGCGGCCACTCTCGCTACCAATGTCCTATGCTCTCAGCCCAGCCTTAACCACACGGCGCCCACCACGGAGGCGAACTCCCCTTACCTTTGAAAGCAGTGGGGAACGAGAGAAGTGGCACAGGGACACCCCCGTCCCACGGTGCCGACACACCCTTTCCCTTCCTAACCACACGCTATCACTATTTTCCTTGCGTCTGCTCCAGCAGACAACACTATTACTTGGCGAGCTTTGAAAAAGTGAACGAACCTTTACCTTCACATCAACTTGGAGACTAGTTTTCCCTCTAGCAGGCGGGAGCCCTCCCCAGGTACCCTGTCCCCGGGGAGAGGGGGCAACATCCCCACCCCCATAGCCCCATCCACCTCCACATGCCCCCTCCCACCTGATCTTGTAGTTGGGCAGCGTGTGCTTGCGCTTGATGACCTTCTTGAACTGGTTGACGATGAGGGAGGTGAGCTGAGGCATGGGCCGCCCCTCGAACTGGGACTTGACCTCGAAGATGACGAGCGGGTCGTCCACGAAGGCGAAGGACCAGTGGGTGAAGGGCAGGCGGGTGAAGACCAGCTTGAGGCGGCCCAGGACCCGCGAGATGCGCACGAAGAGGTAGGCCGACTTGCCGAAGACCAGGTCGGCGTCGATGGCCAGGTGGAAGCCGCCGTTGTACTCCACGTCCACCTCGAAGCCCAGCTCCTCGGGGCAGCCCTCGGCGCCCGCCGTCACGGGCCGCAGCAGCCGCACGGCCTTGAAGAGGGGCACCACGTCGCCCAGCGAGACGTCGCGCAGGCTGAGCCCCTCCAGCACCTTGCCCGTCACCTTGGTCTGCAGCAGCTCCTCGAACTCCACCTTGATCTTCTTGGTGACCCAGCGCCGCACCAGCGCCGTGTCCCGCAGCTCCCTGAAGAGGAAGAGGAAGATGGCATTGAGGAAGTGGCACGTCTCCTCGCCGGGCTCCGCCTCGCCGCCCTGCAGGTAGTCGCGCAGGCTGGGCTCGGGCAGCACGCGGCCGTGGCCCGGACCGGACCGGCGGGGCGCGCCGGGGGGCTCGGGCTTGCGGCGGTACAGCAGCAGCAGCTGCAGCAGCAGCGTCACGAAGGAGCCGGCCAGCGCCGACAGCAGGATCACGTACAGCAGCAGCATCTCCGCTCACGCCGCCGCCGCCGCCGCCATGCGGGAGGACGGGCGGGGGGGGGGAGGGGGGGCCACGGGGCTCGCGCGCCCCGCTCCGCCTCGCGCGGCGGCGGCAGCAACCGTCTCATCCGGGTCCCGCCCCGCCCCGCCCCGCCCCCTGGCGCCGGATTGGAGCACAGGCGCCGGCGCGCTGATGTCATAATGCCGCGGGGAGGGGAGAAAGGGGGAGAAAAAAAAAAAGAGGAAGGGGGGAGGGTGTTGCGCATGCGCCCTGCGCCCAGCTGGCACGAGGCAAGCGGGCGGTTGGGGCGAGCCTTCAGGCGCAGTGTGAAGGGGGAGGGGTCACGCGGAGGCTCTGGGTGGTGACGTCACAGAGGAAGGGGGAGGCGGGAGGAGAGACCCCGGCGCAGGCGCGGCTGCGGGCAGACGAGCGGGGTCGCTGGGTGTGAATCCGCTCGGCACCTGGGACGCTTGTTCTTGGCAAGCCTGGGGGCTTTTCCTGGGCCCGGGAGCTTGCAAAGAGCAGTTTTTCCAGGGGCTGAGTTGGTTTAATAAAAGATCTCGGACTTTTAAAAAATTATCTTTATAGATCTGTCTATCTAGATCTAACTATCTAGGTGTCTATCAAGCTCTCTAGATCTATGTATCTAGGTATCTATCTAGATAATCCATCTAAATATCAATATCTGTCTATAGATATTGATATCTAGATATCAATATCTATAGCTACTTAGATGTCTCTCTCTCTCTCTCTATATATATATACACACACACACACATCCTCTCATAAACCCTACACTGCACCTTTAAACCGCATTAAGAAACCCGCGCTCCCGTTACAATAAACGCCCCCACTACCCCTATTGCAGTTCCCTGGTCCAAGCCCCAATTTGGGGTTTACATTCTCAGTTCACAGATGCTACGGTCAGACGGGACCTCAGGAGACCGTGGAGTCCGACCCCTGCCCTGGGCAGGAGGAGCGGTGGGTGCTTGTCCCTCTCCTCTGGGTAGGGGAGAGCACCACCTCCCTTCCCTGTCCTTTCCGTCATCAGTGTCGCTGTCACTTCCGCTGCTGCTGATTTTGCTGCCGTCGTCCTCGCTGTCTTTGGGTCCAGTTGCATCATTGTCCTCTTCCTTCTGCCCATCCGCCTCTCCTCCCAGGGGGTCGTTGAACAGCCTGTGCCAAGTGTCACTTTTCCAGGTGGAGTTGGCTGTGTCTTCTCTGCCCTCTCCCATTGCTTTCCAGTAGCAGGACTGGAGTTTGCTCAGACAGATATCAGATTTACACAAAGGTCCTTGTCTGCTCTCAGCAACCCTGGCTCTAGTCCTTGCCTCCTTTAAGCCCCTTCTAGGAATGGAAAGCAAACGTCCACAGGTGCCTGACGCCTTCCTTCTTCTTGGTCTAGTAGAAGATATCAAATTCACCCAAGGAGAACCTTGTCTGCCTTCTTCCTCTGCAGGCATTTTAAATCTTTTTTTTTTTTTAGTCTCTTTCTCTTCTCCCAGTGGGAACTCGAGACTTGTCTTAGTAATCTCTAAATTGTCCTCGTCTGGTGGCAACGTGTGGCTTGTCTCCTCACAAACGGTCTGGGCTTGCCTGGAATGGCTCAACCCCTCCTCCTTCCCTGTGGTGTTAGTGCCTCTTCCAGAAACAGCAATATTTGGGGGCCCCTCGTTACCACCCTCCCCCTCGCCAAAAAGGTGCACTCTGCTGCAAAGTGCTTGCAGCGGATGGAAGAGGCAGCCCTCCTGCATTCTTCTGTTTAAGCAGTATTGAGAAAATCAATATCACTCTGTGGTTACCAAATAACACAGGCGGCAGTTTTTCTGCCTCGGCACAAACACCAGCTATGGAATTGGGCTAGTCCTGGATACTCAATTTTCAGCAAAAAAAATGACAAAACAAAAGCAGGTTGACTGCAGCACAGACTGGCCTCTCGAAAGCTGAGCTATTGACAGAAATAGCCATATTCGATGATTTACCCTCCCACCCTACAGGCAGCAAAAAGGATTTGCTCTTTTCCTCGAGCAGCTATTGGCTTGATGGAGGTCTTAGCTGGGGCCATTATGATGTCAGCACCAGAATTCAGTAATTTAAAAAAAAAAAAAATCTCACTGGCATCGATAGCTTGTGGCATAAATTAGGACTGTCGTCCCCCAGAATGTTGTTGCAACTTCTACAGCCAAACCACCGAGATTAAAAGAAAAAAGGCAGGTAAATCTCATCCTGTAACAACCCTGACAAATCATTCTTGAGTAGTTATTGCCAAGTTATGTGGGTGGTTTCTCAGCTTGCCTTGTGCAAACCAATATTAATCAGGAACTAGGATGAAATCACTTGTCTATTTTTATTCGGGATGAATTGCTGTGGCTCAGGAATATAATACAACCTCCACTGTGAATATGGAGCAGCAGTATTGTCATGCTGGGTGTAAGGTATGACAGCAAGCCCATCCTATATATCCTTCCAGTTGTGGGGGGCTACAGAAATTCCTGAGTAGGGATACTGTAGGATTAAGAGTCTCTGGTTTGGAAGGAAGCAAATGTGTGACAGGCAAAACTGAGACGCAGCTGTTCTCTGTATCCTACTGCCCTCAGGACATGAAAGACCTCCTAAAAACCCATTTTTGTGTTAGTGGGCCTAACAGTTCACCCTCCAAAACTGCCAGGTATATTCAGTGGCAATATCGGAAGAGGACAGCCATCCCTCCAAGGAAAAGGGCAAATCTGAATGGTTGGGTGCAGGATTCCTGCAAGGTTAGCCCTAGAGTCATGAAAGCTGGAATTGTTTTGTACCGGACAGGTTCAAAGCCAAACCTCTTTCACTACTATTAAACTAAAAAGTTACTTTCTTTTGGGTCCTGATCTGGAACTCGAGTGCTCCAGCAGGCTTTGTATGAAAGACCCTTATTGGGTTTTCCAGTTGACATTATCTTGGGAAATTTGCTGGAGCAGGGGAGCTGCCTTGCTCCGAGCATTTTGAACCCTATCCCACTGAGCTGTATGGTGGTCTCTAAATCACAGGTTAGTATAAATATAAGAACGTGTTATGAATTTGTTTGACAGCCAGAGATACAGTAACTCAATTAATTTACAAAATAAAACTGAAATAGGAACAACAGGATAGATATTTTTGTTTTTAAGTATCATTAACAAGGTAGCTTGTCACTAGAAGAATTTGAGACATCAACATTTTCAAATCACACTTAATATTTTACTGGAGTGTGGGTGAATAAGACAAGATCGCCTAAAGAGCAGTTTGCAAAGGGCATGTTTTTTATTAAGAAAATAGTTGCCAAGTTGACACGGTGAAGATAAAGGTTCATTAACCTTTTGAAAACCTGCCAAGGAATAGTGTTCATAGGGAAACTGTACTGGAGCAGAGACAGGAAAAATAGCGATAGCATGAGGTAAGAAATACAGCATTGGAGAAACCTGTTATCCAACTGGAAACACAGTTTCAGAGTAAACACTCATAGGCTGATAAGGAAAGAGGTGCAATTTTGTGTGTATTTGATGTGTGATTCTTAATATATTCTGATATTAGAGTGTTCAGCATAGTTTAACAATGGTATTCTGTCCTGTTTATTTAAGCTACTACAAATATTTAAAAAGTTGTAACAGGGAATGAAGGAATGCACAAATTGTGAAAAGAATAATAAAAAATACTAGGGCTTCAAGAAACTATAATGTACATATAGTGACATGTTGATTGGTGACATTCAGAGCCTAGAAAAAAGTCTCGGAACAAGACCCTGTTCTAGGTCCTGTGCAAAGATATACCATAAAGATGGTTCCTGCCTCAAACTACCGCTATCAACTCAAACTACTATCCACAGGAAGCAGATTGCCAAATGAATGACTGCTGCAACGTTCTTTAATAAAGCATTGCTTTTCCACTCCCCTGAAGTTTACCAGTGGTCCCCGACAGCTGATGGGAGAACTGGTACCCATTGAAATAAAAGCCACAGCTGCAGCTAGAGCATCTCTCTGGTCCCGCACAGCTGATATGCCCCTGCATACTTCACAAACCAGCAGCTTTGCTTCATTCGGTGGTGGCAATCAGGCCTGTGCGAGTAGGCAGCTATTTGATCCGGCTTCAGATGCCAGGGATCTGATCTGGAGCTCCAGTCTGGGTTTCTGCCTCGATCCGGCCAAAGTGGCTCCAAAGCTTCAGAGCCATCTCAGAGATCCAGCAATGGGGTACAATGGGGAATCAATGAAATATCTATAACTTCATTGTTTTCTGTCTGATATGGACGAAGCTTGCAGGGGTGGTAGCCTCTGCTGAAAGCATGAAGCCTGCCAAGTTTCAAGAAGATCGGAGAATGCGTTCATGGGGCAACTGCACCCCAAATTCTTGAAAGCAAAACTCATCTATGTATTACAACCCGGGGTTGGTCACCCCTGCTGAGGCCACAAAGGCCACCAAGTTTCAAAAAGATAAATGCAGGGGTGGAGGGAACTGCACCTCAAGCTTCTGACAGACAAAACTCATGACACAGATGACCCTGCGTATGTTAAGTTGCAGCACAGTGAAAGCTGCAGGCCTGCTAGCTCCTGCTGCAGCCATGAAACCCGCCAGCTGTCAAGGAGATCGGTGCAGGGGGGTTCTGGGGCCCTGCACCTTTGGCTGCTGGCAGACAAAACTCATGTCATGGGTGCTTGTGCAACTGTTTGTCTGTCTTGGGGCAGTTGATTATCTGTATTGATTCTTTCCTTTCCTTAGTCTGTGGTTTTGTAGGTGTTAATCATTGCTCATTAACTCATTCTCTTGATGCCACAGGTGGTTCAAGGAAGGGCCAAACCATGGACTTCTCAGTCTGGTGTCCTTTCTTTCCATTTCTGTCACCATGTAGCCCTGTCTCAAGATGCTTTTCCCAGTTTGTGATGTCAATGCCACACTTCTTAATGTTTGCCTTCAGGCTGTCCTTGACACATTTCCCTTGATCCCTGCATGCCCTTTGTCCTCTGCTGAGTTGGGAATATAGTTCTTTAGGTAACCATACATTAGGCATGCACACACAATGCCCTGTCTACCACAGCCAATGTTGAATAATCAACACAGCTGTGCTGGTGGTGTTAGCATTAGTAAGGACACTGACATTTTTGCATTGATCCTCCCACTTTATGCCAAGGATCTTCCAGTGGCAATGCTGCTGAAGGCATTCCAGGTTTTTCAAGTGCTCCCTGTAGGTCGCCCAAATTCACAGCCATAGCGAAGAGTTGGGATTACCATAGCCTTATATAATAGGAGCTTTATTCGAGTCCTGATGTCGTGATTATTGAACACATGATGATACAGTCTTCCAAAGGCAGAGCTGGCACATCGGATTCTGTACTGGATCTCCTCATCAGTGTTGGCCTTCTTTGAGATATGGCTGCCAAGGTATGCGAAGTGGTCGACGTTCTCCAGGTCCTATTTGTCAATGAGGATGTTTTCCAGGGAAGTTGATTGGCCCGGAGCAGGTTGATGAAGCACCTTTTTTTTCTGATGTTAAGGGTCAGTCCCAGGCACTGGTACGCTTCGGAGAAGTGGTTAAAGGCCATTTGTAGGTCCTCCTCCATATGTGCAACAACACCACAATCATCGCCGTATTGAAGTTCCACAATCAAGGCCAATGTTTTTGGTTTTGGCATGAAGGTGGGAAAGATTGAAAAGGTTTCCATCCATTCCATACTTGATGCCAATGCCACGTGGCAGACAGTCATGGATGAGCATCTTGATGACCACAAGAAAGATGGAAAATGGATTTGGTGTAATCACACAGCCCTACTTGATGCCAATTCGAATGGCAAATGGCTCCATGGCAGAGCTACTGCATAGGATGGAGGCAGTAATCTAGTTATGGAGGAGTCTTAGGATGGTGATAAATTTCCTTGGGTAGCTAAACTTTGATAAGGTCTTCCACAGAGCCTCGTGGTTAACAGAGTCTTTGCAAAGGGCAGGGGGAAGAAGGAAGAATCAAGAATTCAGGTTCTACTGTATAAGACAAAAGAAAACAGAGGCAAGGGAGTACGTGAATGCAGCATCAGACAGCAGGATAGGCTCACTGAAATAGGAAAGAAGGAAGTAATCCATACTTCACTGGGCATATCCTTTTCAAGGAAGGAGACAGATGTATCCTGTACAGATGGGATGAATTACACTTAATCAAATCAAGGGCTATTATTTTACAAAAAGAATGGTTGTTTATAAGGAACATTTTAAAATCTACATGGCAGAGAAGCAAAAGGTAGTAAGCCTATTACATAAGAGTCTGGGGAATATCAAGAGATGCCACCCGGAAGCTTTTCAATTGGAAGTTGGAATTTTGAATTTTTAATAACAAGATCAGTTGTATTTTATTCAGTTTCAAAAAAATGAAACATAGCTAGAAATAACATTATAGTACTGATGGGAAAATGATCTAAACTTAAACCTTCTAAAAAGCTTCTAATTTACATCCGGACATATTAGTCTAAAGAACTACTTTTAGGAAGAACACTACTGCTAGTTAGAATTTATTTTACCAGCTTCCTGCCTGTGTCGTAGGTAAGTGATTTACTGTTTGTCATTCTTCAAATAAAATTAGGGAAAAACAACAAACAAACCAACTCTGAACACTAACCTTTCCTTGAAGCTCAACACACTAATTATTGGTGTGTATATTATTCCAATAGCAAAAACTATTTTTAAAACCCGATGCATATATTAGCTCTACCTTCTATGTTTTAATTAGCAAACTATTGTATTTGCTCACCTCAATGGATTTTTGATACAATACTTTATTTTAACCATTTGTATTTTAACTTGAAATTGTGGAGGAGGGGAAAGGCTTGTCCATGTTTTCCCTTTTAAAAATTAAGAAAGTCAACCTCCAAAACTACTTTTATTTATAAAAGGAACAAGCAAGGAGAGGAGGGAGAAAAGTGAGCCGTTTTCTCAGTACAGGAAAGTACTAGTGCACTTTCAAAATAAGGGGTTTTGAAAATCTGGTAATGAAATAGAAGCACAGATTGCGACAAGTGACTGAGAGTGTGAACTTTTAATAGGCCACATGACTTAAAGCTGACATGGCTGGATGTTTAACAAAGCATGTAAAAATACCAAGAAGGTAATTAAAGAAAGGTTTAGATACTCAGGCAAAGATTCCTCCTATATAACAATAGGTAATAAAACAAGAGGATTTGGGAATGCTTTTTTAAATGAAGGGTAACTTGGTCATGGAGTTTATAAGAGACTGTTTGGAGAATGCAAAACACCCCCTGCCTCCTTCCACCCAGACTGCACATTCAGCTGTTGTATAATCTTTGATTTCCTGGAATAATCTTTGGATGATTGAACCTCAATTAAATCTTAGCAGCCAAAGAAAAACGAGTTTTCAGTCAGATCATTTTAAACCAATTTTTGTTTTATTTCACTCAAAAATGTAAACATCTTTGAGTCAACTAGGCAGAACAGCACTTAAACATGCACCTAATTCATATCTAACTCCATTTCTTGCTTTAAACAGCTGTTTTAGTTCTTTCCTCACTTGGGACTCATACAGCTTGATCAGAGAGCAAAAACAGGCTATGGTTTCACCCTTTTTGGCCTTCTGATATCTTAGGAAAAGTGTAAAGCAGTAGGCCCAGTTCTCTCATCCTGCACTTTGTGGAACCACTCGCACTTTTGCAGAGCAAAATGCACCACCCATCCTGCTTCTGTGGCAATTCACATCCTCTCTGCTCAGACTTAGGTGTCTTTGACGACCTAAAATCAGCAAGTCACGCCTTACAGACACACACCTGAGATTTCCAAACCTAAAAAAATAAAGGAAAAAAATGTTTATATTTTGATGAGGAAATTTCAGACATCTCTTATATAGCAGAAATAACATCCATCCTATTGGTTCCCCCTTTATGAGTCATGTTTAAGAAAAAAAGTACATAGAGCGCAAAAACAAAAATTAAATCACAGGCTTGTACATCTAAGTGTCAGCGTTCTGAAAGATACCTGAACAATGGTAGCGGATAAAATGGCAACAAGTGAATGAAAGCATAATTTAGGACAGCACAGTCCAAATGGATTCAGTAACAGACAAATGTATTTAAGCCACTTTTCATCTGCAGTGAGCAGAAGAATGGCAAACACTGGGAGCAAGCTTAGGTTTTTCAGTCATCATTGGGTTGGAGTGCTTTCTGGAGGACAAAATGTTAAGAGGCTTTTCAGCAAACACAACACAACACAGCAAAGGCAGTTGATAGACACGTGTTAGAATTGGCCTGTCATGGGATAGTCGCGGTGGGGGTAAGGGGGAGGAAGTCACCGCCACAAGCTTAAGAAAGGATAGGAAATAAAAGTAAGACTGAATTTCTTCTGACTACATATGAGGCAAGTGCTCCTTGAAATGAGAGAAGTTTTGAAGGCAAATTTCTTCATTATTTTACTGAGATCACAAGCCACTTTTATAATATTTGTAGGGAAGAATGTCTTTCCTATGCTCCCCCCACCACCCCACCACTTTTTTTTTTAATGTGGCACATCTCCAAGACAGAACAAGTTGGGATACTACTGATCTCTCTGGGCTGAATAAAACAAGAGAATAATGTTCAGATTAATATTTATAACCATTAAAAAAGGAAGATAAACTATATAGAAAACAATAATTATCTCTGAATTGTTACTTATACTGTGTTTGTGTGGGGCTGAAAGTAGTGGTCATCTTTTCTCTATTAGTTCTAGTGACTGACATAATAAACAGTGTGATCAAAATATATCATGTAACTGTATACATTTTATTTGGACATCTTCCAGATTGCAATCCCAGACTTCTTTTAAATTCTGCAACTGTAAGGGCTAAACTAAAAAATAAAGCCACCTTTCAGGCTAGTGCAGTGTGCCAAGGGGTTGTTCTCTAGTAGAAACGCCAAGGAAGATCTATGCTTGACTCAGCCGGGGAAACTGAATATGCTGGTCTGCAATTTCCCTCCAGAGCACCACTCTGAGCTGATGACAACGCATACCCTTCTCTGGCATTTGTGTTGCCAGATCCCTCCAGCAGTTTTTAGTCATGAGCTAAAACATCCTCTACTCCAAAGTAGACGAATGCATTCAGTGACTGCATTATTTCAAACAGTCAGTGTGCTAAAGGTAACATCTTTTATTAAACCAACTAGACAGTTGCACATTTTTTTTTCTTTATTTGCAACTGTCTAGTTTTGCAACTTTTTTTGCAACTCTCTAGTTGGTCTAATAAAAGATATTGCTTCTATCACACTGACCGCTTGTTTTCTTAGATCAGGGCCGGGCAATTATTTTGGGCAGAGGGCCACTTACTGAGTTTTGGCGAGCCATTGAGGGCCACATGACAGGCAGCGAGGGGCAGATAAATATTACTTTTGTACATTTTTAGGGGCCCTGCGGGCTGGATAGAACGGCTTGGCGGGCTACATCCAGCCCGCAGGCTGAATTTTGCCCACCCCTATCTTAGACCAATGTGGCTACAACCCTTATCCCTGCATGATTTCAAATGCATTTGTGCTAAATGGATAACCACTGGCAGATCCTCAGTCAGTACAAACTGTCCAGAGTGGACATTAACTTTAATAGATCTAAGATTTATGAGAGTTGAGGATGTATCCCTCCTTGATATTTTCTCACCGTACTCCATACTGGTAGAATAACTACCTAGGAAAATAATATGCACTCAGTAGGCTAGATGCTTAGTCAAGCTTATGTATCTTGTTTTCAGTCATGTTCTACTACTACCTGAACACCATTTAACCGTCACTGTGTTAGGAAACGAGATGCCTCTAAAATGTCTTGGAGAAAAGTTTTTATTTTTTAAAATTCAATTAATTCACTGCTTCTTTACCCATTATTTGTTTCCATTATCATTTCTGATTGACTTTTGCTTCTGCTCGTCACTAAAACTTAAGTCCAGAATATTTTTCTATGCAACTGCATATATTTCCTTTGCTCCTTTAGATATTCGTCTGCCTTGCACTCATAGTATTCATTTATGCGCCAGCCAAGGTGTTATATTTGGCTTCATTATTATCGAGTTAGTCCATTTAGAATTCAATCAGGTATCTCTCCCCCAAGTATTTCCCATTCTTCTTTGAAAGCGATTCACCTTACATCAGAAGAGAATTTCAATCAGCCTCCCTGAGGCCATTTTGTATGCTCCGAATCAGCTTTCCTAGAGTCAAGATTGTTTTAGTTACTTCCCCTAATACATTTCAAGTGTAATTACACTATGATCAATAAGTCTTAGATGTTCCACAACCTCAGATGTGTTTTTTATAGCTGGCTCACTTCCTGGATTAGTCCAAAGCAGTTTCTGACTGAGGAAGAGTGTTCAAAGGAATGGTATAAAAAGCAATCCTGAATTATTCCCCCAGAAGGCCCTTATTGAATGTTATTTCACACTTCAAGGATGCAGTTTGCTTTTGTGAAGAGGGCCCATATAAGGCCCCATGCATAGTCTAGGGTTACCATATCAGCAGCATAAAAGAGGACACCTGCGACTGGGGGGGAGGCATATGATTGTGGGGTGGCAATGATATGTCCGTGCCCAGCCTCTGCCACTCATTCCTAAGCTCCTGCTCCCCCAGGCCCTGCTCACTCCCAAAACAGCTCCCTGTCCCCATCCCTGACATTGCCCCACACTCCCAACCTGCAACCCCCTGCCGCCATCCCTGCTGGTGCCCCACACTCCCAACCCATAGACCCCTGACCCCAGCCGTGTGGCCCAAGCAGTGCCCACGTATGCACACACGTATGCATATGTACAGCGTCTCTTTGCCAGGGCATGCATGGGGAGCACATGACCCCCAACAGCCAATCACCTTATCTGTTGCCCCCAGCCCCAAGCAGCCAGCCTGAGAGAGCAAAGGAAATGCAAAAAACCCAGACATTTGCTCTTATTTTAAAAACCCACCTCGATGCAGCACACGGTGCCAAAAAAGAGGACATGTCTGGGAAAACCTGGACGTATGATAACCCTACTTAAGCTCATGTAATTTAATCTGAAACTAGAGACCCTGCTTCTCTAGCATCTGCTTCATCCTTGGTGCTGTATCCCTTCAGAGACACAGAGAGGGTTATGCCCCTTCTCTACACAACATTGTCCCTTATCATGCTGAACTAGGCAGGTTCAACTCACACAACACAGGATACAAAAGCATCCTTACCTGGTAGCATCAAACAGTGGCCCCAACTTCCTCTCTTTCAATAAGGCTAGGGATAGACATTCAAAAAACCTGAGCCTAAATTGATTCAATCTTTGCAGGTTAGTCTAACCCTGCTAAGCTGAATTGGTTTGTAACCAGACAAACATTCTCTTTTAACAGAGGCAATGCAGGCATATGTCTGCAGTGGCTCAGGCTAGAAGCTGGGGGGCACTAGAGCAACCCTCCCTTCCCTTGCATAGTGCTCAGCTGAGGGGAGGGAAGAGGGGGGGGGCATGACCAGGCCCCAGCATGACCTCTGATTAGGAAGGTCCACCTGCACAGTCCCAGGCTTTCCCCCGCTGGATGCTCAAGGGTATGGTGGGGAGTATTTACAGACCCCAGACCCATGCTAGCAATCTGAGGGAAGGGTGTGTGTGCAGTGCATGCATCTGTCATTGATATAGAGGTTTTCAATCTCCCTCTCTGCTTCTTTATACAGCCTGCAGCATACTGATAGGCAAGCAAGTCAGCCATGAACTGATAACAGTGTTTATCACCTGATCAGCAAAACAATAGCCTCTCTCCATCAGTTCAAACTCTTCTTAAACAGTTTACCAGCCAACCTGTTGATTAGCTCCAAAGAGCCCCTGTTCTGTGTACCTGTCCAAGTAAAATTGGAGAGACACACACACAGGAACTTCTCCGCATTAGCTAGCATACCACTTGCTTAGGGTCTGTGCTGTGGGAGATGGGAGGGAGGGGGATTTCCTGCTTAAGCAACAAGCAGCAAGGGGGAGGTAGGGCAGAGGGAAGCCAGGCAGACCCTGCTGTGCCTGCAGTCTCTGCCAGAGCTCTGGCCAGGGAGCAGAGGAGAGGGGCCAGCCCTGCTGTGGAGCAGAGAGCCCCGCCCAGCCCAGAGAGCATGGCAGGATGCTGCAGGTGTCTGATTTATCTTAAACCAGCAAGGGGTTTGGGACAGACATTTCGTAAACCGGTCTGAGCCAAATCGGTTGAGTCTGATACTACATTCAATCAGGTTTATCTCAAACCAGTTTCAGACATTTTCAAACTGAAAATCTTTTCTGTTACAGGTTTAAACCAGTTTCTGATCACTTAAATCAGTTTATGTCTAATGCCTGTCCCTAGCCTAAGAGGTTAGAGTACTGTGGGGAGAGCCTCTAACCAGCCTGTATTTCACCTCTGGGCTCAAGCACAGTATGAGTAGAGCAAAGAATCATTTTCACATTCTCTGCTGTAGGTGGATTTCTCTCTATTTGAGCAGTTGAAGTAATCTGTGAACAAGACTGGTATGCTGGCCTCTGCTTATGCTGTGTTTGCTTTTAAAAGCATTTTCTAATCTAAACTTTAATAACTAAAGACTGAGGCCTGGGGCCTAGCAAGGTGACTGGTGTAGTTCTGTCATTTGTCATCAACTACTTTATACATAGAGAATTCATTGGGACTTTTTGTCAAGATCCTTGAGATCTCCTTTGGGAAAGGGAGTCTTGTGAGAATTTTTTTTGTCTACTTTAGCTCAATTTGCATCTAAATTTTAGCACCTGATATCTAGAAAAAATATGAAGAGATCCTTTAAAATTAATCCTTGACTTCCTTCGTATTATAGTTTGAACATGTCTCCTGTTAGTTCCCCATCATAGTAGTAGTAGTAGCATATGTATTTTGTACCCATATATTTCGACTAACCATCTACCACCCGAATCCTGTGCAGGTTTATGCATGTACTAATGGATCTCAGTGGGGCTTCTCACATGCTGTGAATTGAAACCCACATTTTAGCATAGTCAAAGTTTTCACATACCATAGTCCTAGCATCTGTAAAGATAAAAATTTGGTTTCATTTTTTCACTTCTCACCATTTTCTAATGTTTCTTTCTGAGCAAAATATTTAAATCTTGAACGTTATGGGTTTTTTGGTTAACTAGAAACCCTCCAACCAACAATAAATATAGCTGCTTTGACTGAAATCATCAACACTCTCCCATTATCTTAGGAATCCTTGGGTCAAATTCAAGTCAATAGAAGTTTGGCCAGTGACTTTGTAGGGCTGTGATTACACATCTTTTTGCCTGTTATTTACTTGTTCTGCTTATTAAATAATTTCTTCTATTGCTGCCAAAGGACATATACACCAATGACCTGTATGTAAATACAGCAAGTTGCACCTGAGAAAAACCTGATGCTACCATTCCTGTCTCTCTTCAGTCAGGGAATCTTTAAAATACCATATGACTATAGCATTCCCTGCTCTAACAGGATTATACCTGGATCTAATGCTTAGGAACATACCGGGGGTACTCTTAAAGTACAGACAGTCAAAAAGCCTGAGGCTGAATTAATTCAGTCTTTGCAGGTTAGTCTAAACTGCAGAGATTAAACTAAAAAACAACTGCACATACATTTACCTTTGATTCAGGAAATGCAGCCACATTGCAGTGGCTCAGGCCAGAAGCTGGGGAAATGCTAGAACATGACTTTCTGGCACATGGCCAACATCAGAAGTGTCTTCTGCCTCTTTCTGCTGCCCCTGAGGTCATTGGGATTTGAAGTCCAGAATCACAGCAGCAGGACTATCCAGGGTCGCTCACCACTTCCTCTTCCTGCTTCCAGGTGCCTCTGAGATTTGTAGTCCAAAGTGGGAGCCAGCATCATAGTATCATAGTGCCTAGGGTCAGAAGGGGTCTAGAGCAGGCCATCTAGTCTGACCCCCTGCCAATGGCAGGAACGAGTGCCAGGGTCACAGGACCTCAGCCAAGTACCTATCCAATCTACTCTTAAAGA